>OU452228.1:7738128-8338128 GCA_911728455.2 Marthasterias glacialis
ACTTCAAATGAATTACAGGATTATGAGTTCCATAGCAAGTTTACGCGAAAGACAATCTTTAATTATTGAAAATACTGGATGAGTGTCAGAAGAAACCTAAACCCTGAACAATAACCTCGATATGCTACCTCATGCATTTTTTATATTAAAAAAAGCCGGAATGATTCGCCCAAATAAAAGTTCCAAGGTATTAAAGTTGCATTTCCCCCCGTTAAAATGATTTAAGCTTACATAAAGTGCATTAAATCAGCTGCGTTACTCACACAGTCAGCATTTAAAATTAGAGAATAATGTTATTTCAGATTTATACATCGCATACTTAATCGTGTACCAATTTCACACTACTTGTATGTGATACTTTGTATGAAAAAAGATACTAACCATTCTAAAGGTCGTATTATGAGACTGAACTCCCCCTTTAAAATGAAGGTAAGAATGTAATATAGACCTAAATTTTGATACACAGCGACATCTGTTTGGCTGAATCATTTGATACACATATGTCATTAATTTGTCACGCTTACTTCCTTTATAAAATCGTAATTGCAATCTCTCTCTACGTGAACGGATTGAATTTACACTGATCTTCTATATAAGTCCGTTCGATCTCAGACAGAAACATTCCACGGCAGAAAAAGTTCCGTTCAAGTAGCTCGTTTCCCTTTTCAAAGTACTTCATCATCCCGTTCCAATATGGTCAAGCTGTTTCTCCTACTTGCCCTTGTGGGCTTTTTGGGGCTGGTCACAGTATCTGATGCATCTTGTTACAACGGAGCGGGTAAGTCATCAAAGTACAACGCCAATAATATTTGAGACATCACATTTGATTTCAAAGTTATGGGACCACGGGCATGATTGTACTTTGAGGGGCAATATTTAACGGTTTGCATATCATGAGTCATTATACGAAAGCCTAAAATCTTTTGATGAATTTTGATATTAAGCTCAATACATATTTCACTTTGTTAATCGAATATTTTGTGTTCTAATTTTAAAGCTTCCTGCGTGGCAGGCAGCGCATTCACAGAAAACTGCGCCAACTGTGTTTGTGATGCCGCGGGAGAACTGAAGATGTGTTGCACTAGGCAAGTACTTTTTACATTATTATCGTCACTCATTATTATTATTATTATTATTTTTATTATCTCCCTGTATGGCATTTTCCAGTTTCTTTTGTACCTTTAGTATCATCACAATTGAAGTTTTAAAGTTCCCATTAGTTTCCTTGTTGTTCCATTTTGCTTCACTTGTTGTGCTGTTTTCTTCTGGGGTATTTACTACGTTTGGTATTTGTTGAAGATCTTGCGGCTTTTATGACAGGCAAAGACCGGAGATGTGTCGTTTCATAATTCAGTGGCATTGTTAACAAACATTTGGCTTTTTACATTACAAATAGGCTGCTCAACCCACTCAAACAAAATATTTTGACTCCTTGTTTTACTGTGGTAGTAACCTACAACTTAGGCTGAAACGTAACACCAAAGTAAATCGTGTTGTGTCCTTTTCAGTTACGCGACTCCAACTCAATGGACAGATGGATGCACACTCTCCTTCAACAACGACCTTTGTGAGTATGAACTCTCCAATCCCGACAACCCAACCGCTGAGTGTGAGATAATTGCAGCAGTTGGTTAGAGTGGTACGCACCAATGACACGTCTTCGATTCTTCCTAAAAAAATGAACGCATTCTTCAAATTGATTTTCATTTAACTAATTTGTATCTGGTTTTTAAGCTATGTCGTGACTATTTATTTGCTGGACATTACGCTAAATCATGAAACGTCATTTACGCTATATATACCAAATGACTTTGGAGCTAACTGTATTTTGGGGGTAAAGTGTTTAAATTTACAAGACACATGCTTGTTTAAATCATTATGCTTCTTAAAGGGCGAACAACTATGAGCGTTAGACTTACATTAATGGCATAAAATGGCCAATCTTCATAAGCTGTGACGTATTTCAAAAGCAATCATCAGACAAAAAAGTCTTTAAAAAGGAACATCCTTCTTCATCTGGTTGAAAGTTACAGTACATTAACTCTGTACGTTATTTTTGCTATTGGGCGTAGGGTGTTTATTTTGAAAGCCCATCAAAACGATTTAGAAAGCGTGCCTGTGATCAATACAAAAAAATTAAAACTGCACAATATCACCAATTACCTGTCGGACGTTTCTTTTCTTTTTTAAATGATGAATCATTTTCACAGCTTTTAACAACTACCACACACTTAATATCTTCAACTTACTTCTTTTTTTAAAAGAAGCTCAAAATTATACCAACATATATACAGCAATGTTTAATATTACTTTCGCAAATGCTATTGTTATTTATTTGATAAGCGTTTTAACGCTATGGTTCCACTTATATTATCTATGCGTGATTTAAATGCATGACAAAGAAGCATAAGCAGAAATAAATATCAGCTATTACTCGCAAACAATTCATACTTTCTGTTGTGTTGCTTGTCTCCAAAATTGTTTCTCTCAAAGTACGATTTATCATAACATGCAGCCAAGAATAACTTATTTTGAAGATGGATATACAAGACGTTGTAGTTACAAGAAATGCTGGTGACGACAAAACTATGGGCAGGGGAATGAATGGGATACATGGACCATATCGAGCTCTATGTTTATGGATGTGCTTCTGACATGTTACGAAACAGTCTAAATTATATTTCTTATTAATGTAGGCCTACCACTTTTTAAAGAGTTTTTGTTCTCCTCGACCAACGGTATGCTCAAATTAGGTTGTTAGATTCAAATGTGAACTACAGCTAAGAATATCCATGTTCTTGTATTGGAAATGAATACAGTGTTGATTACAAAAAATATATGGTTCTTAAGAGTAATGAACTTGTTTTTCGCAATTTTTTTTTTTTTTTTTACGATCAATTGCCTTTAAAACAGGCACAATAAACGACCCGACAAACTTGTTTTTTTTTATTCAATAATAAAAAATAGCTCAACATCTGCTGTGCTCAAACATTTGACATGCACAATGTACTCTTAACGCTAGCAAATCACTTTGAAATTCATAATTAAAATATCTCTGCGGGAGAGGTTTGGTTACCCAGTATGTCATCTTCATTAGTCACGGCGAATGTCTTATCGAGGCATTATGATATTTGCAAAGCATTGGTGAAAGTCAACTGTAATGATTAACTCGCTAGCTAAATGCGCACACAATCCCTCAAAATGAGATAATGATTGCACGATCGACACTGGACTCGCGAGTAATATTACTGTGCAACAACTCTTAATACAGAATGCATGGCACAAACTCGTTAGCTGTAAACCGAAAGAAGTAACTGACGCCCTCATCGACAAAAAGAAGCTTGATATTACGCCTGATCTTATTTGATGTCTGTCGTTTCCTCCAATAAAGCTCGACCCCTGCCCAACGCCTGCACTACGTGTCACAAATCATTGGATTGAGGAAGTTGTCAAAATCGTATATTATTACTCAGTATATAATTTTGCAATGCACCGAATACGAGTCAGTTTGGAGATATAAAAACAACATCAACAACAAAAACAATCACAAGATTTACGTCTTATAATATAGATTGCGCGAGGGTGTTTGATGTCATGGAAGGACACTCATCAATTTCGTGGACGATACCATAATACTCGACAACAATGTTCACAGTTTGAAGATCTTTATTTTGATGGTTTATGAGCTGGGGGCGCAGCTCTCCTATAAAATGATGTACTTGAGCTTTATAGATAAGTGGTAAGTGCCAATTTTGTATGTAAGAATGTCGGCTTATAATTAAAGTCAAGAGTACGTTTTGAATGGATTTGTTGAACTGTAATGACAGCTTCCAAACGAAAATGTTAAGCAACATACCAACATTGAAATACAATCATACTGCTGCGCTGAAATAAATGCAGACTCACAACAAAGACATACAAACCACTACAACCCCTAAATAAATATGGTTCTACATCTACAGTTTTGTTTAAATATGTGTAAGGAATGTGAGTATACATTATCCACACTAAAGTCGTACTGATACAACCTGAATAGTAATATCACAGACTTCAAAGTATCACGATTACTCTGTTTAATTAAAAAAGAAAACATGATGTAACAGCCATACTATTCAAGAAAACAAAAACGATGCATCATTACAGCCTAGGGTATCATTAAATAATTTCGTGACTTCACCAAGCCATTAAGTGGGTATTTGTTTTTATTGCATCAATACAAAATTTTACTTTGAGTCAAGTTCCTCCATCACCGGCAACGTCGTACATTTTTACTGATTACTATTGTGCGCACGCGTATTCCCTGACGAGATGGATATTCGATGCTCCATTTATAGTCGTCTGTTTGTCATTTCGGTTCAGTCGGATTCCAGGCGAAGAAACGATCGGCGACCGTCTAATGGAAAACGTTCGTGGTCGATTGGGAGAGAGCGAAAACGGCAAGTAGTTTTCATAGTGGTATCAGAACTGACTCGACGATTGGATGCCGGCTTTCTGAAATAGCCACTCAGCCAGATGATCTTTTAAAGCATTTTTTCTACTAAAAGAACTACAACTTGTGTTTATCAAATCACTGAACTATGTTGAACAGTTACAATCGTTTCTCAATGAAAGATCATTTAAGTGGTCAGTGTATGGGAAGATTTTCTGTTACAGTTGACATCAGAAGTAGCCCCTTTTTCATACACCAACCAAGACAGTAGTTAATTTGACCCGATCTCAAGATCGAAGTTAAACAGGTTGACTTTAAAAGCCAAGGTGAAAAGACACAGAAGTGGTACTACAAAAATTTGCGGCAACCGTCACTCGCAAGTCGCGATGAATTCATTACAGGAGAAGGTGTTTTCAAATGCTACGGACCACCAAAACGGGTTCTGGACTGAGCCATCAGAGTATGCCGACATAGGTTGTTACATGTCTTCCAATTTCACTTCACCGGAGGACATCAAGGAAAACTCGTACAGTGAGGGGCAGGTAGCTTTCGTGACGGTCATCCTCCCTATCGTCATGGCCCTTGGTGTGCTGAACAACTCTGCTTTCATTTATGTTGTGGTAAGAGTACCTCGAATGAGGACCGTCACTAACTGTTATCTTGTTGGGCTCGCTATTGCTGATATACTGTTCCTGGTTTTCGCCATTGGGAGCAAAATATGGTGCTACATTCACTCACCAATCTATACTGATGACACACCCCTCGGACTTTCTGGGTGCCTCCTCACCCAGTTCATTATCAACATGTCATACTTTTCAACATTGTGTTTCATCACGTTGGTGTCTTGGGAGCGATACAATGGCGTTTGCAGGCCACACCGTAAACGGGATACAAAACTGACAGTCTTCACACTCGTGGTTATTTCAACTCTGGTATCTAGTCTAATATCTGCATCTCTCTTGATGAGTTTTTCCAAAGTTTATGTCGAATGTATTACTTGGCCGGACAGGAACCCCTACAACGAATGGCCACGAGTAAGACATCTGTTCTACCCTTTGTACGAATGGTCCGAGAAGTATTCATACGGCGTACAGACGATTCCGTTTTTCTGTTCCCTCGTAACAAATGCAATTTTTTATCACCAAATAATAAGAGGTCTTGACAAGTCCATGAACCGCAGCCATAATTCAAATCATCGCATTCACACAAGAGACTCCTCCACACGTAACCAAATAGCCCGGATGTTGGTTATTAATGGGGTTGCATTATTCGCACTTTTGGCGCCTTTCGAGATCATGTCATTGTTCCATCTTGTCGGCATGTTCCGGGGTGACAGGTTCTTATTACCCTATGAGGTGAGAATACATCTTGTTGCTGTGGCCAGAGTAACTTCCTATTTCAATGCAATTGTTAATCCCGTGATATATACTGCGTTGAGTAGCACGTACAGAGAGTCTTTCAGAATTACATTTTTACCGGCACACTGCCGGCCTAACCAAAGACAAAGGATAGAGAACTCTGTTCGTGGTAGTACAGTAACGGTTCAATGTGGTATATCGTCAAGGACTCATGAATCTAGAATGTAGTACTATGTTAAAAAAAAACCTGTCTTGTACACATATTTAAACTTACGACTTTAAGATCTGCAACTTGGGCTTTGGACAAAGCATAGACAATTGTGCAATTCTTGTGTGGTTTTAGACAATTTAAGCTTAGAAAAATGGGCAATTATTGCCAATCCAATTATTTTAAGTACGTCTTACCATCAACAAGTCTTTACACACACAAAGGTGTTCTTCAGGTTCTAAAGGGGTGGGGCTAAAAGTGTGACACAGAACGTACGCACTTTTACTTAAATTGAACAAATACACGATACAAGCATACCAAGTTTTAGCTTCATCATTGAAAATTAAAAAAGAAGATACTAATGATATTGAATTTTCAAAATAATTAATTCATGGAACACCCGAGGCTATATTAAAGAGGTGTAGAAAAGTGAATTGTTTATATAGAACGGTGATCTGGGAAGGGATGGATGGCGGCGTGTCGTCCACTCTAAAAGAGGACTCGACAGAAGGACTGAACACGACAACAAACCACTACCAATCATATATTTGATTATTGAGCACTGTACATGACATGATCTAATTACATCTAAACGAATGGATGCATGACGTCTGACATTCGCGAGACGATCCCATCCCTTTAGATAGACTTTAGTGATGCATTGATGGGCAGAAAGACGCTGACTTATGAAACGCGGTGCATCTCTGGGGGTTAAAATGCTATTCATATTCGGTGGTAAGTGGATCTTAGGGGGAGCATTCGGGATTAACGTAAAGCTTTTAAGGCTAATTTAATAAGGGCCCGCAATAAAAATCAAACTCATCAGTTTAATAAACAACAAGTCGATGAACGTGAAGCCTTTGCACGCTTGATGAATTATGTTTGCACAGCTGCTAGAGGGCTCATACAGACTTCATAATTTTGGATATCATCAACATGGGATCAATATCTATATAAACTGACATGCAAATAGACCATTGTCTTAAGAGAAATATCTTAATTCATTGAGACATTAAAAAATAAAAAAAATAAAAATAATAATAATAATAAATTGCAGGAAGTTAAACAAACCCCAGACTTTATTTTAAAAAGGACTTTCTTAGTTGACGCTTGGGTTGACCTTGACAAACATGTAAATGTTTCACAAACTGCCGTGTTTTGGGGTGGTTTTGTTCTTTACTATTTTTATTTGTTTTATTATCATTGTTATTTTTCTCGTTTTTCCCTGTTTTCTTTCAGCTTATCAACTTTTGTGTGGTAATCGCACAGGCTTCTGTAAAGAAATTCATTGTATACGATTGTTAAACTAGTTTTTAAATAAGAAAGTTCAACAGAAAGCGGCTTACTTTCCCTTTTCTTTCCTTTTTTCAAGGGCCAAAGATAATTGAAAAACTAATGTGTGATTTTCAAATAATTATGTGATTCAAAAGTGAACTTATAAATCAATAACTGTTGGCATTGAATTATAATACAAGATGGGTCAGGTTAATAAAGTTAACAGTATTGTATTATACTTGAATAGATTCATAATTGGTGGCTTTGAAAACACCACATTTATTGTAAAACACTGGTATCAATTTAAATTTAAAAAAAATAATATGTGGAATATTCGGATACGTTGGATTCGGTATACAAGATTTCCAATCATTCTTTGATAAAAGGAATTTCTGTCTAAATTAAAACGACGTTTGTTTGACGTTACCAAAGACGGATGAAGTGACTTTGCATTAAATGTATAGATACACCCATTTAGTTTTAGTCCAATTAGATATTGTGCTTTAAAGACTTACTCAGTAATTAATAGCGTCTTACTTTAACGTAACACATACTACAAAAAGGGGCAAGTTAAAAAAAAGTGTGTGTGTGTGTGTGTGGCAACTTTTTATAAACTGTATTTGTGGAGTTTGTTCTGGTTGTACAAAAATAAAGTGACGAGTTATATGTTAAGAGAATTGAGGTTTCAATTGTTGAATATTTGCATCTTATGTATCTTTTGTTGCAGTTAATCATTAATGCAAAATGTATATTTCCCATGTCAGTCATTTTAGTTATCCACGAACTGCTCCCAATATTAAGGAACCTGGCCATATTCCATACGCACTTTGTGTTCGAAGACATTTTATCACATTTTAGAACCCCCTAAATCAAGTTCATTTAACTATCAGAAGAAAATTTGGCCCCCGTAAGCCAAAATGAGATGCCGTCTTTCAAATGCAGATTGGTCCCACTTGTGGTTAAGGTTTTTAATCCATTTGAGCGAGTGCAAATCATTTGGACTGGTTTATGATTTTCTTGTGACCGGCTCTCGATTTTAAACGCCATTTTATGTGAGCTTAAAACACGAAGGGAAATAACCATGTCCACTGACAGCAACGTTAAGTGTTGTCAATACGTTCACTCTTTGATCCAGTCCTACATCAAAAAACAACAACCATCCTGCATGCAAGTTTCAACCTACCGGCACCATTACCAATAAAGAGTTCGTTTCGTCTACGCGAAAAAGGTTGAATATACAATATTGGTTAATTAAAAACTAAATTATATTCGATGTTTTATGTGTAGTGCTGATATTAGGTAGCAATTAACTTTTTAATCATGCCTTTGCAATTACATCCCTAAATGACTGGAACGGACGGGATAACGTCTTGAATCCATCGAAAGAAGCAATTTCTCAATTCCACAAGGTATTTTGCCTACAAGGTTTATTACCGCTATACGCATCATCACGTATGATGAATCTCATCTACTTTTCCAATACTACCTTCATACCGCTGCAATGATCAGCATAAGGCCTATTGCAAGGGGTCGTCGTTTGGTTGGATGTCGGTGATTTTTTTTTACATATAAAATGTACAATAGTTACTCAGTTTTTGAAAAATACTGTAGGGTTAATCACTATTGTCCCGCTATGTTAGGGTTTCTTATAGAATTCCACAGCCTTGGACTTCGAAAAGAAAGAAAAAAAGATGTGGTCACAAAACAAGATGTGCCCTTGGGTAATGCGCAATGATTGCTGGCATACAACAGGTGCTACGACATGTATCGTTTCGTCCTTTCCACTCATCTTACTGGGGACGAGTTTAAATTAAAGCTTGCGGTCATAGCTCGTGTCTACCTTGATTAAACAAAAGTGACGTCAGTTGAGTGGATTTGTTTTATATTCTACAGAAACACCACTGGACAGCTTCGTTGCCATGGCTGTCACAAATTTGGCCAAAGCCAATCTTATCTTTCCAAACGTTACAATCGATGAGAAACAACAAATACTGGGATGGAAGATGATGAATGGACATTTCTCGACAGATATAAAATACAAAAGAGACTTAATACTATACTTTTATCACACACCAGTCAGTTTTGGGGGCAATATTTCCATGCATTATGAAAAAGATAGTTCCATCCTTGGATCAGAAAAAAGGCTCCAGACAGTCTATGGGCCTCGTTGCCAGGATATCAATAAATGCAAGTTGTAGACTAAGCTAAATTTTAAGATTCACCGAAAAAGACCTAAATATATTGTTTCGACATTATGATTAAAAAAGGCTATGCTTTTAGTAATGCTTTCATAATCATTTTCGGAGGATACTACGATTTGATATAAACATGCAGGTACAACCTCGTAAAAGACGCAATATGGTTACACATAATTATGTTCAGCATAATAATCACAAAATAATTACGTTCGGGAGGTGGCTCCTCTTAAAGCCAAACAGATAATCGAAGTTAATCATACAAACCGACCATTATGGCTCAAAGGTTGCATTTCGTGAGTCCCAAATGGATGTTATTTGGCATGCTTACAGAGGAACGTGTCACAGAATAGATCAGAGACAGCCAAAATAGAGCAAGTGTGCTAGAGGCAGACAGCGTAATTCTCAAAGCATTACCAACATTAACACATGGAAGGTAGCGAGAGCAAAACCAGTAAATGGGAGATCACGACCGGCACTGATGACGTGTGTTTCATGTAAAGTCATCTCCCCAAATGCTCGAGGATGCACACTGAATGCATTACCGAAATGGTATCAAAAGTTCTTGAAGTGCTGGGTATGTAACCTAATTTCGTGTAAAGTAGTTACTCCTCCGAGAAAACGATGGCAATATTAGTGTCCTGACATTTTCTACATATTACTACGCAGAAGGAAACAATGTACTTCTTCGAAAGGTGGATGTTTTCTGATTTGTGTATGAAGAGGTAGGACTTTGGCTTTTGAAACTTTACATTCATGCGATTCATCTGTTAAAAATATAATAATATACATATACTTCGTCTTGATATTTAATTAATTGGAAAATTGACTAATGACTTCGCAAAAAAAAAACAATGTACAAAATTGGTTTAAGATGGAAAAAGCTTTTTAGCCAACACGTTTAAAATTAAGAAATTTTCTATGAACAAATTTTGACACACAATGCCATTGACAAAGCTTTCGACGATGCACAGACACATACGCAATTAAATCAGAAGTATTTTATTTAGAGGTTCTTACAAAAATAGAGGGCTGAACTCTTCTTTAAGGGAGACATGCGCCGATCGACCGTATATTGGCTCTGCCATTAGATTGCCGCACGATAGAGGAGGACTGTCAATATGACAGTCCATAATGCAGTGCTTTTAGCGTGATAATGCAAATAAGTATATCTAATTTAAATTGCAATTTTTGATTTAGACAGTGTATGATATTTAATAATCCGAGGAGGCAAACCAAAGCAAAAGTGACCAATATGATACCAATAGGAAGTGGTCAATACAATATTTTACCATCAGATACATATACTGTCGACAGAGTACTAAAGTTGTACGCAATTTTTTGCTCTCCATTATAGATTACAAACACAGATCCCTCATAAGAGAATACACGTCTTAGTGTTGGCTCAAAGAGTGATTTTGATTCTACAATCAGATTCCTCAGTCTACGTTTTACTTCATGATGACGGGCTTTTACGCGGAGCCGTTGGAGCTCCTATAGGCAAACAGTGAAATCTCATTTGGAGTTATGTTTTAAAACAACGGTTATTGCAATAGGCCTGGTTTATCATACGGATGCATTCTACATTTTGCATAATGCTTCAAAATGTATGGCTGATTCTAAATGCTACAGCGCGTCATCGCTCGAAAACGATCATGCTAACCAAATTTGATACCGATTTAACCATCAGGCCAAGGACAGTCCCGGGGTATAATAAATTTTCTTCCGTAATTAGGAAAAAGCTTTTCAGTGTCACAGTGACGCGTATACAGATGTGTCGGCTCAGTGCTCAAATGTGAACAAACTGCAATTCACAAACCCTGTTCAGATGAAGAGAGTGTAAAACAGAAGGGGGGTATAAAAACAAAAAAATGGCTCAAAGAAACTTGATACGCCCACATGTACTGTGTATATCTTTAAAACAACATTATTCAGACTCTCAGTATGAATGATTACACACGCATATTTCAGTGCCCCCAATGCAATCAGGCAAATCAAATTAGATATTGATATTGTATCAGGAAACTGCTTTCTGAAAACGAAAATCAAAGACATTACGCGTGACTGAACCAAATTACTGTATAAGTCTAATGCTCCTTGAACGACCACCCCATGATAAATTTTCAGCTCAGATAATTGTTATCTTAATCATCAGGACAGTCATCGGCTTTCCCCAACAACCTCTAGCAGATAACTGAACAAACTGTTCACGTTCATGACTACATTGCTGTCATTAGCCGTTTCCCCCAGGTGACTGGCATGACCGAGGTTAATAAGTGTCTCTCTCCCTGTCTCCCCTGGCGCTCCGGGGATGTTCCACATGGAGGTATCCCCAGAACGACCTCACTAAACCAGTTTTAGCTCCTGCATGTATGTGCATTCTAAAACATGGACTTAGAGGGCAAAGATTCCTACTATTTAAGTGGTAGTGGCCTCCGGTGAGCCCATACCGAACTTTCACCAATGTTGAATATAATTTCACTGCCCAAAAAGACACAAAACAGGAGAGATGACTATGGAGAAGGTCAGCGAACAGTCAGCAAAGTCGTCATCGCACTGTTGGTGCCAACGATGAAAAGGGAAGCAAAGATGACGACAATGCAAACATTGTCTTCCTCTTTACATTGCTATGATTAGATATATTAAGAATTGCTTTTAATCGATAGTTATAGGGGCAATGCACTAAAGATATGAAGTCCTTGACAGTTGATGGATTACACACACACAAATTAGGCCCGAAGACTACATATATAACCTAACGCTAAACGTGCGGCTTCATTTTCTGTAAATGTCACAGACATACTGCGTTCTAGCCTAGAATATCAAATTTTCTGAATTGGCCTCTTTGAACATATTAAAAAGTTTATACAACACCCAACCAGGTAGATCCTTGTCGTTTGATTGGAGGATTGACGGTCACGCGGCATTTGTTATTCACAATGTTGCACAGCTATACGTCATTGGGCGTGCATTTTTGGTACTGATCTACGTGCATTTTCGCTCAACCATCGTGTGCAAAACAAAGCAGTAACAACGCTCTCATTCAGAATGCAGTCTTGTCATTGGACTTTATATCATAGTTTTAGTTTCCAATCAAATGACAAAAATCTACTTTGATGTTATATAACACAAATAATGAATGTTTTGCATTCGTGCAATGAAGGGAATATTTTCATTCGTTGAATTTAACATTCCATCTTTCAACTAATGAAAATATTCTCACCATTGCACTCACACATATTCATTATTTGTATATTATTTATATGCACAACACTTTAGACAGGCCTTTTAGTCCATTCATTTGAGAATAACAAAATATCGTTTCTGACACTGTCAAAATAAGGTGGCAATGGTATCATTTTGATTTTCTTTTTCACCTTAACCCATTCTCTGCGTCAGAGACAATAACTGTTCAGCATACCGTTTGTCCAAAGGAGTTTGGTTGATTTGAACCAAGACAATGTGGCATTGGCTTGCCAACACAGGCGATTTGATAGCCAATAAAACCGCGTCTGTATATGCTTTCATAACGCAACAAGGATTCCGATGAAGTTGATAATCCGCACCCCTTAAACGATGTTTTTGAGGTGTTCCCTTACCAAGGTTTGAATTGTTATTGCTCTGTTCCTTGAAGAATATTACCGATGACTGAAAAGATATTAAACTTCACAGTCAGTATATGCAATTTATAATGAAAGTGTGTTTCTGTATAGAATAACATCATGCGGAAGCACATACAAGACGATGGGTGAAAATGTTAAATTACTTTCGGGTATCTGACAAGGTTGTGTTCATTTTTTTTTTTCGAGAGGTGAGGCGAAGGAGGACACGGCAGTGACATGTTTAGTAAATTTGATCCATCGGCTGAATTAATTTGTTTCTCTTGATCAAGTGGAAGGGGCCGGCACTGCACTCAAAGTAAATCGGGAAATATATAGGACGCGATTTCTTAGGGTCAGCCAAAAGGTTAGCATAAGATCGAAGTGAAAGAAGATTCGAACTTCATAAGGATTGACTGACAATTGCGACAGTTGCAGGAGAGTTAACTAAAAACTGCCCGCCCGGTGGGAGCACTTACGATGCTACATCTGTAGTCTTTGTTGTTATGGTGATCTGTTCATTGTAAATTACACTGGTCAACATAAAAAAACACATATTTTTGTTTTCAAGGTAAGCACGCCTATTGTCATGTTTGCATTTTGCAGTTCCCTGTATTTATCTCAAGAAATATGTTTTATTTTCCATGTTCATCAGAGTAAAGCAGATGATCAACCTAAACGAGCAAAATGTGGGTTGGCTCTCATAAACGAACTAGTGAAAACCATGTTTTTTTAACCAAAGTGTGTGCCTTTAACTTGAAACCCATTCACGGCGCAAAATAATGTGTTTGTTTTTATAAAGACCCCCTTACACAAAATGGACGGCAGTCTTTGACGTAAAATTGTTCTGAAGTTACAACCCAAAGGCAAACGTTTGAGACACTGATCAATTTGAGTGACACTGGCCATTGGAAAATCAATGGAATTGTTGAAAATGCTAGGGTTCATTACACGAAAGCACTCTATATTTTTAGGATGTCAATGATACATGCTGGAGGGGTGTGTGTGTATAGGCTAGAGGAAGAGGGCTGGTAAAGGTATTATGAAAACCATAAACAAATATCCCCAAATGTGTTGTATTAATACACATGTAGCTTTTCTATTTGGGTTTTCGTTATAACTTATTAGATGCAGGATATAGCATGAAGTAGCTGGAAATGTGTCAGTCGGGTAGGTACTTGTGAACTTCAAATCACTGAACCTTTTATAAGTATACTTAATCGTTCATAAATAAATTTATTTAGCTTTTTTTCATTTGAGCTGTTTGATCTTTTCCATTTTGTCAGTGCTGCTCATTATGTTCAAATCGCTTTCAAAGATCATTTGATCGAGACGGTGTGGGTCTAAATGCATGCAAAAACTTGTATTTAATTCCCCCTATATAATAATACCCTATGCAGCCCGCAATTCCGCGGCACACTACGAATGTGATATTTACGCTTGACATAATTTCAACACGATATCCTCAAGTCTCAATAATAAAGCTAGCGCTACCAATTTCAATCTTCCGCCTTGGTGCGCCGACCTACAGAGCTCAGTGCTTCGTGACTGATTCACATCGACGTGCATTCATTTTTTGTGTCAGATTTGTTTACACTTCCGTTGTCACACGAACATTACTAAGGTGTGACATTCATCTAATAAATCTGTAGCGCATAAAAAAATAAGGACACTTTTTTCCCAACCTTATAACTGTCTGTACATTCTACACATTTCATGATGTTACAGTCCAACATTTGTATCAATATTAACATTATTAATTCAAGAACAGTTCACATACCGCTTAAACTGGATACCTTCTACGTAGTTGTTTTTACGTAGTTGTTTTACTATTTTAAATTAAAAATTAGGCTACTTTATTTGCGTTTTGCAAACATATTTGTTTGCTTATAAAATTCTAACGAAAAGTAAGTCATGTTTCAAAGACGTTGTTGTGTATTGTCATGTTTTATTATAAAATAAGTTCGAATATCAAAGTCACTGCACGCACGTTTTACACTATAGTAACGGTTTGAACCAACAGTATCAAACGGTTTAAATACATAGTCGAATTTTCACATGCTTATTATTTATACGTCCAAACTATCTTACTATAATTCACTCAATACTGTATATGCGTGTGTATGTGTGTGTGTATCCATAAAAGGCTGTCTCATTTTTCATCTGAAAGCCTTAAAAGACGCATGGACCATAGATGGTGACCCGGGACGTGTTGTAACCTATAAATAAACAAAAACCGTTCATAATTGACCGAGATTTGAGCGAAAACCCGAAAATCCATGGATTTTAGGGGCAAGTGCTGTACATAACAATGTACTGATATTAAGCACTGGCCATGCCACTCATACCACACAGGCTGTTGTCGGGTTGTTGGTGAACTGGGGAATTTGGACCGCTCCATTACATGTATTAGGGAAGAACAATTTAGAAGTTTGTAGTGTGGTAGTTTTTCTCAAGTCCTTTTTACGGATAGACTAGCGTGTGTGTGTATACATGTACATACACGTGAACGGTCGTTTCAGTGGAAACACACTTGATAATCCTTCTAAGATCAGGAAAGTGCGTAAGGGGCATATAGTATAGGCCAAAAGGCTTGAGACTACACCGCTATTTTAAGTGTATTAACTGGCCACTTTAAATTCTACTCATCTAGCGGGTTCCCGCTAGTCATCTAGCGGGTTCCCGCTAGTTCAAAATAAAAATGCGAGTTTATCACTTCAGGAGGCAGGCTTCACTTGATTTTTTATATACAGCCATACTCCTATAAAGAATTTTCCCATTCGGTTATTGAAACTATAAAATTGACCTGTATGAGCAAGATGTAAATCGTGATTGTCATTTTCCCCCTGTACATCCAACACATCACGGTGTATTTATCCAAGATTTGATTTGTGGGTAATCTTATGTTGACATTTCCTTGACCAATATACGTACTACTGACCAACCTATTTGTGAAACCACCTGCGACATAGACGTGAACACGAAGAAATGCACACATCGTTTTAGCCGACTGTTTTGGAAACGAATGTTCTCAAGAAATCACTGTATCGCCTTAGATAACAGACTAGAACTTGTTTAAACTTCATGTATAGGCCCTGCTATTAGCATTGTTATTTGAGGAACAACAATGTACAAAATGTACCGATCATTCGAGAGGTTGGGCGTTTAAAAATGGATCCATTAGGGTGGATACTGTTATGATCATGGAACGCATTCTGAATATATCTTAACGATAAAGGCAGGTTGTATGTCAAAAATATAAAATAAACACGGTTTGAGAATTAAATTAAAACTATTATGCGCAACGCGTTTGATTTCAGGATGAGGGGAAATATGAACTGTTTAATATTAGTAAAATGTAAGATTCAACACTTCTTTGCAAATGATCGAAGTTACACCTTTACATTTGATTGCACTACAAATGCACTTACAGTGATCGGCTTAAGACCTTGAGATTTATATCATAAGCCCATCAGTAAAATGTTTGAAAAGGTCGGCTTCAATTTTCTGCGTATTCAAGAGTCGAAGGATGAGTGGTTTAATAAGGATTTGTATTTGGGACACACCTGCTGACTTCGAATAACTAGGTCTTATTTTTAGACGGATGTGGAAAACGATGAACAAAAAGAATGGACTGGCTCCTCTGAGAGTCGATAATTAAACGGTGCCTATGGCAGGAAAGCCCATAGCTCTCATATAAGAGTATTTGCACACTTAAATTTCGAGAAAAACCCAAAGTAATTTTCGTATTGTAGGCCTATCTTAAGCAGCGGTAATTTTTAAAATTCAGCGCCTGCTTAGAATTGGACCCCCGAAATAGGTTTTAAACCGTTTTGAATTAAAACACGTATAGGTTTTCTAAAATTGATATCACCATGCAGACATTAGCCCGCTGTTTGTAAATCGTTCGGAAGTTAAAAACAATATTTCTCGATCTAAGAGATTTAAGAGACTTATGGGCAATGTAAAACACCGTAAGATATTTTGTCAACAGGAAGGACGTCCTTGGTACATCCGACAGGGCAATAGATACGGTGCTTGAAGCTGCATTTATTCACATAAAAACTCATCAGTGTGGCGCCAATATAAAACACTCTAGGCGTGCCGACAGATACAACTTTAACGTTTCCAGAACCTGCTCAGAGACATAAAATGCTTTTTATGTTTGTTCCCCAACCTCAGTATATATGATAATTATAGACATCGCTGACTGCAAGAAGTCTTTGACTGAGTTTATTGTATTCATAACAACTCAACGCGAGTTGCAAGAAGATACAATTATGTGTTAACCTTGACACAAAAATACCTCATATCGTTGCTCGAGGGCTGCAGGTTTTCATCAATCGTCTCCTCCTCAACATCACAATAATACAATACACTTCCAAATTGATATGCATTCTGAAACGTATACCTTAAAATTGTTCAGATGCATAGATTTGGCTTTAAAATAATATTTGAATATCCCAATCAATTGGTTAACTGGTGATGATTACAATTGGAAATTGTTAAAATATACATTTTAAAATATTGGACTGTATCAGTAATTCCGTTTCTGTGGTTATCATGAACGGGTCGCGTATACCGTAGCCTATAACAGGTAAGCTGTTTCTGCAAACTCATGTCATTTGTTGAGATAATTATGTTTTTAGTATATTAATATGTCTTCTGAAACAAAAAACCTTCAAAAATGAAATGATGGGTTTCATATTTCGATTTTGTTGAGTGTCATTGTCACAGAATAATGATAAATCTCCCAAACGTACACGCAATGCTATTTTTTTTGTATATGCACAAAAGAATGCTTAAGCTTTATCACTACAAGAACATTATATGGGTCATTTTTTTTAAATGGTGCAATGTAAGTTCCTTTCAGGGATGCAGGGGTCATGTACACCCTAAAAAGAAAATCTTCATTCTTCAAAACGAATGGGTTTCACGTGTAAAAGTGGACACTAAAATGTTTCATAAAATCATAAAATGCTTTCCAAAAATGCTTTCATAAAATATTTTCCTACATCTTTACTGCCTTTTTGTAGTTTTTATTTTGAGCTGTGATCCATGGGAGATCAGTGAGTTTTCCTCACTGAATAGATCACCCAGGATAAATAAGAAATAAATAAATAAATTCGTCACTTTCAGACCACACTAGAATCTGTTTCATACCATTTAAGTATCTACTTTTGATTGGTAAATTTTAAGCTCAAACCTCAATTGATTAGTCTATCAGTATTTTATCCCATTTTGTGGTGCAAAACAAAGTTTCAAGTGTAAAAATGTTTCAGGGGACACTAAAGTTGTAGTGCCTAATATTTCAAACTCTAAAACAAGTTTGCAAAATTGGATATACTTCATGTTAAAAAGCTCCATTAAAAATCAATTTTAAGTAGAATGTCAAAATATTTAAGCTCAGCAAGCAGTTTCAATGTAACCGCAAAGTTTCACAACGTAAACATTTGGGGGACATCAATATGGTCTGTCAAAATTTAGAATGACCATATTTTGTATTGTTTGCTCAAGTTTCTATGTACAATTTCTCTGTGCTTCAAAACAGAGTACAGCTAGCCTAACTTATCCATCAAATTTGTAAGGTAACAGCTAACATGGATGATACACTCACTGGTAGGCCTGAGGTTTTCACGTGAAAATGGGGGACACCAAAGTTTGCACATGGAACCCATTTTTTGCCAAACCTCTCAAATTAAGAAAATATCAAATTATCTATGAAATAAGAGTTTTATTGTCAAAATATATGCATTATCAATCATTTTATGTTACAACAACCAAATTTACCATAAAACGAAATAGAAAATCTAACTTTTGATACTGTGTTTCATTCAATGTCACATTTTGTTTTGCCCCAACAGGGATAATTTCAGTGATAATTTCAGCTTATTTTTACTCAAAATTAGGACAATGATTTCTCATGATCCACATTGTGCATGTTTTATGTAGTACACACTGATGGTAGTGATACAATAAAAACACCAAAATTATTACGTTCACTAAACTTACATGATAATTCCCGATTAAAGTATGGAATGTGCATTTTTAACACTGGCCCCCTAATTTAAATAATTACCATTGAAACACGTATCTACCAAATAGAGCAGTGTTTTGCGACCAGGGCTTTTTTAAATGTCGAACAGAGAAAAACTATATTTGTTCCATTTATGAATCGATCCTTATGCTTAACATTCACCTATACCTCATAGAAAATAACACTTCATTTGCCATTAAGTGATCATGGAAACCCTCTTTTTTCGCAGTAGGAGCCCTAAAGCAAGCATTGATATTTATACCAGTCCATGTTGTACGTGTTCAAGGATGCAATGAGTTTCCATGGTAACGGCTGGATTCAAACTGATTGCTTTTTAGTACATGATCAATATTTCTTATATCTCAAGGTAATGGAGGCGTTCGTAATGCCTCATTTATTATAGAATCTAAGGGACGATAAAAACTATATCGTTTTCGACATTTAAAACAATTCATTTATCGAATTCAGATACTCTTAATCCCCATAACACACACTGTATTAGAACCATGACAGCAGCCCGAGGAAATTAAAAATTCCGTTCCTTTTCCGGGATTCAACTAATGATTCTTTCTGTCGAAAAACACAAACACCGTTATTAGACACTCTGAGACATTCTCTGAAGAGGAATCTGACAACTCTACCGCTGTGACTTAACAGAAGCTTTTAGAGTAAAATTTTAGTAATGTTTTTTGAAAGACGCAGGCCTACTGTGCCAAAATGGCCAATGACACAGATCGTAGCCAAAAATATTGATCAAAAAGGGAAATGCATACGAATGATAACATGATAACATTACAGATGAGCAAAGGTCACGTTTTTCTGTTCGAGACTATAGACAGGTGTTTTTTTAAAAGGACTGAATTTAGAAAAGCCGCGAAAATCTCTTTTTTCTGGACTAAGTAAAGTATTATTTCCGGAAGGCTGCATTCTACTTTTTTTCATCGATTATCCGCTACTTCACAGCCGGTTACTCAGAGTAGAGTAAATGCAAGGAAAAGGACCAGAGGAGAAGCCTGCTAATGGAATGAATCGAATCTAGAACCAATCAATTGCTAGGATGGAGCAAGGCTACCTTGCATACACATGTAACCTAAACGTGACTAGACGTCATTATTATCACCAAGTTACAGCAGAGTAAATAACTGCAGTGCCTTAATGGGGCCAATGAAAGTAACACTTTTCTGCAGTGATATTGAGGCTTCTGTAAATTTTTATTCTCAATCCAACAAGACATTCGTGACAGGTTGCATTATGAGTTATTTCCATCCTTCTAACAAATAACTTTGTATGATGAAAACGTTAGGTTTTGGATGATGAGGCGTAAACGAAAATGCTTTTTTTTACGTCAGCTGTAATCTCTATTTAGTATCGATAATACACACTGCTGAATCTTTTGACCACAGACGCAACAGGGTTCCATTTCTTACATCCAATTACCAACCTTTCACTTTAAACTGAGTTTGTTCCATTGAAAATTGGTTTGAAAATATTATTAAGCTGATCCAATAAAAAAAAGCCCAATGTGTTTTCCCTTTAAATTATTGGGTTCGCTTTCCAAGGGAAAAGCAAAGTGCTCCAATCTAAAGCCAACTCATTTCAAAGGGGGACAAACTGGCAAGTGGAACAGCCGCTTGAACAGGACAAGTACAGGGCATGCCTCAACGAGCCATTTCTTTGGGCTTGGCACTTTCTTTGAAACACAGGCTTCAATCAATTGACTGCCAGCGGGAAGGGACAAGTACGAGCCCAAGAAAAGCACAAACCATAGAAGAGAAATTACACTTGTATCCCGACAATTATGACACTTAATCTCTCATCAAATTTCCGGCTGTTGGAAGTGCTCCCATAGGGATACCGCTTCTGTGCCAGGGCAAATAGCTTTATCGTTAATTGCAGGTTATTTTAAAGGTGTTCTCTGTTGCAAAAGTCCCTATACAATGCAATGAGCACATTAGTGATTGACTTAATTTTGCAAAGTTAAAAAAGGCCAAGGGCATGACCACAAATGAAGTTATGAAACAACTTAAATCCGAAATGTATGCAGTTATTTGTTGAAGAATACTCTGCTGAAAGTCAATAAGTGAAAATGCATACACAGTCTACCGCATAGGTTCCCGACCCGTCTCTACTCCTAGATTTCAAATCATAAAAAAAGAAAGTGCCAACAAAAGAAAACATTACGTAGCCTATCGAATGAAATATAAATGTTAACCATTTCTCCTTCATATATCTCCAGCGAAAACATTATTTTTACTCTTTATTTTCCGTATCTGCTTTTCAAGTAGAAACAACAACGGTTTACCCTTGCCACCAAAATAATTTAAAAAGAAAGAGTGACCCTCCTCTTTATTCTGTACAACGGAAAATAATGGTTGTTGGCTCGAATTGTTTTCCTGCTCGAAAAAAAACCGGTCATATCTCGCCACCCGGCACCCGATGGGTTCGAATAATGAATAAAACGAGTTCAACTTGTTTATGTGTTTACTATTACTATTTTTTATTTCTTTTATTTTTTATTATTATTTGCGCCTCATTCCGGAAGCAATAAATGTTGATTGTGTCTTCACGTTCTTAGTTTTTTCCGTGATTTTTTCCTCCTTTATTTCTCACAAATTTTAGAATGTCCGTTGGTGAGCAGAGAAAATACAATAAAGTGAACCAAAGCAGTGGATGGTTGATACAGAAAGCAAAATAGGCAATTGTCAGCGTGGTTTTTCATGGTTTGGTTTTAGAGAAAAAATCGTCCGTCCCAAACATAGCCCGGTCCGGATAGGGATAAGCCTATTTCGAACTGACACCAACCCCTAGAAACTCCATAAAGGATGTTATCTCCTCACTCTGATATGTTAAAACAGACAATTCTTTGCTGTCTTGTGCTTGCACCAAGCACACACCAAACACACAACTTTATTGCAGTGCCCACCGACAACGGTAACGATTTACCCTGTCCATTTAGCACCTAACTTCTCGAAAGAGAGTTGAGTCCGACATGAAAACTTCAGTACGCTACACGAAGGACAGGCAAGCCTTTTCACTTTGTTTTCAATCCCCTCGCC
The DNA here is from genome assembly GCA_911728455.2 of Marthasterias glacialis. NCBI lineage: Eukaryota > Metazoa > Echinodermata > Asteroidea > Forcipulatida > Asteriidae > Marthasterias > Marthasterias glacialis. The sequence continues at coordinate 7,760,286 of OU452228.1, forward strand.
TCAAACGGTTTACCATCGCCACCAAAATAATATAAAAAAGAGTCACTGTCCTTTATTACTCTATACAAATTGTCATGGGTTGGAATCCTAATCAATACGACTTCAACTTGTTCATATTTTTCTTTAATTTCTTTTTATTTATGCCTAAGCCTGGAAGCAATGGATGTCGATGTGTCTTCAAATTCTTAGGCTTTTCTCTGTATTTTTTTTCTTCTTCAATGCTCGGAAACTTCAGACTATCCCTGTCCTATCTCCCCAGGGGAGAGTATTATTATTTCCTGTTACAGTGGCCCAAGCATTTTGGCCGGGATTGTAGCTTTGGGATTATTGGGAACGATCGGGGATCAGCGTAACATGTGTTGCCGTATTATAATACGGCAAGCAACTGCACTTCGAATACATTGTGGTCTGTAGGGAGACAGTATTTCTTACGTATATCAATTAACTTTCTAATTCTAGTGTTTTGGGTTTCTGAGAGAAATCAATCACAGAAGGCCGTCCCCATGGGTCTGGATCTTCATAATAGACAATTCCTGCTATTTTCCCGCGCACAGCACAAACCTTTGTATCTATGTAGGTAACTGTAAAAACGGTTAAGCTGAATAAAAATTGCGTGAAGTAAAACACAAGTTAAACAGGACAGAGCCTTTACCATTTTCGTTTAAATGAAAGTCGGGCGATATAGCCTATGTGTAACGAGAAAGGAAGAATCTGCGCAAACCCCAATTTTTTAGATATAAGACTCTTTTTACGCCTTAAAAAACAATGAGTTTCATTGAAATCGTTCATCGTAACAATCCAGGTCAAAGAACTTCTGGTAGGCCTACATTGAATGTATTAGCCATTTCAAACTGGAATGACTTATTCAAATCGTCTTTGTGTATTTTTACGTGCAATGGCAAAATCTAGTCAGTGGTCCGATTTTCACAGTGCTGTAGATTTCTGGCTACTGTTTTACCTTCCCAAGTGACAACAGGCTGATAATTTGAGCCTTAATAAAAGAAGACTTCATGTATTTATTTGTTCATTGGATACTGGGTAATTCCCTAACTTGCGTTCATTTCTGCTTTTTTTTTTTTTTAGTATTAAACCCATTAAAACAAATGTAACACTCATATCAAAATGGTCCACATGGGCCTTTTAAATTTCATTAGTTGAAAAGTGGAGCCTGCGAAGAAAGATAAATATTTTCAAAACTACCTTTATTAAGAACACACAGACACACGGTAAAATGTAGGCTTTTATCATGGACATGGTTATTCTAAGCCATACATTGTACTAAAGACCATTTCTAACCTTTGAACTGTATGAACTATTACGAGAAACCGATTTCTAATCACCAAAGGACCGAAGGCGAGGACCGAAGGCGAGCACCGATCGTTACTGATGTTATCGGGGTACGTATAGTTCTCCCATCGCTCTCCAATGATGGTTTTTGCTGAACCCTTGTATGTTATAAATCTTTGTCAGTTGATAGCGTGCTCACTTGAGATACAAACGATAGTGGAATGGGAAGTGTTGATGAGTGTACCTTCGATAATTTTTCTCTTTTTTCTTTATCAAACCAATGAGAAAGCAGTATAACTTTATACTGTTTTATCTGCAGAGCTACCTTGCGGACATTATTATTGACGAAAGAAAATTCAAAGAGAGCATGATTTTGCAAATAGTACAACACTTTCTTTTATGGAACATGCTGAGCAGGTTCGTGTGCAAATTTCCCTCCAAGCTTGGTCATCAAGTAGACAATTACTTAAAAAGAATATTTGTTTTGCTGTAATCTGAAACTGTTTATCTTAGATCAATGTAAAGCCCCGACATTAAGACGCACAGGCAGAAATGATGGTGGAGACTACAAAGACAGAACTGCAAGACGTGTGGATTAGGCTTAACCCCGTTTTAAATCAAATATAAAAATATGCATTCAAAATATTGACCGGCCCGTTAAAGGGAATACACACTACAATTTATTTTCCTGGTGGCTATCTAGTTTGCGTATCTGGGTATGGAAATAAGAAAAAACCATATACGCCAAGAGCCATCAGGCAAATTGCAAATTGAGCTTTTGGATGGGAATGGAAATTAAACCCTACCAACCAATGACCAGAAGTGTCAAACGGGTATGTCAAAACCATGACCCGGAAATTAGTTGAGCCTGAATCGAGCGAGGCAAAGAGGTTGCTAGATCGATCACCGGTTGGATATTGGGTCCAGCAACTTACTTTTCAGATTATGAATTAGAGGTTCGGTTAAAGCACATTATAAAAAGAGAACAAGATTTGAAATGGCTCCAGGACAAATTGAAGAGAATGCAAGGACACATGACTAGCCTCGATCAAGGATGTACCAAAGTGAAAACACCTTAATAAAACACACATTTTGAATTACCCCAATGAAGCACAACGATATGTATACGATAGGTAATGTCGGCCATACTCCTTGATTATCACATTTAAAGGCAAGGTACGTGATTGGTAACTATCAAAACAAAACTTTAATTGATTATCTTCAATCTGGAAACTCATCAAAACCTCCAGAGAAATAGTACCGGTACCGTCTGAAATACTGTCGAGGAAAAAGTCATTAGAATACCCACAAATCCCACTTATTTTGATTACCGCAATCGAGACAAAAGCCCAATATAAATGCTTTCACCAAAACGTACCGGTGTCAAATGTAGGGTTAATAACGTTCACAAGTTGGCTGTTTGGCAAATTTATTGAAAGCTAAAGGATGGGAATAAGTCTGCTCTTCAAAAATTCACGATTTACATGTACTTTCCCTATTCATCAACGAAATGAATATTTGGCACATCATGTGCTCCACCCAATAAATTTGTATCTGAAAATTATGCTAAAGAACATTTTGAGTTCCAAAGGGAGGGGGGGGGGCAACATATTGCTATTAAACACATTTCTTCGCTAAAGTATTACAGTATTACATGGGATGCGTCGGCCGTACTTCTGAATTATCATGTTTGGCAAGTCTTAACGCTGCGTATTGAGACGACATTGAAACATGGCACTTAATGTGACCCACATCAACTTTACGCCTGTAAATGATGCTGAATGATCCTTTTAACTTGTTGAAACAGGTGTAAAAAACACCTGAGTGTGTCATGAATACGAATTTATCATGTAAAGCATACTTCTTATAAGCTGTCGAATTTCACTGATGACAAAGTTTGTGCCATTAAGAAGTACCGGTGTCACATTTCTTTCCAGCGACATGTTCTCATTAATGGGTACTTGAAAAATGTAAAAGTATACGAAGGCCATAATCACTCCATAATTTCAATTAAATTTGCTACATAAAATTTTCCCATATCACTATATCAACCATATTAGGGAAAATATTACGGTTTATCAGCGTCAAAATATGCAAATTACGTCTGGATTATTTTTTTTTTTGCGTACGGCAAGGGGTTGGGGTGCAATAATAGAATAACACAAGTCCCTGATCTAATGGAACATTTTGGTCATTTAAAAGATAAAATACAGGATTGGTAAAGTGCAGTGCTTTGTGTTAATCAATATATACATGAAAAAAGCAAACCCTCTGAAAAGTTAGGCTCAATCCGTCGTCTGAGTCATACAAATTAGTGAAAAACCTTGCACACTTTTCAGCGTGTAAAAACATTGAACAACCGAAATTAAAATCGGGGTCTTCAAATTTTATTTCCTCTACTTTGACAGTATTTCAAACAGAAATATTTCCATGGAAGATTGGTACCGGTATGAACTTTGTAATCATTAAGATTTCAGACTGATACTATTTTTTTCTTATGGATACCAATCCTGTATTCTACCTTTAAGGTAATTTTGGACTTCACAAAATCTTATTGATCGGTGTTGGTAATAAAGGTTAAAAGTCAGCTAATTTATTTTATTCTCAATGGAAGCATATTATACATACAACACTATTTGTATTATACATGTACCGTACAGCATTGTTTAAGGCGAGAATGTAAATACATTGCTAAAAGCTCCACGGAAACAATCTACGGTACGGTACTAATGCCATGCACGAAAAATCAAGCAAGGGGGATCACACGTTCCGACAAAAGTCAACAATGAAACTGCTTGAATTGTCCCTGTCTCCCGGTTGTCATTATCCTGCTTTGATTTTCCCATTTCCTTTTTGCTCAGTGCCCAACGTTCATTGGTGTAGAATTTAGACATAAGATTATTCAGAAATCAATACCTAATGTCAGAATTTACTCAGCTTGCAATGTTTGCGGGTTATGTGTATTCCAAGCACGTGAGAAATGAATTTGAATGGTTATCAGTAATCTGAAAATAACGCAAATTGAGAATGATTCTAAACATATCTCATATTATGACTGCAATACTAAAATTACCACAAGTGGATAAGCAGTCACAAGCTTCAGTAAAAGCGATGCTCTAAAAGAAAGTAAACATGTAGTGAGCAAAATAATCACAAAAGGACTTTAAAAACAATACAACAAAGAGAACAAAAATCAAAACACAAACGACAGGATTTTTTGCAAATAAATTTTGTTTTCTTGAAAGTTTAATAAATATTCTTAAAATACTGTACGATTGAATAAATAAATTTGGAATTTACAGCATAGTTTTGCTCCCCATCAAATTCCCTTTAATTTGTATCTTTTAATATCTGTTACATGTAGGTTGTTATTTTGATACACACTGACACCAACAGAATGAGCAAAAAAGGACATAACAAACTTGTAAACGTAACTGAAAGAAAATAAACCAAACTGCACTTGCCAGGGGCAGATCCAGGATTTTCTAAACGGGGGTGGGGGGGGGTGAATTTTACCGATAAAGCTGCAAAAGGTGATTGTATGTCCGAAAGTTTATTTCTCATTGCAAGTGGGCGGCATGATATCTTGATTTTTTTTCGAAGGAAAAAAAGCGGGGCGTGCGCCCCTCATAATAATACTTGTTTATCATTATTTTTATCTAATTTTCGTAGCTCGGGGACATAAGATTACCCCTGCACAATAGAAAAGCAAACTGAAGTCTAGATGTCATTACACGTTTATTTTGTGTTTTTATTTCAAAAGTCTGAGAGACTTCCAACTAGTTTTTGCGTATTTTTGAACATTTAGCATTTAGCGTTGGCCGTATAGGTGCACCCTTGAAAATAACACAAAAGAGCCGGACACTTTCAAGCGCAGTTCGGGGTTCAGCGATTGTGTTAGTCAATACAATGCCTACGTTACTCGTGGATTCCAAGCTAAATACAATGTAAATTCCTAAAACTAGGTACCGACACATTAGCGCAGGGCGTTAGGCTATGTGCCGGGACTGTCTCACACAACACTCAGTCCCCGGTTCGAGTCCGGGTCTGGGTTCGAAACCGTCTGCCCCTAATATAGGAACAAGGAATTGGCTGGGATCTGGCACCAGTGTGATTGGGATCAGCCTTGTTTCTCCCCTAAAGGGACAGGGCCCGCGAGGCTAGGAATCGGAGGCAGGGGAGGACATGCGGTGAGTCGGTCGCCATACCACAAGGGAGCTATATGGCAGACGGTAACCAGTCGCGTCGCCTGAATGCCTGACATATCACCGCTTAACTTTTTCTCTTTTTTTATCCGATTCTGGGATACTTTTCTTTCAGCTCTAGTTCAATAAACATGCAATAAAACAATGAACTATTCAAAGAATAATGCGGCATTTGTTCTTACAACAATTTGCTTAAAAAGATATACTTTAAAAATATACCCATCAGTCAATTAATATCTCCGAGAGGATGGATGAAGCTTGTGTTAATTTCCCAAAAGCACTATCAAAACAGATAATCCCTGCACGCGCTCCAAAATGCACCAAAAAACAACAAGATAGAAAAATAAACAAACAAATAAACTTATAAAAAAAAATCAATTCAATGTAACATTTATTTCCACTTCACAACAGTACAATTTTAATAGAAGGAGAATATAATAATAATAATAATTTCTTTAATAAAGTCGAGAGGGGTTGCATCGGGACTATAGTGCCTTTATTGTTTTTCAAACGAACGGTAACTTGCAATTCATATTGTGTAAATTGTTTTCTGAGTAATGGAAATACATGTTACTGAATTGAAATTGAAATAGGGTTATTGACTCTTTATTTAGGGTAGTTCGGATAAAGTGCAATCCCGGTTATATCTCTCGGGCCACTTGGCTGCCATGTGCTTGCGCCAAACACACCACACACACATAATAATAGCTTAAATCAGGGGCGGATCCAGGATTTTCCAAACGGGGGGGGGGGCGTGAAATTTACCGATCAAGCAGCAAATGATGATTAGATGTCGAAATTTTATTTCTCATTGTAAGTGAGCGGGATGATATCTTGTTTTTTTGTTCGGAACGAAAAATAGGGGGCGTGCGCCCCTCACGCCTCCCCATGGATCTACCCCTGCAAATTATTGTAGTGCGCACCGACAACAGTTTACCGTACCAATCTACCCTGCCATTGGCACCTAAATTCGCGATAGACATTTTCTTTTCAACCTGAAAAAGCCAATAAATATGTCGAAGAGGAAGGATCAAACTTTTGTTAATTTCCCAAAAGCACTATCAAAAAGCACTATCAAAGGGTGCACCACACTAAATAGGCTCCCATAGCAACCAATATTAAATGCTAAACGTTCAAAAAAACTAAAAAAATATTCAGCCTCTAGAAAACACTAAAATCAAATAGTTATATTTTCTGGCAACTGAACTTCATTTTTCTTTTCAATTTTGGTTAGCCGTTGAGAATTTTTGCAAGGCTGATCCAAAATAAAAACACCCCTGAACGAGTAAACTGGCCAGACTTCATCTTGGAAAAATGACCCCACAATAGGGCCATTTTTATACGGCCAGTCTACCAAAAATGCTCCAGGTTGCAAGTCAACAACGAGGGGCACAATGTTGGACCATTTTTCAACAATCCATAAAAGCAAGGACCTTCAAATCTTTGATGTACAGAAATAGTTGTGGGTTTACATTTTATTAATGAGGCTCCGTGCATGGATTTCTCTCTATTTAGTGTAGTGCACCCTATCAAAGGGTTGGTGTTATCGACTCTCTAATTTGGGGTCGTTCGGGTAAACTACAATCCTGGCTATATCTCGTGGGGTCACTTGCCCGACATGTGCTTTCGCCAAACACCCACCATACCATACACACATAATCATAACTTAAATTATTGTAATGCGCACTGACAACGGTTTAACATAACGATTTACCCTTCCATTTTGGCACCTAAATTCCCGAAAGACATTTTGTTTTCAACGTGAAAAGCAAAGTATGCTACACAAACAACACACACGCCTCTTTACTTTGTTTTACAGCCACCCAAAACCCGTCATTTGGCGGAAAAGCATGAAGACAAAAAGAAAGGGGGAAAACACGGTTTACCTTTGCAACCAAAATAATATAAAGAGAAAGAGTGACTCTACTCTTTATTTCGAACAGAGGGAAAATCGTCGTGGGTTCGAATTCATAAACCAAGACGACTTCAACTTGTTCATGTATTTATTTGTATTTTGTTATTTATTTTACTTTTCTTTCATTTACGCCTCACTATGGAAGCAATGTATGTCGATTGTCTCTTCATGATCTTGTTTTTATTTGTTGTTATTAATACTTGTTTATCTTTATTTTTATCTAACTTTCGTAGCTCGGGGACATAAGATTACTCCTGCACAATAGAAAAGCAAACTGAAGTCTAGATGTCATTACACGTTAATTATGTGTTTTTATTTCAAAAGTCTGAGAGACTTCCAACTAGTTTTCGCGTATTTTGGAATATTTATCATTTAGCGTTGGCCGTATAGGCCTAGGTGCACCCTTGAAAATAACACAAAAGAGGCGGACACTTTCAAGCGCAGTTCGGGGTTCAGCGGTTGTGTTAGTCAATACAATGCCTACGTTACTCGTGGATTCCAAGCTAGATACAATGTAAATTCCTAAAACTAGGTACCGACACATTAGCGCAGGGCGTTAGGCTATGTGCCGGGACTGTCTCACACAACACTCAGTCCCCGGTTCGAGTCCGGGTCTGGGTTCGAAACCGTCTGCCCCTAATATAGGAACAAGGAATTGGCTGGGATCTGGCACCAGTGTGATTGGGATCAGCCTTGTTTCTCCCCTAAAGGGACAGGGCCCGCGAGGCTAGGAATCGGAGGCAGGGGAGGACATGCGGTGAGTCGGTCGCCATACCACAAGGGAGCTATATGGCAGACGGTAACCAGTCGCGTCGCCTGAATGCCTGACATATCACCGCTTAACTTTTTCTCTTTTTTTATCCGATTCTGGGATACTTTTCTTTCAGCTCTAGTTCAATAAACATGCAATAAAACAATGAACTATTCAAAGAATAATGCGGCATTTGTTCTTACAACAATTTGCTTAAAAAGATATACTTTAAAAATATACCCATCAGTCAATGAATATCTCCGAGAGGATGGATGAAGCTTGTGTTAATTTCCCAAAAGCACTATCAAAACAGATAATCCCTGCACGCGCTCCAAAATGCACCAAAAAACAACAAAATAGAAAAATAAACAAACAAATAAACTTATTTAAAAAAATCAATTCAATGTAACATTTATTTCCACTTCACAACAGTACAATATTAACAGAAGGAGAATATAATAATAATAATAATTTCTTTAATAAAGTCGAGAGGGGTTGCATCGGGACTATAGTGCCTTTATTGTTTTTCAAACGAACGGTAACTTGCAATTCAGCATATTATGCGTTCTAATTTTGTTCGTGGAACTAAGTATAAGTTACATGGTATACCACAGTAAGTAGTGACTGGATCAATGCGCCGACCACACTTTTTATGAAATGTTGAAACAATATGGTCTAATACTGTTAGGGTTAGGGGTTAGGGTTTGTTTTGCCCGTTTGTTTGTTTTCCCCGTGACTGACTGTTTTGTGTTTGTATTATAACAAATTTAAAGGCATGTTCTTATAAGCTTCGGCTTTCGTCACCATGCCTCCATGTGTACGTTTCTTTATATTTTTATATTGTGTAAATTGTTTTCTGAGTGATGGAAATACATGTTACTGAATTGAAATTGAAATAGGGTTATTGAGTCTCTAATTTAGGGTAGTTCGGATAAACTACAATCCCGGTTATATCTCTCGGGCCACTTGGCTGCCATGTGCTTGCGCCAAACACACCACACACACATAATAATAGCTTAAATCAGGGGCGGATCCAGGAATTTCCAAACGGGAGGGGGGGGGTTGAAATTTACCAAATGATAATTGGATGTCGAAAGTTTATTTCTCATTGCTAGTGAGCAGGATATCTTGCATTTTTTGTTCGGAAGGAAAAATAGGGGGCGTGCGCCCCTCACGCCCCCCCCCCCCGGATCCGCCCCTGCTTGCAGAGAGAACAAATGACATTGACATCGAATTGAAGTGAAGAATATTCTTAAAAGAAGAATAACATTTTGTCAAGAGCAATACCAGGGTCATAAGGCCATTTCTACATCCACGAATGACAGGTTCATCACAATCACATCGGAATTTGTACTAGGTACTATACAAGAGATTGAAAGTCAAAGGCACCCACAAAGGACTCCCATCCCGATTGACGAGTAATTAATCCTCGGATTCGTAGAAATCAAAATCGGGCACGTGTGAGCCACAGAAACGTGATAGCTGTGCCAGAAAACCCCGCATGTAGGTATCATTCTGCGTGACAAATCACATACAAATGCTGCTGTTACTGGGGAATAACAACACGGGCTTACTCTCAGAGTCCCACAAAAAACAATCAGATTTGCCTAAGGGAAATCATGGGAGAAGAAGCTCAGTACCTAGGTACGAGAGCAGGTGGGCCATGGTTTGGTTGTTATTATTTCATGTTAACACGAGGTATTGTGTAAAAACGCCTGCACACCTTAACAATCAAATGATTCCGGTAGGCCTATTGACTGACAAAGATTTGGAATGGATAATTGACAATTCAGAGTTTTGAGAGTCATTTTGTCCGTTTTTCTCGATTGAATGTTTTACCTGTTTAGGAGATAAATACATGTTTTGAAGTTCAGTTCTCCAATTGAACCGTTTACTACAGGGGTGAATTTCTACGGTATGTTCAAAGAAATACTTCATACTGTATTAAATCAAGTCCTTGTGAAATATCTAAATTGACGTGTTTCTAGAAACAATTATGGTGTAGTATCATCACCAACAAAATGTTTTGATAAAGCAAATCCTGAAGCTGTCTTACTCGAAAGACACAACGAAAAACCAAGGAAAGCATCTGAAAATTTAGGTCATGCCTTTGTCAACTGCTCCGTATTTCATACTCCATCAAAAAAGAAAAACACATTTGTGCGTTTGCTAACATGTACCCCCAAAACCTTTGAATTATGATTGGCTGAGTACACCGACACTGTCAATGCTTAAAATCGAAATATTTGAGCACTTTCCTGAAGGTGAACACAGTAAATCTAAATTATTTCCATTCTCCATTTTCTCACGTGGGAATAAATTCCTCATAAGGGAACAACATTACTCGAAACACAAGTTGGAATGTACCAAGAATTGGTACATAAATCAATAGGGGATGATGGGACTGATTCAAGAAAAACGACTGATGAGGCTGAGAGCTGACTGACATTTAAAATTAAACCTTGTGGCACAGCGGACATTTAAACCACGGGGTAATTCTCGTTTCATTTCAAAAGGCAAGGGATCGTAGAGTGTGTGAGTGTGTATTGCCGCGATGGATGTATTGTACCTGTTCTTGTTTGACAGTGAAGGAAGATATAGATGGGATAGACACAAACTGTTGGGAGAGTTACAACCTTTAAGGTCTGATCATTTTGTTGTTCCTCAACAGAGAATGGCAGATGCAACAAAGTGCTTTTGCCTGAAGATATCAACCTTTGTGATTCTTGACTTGAAGTGCGAGATGTCAAAGGAATTTTACTCCTGAAAAATTACAGTTTTACGAAATAGCAACTAAGACAGTTCGTACAATGAATTGATTTAATGTCTACGGCAGTTGGTCCCCGAGGCAGCATAATATTGAGTTGCACATTTGTCGTTAGTGCTACAATTCCGAAGGACAGTTTCAAAGGGAAAATAAAAGTTACAAAAGAAAACATTTCTTGAAAACATTTCCAGGTTGAGAACACCTAAAATGAGCCATGATTAAAAAGCTTACCTCTGGTCCTATACATTGTGCAGTGCTGTTGTAGCTCAAATTAGCCTTGGGGTGAACGTTTAGGACAGAAAAACCTACAATGACAAATTAAAATTATTTGTTCAACTCCAAACCTGCTATTAGGAACATTTAGATAAGTTTGCTTTTAGATCCAAAGAGTCCTATGCCCTCAGCTGAGCATTTATCAAACGATCATCAGGTTTCAGCAGCTTTGAAATCCGATCAGGCTTTTTAAAAGTGCATGTCCTTGAAACAAAACCGTGCAGCTCAGCAATGACCAGTTTTGTTGAAACAAATATTTGCCAATAGGACACTTGATATGCCAAGCTTTTAAGTGTTAATGCAAAAGTGACCCAAACGAAATGATAACTGGGAAACTTTGGAATCACTTAAAAACTTTCGGCACTGATCATTATCATTTCTTTTCAACAAAGAAACTTTTAAGTGTTACAATTGAATTGTGTAAATTATTTGTAGAGATAATACAGCAAAAAACATGTTTTATACTGTAATGACATACTGTCCATCAAAAAGAAGTGTTTCAATTTGTTGAATTGATTGAGGCCAGTTTGAGTGAAGTTGGCATGGCTTACAGTGGAATTACATCACACTTACCAACAGGATAGGATATTTTCATATTTGGTATCACATACCATTTGATAATTATAATAATTATAACAACTGAATTACATTGATAACAATCTTGAAGGAGAGTGAGATTTATGTCACTTTACTTTTATAAAACTAACATTTTGAAACTTCAGCTGCCATTCCAGGTTTAACCTGAGTAATTCTCAAAAATAAAAAAACAATAAAAATATATAAATAAAACTCATTTGGAAATTTTGACAATTGACTACAAATTTACATAATTCAGCATATTTATAATTTTGGGTTACAAAAAAATATATATATCCCAAAATTTAGTTAATTTTAAATACTGGTCTAACCATATCTTGCTGTGATTGCTTCTTCATATAAAAATACTGCAAGGGCTGCATCCTCCTCAAGCACAGTGCCTCTCAGGCAGAGTTTAGCATGTGCCCTTGACACGCAAGCCCTGTGGATGAAGCAAAACATGTCTTGCTGTCGGTAAAATTAGTTAAGAGAAATGCCATGTTAATATCATACAGGGACTAGGTCTGATTCACCTGTGTTGACAGGCAATCACATGCCTTGTGAGAGATGAGGGTCATCGGTGAACTAGTCACACATTAAATGACCTTGACGATATTTGTCATTTTTATGCAAGTAGTCTGATATTTATAGGAAAAACTTCTCCATGTAGGTTCAGCAAACAGGTAGTAGACAGACCTTTAGGTTAATGCTTTTGCTTGATAAATAAAAGATCAAAGCCAACAAATGTTTGTAAACTTGGAACAATTTGCTTAGTTTCTGTGCAGATGTTCTCTTTTATAATAGTGCATTTTGTCAGCATTACATTTAATTTGGAATTTGAAATAAATACTCAGGATAATATAGACCAAGAAAACTTACAATGTATGGAGAGCTGTTGAAGGAAATGGGGTGCCATGGACTCCTGATAACCGCACCCTCCTGCTTCCTAAGAAGTAGCCCTTCAGAAGCTGCTTTGCTGGATAAGAGAAATCCACTTTGGTTTCAGATGCTATCTCAAGAAACTGAAGGAAAAAAAAAACAATGGTTGAAAATTGTTTTCAAGCATAGCTTGTAATGTGTGCCTAACCAAGACCTTGGGTCAAGTTTTGGGTTATTAATGTGGATACTTTGTAACAGTGCATAAGCAGCATGCAGCATCCCATTCTGGCTTTTCTCCATACCACAGCTTTTTTTTCACTCTAGCTGTGTGGGCAAACATTCACACCAATTCACACAAGCTAAAATTCCTTGCTAACCTGTCAAATACTGTTCTGTAAGGGCAGATTATTTTTGGCTATTGTAGTATATTGCTTACGGTAATCAGTACAATTAAATTGGAGCCAGGCATACTAATTAGAATGTCAGTTGTTACAAAACCTTTTTTTTCAGAACCACCACACTCAAGGGAGAGATTATTTCTGTGGCATTGCCTCAAAACTCACTAGATTGTACTCAAGCCATACAGAGTTTCATACCCTTCAAATGAAAGTTACTTTATCTCAATCATTTTTCCTTTTTTCTGTTTGTGCTCCAATTTTTGAAAAATGTTGAAAAGTAAAGGAAACAATAAATTTAATGAGTAGATAAGCTGCATTATCTGTAGTTGAAATAATTATAACAGTGCACTGCCTTTTCATAAAGGTATTCACTCAATCCAATGAGACACTATTTTCATTATCGTTTCGTTATAAAACACTGAAAGACACGTTTCATATAGCATGAGCAGTTCTGGTTAAAAAGTCCTCAAGGAATGAACTTATGCTTATTTTGACAGCCGTATGAAGGGTATTTACTCTACGGTGCATGTGTCATAAGAGGTTATAACATTTCTTATCTGCAATCAAAAAATCTTGAGGCCATGTAATTATCAGAGGTATTGGGCAGCAAAAGGATGCTAGCTTATATCTTTAATATCAATTGTCCTACCCGTTTTAGTTCGCCAGGGCTTGGGACTGAAGTGATACTTCCCAACTGATCCCGATCTTCCATCGCTCCTAGCAATGTATGCCTGATGATACTGAGCTCAGCCCACTCATCCCAATTTGGATTGGATGTGTCGCACACAAGCACCATGGAAAAACTTCTGATCAGAAAAGATGAAATGTAAATAGTTAACTAACTGATTTTCAGTGGATTTTTGTTTCTCCTCTCAAACAAGTTCATACATATTTTTTTCTCGCCACCTTTAGACAAGATGGTTTGCTTAAGATCCACACGATGTCTTTAAGCAACATAGGTAACTTGTTTTTTCATTTATTTGATTTGAATTTGCCCCTTCAAGATTTTTCATAATTGGGTTTGGGGTAACACCTCCCTAGACTACAGTTTTCATTCAAACTGTTGAGCTCCCTTTTTGCATTCAGTAAGCTCTTCAATATACCATTCATTGCTATGAATAATTTGAGTGCTTGAAGCCAAACAGCTCAGTTTAAGTAATAATGTATAATGTGTGAAAAATTAATGATCTAAAGAAAGTGTAGTGGTGTAATTAGTCACGCACTGTGCAGTTTTTATAGACACTGACCCTTGGTGACAGGAAGCAAGCATGGAGTGAAAAATAAATAAACTGGTCTTCACAATCCGGTGATTGAGGCAAGCCAATTTATTGTGTTTTCGGGCACTGATAATCCACAGGCAAAGATTTGGGATAGATGTAGGTCAATAAGCTGTATTTCATGGATAAGTTGCATGGAAACATTGTGCAACGTCTGGTAAATATTGGATGGTCTGTCATTTTATCGGAAGCAGTGAACACTTGTTCTTTCGTTCCCATGACTACTTCTATATATATTTCGTCACAGTCCTACCAGCTGACACTTACTCTAAAATAGACTGCTTCAGGTTTCTCTTTTCCTGCTGGAAAAGTAGAGAGAACAATCAATAACATAGAAATGAAATTAAGGCTTCATTTGACAGGTGTTTTTGTACTCAGAGGAATATCTCTGGCCTGGTCAAAAAATAATAATGATCCCAAAAGTCCCCAAAGATTAAAGTTCTTTTATTCTCAAGGGCACGACGGGCCATTTAGGCATGATAATTGTGAGAATGTTGGTATGAATAAGCTTCAGTCAGCTTCCACAGACCTCTAGTCAAATTAAATTTTTTGTCTGAACTTTGAATTTGTTTTAATTTCCACATTGATGTACCAGTTTTGAAATTGATATTTCAATGATGTGTTCACTAAAAGGACCTGAAATTTGATTGTTTGAGAAATCTAGCGATGACAATTAATCTCACATAAAGTGGGCCCTATATCTTTTTGCATTTTTTGTTTGACTAGATTTTCAAAATAATACCTGACCCTATGGTGATTTAGTGCCAAGTGACTTACAAGTCCAGAAACCAGAGATTCTTGATCCATTTCTGGAGCAGTACTACAGCTCAGATAGCCCCAAAGGTTACAATCCACTGTAAGTAGCTGTTGCTGTGCTGATGAGCTTCTTAATTTCTTTGGCAGATCTACATGGACAGCTCTATTACTTATTACTGCATAAAACAAGATAAATGTCCTTTCATTAAAGGGAAAGTACATCGTTGTTATTTTAAACAGTCCATTAATTGCCGTACTAGTTTTCAATGAACAACCTTATAGCCAACCTGTGAACATTTTATCAAATTCTGTGGTTGAGCTTATTTCGCTAGCGGCAATCAAAATAAGCAACTGTAATTGGTTGAGTCCTCAAACGCTATTTCCTCAACTTAAACACTATTTTAGATGAAAATATTTCTATGGAAGATTGATACTGGTGTACACTTTTTAACCAGTGACCGCTTAGATTGAGACTAATCATCCTTGTTCTTGCTATTAACTTTTTGTTGTTGATTATTTTGTTTCATCACCAAAGGCAATGTGACGACTTGGGGCTTGTCCTCAATTTATGTTGCCAATTGCTAAACTTTGGTTCCTTCTGCTTGCAGCGTTGAACTCTTCCAAGAACATATCATGGTACACTGCATATTTTAAAGACTTTTGAAAATTCAAGATAAATTTCAGGATTGGTAATTTACCAGGACAGGAATTTGTCGTTAATTTTCAGAAATCTTTAAAAAATGCAATGTATCATGGTATGTTCTGGGAAGAGTTAAACACTGCAAGCAGAAGGAACCAAAGTTTAGCAATTGGCAACATAAATTGAGGACAAGCCTCAAGTCGTCACATTGCCTTTGGTGATGAAACAAATGATCAACAGACAGTTAATCAAATGTGATTTTGAATATACCCCTTAAACATATACCCCTGTTTAAACTTTACGATCATCACAGTCAGTGTGTCAAATGCAAACATTTTTCCTGTCTTCAGGATTTCATTTTTGACTGAAAATAACTCTTAAAAAAGAAGGAAAAAGTGGTAGCGTGAGAGTATTTTAAAATAAGTATACAAATATAAACACAGTTTATAAAAAACAAATAAAATGTATTTACAAAAAAAACTTGATAAGAATTGCAGCTGTGCAAAATAATTACCACTGCACTGTTGTAAAAAACTTACAACTTACATCTGCATCTGATCAATCGAACGAAGAGAAAAAGGGGAGAAATGGTTTATAATTGCTCTACCATATAATGTTTCAACATCAATCCAACAAGGAATTGATGTTGATATTAATCCAGGTGAAAGGACTTCGGAGAAAATTGTTTTGTAAGAGGAATGGCACGTGCGCTTTCATGAAATCAGATCTTCCCTTTCAGTCCCATTTTAATTAAAAGTCATTTTTGGAGGAGCATCATGTTTGATTATGTTTTTAAAGTACTCAAGGGAGAATATATCCTATATTAAATGGACATGTTTACCTTAATATGACTGTTCAAAAGTTTATTTATATGCAAAACCATCAAATGAAAAAGGAATATTCCAGGACACATTCATTGTCTTGATCTGAAGAAACAAGATAAATAATACATTTTGTTTGCCTCCAGAGTCATAAAACAACAGATTTTTGTCAATCGTTTACTTTCAATTTAAAGTTGCTCACCATTCTGGAGCTTGTCTTTTGTGTCTCGTTTAAAATTGTCCAAATCCCCCATCACACAAACACCTTGGCGAGCCAACAGCACAGATCCACCTGAATAAGTTATTTAGAAGGCATCATTACAAATAATTCGGAGGACTATTTTTATGTCTCTATGTCTCTTTTTTAATGTCATGAGAGTTAAGTTTATTTAATTGATAATACAACTCTTTGAAATGTCACTTAGTTTTGACAGAAACCACTGATTTTTTAGCATATTTATTTTGTCTGCATAGCAGTATTTGCTAGCATAGTCCTTTGGGTAAATACTCATAACCCAATTCAATAAATCACCCACAACACATAATGTAAAAATGATCTCTGTTCTACATTTCATAAACTCAAATTTACAATTAACAATTTCAGTATAAACTTGGTCCAAACGTTTTCAGAAAAGGAAAAAAGTGTCTAGCAGTAAAAATTGTTGAAAAGTCTCCAATACATATGTAATAAAATATGTAATAAAACCAACCTATGAAAATGTCAGCTCATTTCGTTGTTTCGTTTGTGACAAAATTATAAAAATGCATTCAGCATTTTGTATGCATTTCTATAGGCAGAGTTTTATCTCACTGAGACGAAAACTTATTTTGGATCTTATTTCATTTATTATTTAAAAAACGATAACACTTCAGGCACAAGAAATTAAGGAAAGTTTTCTACCTTCATTATCTTTATACCATGTAAGGTATATGTAAATCTGTGAACGTTTATGTTTTTTCTTCTTACCAATGTTGAGCTTGGGCTTTAAATTGTTTCAAATTTGTATTTAATATTTAGCCTGTCATTCTTGGGAATTAGATTACTTCTTGTATGTGGAAATCCAAGCTAATAATCAGTTTTGGCCAACAGCAATGACAGATTAAAACAACAAAATTTTATCACTGAAATCCACTGGTGGCATTTTTTAAAACCTGCAATTTAATTAATAATGAAACCCAAGAGCTTTCTTTCCCATTTTCATGAAATGAAGCTCATCTGGTTGGTTTATTTGACTTTCACCCATACAACTTAATTATGCAGGTTAGGTTACTTCACCACTTAATAATGCTTGTTATTTGCTGGAATTCTTTAAAATAAGATTCTTGTGTTTCCCTTTCGGGATTTTTATTTTTTTTTTTTCCCGGTCCGAAACTTGAGATGCTCCTCTGGATCTTAAACGCATGACTTTACCATGAAGATGGACTGATACATTTAGCAAGTCCCAAGTAATGGATATGAGTACACTGCCTGAGAAGTAAGCACTGGGTATGACAGGCAATCCACAAACGTGAAAAAGATAAAATTATACTATTGTAGTATGCATTTTCCCTAAGCAACACATCTTAATTGAAAATAAAAACACGTCAGCACTGCAAAAACATGCAATTATCTTATGTGAGGAATGAAAAACTTAAATCAAGATTGCTAATTTAATATACAACAATAATGTTGCGTTGTAACCTCTCTCCTTAGTTTACTTTTGTCAGAGAATATACTAAGCTAAGCATGTTCAAAAAGCATCTTTCAAAAAGTAAAGATTTACCATCAATAGTGTAACTCTCAGAAACAGCTGGATCCTTTCTGACTGAAGCAAATAAGGGCTGGCTGCTGTTGTGAATGATAACACGAGGTGCGAAAGATGCCCCATATAGCAGTAGTCTTTGAATTATGTTTGAGTCAGTGCCAACAGCGACAAGATCCAGAAATCCTTGTGACTCCTGAAATGATAACATTGATTTCATTACAGACCTATTGCTACAATAAATCATTAAAGGGATGATACATAATAGGTGTTAATTTGGGGGGGGGGAAGGAAGATCTGTAATCTTCAATTTTAATTTAAAAAAAAAATGTATAATAGTATCAACCATCCTTACAAGTATGTTACTTTTTGCCCTTATTACTGTTCTTATTTTGATATGGCACTCATGCGTATAAATCCAGAAAAAGAAAAATAGTTAGGACTTTTACAGCTTAATTAACCAATATGTTTATTGAAAATAAGAGGATTTGATTTGATCCATTCTTCCAAGAACAGTTATGTATCAAACCTTTGACACAGATATTATTGAGGACAAAGTGTGAGAAAGAGAGAGAGAGAGAGAAAAGCAAGACACAAACCTGAAAGGGAAATGGAAAGGTCATTTCCATGGCAGTATCGTATATATCTACCATCAAATACCTTATGTCCTAAAATAGAGTTGTTCTTTAAAAACACCCATTGATGCAATTTTGCTGCTGCCTTTGCAAAAAGAAATTAAGGTTTTCTTTGTGGACTCAATCTTTCATCACAATGAATCTAGCACTTCATCAAAATACCGCCCAACCATAATTTAGAACTATAATTGACAGAGTAAGAGAGGGGTTATGCATTTGGATGGAAATAACTTTGTGTAAACATGGAGAAAATCCAAACTTCTCGACTTGAAAACAAAAAGCATATTTTTAATACCTTCTGCTTCACTTCACATTCATAAGTGATGCAATTTGTTCTATGAAATGATTGTTCAAGTCTATAAAATTTGCTTTAACCTTGAGTTTAAGCAAATAACTCCTGTCGAGCCTTTTATTGTACTATAGCGAGATATTAATGGACTATGATAGACTAATAGCCTTTCAAATTGAATTCGGGAATTGAATGAAAAAGAAAAGAAACCCCTTGGCTAAATCTACTCATCATAAATAATAGCTTCAGGGTTAGGCTGAGAAAAGGGAGAAAATATTGCAGGGCAGATCAAACAAAGCACATTGTTGAATTATGCCTACTAGATGTTGATTTGATTACACATCATCTATAACAGTTTCTGATTTCATGATTACCTGATTTTCAAAACAGGGTTATTAATGTTAACCTTTACTTGCTTTGTATAGCAAGACTGAAATAGACTCAGGGTGGCAAACATTGTAGGAAAAAGAAGGTTTGGGTTGAGAGGAGGGGAAATGGCAAAACTACAATAAACAAAGAGATTCGTCATACAACAACAGTACTGGAGATGGGTGGTGCCTATTATCCCATAGATCTGACAATGTCTGAAAGCATGAAAGGGCTACTCATCAATAAGGTGAATTACATGTTCATCAGATGTACAGGAAGCAGCATCAATAAGACTGAGCAGCATGCACAGTTTAAGTCTGTGATAGGTGCCTGGTGGAGAAATGTCACTGCCAAACAGAAAGGCGAGATTGGCACTGAAGCCCCAGGGAGAAACTGCTCGACCTGCACAATTGAGAAGGTACAATGACTCACATTTTATATGAGGACCGCCTTGAAGAAAACGGTTGCGAGATTTATCATAATATAGAGGTTAATCAAAAGTTCAAATTTTGAAACAAACATTTATCAACATAGTTTTATTTTGAGGGTGTTTCCTCATTGGGAATAATCAGAAATACCTTTCAGCATGTTTTCAGCAACAGTTTGGTTTGATAGACGAATGACAAAACTTAAAAGCATAAAAATTTTTGTTTTTCTAACACAACCGTAAATATAATTCCACCACTATTACAATAAATACTTGGAAAATAAAAGTGTTTTCATTTCGTTTCACTTTCAATGATTAACCATCAAGTGTTCTCATTACATGCACTTGAGGAGCAAAACTTGCTGCAAGGTATTCCAATACTGAAGTTTTTAAATTAAGCGTGGGAAACTGAAAGGGTGAAATGGCTGAGACAACACTGAAGAAGATGAATGAAAAATAAATTGCATCTAAAGGCAAGTCTTTTGGAATATACATTGAGGGACAATATTAGGCGTTTGGCTTGCAACAACATTGTGGAATAACAAATCACCGTTGAAAGAAAGGTTAGGGAGGTTAAGAGCTTGAAAACTAACTGTGTGGTGTGTAAATCCTCTAAAATAAAATTTTTGAACAATGATTAAAAAAATATATTTTCCTTTCTCAAAAATAACGTAAAGGTCTACCATTAAACAAGTCCTGCATAGTATTTTACCATGAGCAATATGAAATTAGAGTTGTTGGTTTTTTGTGTTTTTGTTGTGATAAAATTTAAAAGAATCATTAGTTTGAACTTTATAAACTCCTTTTTTTTATTTGGGAAATGTTTCCTAAAATATGTCTTCAAACATCTTTTGAACCTTTTTTTACTAACATTTCATAAAATGTTAACTTTTGAAACAAATATTGGTTTTCTTACTCTTCAAAAGCTGACTCAAATTTTCTGGAACATGACTGGGCATCTCTCTGTGAATCCCATTGTGAACCTAAAGGGGAGATATTTAAATTATTAAGGAAAGTCTTGGATTCCACGTTTTCTGAGACAAGCACATGATTACAGATCCTTGACACCTAATTTGCATGGAACACAATATTATAGGCATACTGATTAGCCCTGCATTAAATGTCATAAAAAAAGCTAAAATTGGGGGAAATTTAAGTTTGACTGAACTGCTGTAAAGTCAGGGCTCGATTTAGACACAAGCCCAGCGTACAAACACTAGTCAAGAGTGCCGTGGGCTAGTCAAACTTGCTTCGGGTCAGCCGGGCCGGGCTAGTAAAAACTGAGTCAGATGACTCCTCTTTCTAAATGTACCCTGTCAGTTTTCTATGTGGTGTAAATGGTCAGGCTAGTAAAAATTTGTGAGGGCTAGTCAAAACTATATCTGACTAGCCCGGTGGTCTAGGACAAAAAGTTAGCGCAAGCCCTGAAAGTGAAGAATTAACTACCACTTTCCTACGTTGATCAGTTCAAGCTTAATATTTAAAATTGTGGGGAAAAGAAGTTTATTACATCTTCACCCATTTGAGCTTACAAAGTTCAAAAAAGAAGAACAAAAAAAAAGGACAGAAAAAACAACCATCACTTTTTAAATGAAACCACTTGCAAACAACACAGTGTATCAGTTGAGGCCCCCACCGGTTATCACCAAAGGCCCCACTTCTAAAACTGATCTAAATCAAATAGAGCAGAAATAATTTACCTTAATGACATTGTTTGCCTGAAATCAAAAGAGACGAAAAACATTACTGAATTAACTTGGTGAATTTTCATCAGAAAATAAAGTTTGTACATTTGAAGGTTAAAAGACAAGTGGGTTCCCTGTTTTTTTGTTTATTTACTTGAAGGCAAAAGGTATTGACATTTCAGTGAAAATAAAATCAATACAGAAAACTTTGTATGATGTATTCAGCAATATCAGGGATGTTCCTGTCAGTAGGGTGATACATTTTACAACCCAATTTGGAAAAAAAATCAGGGTTTAAGATACTTTTTGCAGCTTCCTTCTTCTTTATTTTTTCTTTGGGACAATACTCAATTTGAGTGTGTTTCCTACAGTGTCACATTACATTTGCATTACTTAACAACAAACTTTATGGATCTTTTTAAATTTTCAAATTCCGTTCATGTAATTTGTCATGCTGTTCTTGTAAGTTGTTAACAGATGACAGAAATACATCACCTCAATCATGACAGAGACAGCTGCATTTGCAGCAAATTCCTTGACTGGGATTCCAATCACACAGTAGTAGCCACCAAGCTGGATATTGAAAAACTCATCTAGGTAATTAGAAAGTGACAAACAACAGTGACAAGGAAATAATTCATGGTAGGCCTACATAAAGCAAGTCAATAAGTAAGATAAATAATCTACAAGGTACCTCCTTGGAATCTGTGATTTACATGGGTCTTCTGACAGAGGCTATTTTTAAGTGCACAGACAGTGTGTACTAAAAGATGTTTTAAAAAATTGGACCAAAGAGAATTAAATTAACATCAAATAAACCGACAAATGCACACAAAGTCATCCAAATGTCTGTCTGCTTTCCATTTTATGCTATTGATGGATGTGTAATGTTCAATTACAACTACCATTAATGGATTGGGTGCAATGTGTCGTGATAATGTGCTTATGGATGAATGTTCTCAGTGCAGGATGCTCTGTTCCACCCACACATACACATTATGTATGATCAAGTTTCACTCTTAAACCAACATTCAGCTGAATGCCAAAAGTGCTCTATATTCTAGAAAAAAGGCAAGGAACATTTTCACTAAAAGAGGCTACTTTGAATGTATGGGCAATCATTGTACTGGATCTTTATTTACTGCTTGGGGCTAGCTTGTGGGCTCCATTTTGATCGATGGAGAATGACCATTTTTAAGCAGCACTTGTAATTTAATAGAAGCAACTCCTGAATAGAGAGCATAGAGAGATTTAATAATTGCAGTTGGCTTTCTGTATACATTTTGAGATCCATACCTCTCAGAACAACAGCAACAGCTTGACTGTATCTGCCCAAGTTTGTATCATTATGAGGGGAGACATTACCTTCCACAATCTGTAATATCTGCTTCTCTAAAATAAAAACAGAATAATCCAAAACACTTACACGTGCTGATTAGGTCAGTAAAACAAACACATAAGTCAATTTAACTAAAACTGGATTTCCATTGAACAAACATCATCTCCTCATACATGAGCTTGGTACGTCTTTAAAAACGCTGATTGTCTCATACACACCTCCTAAGACTCTGCAATTCACATCCTCCTTTAAGATGCTGCCACAGTACACACAGTTGAAGTCTTGCCTTAAAGGAGGATAAACATAAGTATAAAATCTAAGATGTTCCAAGATCACTAGTATTAATTTAATGTAAAAGTAATCAGAAATGAATTTGCCAATTCCTAAGTTTACAATTGCCAAAATTCTCATAAAGGTCTGTGTTCCAACTGTTACTTCCCAAGGCCTCATTCAAATTATCCACTAAAATCTGAAATGAATTCATTTCTAAAGAGATAAGCATTCAGACATTTATCAGGTATTAGGTAAAAAACACTTTACAAAGACAGAATTGGGCAAATTTAAACTTCTTTGGTGCTTAAGGACTTCAGTGTTGAGCAATCGAATTTACCTTACAGTCTGGTGTTCTTTTGCCCCCTCAATGTGACATCTAATGTACAAATTATCTGCTGCACCAAAGCATTTAGTCTCAGGACATCTATATTTTGCACACCTCCTATTAAAACCAAGAGGGAGAAAAGTCACAAATAAAAATGTTTACACCTGTCATGTTTATAGTTGACCTATCATGTTTATTGTTGATGGTGTCTTATCTAACCATTAAGAGACAACTAAACTTAACAACAGCTCATTAGACAAACACTAAACCAATCAGACAAAAATTTAGCATGTTTCCCAGTCATTTTACTTTTGGTACGCTAAAGAACAATATAATGTTAATTACTATACCAATGAAATGTCTTCCAGTAGGTTTATTGCAAAGTTTGAATTAACTTACGAGTATGTTGTAGGAGATGAAATGGAGCACACTGTTCCAGTGAATTTGTAGAAACGGGGCTCAAACTTGCAACTGAGTAATGCTGAAGTGCAAAGCTGGTAGCTGTTGGTAATACATGACAGATCTTATATTGTGCAAAACTTTAAACAAATATTTAATACAGTTACACTGATGTGTTTTTTCATGTTGAGTGACACGGGTCATAATGCATTTGGAATAAAATCCCATCATTGTCAACAAATCCCCTAAGTAAGATCCCCTATTGTATTATTTTTGATGTATTTGTTTTAATATCAGATTCAAATAAATGCAAGAGGTATTCTCATGAGATCCCATGGACAGATAAGTGCAAGCCAAAATATACATTTGACAATGAAAGGACGCATAGGTGTATTGACCCAATTCACCTGACGTCATCATCAAAATAATTTTGGTTGCGCCATTTTGGTAGGCAATGTCCTTGTGTTTTACAGTGTAGTGAGCATTTTTGGCGACACTGTGTTTACACACTGGTGAGTTGACTTCCACAATGGCGAGTGTGGCAGCAGCAGCCGCATGTGACTTCGTTGCAAGAGGTCTATAGGGGACTGAAAAAGAGGGTTCTTTTTTTTTTATATTTAAAAAAATGTCATAGCAGCAGACTGCTGAATTGCGACATATTTTACAATCGTAAAAAATATTACAAGAAACTTGTCTTACCTTGACAACTGTGGGAGATCTAATACCAGCAAGTTGACAAGAATTTGGTTGCAAGATACTTCCGCTGGAAGTACTTTTAAGCTCTTGAAGCTGATATAACATAGCTGAATCAGAGAAAAAAAATAATTAAGTAATACTTTGGAGAAGTCATTGTTCTGATTAAGTGGGAACACATGTGATATAAAGGCTGTCTTCAACAATAAACGCAGAGAACATGGTGCTGTCCTGTGTCTATCAAGAGTTAGTTATTTATTCATGTGAATAATTGTTCGAACATAGTTTGTTTAGGGTTGGCTGCTTTTACTACTACTTTTTCTTTTAAAAAATGCCATTATGAAGCAGTGAAAACTGGAAATCTGTTCATTACATGGTTCTTCTCTGATTATTCAGCTTTAACTTCTCCAAGAAAACCATATCATATATTTGAAAGCTTTTTGTGTGTCCTCAAATTTGGTATTAAAGGAAAAAAGAAGAGATCAATGGCCTTATTCCATCACATGTAATAAGCCCATACATGCCAGTCCTTTGAAAGGACTTGCTCACTCAACCATGCTCACACAACCATCCAGGCTGTAAGTGCAGAAATGTACTGAATATTCATTAGATAAAACTAACAGCCAATCAGAAAAGAAGAGTCCAATAAAGACATAAAACAGGTTTGACTTAAATGAAAACAGTTCATGAAAGTAAAACAAAATAACAACAATATTTTTAATATTGATTGTAATGAAAAGTACAATGTTTACCTCTTGAAAAATTGATCTTGCTTTTTGTGGTTGATGTAACACTATGTTTCCAAGCGTTGCTAAAAATAAATTCAAAATAGATAAAAAGTGAGGAAACAATGAAATGAATGGGAAACAGTTTGAATTATTTAATCTGAATATTTGTTCAAACTGTTGTTGTTGTTTTGTTTTGTTTTGTTTTGTTTGTTTGTTTGTTTGTTTGTTTGTTTGTTTTTTGGGGGGGGTGGGGGCAGTAAGTATAAGGAAAGGGAAAACAAGTAGAAGGCTGGATACTTACCATCAATTTCAGTGATCACTGAAACATTAATTTCAATGGTGAAAGGATAGATGACATTCTGAAAGAAAACAAAAGTTGGTTAAGATCAACTGATCCTTGCCTGATCAAGAGAGTGCATTAAGTGCTATGGCTCACAGCACAATGCAAACATCGTGTTAAAAGCAGAACCTCTATTAATGGGAAGATCGTGACAATATGAAAGCCAGCTCAGCTTCTACTGTCTTATCCAGACTTAATTTCAAAATGATAGTATCAAAAAAAGTTTTAATTGCTTGTCCACATAATTTTTATAAAGAAGCAAGCTAAACACTTAACTAGTGTGTATTGCAAGTTAACTGCAGAAATTTAATGGGAAAGAAAGGAATTTAGACTTGAAGCTTTAAGTTATTTGCCCATAATTTGAAAAACATGGCCACAGCCCAGGTTGAAACATTATATGGAGTGGGAAAAAAACTTACCTCTTTGGTATTGTTGTGAATGACACACTCTCTTTTCAATGACTCCAGTTGTTTAGTTTTGTCCAAATAGCATAATGAGGCCTCCATTAATTGTAGCTGTTCAGTTTGACCTGAGTTTGCAATATTTTCTCTTATGTTCATCATATTTCTGTAGGCTAATTGACAATGATAACTAATAATCAAAACAAAAAAATAACAACACACATAAAGTTAGGACCTAGGCTACATTGCTGACACTGACAGCTAGATAATGCAATTTTTCAGTACTGCGAATAAGCATGGTCAGTTAGGCCCCATATCTAAATTTTCAATTTAACTTGCATGATGGTTGGGCCCCATGTCTAAAGTAAAAGTAAAACTAAAGTAACCTAAAAGGTACAAGAGAGACCAAATAAATAAATAAATAGGCCTAAATAAATAAATCAAACAAAACATAGGCCTAGCAACCTTAAAAATAACATAGGCCTTTAACATATTTAAGGCCCTTTTGGTTAATTTTGACTTTAAGTAAAATTAATGGGTATACTAATCTAAATAATGATGTCGTTGTGAACCTTTTCATTTATTATTGTTATTATTATTATTATTATTATTATTAAATTTTGTTTGAAACTCAATTGGTTGCTTGTCATGCTCGTGTGCTCTTCAATTTTCATGCAGTCCAACGTTCATGATATCATTATTAGGCTAAAGAAAAACGTTGCAGTTCATTGTTTGTTATGCTAAATAATAATATTAATAATTAGGTTTACTAAGGAGAACTAGGTTTGCCATAAATTGATTATCACAACCACCAGCCGGTAATTTTTATTTTCGTCGACGCTTAATTTCCTGTTTTGCTGGCAGTAATTGTCAAACTAAAAGTAAAAACAAACACCCCACGCCGGCAGCAATTTTTTTCTGCAGTTCAGAACTGCCTATCCTCGAAAAAAAATCTAATTTTTTAAGGATTCCCCCTTTGAAATCGATTCAAAGAAAAAATTCCCCATTGAAAATCATTACGACAGTGGCAATTTCGGAAGTAGAAATAAATAAAACGACCGCGGCATGCCAGGAATGGAATGTTTCCTTTACTTTAAGTAGTTTAAATAAATTAAAAGTATTAATTTGTTAAAATTTTACCTGGGTTAAATGAAAAGCGCCTCTACAGAGGTTGCCGATGCTGGCTGTGGGAGTTCCAGCCAATGTTAACATTTCTAAGTGAAAAACAAAACTCAGCTTTTCTTTTTTTCACATGACTTAATTAAATGACGAAGCGCAGACGATAAGTTTAAAAACCGAATTTGGAAATTGTGCACTTTTAAAAGTAGGCTCCCATTGTTTAATATTATGCATTATGCTAACGATACGCCTGGGTGCCGGATTAAATTATTATTGTTCGAGGTCACGTGGACACAAAACCACATTCGGGGCAGACGACTTTTGCAAAAGGTAATTTATTTTTAGTGTCCGGCCCCTCCTCTGTCTAATAATAATGGATTGTACACAACACGTTCAGGAACCGGGCGGTGATTTTAGTGTTTTTTTCGCTATTGTCGCTATAACTTTAATGGAAATTGATTTTTATTTTATTTTGTAATCTTAACAAAAAGGGCACATTTTAGACTACAAGCAAAAAGAAGGGAGGGACACACCAAAAACAACCGGATGGACGAGTGTCGTCAAAAGGGGGCGCACTGCCTAAAAGATGGCCGCTTCCTGCATGCCTCCTGAGTCCTGTGTTAACAACCCTTCTTCACGTTATTCATCGTTTGTAGATTGAATGATAATTTGATTGGTTGATCATCAACAGAAGGTGGAAGAGTAAGGGTTAACCATGTTTTTCTGATGAAATTAAGAGGTCTTTGACATGTGTTACTCATTGGTCATAGTCAATACAGACAGAGTGTGAAAATTACGCATATTTTTGTTTGTGTGGTGGTTGGCAGCAGACGACGCCGACCGCGCCGACGGAAACATTCTCATGTGCAGGCCAAGGCCAATTGTTCATATGATTTTGTGCTTGCTGTGCGATTTCCATTTCATAGGACTGCTAACCTTCCAGTGCTTACTCTAGGAAAATGAATGATGTACTAAGTCTACCAACACTCACTACACGGTCATGACGCTGTAGTCAGTACAGTGGAAGTGCATTTGCACTGTCTCTGCCACTGCACTGACTACTGTGTCATAAGGTTTATTGCTGATCGCTACGACGAAATAGCGCAAAGCATGATGGGAAGTCAAAGGGGGCAGTGGCAACTGCGCCGCAATACACATGATCCCTTTCCTATCCCATCATGCCTCAGCGCAGGGTGCAACATCAACCGATCGACAATAGACCTTATGGCTGCAAATCCACGGTGAACGCCCAAGCTCCCCGCCTAATTTTCTTGAATCTTGGTAAACTGTGAAATACACTTATTTATGCAT
This sequence comes from Marthasterias glacialis, assembly GCA_911728455.2. Taxonomy (NCBI): domain Eukaryota; kingdom Metazoa; phylum Echinodermata; class Asteroidea; order Forcipulatida; family Asteriidae; genus Marthasterias; species Marthasterias glacialis. The sequence continues at coordinate 7,788,906 of OU452228.1, forward strand.
TCAGCAATTGTTTCTGCTATAGTTAGCACGAAAATGTGCTTGCTGATAAGCAGCGCTATGAAACTGCCCCTGTAATGTACAGTGTAAGCATATGTTTTCTGTTTGCAAGTTACGGAGTGGTCATTTGCAGAGTTTCTATTTCATAAACACTGGCTGCTAACCGTAAGTAAAGCAAAAGGTTTCCTAGCTTACAGGGCCCAATTTCATAGCGTTGCTTAACAGTAAGCAAATTTTTGTGCTAACTATAGCTGAAAAATTTGCTTAAGCTAAGCGTATTTTAGAGGTTAGCACGAAAATTAGGCGGCCAGCTTGCGCGTTCACCAAGGATTTGCATTGTTACGTCGTTCATTTTCCTATAGTGAGTAAGCACCGGAAGGTTAGCATACCTTTTCCAGTGCTTACGGTTAGCAGCGCTATGAAATGGAAATTGCACAGTAAGCACGAAATTGGCCGTTAAGCAGCTCTATGTAATTTGGGCCCTGGTGTTTCTTGTAAGCAGACATGGCAGATGAGTGACGCAACAACGCACATTTTTATCCATTGTCAAATCTTCTCGATCATTTGTGAAATATACTTAGTGCTCGTTCATCCTTCTCTGCTGTAGTGTTAGAACAAACATTTGCCTACCGGTAAACAGCTTTATGAAATTGGGCCCAGGTTTGTCTATTGACCGTATTTTGGACGGCATGAGGGCACTTTCAACAATTAATTTCCTTGCATCACAATGACAGTTTTATCTTATTCTGACCGCCTGTACAGTTTTTTCCCAACACTAACTCGGCTCCAGATTTCTGAGCACGCTTTCAGCAAGTACCAGTGCCAGCATAGAAATAGAAAGATTATCTGTAAGCATCCAATGTCTTACGTTACTGCCACGCCCATAGTTCTGAAGTTCGGTAATCACAGTTACTTGGTAAACATTCTTGTCCTATCCATGACGACCAAACTTTGATTGAAATATTTTTGATCATTTTGTTCCCACATTGTAGTTGCAGTAATCGAACCCCTTGTTACTCCTGAAGGTCAAAAACAAAAATTGACCAAAAGAGCTACGATTGTTGCAGCTAGATGCAAACTCATTTAAAACCAAATGCTAATTTCAATAAGAAAGTTTTAAATTTGTTGTCATTTTACAGGAGGTTGCTATATGTACAACATCACTCAAGGTTGACTTCCTTTAAACCATGATCTGACATCGATGCCCAGAACTATGTCCTCCCGAGTTAAGTCACCTATCACTCAATTCAGAAACTGTCGCATTCTCTATCGGCATGCCATCATCAGGGAAGACCTCTGGGTCCGAGATGGAAAGATCCTCAATCCAGAGTGGCTCTTCTTTGTTGAGAAAGGACATGCAGACTTTCAAGTGGACTGTAAAAATTACATCATAACCCCAGGTTTCATTGATACTCAGATCAATGGTAAGTTTAAGTTATTGAATAAACTTACAACTAATGCTGTTGAATACTTGAACAAAAACGGTAGCAATTGTGTACCAATAAACAAGCCTATATTATCATTTTTTGACATCTATCTTTTCACTTTTGATCCTCTAAAGTCTAAATAGGAGAGGGGTTGACAAGTACTAGTTCCCAATGGGAAAGTTTGAACTTTGTTTTATAGTCTCTTATACACCATACACATACTTTTTGACAATCATCAGCAGCTGTCAATAGTTTTGGATTTTTTTTTTAGGTAAAAGCACACCTCAAAAAAGTATTTTTTATGAATGAAGTGTTTTAAACGTCATAAAATATCAAGTTGTTATGTACTTTAGTTTTTTTTTTACTATGACAGATTTGTCCCTTTTTATTTTTTCTAGGAGCCTTTGGTGTTGATTTTTCCTCGAATCCAGAGTCTCTTGCCAAAGGCCTCGCTACAGTATCTAAAAATATACTTGCACATGGGGTAACATCATATTGCCCTACTGTAATCACATCCACTCCATCAATGTATAAAAAGGTAAGACTAATTAGAATAATCAATAATTGTTTTACTCAGTTTTGCAATGTTTCCCCTCACCAAAGTGCCCATTACTGCATTGTGTATATTTTACACAAACAAGTTGCAGTAGTATATGAACTCTCCTGATGGAGATGAGAAAGTGTAAGTCTAATGAAGCATGAACAAAAGTCTTTTCCACTCTATCTGATCTTATCATATCTTTTTGGCTAACGCAAGTTGGTACAGATGACCGGTTTTGTCACGTTTCCAGGTGCTTATCTTATTGGCTTGTAGATCCTTCCCCAGATAAAGAGAACAAGTGGAAGTCGAAAAGGAGCAGGTATCCTAGGTAAGAATTCAAAAGCTGTCATTAAAGCAACCCTAACAGACAAATTTTGTCCTGTGTCGGAAAAATTAGTTTTCAGACTTTAAAAACAACTGCCGGAGCTTCTGTAATTACCATCAAATACCTTCACACTTTTCCATTGAACCCCCCCCCCCCACCAAAAAAAAATAAAAAAGTTTATTTGATGAATTTAAAGCTTCTGAAATTTCAGTTCATTGCATATTTTTTAATGTTTTGTTTCATTGCTTCTTGTAGCTATTAAAAAACAAACTTTTGATTGAATGTTCTTATAGCAGCAACTTGAGTTTCAAAAATTCTTCTTAATTTCAAACTAAATACAAAACAAGCTTTTACATAGTGAATTTCTCGGTACTGTGCTATTTTGTGTGTATATTTAGTAATGAACCTTAAGCATTGACGTCATCACACCGCACAAACAATAGAAACCTTCATCTTTGTGTGCCTGTTGCACAGGATGGGCCATCGAGCAACTTTCTCAGGCATGCAACTTGGTCTTAATAAAAAACGAGGACATTCCAATCTTTACAAGACTTTGTACAGTGTTTTTCAATTTTCAATGGCATGAGTGTGAGGTGAAAAAGGAGGAAATCAGCTGATTTGTGGAAAAGTTGCATGCCTGTTTCTTTGACCTCTAGCCAAGGGCGCCTTACTCCAATGACGTCGTGTGCATTTAACATCTGCTAAATACCCTTTTCTTTAGTCACTCAGGATGTACCTCAGAACTATTGTTTTGCCATACGTTGAATAAAACCTCATCTTTGTCATTCCTTGAAGCTCCTCAGGCTTACAAAGCCTTGAATCTGCTACTTCATGCATATGACCTATTGAAATTTCAAATGTCTTGTTCCATTTGCATGTTGTAGTCGGAGAGGGAGAATATTCGAAGCTTTCTAGTTAAACTGATGTGCATGAAAAAACTACTGTGCGGAAAATTAGCTCTCTGTTGAATCAGACAAGCATGGACAAACTTCCCCTGTGCCTGGAGAATATTTTGATGCCACCCATGACATTTTCCATCCGCATGCATCAATGTGCAGATATCGTGAAACAGGCTTGCTTTCATCGACCTTGTGTTTCATGAAGGTGGCTTGAGAAAAACCACAAATTAACTTGAACCTCTTGAGTTAAAGAGATAAAACTATGCGTAAAATCTTGTTGTTAACTCATCTTTTCAAAAACCATTTTTTTTTATGCAGGAATTCATTTAGAAGGACCCTTTATCAGCAAAGAAAAGAATGGGGCCCATCCTGTTGAGCTGATAAAAGACTGTACAAATCTGAACAGCTTTGAGCAGATTGAAGATGTCTATCACTCACTGGACAACGTTTCTATTGTGACACTAGCACCAGAGTCTTGCCAAATATGGAAAGTTGTATCCAAGCTGTCAAGCAAAGGAATTGTTGTATCACTTGGTAAGGAAACTTGCCGGACGCAACCTACATCCAGAGATAGATCGATCAATCCTACAAATATTTATGACAATAGAATTCTCTAATCCCTAATTAGTAAGCTGCATAGCAAACAGACTGAAAGTTTTGAAGACAACTGGACGCAATTTCATGGCTGCGATTTTAGTAACCATTCTGCACTAGCTGTTTGACCGAAGAGTGCTTAGTAACAAGAGGTAAGCATGAGCACAAGCAAAAAACCCTTGCTAACCTGTGAGTACGGTAAGCACAGATTTTTCTGCTATCGCAAGCGCTGTTCATTTGCTTACAGCAAACAGAGCCATGAAATTGGGCCCTGCTCAATATCTAAATCAGAATAGACTTGTTTATTTGACAGACACAGATTGCAACCAGCGGTGGCGCTACGGGTGGGGGGGGGGGTAAATGCCTCCCCCCCCCAGTTATTTTTGTTGACCCCCCCCCAGTTCCCGCCTCAATTGTTCGCCTATGCCCGAAATTGAGCTTAAATGTTTTTCAGCAGTACAAAATTACATTGAAATATTTATGTTTGCCCCCCACTAAAGTTAAGCTTGCCCCCCTTTTGCCCCCCCCCCCAGATTAGAAGATTTGGTGCCGCCGCTGATTGCAACTGCATTACCCAAATGTATTTTGAAATGTTTTCCATGTAGGACACACTGTTGCTAATTTGACAATGGCAGAAGATGCTGTGAGGCATGGTGCTACATATATCACACATCTGTTTAACGCAATGCTTCCCGTAAGTTCAATTGAAATAATTCTATAAATTAGGATTTGCAGTGACACCATGTGGTAAATCTCTTTTTTGAGTATTTGTGGTTCCAAAGGAACCGGTTGACGCAACGTTTCAGACAGTATACTCTGTTCATCATCAGGAGACTGAATAATAATTCTACTGAGCATGAAGCAACAGAAAGGAAAAGAAAGCATTGGTTTGAAATGACTTGAGTTTAAGACAACAGGTCAAAAAATCAACATGTTGAATTTTAAATACAACTTCTACTATGTTTGAGCAAATATGAACAAAATCAATTTAAATGTTAATCATTTAAACACAATACCAAGTCGTCTGTCAGATTGTTCAGTTATAACTAAAATCACTTAACCTTTGCTATAAAGTCATGAGGAAAGTGGGTTGACTCATTTTATATCAACACAAGAGAAAGTCTAAATGGCGACTATTTACATGGAGTTTTTTTCTTTATCAGTTTCACCATCGAGACCCAGGAGTTGTGGGATTACTGACGAGTGATCAGATTCCAAAAGGCACCACAGTGTTCTATGGTATGATAGCGGATGGCATACACACTAACCCAGCTGCACTGAGAATAGCATACAGGGCCCATCCAAACGGTAATTTGTTTGAGATATTTAATTTGTGATATGCAAGGTTTTATCATCAACCTGTCTAAATTACTTTTTTCCCCCAGACGTTAGAATTGGTGAAATTACCATAGAGTATATAAGAACTAGAGGGCGTACAAACCATGCGACACGGCCCAACAAGGAGCATTTTTGACCATTGAGAAAATTGCCCGGACCATTCATTTACACTGGTCACTTATCAGTTTACACAGCAACCATTTTCTTAGTGGACATTCGTATGCAATTGACCCATGGGGATTTTTGCCCATAGTAGGTCAGCGGAGTTCCGTGCATGACATCGCGAGTGCTCCCTCTAGTTCTTATATATAACTCTATGGTTGTGCTCAGCTTCTGGAGGAATTTAATTCTGCACCTACTGCAGTAGGTGCAGTATCTGCTCATTGGACATGTCTGTACTCCTTACTGGAGAGAAGCAATTTATGGTGCTTTGCTGAATAAGACTTCTGGCAATGATTCAAACCCTTAGTCTGCCCACTCATGCAGTCCCTATCTTTTAGGTAGACTGGTTACCGGTCCCTGCATCCCGTTCTGACTATATATTGGGACCAGTAGTTACTACCGATATGGCATGTGTATGTTGTTGTTTGACACTAGCGCACATATGTGTATCGTAACCCTTCACCCTTACATAGTGAACCAACCTTCAATGTCCAAATTCAAGCTGACTTTAAAAGAACGTTAGTCTGCACGATGGGAGATTCTGAGATTCTGTGTCCGTCATGTTTTGTGTAATGGCCGCATTTGCATTAAGGGATTACGTAGACCTATATGCTAATTAGCATATACCTGGCAGAAATCAGCCAGGTATATGCTAATTTTCATTACCCGCTACCGGTCCCTATACACAGTCAGAATTAAAACAATGTAGGGACTGGGAACCAGTCTATGTTTTAGGACACTTTAGGCTCCCATTTTAACCTGACTTTACCCAATATTTATACATACATTTGTACCAGATTGTAAAGTCTTGTCTGTTGTGTTATGTAAAAGGTATTGTCCTGGTGACTGATGCTATAGCAGCAATGGGATTTCCCAAAGGTACACATTATCTTGGCAGTGTATCGGTAGATGTTACCGATAGTGGGGCATATGTGACAGGCACACAAGTACTGAGTGGAAGGTAAGTAGTTATTAATACTGAATAACTTGAAATGGAAATCGTAACAATCATTGAACAATCATTGACTACTAATAAATCCTCAAGTATTAATTTGTTCCCCACCCCCCCCCCAAAAAAAAAAATGACCCTCCAGAGAATAGTGTCAAACGGAATTCATATACTCAAACACTATTTTTTAATTAAAAACGGGCCGATCCTTTTGATACCATTGTATGTGGTTACTTATAGCATTGCCACAATGGATTCCTGTATACGACATTTCAAGCATGCAACAGGTTGTAGTACAGTAGAGGCTCTTGAAGCTGCCACCCTACATCCTGCCCAACTGCTGAATGTCCAGCATCTCAAAGGAACCCTTGACTATGGGACAGAAGCAGATTTTGTTCTTCTAGACGACGAGCTAAATGTGAAACAAACTTATATAGCTGGTGAGAAAGTGTGGGATAACGAGTGAGAAAAGAATTAAGGGAGATTGAATATTAATGTTGAAATGCAAAAGGTGTATGTGAAAAGAGAATTCTATTACATAACCTTTTTATTGAACAAATACCCACCCCGTTGTTTGCCCTTCAATCTTTTAAATTTTGTATGAAATACCAATTTTTGATATTTTTGATAACTGTTTTAACTTAATGTAGTATTTATAACTTTAAATGAAGTCATCCGTGGAACAGTTGAACACTGTTACTTTGATAAAAAGAAGATGAAAAACGGACAGTCAGGCAGTTTCCGAAAAATCTATAGTAACAGTATTGTTTGTTTTTTTATGAATGAAAATGAATAATATAGGATTTGAGGCATTGCATGGTGAGGTATCAATGTATATTTGGTTTGCGGTAACACCATGTGATGATATCTACTTTGCTATATACAGTAGATTGTTCTGTGAGAACTTGTCTTGCTATTATTCTACTACCGCGGAGTAGATTTTCGGAATTCGGGAGACAATGTAGTTCTAAAAAGAACTGTCCTGCTTTTTAAGTACTACCTGGGGGTAGGAAATCGGCCGGGACTACTACTACTTTTTCGCTTAGTGGATTGGGGGGACTTCTCGGATAACTTCACTACCGCATAGTGAGTTTGTTTGGAGACCAAACTAAGCGAAAAAGTAGTAGTAGTCCCGGCCGATTTCCTACCCCTAGGTAGTACTTAAATAGCAGGACAGTTCTTTTCAGAACTACGTTGTCTCCCGAATTCCGAAAATCTACTCCGCGGTAGTAGAATAATAGCAAGACAAGTTCTCACAGAACAATCTACTGTATATAGCAAAGTAGATATAATCACATGGTGTTACCGCAAACCAAATATACATTGAAAATGAGTAACTTGACTAAGTCTTTAACTGATAAATTTGTATCTGTCAAAATGTTACTCATTTCAGGTTTTTCTTAGAAGGGTTGTTATATAGCTCTCAGTTTTATGAAAAATATCTTCTCAGAACAATGAGAAATTAAAAAAGATAATACAGTGATTTCTGCTTATTGATTTGTACTTTTGAGATTTAAATATCATTCATGTACAAAACTAAGTGTCACATCAACCCAATCATGAACTTGTTTTGAATACTATTTTTGTCAAAGTACGGAAATAGTATATTCCCACAGGGCAGTGTGTAAGTGCCAAAATAACTTTATCAACCCCCATCATGCACAGTGCATCAGTAGGTCTGCTATTTTGAAGCCAATAGGAGGAATGCACTCTAGGTTTCACTGGTTTATACTCGTTTCAGGTATATTAAGATTTTTTTCAGAAACTTCTGCTCAAAAGTGTAGGGTTAAGTGAAGAAGTTACACATTATAAATGCAAATGTAATAAAGCCATTTGAGTCCCAAGATTTTTCTTGGGAGATGTTTTTTTTATTCCGGTTAACTATTATAAGCATATGGACTGACAATGAGGTCATTAGTGCACGTCTATGCAGCCTGAGGGACTGTGCGTGACCAGAAGAAGGGGATATAGGACCCTCTTCTGGTCACTCACAGGACGAGGGGTGCATAGACGTATAGTAGTGACCGATATATGCCAGTACTGTACATATGTGTTTTATAACACCTCAGTCAACAGTAATTATGGAGAAGAAAACAATCTAAAAGGTATTTTTAAAATCTGGGTTTTGTTTTTGTTTTTTGGCTAAACTGTTTTAATTAAAAAATTAACTCATGAACAATTCAATAATTAAAGGAACGCTTTTAAATTCCCTAGATTCAGTTTTTTAGTTGCTGTTCACTGTTCAGACCATGAAAGGGTGCTGTTACCAGTCACAAGTTTGGAGTATAGTGCCCAGTTCGGGAACTATTTCCCGCTAATTACGCACAGGCGATGCCTTGACACACGTCCAGTTCACGGTGGCGCAATCCTCATGCACTAGCCTATCACGTTACCGTGTTTCAGTCAACCAGAATACAGAACCAGCAAGAGGTGCGTTATAATGCTATACAGACTGTGCATGTCACACTTGTATTCGATGTTGGGACCCATTAAATAGCGTGTGTTTTTTGCCTTTATACAATAAAAGAACACATGGTTCCCCAAAAATGTTTGAATATATGCATGAGACTTGCACAGTCTATTGAGAATGATAAAAGCTGTCATGATGCCACATGTAATTGGAAACATTTTACTGCATGGTTGCCCACACATTATATTCACAGTTTATGGAAATAATCGGATACAATTCAGACTCTCAGGTTTTCATAGTCACTGCAAAAATGTTCCAATAAAACCCGATACCATTTTTTTTTTTTGATTTGAAATGGTTTATTCACAATGTAAAAATGTATTCGCGGCCAGAGGCCGAATTAAAACATTTGTACATGAACACAATAAAACTTTAAATACAAAAAACAAAAAAAAAAGAGACAAAAAAACAGAGAAAGAAAAATAGTAATTAGCAAATCAAAATTTAAATTTAAAAAAGGACAATTAGAAACCTGCGACTATTGGAGCAAATGATGAACTTAAACAATCAATAAAATTAGATGGTCTAAAGTCTTAAGTCTTGCTAAATGGTCTTTAGCAAATCAAAATTAAAAGAAAAAACAATTAGAAAGGAACCTACGACCATTTGAGCAAAAGAATATTAAAATGGTAAATTCAAACAATGAAATTAACAGAGAAAGAAAAATGGTCTTTAGCAAATCAAAATTAAAATTAAATTAAAATTTAAAAAAGACAATTAAAAAAAGCCAGCGATTATATGAGCAAAAGATTAATGAAAAGGTGAACTTAAACAATCAATCAGTTCATGATATGAACAAAAAGAAGCCTGCATGTCTATGATAACAAAGGGGGGAAGAACTGTCATTGAGCTTAATTGTTGTTTAAAATACGAGTTAGGTGGGGAATGGGGCTATTTTTATATCGTTGAGTTCTACATGTGAATTTAGTACAATGGGAGGGACCAGATCTGGTATTATAACTATGTGACTTTGTTTGAGGGAGTAAATGGTGTAAGCGGGAAGAGTCAAGTTCAATGGACTTAGCAAATGAATAACAGAAATGTTCACGTCTCTCTTCAAGAGGGATGAGTCCCAAATGTTCAAGTGCATCCGTGTATCCTATGTAGGCATCCCCAAGAATGATCTTACAAGCTCTCTTCTGTATTTGTTCGATTGAATGGCGATGATTGCGGGTGAGTCCTCCAGACCACACTGGTGTAGCATACTCAAGCACAGGTCTAACAAAACTAGTGTAAATCGTAGTCAGATCATGTTTTGAAAGGGCATAGTATTTGAGGGTGCGAAGGACGTACAAACGACTATTTGCACGTTTAACCATGCTGCCGACTTGTGTATTCCACTTTAGGTCTGATTGGATGAAAATGCCAAGTAATTTTATGGTATTGCAATGCTGCAGCGCCTGGTCGTCCAGTGTCAGAACAGTAGGGCCCGGCTGGCACCTGGTAAAACAAACATCCATTGTGAGGCATTTCTTAAGATTGAGATGCATTCTATTAGTTGATGACCACTCATGCAAGTGGTATAACGCTGAAGATAACTTAGATTCAGATGATTTTGACCGCTTCTCAACTAGAGTAAGGTCATCAACATATTTAAATTGCAAAATATTGTCGCTTTCTTGGCTGACCACAAAATCGTTGATCATAGCAAGAAATACGACAGGGCCAATTTTAGTTCCCTGTGGTACTCCTGCTTGTGTAGTACACCAATTAGAAAGTGCGTCTTTGTACTTAACTCTCTGCTTGCGATCTGACAAAAAGTCAGCAATCCATGCGATGGTGCCATGATCGACCTCCAAATCAATTAGCTTTTTGATGGCGGTAGTATGATCAACATGATCAAATGCTTTGGAGAAGTCTGTGAGCAAAATTGTTGAAGCTGCACCAGGATGATCAGCATTAGTATGAATAGCGTGAAGCACATCAATAAGGCAATGTGTTGTGGAAACTCCCTTCTGATTACCAAATTGAGATGTATCTAGCTTGCACTGCATTAGATTCAGTGTATCACGAGCTATAAAATGTTCAGCGACCTTTGAAAAGTGGAAATACCATTGCGTAGTAACTATGTTTATATGCTGGCAGGATTTTTTTCACTGGGGGCACAGGTTGGAGAATTGTTTTTGGCGTAATGAGCATGGCTTAAACCTTGCCATCCCAAACCTCATCAAAACTCAACTGCATGTTTTGTTTGGTTCTGTTGGACTCGGGACTGCACTAGTAACCTGCTTATGCTTTGGCTACTGGCAAATTTACAGTAAAATTTAAAAAGTACACGTCGCTTTTTAACCCTCGCAGCCCCACATTGTTTACTGACATTCAGCTTGTGGTGCCCACATTGTTTTACCACTCAAGCGAGAGCCACAATTCTTACACAACCGGAAGCTGTTGTACAAAGGCCATTTTTACAAACTTTATTTTCTCCTTGAAGATGTTGTTTTACAACAACCTAATTAATAAAACAATTCTTTATTGCATTTCCTTCTCTCTCCTCCAAAAAACATTGAGATCAGCCAACAGATGGCCAAGTTCTATGTCTTTGTTTCCTCAGTGTGATCTGTAAACTCAAACACTTTTCTGTACACAACCATATGGTGTTCCGTACAATGTAGGTGTTTGGCAGTTCGGATCTTTCCACTCCAATTTGAAGGGATTGCGTAATAGCAACCTTATTTTATTTTACCATAATTAGATCCGATCTTTCTCTTTCCATTGATGGTAAGCTTGAGTATGGAGGGCAAACATGGACAAATTTACAGCTTTATAACAAATGGCCCTTGTGCTCTGGCTTGAGTGCAGTTTTGTGTGTGACCTTGGTCGACTATAGTTGCCATTGGGGCTCAAGTCGGGTATAGTGCATAGTCGACTATAGTCGCCATTGGGGCTCAAGCAGGGTATACAAAAACATAAAAACAATAAATTTTCATGTTTTTCATGCTTAAAAAATTGGCTAGTTTGATATAGGAGGAGATTCCCAGGGTGATTGTTAGTATCAATTCATACAAAATTGTTATGCAAAATGTTGAGTTTCAGAATCCCTTTACAGACTGGGCAGTATGACTAGCATGTGGCCCAATTCCTCCAATATCCTCTTGTCTTATGTCACACCACACCAATTTGTTTGATCCTGTGATAAGCACCGGTTGTTTGGGCCTGATGACCCAATTCCTTTGAATTTCATCACTTTGGCAATTGGATATAGAAGGATTTAGGAATGTTTAATAGTGTTTCTTTACTTTTCATGGAAAATTATAAAGGATTCCCTAACAGCTACAGACAATATACGGGGAATGCAGATAACAGACCAACCACATTAAAACATCTTGCAAATTCCACAAGAAGGCAAAGATGTAATGTCCTGTTGATCCGCCATCTGCTGTTGCCAGTCTCCATGTTGACATCAAAATATAATGAAAGTCTTTACTTGGTCAGTCTTGCTTGGCATCTCGTAAGGTAGGAGGAGTTGGCGACTTCTCATTCAATGCTGCCCATACAACAAACATACTGAGGACGATATGGACTGTGACAACAGCTACAATGGCAGAATACAAGACACTGCTACTTGACTCCATTGTGAGAATTCCTTGGGAGATGAAGTGCACAATAAGAATAAAATAATGAGTAATCCATCATTGATGTCACGTCCTTTGACTGGCACTGGAGGCCTTCACTTTCGTAAAAATACAATGTACTACACTGACCTCCTGGACATAAGGGTCCATTTCTGGGGTGGAACATTTTCAGAACTCCATAATTCAAATCTTACGTGTAAGAAACTACTAATCTCACTGGATTAACATTCCATGTTTTGGCAGTGGTTTTTTTCAGCGTCAGATATTCCTCATAAATCCGTCATTTTCAGGAACCATTTCAGCTCTCAATGTTAAAAAGTTTCCAATTTGTTCGTTCTCTCAAACATGCCTTCCGTGTGTTTGCGTACGTGTACCTAGCAGGTAGGGCGGTAGGCGTAGGACGGTTGCGCGTATTTCATTTGTATGTTTAGTGCTGTACGGTGATGCGCGATTACACGCATACTGGGTTCGTGCGATGAACTGTGTTTAAAAAATGCAGAAATGTTAAACGTTGAGAGCTGAATTTATTTCTTGAAAATGACGGATTTATGAGGAATATCTGACGTCCAAAAGCCACCTTCAAAAACTGTATGCAGCCATGGAATATTAATCCAGCGAGATTAGTAGCTTCTTACAGGTATCTTTTGAATTATGGAGCTCTGAAATGTTTCCACCCCAGAAACGTGCCCTCACAGCTAGGACTGTAATGTGCACAGAGGAAGAGTCCTATATAGGGCTAGTCCTTTGACATGTTTTTAAGGGTGTCGATCACTACCAAAAATTGGGGGGTGAGACGTGCGTGTGCAAGCCTTGAAAGATCGGAAATAGCTTGGCCGATAATAGGCCCAAATAGCATTCTGCGCGTGGTCCATCTTTGTATGCGCCGCCAACAGGGCAATGTTTAATAAACACAAAATCATTTCACCCATTACCATTCAAACTTTATCAGTTCTTTGAAGAAAAATGTATGAAAAACCCGAAACCACTCATGTTTACTTTCCCCAAATTGCTGTATATTGTTGCTTTTATTTACCATCCTTTTTTTTTTTTTTTTTTGGGGGGGGTCAAAAAGTGGCGGGTACATTTGATATGCTACCCCCCCCCCACTCTAAAAAGTGGGGGACATGTCCCCCACCCCCCACTGTCCCCCACCAATCGACGCCCTTACATGTTTTTAACACATCATACAAGCAAAACAATTTATCCAATGTCCATTGATTATGAAAAAAATGCCCTCTTGGTGTTGTTGAAACCGGAGATAAGGGGGAATAACACTTTCAGGGCTTCTTTGCAATATTTCAAAATGGTAATTATTACTGTGGAAATTTTGGTTTTAAAAACGTACCGTACTTTTACTTACCATCAAAAATAACTTGTTTTGAAAAGAAGTACATAAAGAAAAGGAAGAACAGCATGAGACCAGAGTACATAAAAACAGTCTTGTTTCCTCCTCTGTCAAAATAAAATTAAAAGCAATTTACCAACAAACAATTTCCAGTTGGGATAGTTGGGTGATAATGAGTATGAATATGTTATTCTCTTTTTTTTCTTCCTGCATGTCCTGTGGCTTGGAGATATTTAACCAAACTGACAGTTCACAACCACAGTGTTGGAACACTTCAACAATTTGGAAGCCACAACCCTGAAGGGTAGGGGAAGGTGTGAGTTAAGCTTAGTGTGGGTTTGGTGTGAGGATAGGGGATGGTTGTCAGGGTAGGGATTAGGTTCGAGGTTAGGGCTAGGGGTTGGTTGCAAGGGTAGGGTTGGGTGCGAGGACAGGGGATAGGTGTGAGAATAGGGAGTTTTGGGTGTGACTGTGAGGTTGGGGTAGGGTTTGGGGTAGGGGATTGGGGATGGGTGTTGGGGTAGGAAGTTTGAAAAGAGCGTGTGAGGGTTTGGAGCAACTGCAATAAGACCATTGTGGCGTGTTGTGGTTGAGCAGTTAAGAGCACCGGACTCAAGCTCTGGTGTTTCTGATCAGCAGAGTGTGGGTTGGAGTCCCAGTCTTGACACTTGTGTCCTTAAGCAAGACAGTTAACCTTTCTTGTTTAAAGCCGTTGGTCCCGTGTGTTGTGTAATGCACATAAAAGAATCCAGTACACTTATCGTAAAGAGAAGGGGTTTGCCCCTGTGTTTCTGGCATTGTCTGGCAGCAATACCACCTCACCTTGTATCCCTTTCAAGGTGTTGTATTATGGTTGCTTCATCTCATAAAATCATTCGTAACAATCTCCACAAATTGCTGTGCTTTGTAGGCCCTGATGAGCAATAAATGCACACCAATTCTTAGTGCAATCCGACCCATCATGTGGTCAGGACAGAAACCACAAACAAATTGTATTTGTGGATAAAAATACCACCCTTTTGGTACTTAGAGTATATCATAACCATGTCAATTTTTATCATTTATATGCAAATTTGGTATTAAAACAATGACAAATACATGCTCAAAACAACCCTTTTGTAACAATTAAGTTTTATGAAAAGTAGGTCACATGACCTTTAATATGTTACCATGACCTTTGACCCAACATTTGTAATAATGTACAAATAAGGACCTACAAACACAGCATTTTTATCGAAATCTGAAGACCTAAGGTAATAAAGTGCATTGGTCTGACATGGAATGACCCATTTTATGTCTCATTTGATGTCCACAACTCGGGTTGAGAGGTAATGATCCTTGCCCCATTGACAAAAAATTACGGAGAGCGTTAAAAACATTGCCTGTCAACCCCAGTGTTCACTAGAGTTCAATGAAAATGCCAGACAAAAAACACTATAAAATTGTTTAAAACTTGAAATGCAAATTTGAGCTGATTGTGAGTTCACACCACAACACAAGGCGAGTTGGAAATTTTGACTTCTGAGTAAAAATGGCATTGTCACTCTCACTCAGCAGCAAAGATCCCATTGACTGCTGTACTACTAAGACTACACTATCTATCTTGTGCAGTGAACTGTGGTGAGATCATGAAAGTCTTCAAAAACATCAACAAATAAATTGATTGTAGTTTTCTTCCTCTGTGTGAAATACTAGTCCGAGTTACTGGACCCAACAACACTTTTTTAACATCTGGGCATCAACTATTATACACGTGACATCATGCAGGCCTCAATCTTAAGAAAAATGGGGGCAGGCCGGGGCTGGCCAAGTTGGTAGTGACAGTACAATTTTTCTGAAGGGCATGCTGGCCAACTCAACAGGGCATGAGGCCAAAGGCTTCGGTGGCCTCGGTTAAGATCAAGGCCTGCACATATGGACTGGCACATATGGACTGGCACATATGGTCCTATTGGCCTCGGGAAATAGTTCCCTCTCCTGGTCACTCACAGGCCCTTGGGGTACATAGACATGCACTATTGTCCGAATAATGCTAGTCCATATGTGTTTTATAACACACCTCAGTCCAAAATGTCATGTGAAAAAAATATATTTTCAGGACACACGGTTTTAAAACTGTAAACTGTTTTATTTCAACCTCTTGAGGGCGCTATTTACCCGTCAATAGTTTGGGGGTTTTGCAAACTATTTCCCACTTTGCGAACTATTTCCCCCAAATGAAGTGTGTGCAGTGCGTTTTCGCGCGTCAAGTTCACGGCGGTGCAGATTTCATGCACTAGGCTATATTAGTTCACCCATGTGACCGTGGTTCAGCCAATCAGGATAAAGAACCGGGGAGAGGTGTGTTATAATCATAAATACCCCAGACAGTTTCAGCAGTCCTAAGTTGGTTAAAATGTGGTCACATGACCAATTAAGACCGATTTTAAACGGCTGATAAAGATATAGACCATGTGACCCTTGTTTACAAAAGAGTGACCTTGTACATTCCAGGGCAATTACTGGCAGGCAAGATACTGCATGGGACATATGAGAAATTTTACATTTTGTATCATAATTTCCACATAAATTCAATGGCTATTAAAATGAGAGCTGAACTAGTTGTGAGATGTGCCCCTTTCCTTCATATCCAAAGTTGATGACAATCGGACAGTGCAATCTCCATAAAATGAAAGATTTAAAGTATTTTCCCATTGAGCCGTGTACAAATCCTGCCTGCAGGAAGTCCAGGTTCTGTGGCTCTTTTGTAAACATGTGATGTCACAGGTAACATGGTCAATAGCTGGAGCAGTGAACGCACATTCATCACTCACAGCTAATTTATGCGTAGTGCAATCAATACATACCGGCACTCCATGTAAAATCTGTACTATTACATGCACATACACACAACCATTGGTGTTGAGCGTCGCATGCAATTTTATCCTTCAAGAAATGGAGAGCATGAGGACGCGACTGGGATTGAAAAATTACGTAACAGAATACTTGTTACAGATTTTCCTACAATTTTACACTTTGTAACAAAAAGAGGAATCATGATATTCTTATTAGTAACTCGGTCTTAAATAATGGCCCCATTTAAAACCTTGCAGGGTCGTGGCCGTGCGATAAAGGACCTCGCCTAAACTATGGCTTGGTCCTTTATCACACGGCCACGGGGCCTGTCGGTTTCTAGACATGTCGGTTTTTAGACAGCCATTTCTTCAGACCTCGTCGCCACTTTGGCCTTAGTAAATGTTCATGGAGACGATAGCGGAACGAACCTTATTCATAGTTCTAGGAGTAGCCAGAGATAATGTCCAATTCAATTGTGTTAATTTAAATTAAAGCGTCACAAATAGTAAATACTGGTCAACAAAGCCAGGAATGTAGCATTTGAAAACTGAAAAAAACCCAAAAAAAGCGTTTCGATAGAAAGGACCCACTTTCTCTATATGATTGATAACAATTCATCAAGGATGCTGGTCATCTCGCCCCCAAACACTCTCGCCCCCAACACTCTCGCCCCCAACAATCTCGCCCCCAAACAATCTCGCCCCCAGCCTTTGACAATCTCGCCCCCTGACAATCTCGCCCCCAAACAAAGTCGCCCCCTGATGATGACTGGAAGTTCTGATGACTTACGGTGTAAACTTAGAAATTAATTGATGGGAGATGTTGTCGCAATGCTGTCAAAAACTTGTATGATATTTTGTCAGAAAAGTATCGGCTTATAATCATCCACTGAACGAAGTTTGAGAAGGGTATTGAAAAATCACAACAAAGAAGTGTGAAATGCTCTGCAACTAATAACCACCGTCCCATTGATCTCTTCCACGGCGGCGGACTATAGTTTGCTATCGATCGATTTCGGCATTGATTTCGGTAATCAGTGAATCAAATCAAAGTGGCATTTTTCAATGTGCACCCCAGCTTGTCAGGTGACACGTTCAATGACTGACAGTTTGATTTTGTCTCCACGAAATGCCCCTGAGTGCATTAAAAAATTATTTTTATTCAAGAGTGAGAGACAATTTTCAATAAGAAATCACAGAACATCTTAACAACAACATGTACCATTCCTTACTACGAGGGAGATCATTCACATATTCTTTGTTTTTTAATTTACGCATTTTCCTTTATTTTCGAAATCGACTTTAAGTGAACACTTTATTAACTTCATCATGGTTAAAAAGGCGACTTTTCCAATTTTTTCTTCAGATTGTCAGGGGGCGACTTTGTTTGGGGGCGAGATTGTCAAAGGCTGGGGGCGAGATTGTTTGGGGCGAGATTGTTGGGGGCGAGTTTGTTGGGGGCGAGAGTGTTTGGGGGCGAGATGACCGGCCTCCTTCATCAATCACACCATTCATACATATAGAAAGGACCCCCAATCATAATGTTCACACCCACAGTGAAAAGACAACCCAAACGCGGTCACGCCCGGTAAAAGGACCACCGAATTGAATGTTTTTTTTTCCCAGGTTGTTTCCTGAATAAGAACAATCGCTTCAGTCCGCTACTAAGATAAGAATTTTGACTTGATTCTACCTGTTCAGTGTCACATCCGACTCGAAGTGTGCCATTGTTTTTACTTTCGTTGAACAATGTCTCTCTCAACTTCAACTTCAAGTGCTACCGACATCAATTTCCATCAGGTAGTCTCTACACAGTTAGTGGCGTAGTACTGGTGTAGTAGCTAGTTATAAAACAATAATTGGTAATGGTAGTCTCTCTGCTATTTTACTATTGAGTGTTGTACCACAAATTTAACGGTGTCGCTGCACAGCGCCCTCTAGCTCATTGTGCATGCATCCAGATGGATTTGAGTCGAGATGACTGCACACCTGCACGATGAGTCGAAATGTATAGAATAATTTGGATTTATAATGACGTCAAGGTGTCGCGCAGCGGTAAACGTTCTTGAATGTGCTGACTGATTGCGCGCATTACCTTGACGTCAGGTAAACGTCGCAAAATGACTGCTGGAATAAAGACTAGTGAATAAATACGACCCGCGCTGAACAGCAACCTCCGCCGTCGTTGACATGGGCTTATAGTTATATCACCGAGATTTGACATAAAATTCCAGCAAAAGTCTAGGATTTATCGCACGGGGGATCGTGCGGAAATCTTCTCCAGACTCTGCCTGTGAGTCTGACATGTCTGACAGCAACGACCGACCGATCATTGAGGGATAAATTTGCCCAAAAATGTAAGTCTCGATTCGAAAGTTGATGTCTGGTTTTGGTGTAGATCCATCTCGACTCAAAACCGACTCGACGCACGCCATCTCGACTCAAAACCATCTCGACTCAAAACCATCTCGACTCACAACCGTCACCAACTCGACTCAAAATCATCTCGACGCAAAAACCATCTCGACGCATATTAAAGAATTAAAGATAAAGACAAGTTCGAAAAGAATAGACCAAATAGTTATTTTCAGCTCTGTACTTACTGTAGTTTTTTTTCTTCTTTTTTTTTTGGATTTTGAAGGACGATGTGTTAATAATGTGTTGTCTTGGGATACCATGACAGTCAAGTCTTGAAGGAACGGTGAAATGTCCCAATTTTTTATAGGAAAACAGGACTTGAAAGAAACTGCCCACGCATATAATATTTTTGTAAATGCAAGTAACGATACACTGTAGGCCTACTTTTAACGCAGATTTGTGGATTTGAAGGTATGTTCTGTTTTTGACCAGTAAACTAGATTGATAAGTTACAAAAGAAATTTGAAGAGAAAATATGCTGCATAATAAATAAAGTTTAATCAAATTAAATTGCTTAATAGTTTGTTTAAAAATGTTTGTATTTCTTGTCATCATTATAGGCCAATGCATACTTGAGAATTATTAACCTTATTTTAGTATAGGTTTCAATTTGAAATTAAGCCCATTCAAGTAGTCTATATTGTAAACAATAATATTGGGTGACTCTTCCAACCCATTGTCATGGTACCTGGGCGTGATAGACTAATCCTAGAAACGTGCCCCATCGTTAATCGTTCTACCTGTGGGTATCAGGCAACATTAAAAGCAAAAATTTAAATGTTACAATTGTACTTTTGGCAGCCATGGTCAGCGTAAATTTAACCGGTATATTTCACAAAAATTCCCTCGACATTTCGGATTTGTTCATTTGAAATAATGTTAATAACGATTACAAAATTTATATTGAAATTTGTAACAACATCTTCATAGACGACAAATTATTTTGAACTGAAATGAACAGCGCCATCAATCATAAAGTGCGTTGGTATTGGTGATGCGTCGAGTTGGTATTGCTGATGCGTCGAGTCGGTTTTGAGTCGAGATGGTTTTGCGTCGACTTGGCTTGAGTCGAGTCGGTTTTGCGTCGAGATGGTTTTGAGTCGAGATGGATTTGAGTCGAGATGACTGCACACCCTGGTTTTAAAGGGGTGGGTTCGTTGGGCCAAGAAGCGGAGGGAGTCCAGCGTATTGGCACAATGTATGGGGCTACACTCAGTTAGTTATCAGACATGATTGATTGTCATCCCATGGAACATGTTGAATTAGACCCAGTATTTGTAACTGGGGCACTGTATTCCTTTTTGAGATTTTGACATTATCGGTTGTACGTGCCCCAGCTTGAAACATGGGCAAAAATGCCGTATCCGGCTGCCACTTTATCTCCCTTAATTTAGTTCAAATTACATCCTTACCTGTCCAGAAAGGTTGACAGAGTATATACAGAGAGGAACAGGCACTTTGATCATTTACAAAGCGTCAAAATCATGAAAAATAAGGACTAAGATTCAAAAACGTTTTTTTTTTTTTTTTTTTTTAAAACTATTGTTTGTAAACTCTCGTTCCATTCAGTAAATTCTTGGTGTACTTTTGCCTGCTGCTGTTCACTGTCATCTTTGCCCTACGGCTGGACAATTATATAGAATGCTCATACTGGATTGTGTTTCTCCCCCTCTGGCTGTGGAAGGGAACTGTCGTCATGGGGGCAATGGTTGCAGGTCTAGTGTGGTGGAGGCATCCTTCATACAGGTGGCCTTCATTGTTTATTATTTCTTTAGTTTCTTTGCACTTTACACTATTCATTTTACATACTTATGTTTGATCAATAATACCTTAAATTAGGAGTATGGTTTAGATTTTTGACAAGTTAATGAACAAGTTACTGACAACTGTTAATTTAAACCTCCCCTTTGGTGTTGTTCTTTAACATTTATCATCCCTGGAACCGACCATTTCTGGGTAATGTACACCAGTCCGTCACTGCATTTGGAAAAAAATGCCCCCCCCCCAGTTATTTTTGTTGCCCCCCCCCCCAGTTCCCGCCTCAATTGTTCGCCTATGCCCAAAATTGAGCTTAACTGCTTTTCAGCAGTACAAAATTACATTGATTTATTTTTGTTTGCCCCCCCTAAAGTTAAGCTTGCCCCCCTTTTGCCCCCCCCCCCCAGATTAGCAGATTGCAACTGCATTATCCAAATGTATTTTGATGTGTTTTCCACGTAGGACACACTGTAGCTAATTTGACAATGGCAGAAGATGCTGTGAGGCATGGTGCTACATATATCACACATCTATTTAACGCAATGCTTCCCGTAAGTTCAATTGAAATAATTCTATAAATTAGGATTTGCAGTGACACCATTTGTTAAATTTCTTTTTTGAGTATTTGCTAAATGTGAAACAAACTTATATAGCTGGTGAGAAAGTGTGGGATAACGAGAGAGGAAAGAATTAAGGGAGATTGAATATTAATGTTAAAATGCAAAAGGTGTATGTGAAAAGAGAATTCTATTACATAACCTTTTTATTGAACAAATACCCACCCCGTTGTTTGCCCTTCAATCTTTTAAATTTTGTATGAAATACCAATTTTTGATATTTTTGATAACTGTTTTAACTTAATGTAGTATTTATAACTTTAAATGAAGTCATCCGTGGAACAGTTGAACACTGTTACTTTGATGAAAAGAAGATAAAAAACGGACAGTCAGGCAGTTTCCAAAAAAATCTATAGTAACAGTATTGTTTGTTTTTTTATAAATGAAAATGAGTAACTTGACTAAGTCTTTAACTGATAAATTTGTATCTGTCAAAATGTTACTAATTTCAGGTTTTTCTTAGAAGGATTGTTATATAGCTCTCAGTTTTATGAAAAATATCTTTTCAGAACAATGAGAAATTAAAAAAGATAATACAGTGATTTCTGCTTATTGATTTGTACTTTTGAGATTTAAATATCATTCATGTACAAAACTAAGTGTCACATCAACCTAACCATGAATTTGTTTGGAAAACTATTTTTGTCAAAGTACGGAAATAGTATATTCCCACAGGGCAGTGTGTAAGTGCCAAAATAACTTTATCTCCCCAATCATGCACAGTGCATCAGTAGGTCTGCTATTTTTAAGTCAATAGGAGGAATGCACTCTAGGTTTCACTGGTTTATACTCGCTTAAAAATGTTTCAGGTATATTAAGATTTTTTTCAGAAACTTCTGCTCAAAAGTGTAGGGTTAAGTGAAGAAGTTACACATTATAAATGCAAATGTAATAAAGCCATTCGAGTCCCAAGACTTTTCTGTGGAGATGTTTTTTTTTATTCCGGTTAACTATTATACGCATATGGACTGACAATGAGGTCATTAGTGCACGTCTATGCACCCTGAGGGACTGTGCGTGACCAGAAGATGGGGATATAGGACCCTCTTCTGGTCACTCACAGGCCCGAGGGGTGCAGAGACGTATAGTAGTGACCGATATATGCCAGTACTGTACATATGTGTTTTATAACACCTCAGTCAACAGTAATTATGGAGAAGAAAACAATATAAAAGGTATTTTTAAAATCTGGTTTGTTTTTTGTTTTTTGGCTAAACTGTTTTATTTAAAAAATTAACTCATGAACAATTCAATAATTAAAGGAACACTTTTACAGACTGTGCATGTCACACTTGTATTCGATGTTGGGACCCATTAAATAGCGTGTGTTTTTTGCCTTTATACAATAATAGAAAACATGGTTCCCCAAAATGTTTGAATATATGAGACTTGCACAGTCTATTGAGAATGATAAAAGCTGTCATGATGCCACATGTAATTGGAAACATTTTACTGCATGGTTGCCAATACATTATATGCACAATTCTCACACAACCGGAAGCTGTTGTACAAAGGCCATTTTTACAAACTTTATTTTCTCCTTGAAGATGTTGTTTTACAACAACCTAATTAATAAAACAATTCTTTATTGCATTTCCTTCTCTCTCCTCCAAAAAACATTGAGATCAGCCAACAGATGGCCAAGTTCTATGTCTTTGTTTCCTCAGTGTGATCTGTAAACTCAAACACTTTTCTGTACACAACCATATGGTGTTCCGTACAATGTAGGTGTTTGGCAGTTCGGATCTTTCCACTCCAATTTGAAGGGATTGCGTAATAGCAACCTTATTTTATTTTACCATAATTAGATCCGATCTTTCTCTTTCCATTGATGGTAAGCTTGAGTATGGAGGGCAAACATGGACAAATTTACAGCTTTATAACAAATGGCCCTTGTGCTCTGGCTTGAGTGCAGTTTTGTGTGTGACCTTGTTTGACTAAAGTCACCATTGGGGCTCAAGCAGGGTATACAAAAACAGAAAAAACAAATACATTTTCATGTTTTTCATGCTTAAAAAGTTGGCTAGTTTGATATAGGAGGAGATTTCCAGGGTGATTGTTAGTATCAATTCATACAAAATTGTTATGCAAAATGTTGAGTTTCAGAATCCCTTTACAGACGGGGCAGTATGACTAGCATGTGGCCCAATTCCACACCAATTTGTTTGATCCTGTGATAAGCACCGGTTGTTTGGGCCTGATGACCCAATTCCTTTGAATTTCATCACTTTGGCAATTGGATATAGAAGGATTTAGGAATGTTTAATAGTGTTTCTTTACTTTTCATGGAAAATTATAAAGGATTCCCTAACAGCTACAGACAATATACGGGGAATGCAGATAACAGACCCACCACATTAAAACATCTTGCAAATTCCACAAGAAGGCAAAGATGTAATGTCCTCCTGTTGATCCGCCATCTGCTGTTGCCAGTCTCCATGTTGACATCAAAATATAAAAGAAAGTCTATACTTGGTCAGTCTCGCTTGGCATCTCGTAAGGTAGGAGGAGTTGGCGACTTCTCATTGAATGCTGCCCATACAAACATACCGAGGACGATATGGACTGTGACAACAGCTACCATGGCAGCATAGAAGACACTGCTACTTGACTCCATTGTGAGAATTCCTTGGGAGATGAAGTGCACAATAAGAATAAAATAATGAGTAATCCATCATTGATGTCACGTCCTTTGACTGGCACTGGAGGCCTTCACTTTTGTAAAAATACAATGTACTACACTGACCTCCTGGACATAAGGGTCCATTTCTGGGGTGGAACATTTTCAGAACTCCATAATTCAAATCTTACGTGTAAGAAACTACTAATCTCACTGGATTAACATTCCATGTTTTGGCAGTGGTTTTTTCGGCGTCAGATATTCCTCATAAATCCGTCATTTTCAGGAACCATTTCAGCTCTCAATGTTAAAAAGTTTCCAATTTGTTCGTTCTCTCAAACATGCCTTCCGTGTGTTTGCGTACGTGTACCTAGCAGGTAGGGCGGTAGGCGTAGGACGTTTGCGCGTATTTTATTTGTATGTTTAGTGCTGTGTGGTCAGTGTACGGTGATGCGCGAACACACGCATACTGGGTTCGTGCGATGAACTGTGTTTAAAAAATGCAGAAATGTTAAACGTTGAGAGCTGAATTTATTTCTTGAAAATGACGGATTTATGAGGAATATCTGACGTCCAAAAGCCACCTTCAAAAACTGTATGCAGCCATGGAATATTAATCCAGCGAGATTAGTAGCTTCTTACAGGTATCTTTGAATTATGGAGCTCTGAAATGTTTCCACTCCAGAAACGTGGCCTACCAGCTAGGACTGTAATGTGCACAGAGGAAGAGTCCTATATAGGGCTAGTCCTTTGACATGTTTTTAAGGGTGTCGATCACTACCAAAAATTGGGGGGTGAGACGTGCGTGTGCAAGCCTTGAAAGATCGGAAATAGCTTGGCCGATAATAGGCCCAAATAGCATTCTGCGCGTGGTCCATCTTTGTATGCGTCACCAACAGGGCAATGTTTAATAAACAAAATCATTTCACCCATTACCATTCAAACTTTATCAGTTCTTTGAAGAAAAATGTATGAAAAACCCGAAACCACTCACGTTTACTTTCCCCAAATTGCTGTATATTGTTGCTTTTATTTACCATTTTTTTTTTTTTTTTGGGGGGGGGTCAAAAAGTGGCGGGTACATTTGATATGCTACCCCCCCCCCACTCTAAAAAGTGGGGGACATGTCCCCCACCCCCCACTGTCCCCCACCAATCGACGCCCTTACATGTTTTTAACACATCATACAAGCAAAACAATTTATCCAATGTCCATTGATTATTAAAAAAATGCCCTCTTGGTGTTGTTGAAACCGGAGATAAGGGGGAATAAAACTTTCAGGGCTTCTTTGCAATATTTCAAAATGGTAATTATTACTGTGGAAATTTTGGTTTTAAAAACGTATCGTACTTTTACTTACCATCAAAAATAACTTGTTTTGAAAAGAAGTACATAAAGATAGGGAAGAACAGCATGAGACCAGAGTACATAAAAACAGTCTTGAAGGCAGACATACCTGAAGTGTTTTCTCCTCTGTCAAAATAAAATTAAAAGCAAAGGAATTTATCACATAAAGCATTACATGAAGGGTGTTTACCAAACAAACAATTTCCAGTTGGGATAGTTGGGTGATAATGAGTATGAATATGTTGTTCTCTTTTTTTTCTTCCTGCATGTCCTGTGGCTTGGAGATATTTAACCAAACTGACAGTTCACAACCACAGTGTTGGAACACTTCAACAATTTGGAAGCCACAACCCTGAAGGGTAGGGGAAGGTGTGAGTTAAGCTTAGTGTGGGTTTGGTGTGAGGATAGGGGATGGTTGTGAGGGTAGGGATTAGGTTCGAGGTTAGGGCTAGGGGTTGGTTGCAAGGGTAGGGTTGGGTGCGAGGACAGGGGATGGGTGTGAGAATAGGGAGTTTTGGGTGTGACTGTGAGGTTTGGGGTAGGGTTTGGGGTAGGGGTTGGGGGTTGGGGATGGGTGTTGGGGTAGGAAGTTTGAAATAAGCGTGTGAGGGCTTGGAGCAACTGCAATAAGACCATTGTGGTGTGTTGTGGTTGAGCAGGTAAGAGCACCGGACTCAAGCTCTGGTGTTTCTGATCAGCAGAGTGTAGGTTGGAGTCCCAGTCTTGACACTTGTGTCCTTAAGCAGGACAGTCAACCATTATCGCTTAAAGCCGTTGGTCCCGTGTGTTGTGTAATGCACATAAAAGTATACAGTACACTTATCGTAAAGAGAAGGGGTTTGCCCCTGTGTTTCTGGCATGGTCTGGCAGCAGTATGTAACACCTCACCTTGTATCCCTTTCAAGGTGTTGTATTATGGTCGCTTCGTCTCATAAAATCATTCGTAACAATCTCCACAAATTGCTGTGCTTTGTAGGCCCTGATGAGCAATAAATGCACACCAATTCTTAGTGCAATCCGACCCATCATGTGGTCAGGACAGAAACCACAAACAAATTGTATTTGTGGATAAAAATACCACCCTTTTGGTAAGAGTATGTCATAACCATGTCAATTTTTATCATTTATATGCAAATTTGGTATTAAAACAATGACAAATACATGCTCAAAACAACCCTTTTGTAACAATTAAGTTTTATGAAAAGTAGGTCACATGACCTTTGATATGTTACCATGACCTTTGACCCAATATTTGTAATAATGTACAAATAAGGACCTACAAACACAGAAATTTTGTCGAAATCGGAAGACCTAAGTGTAATTAAGTGCATTAAGTGCATTAAGGTAATTAAGGTAACTAAGGTAATCTGAAGACCTAAGGTAATAAAGTGCATTGGTCTGACATGGAATGACCCATTTTATGTCTCGTTTGATGTCCACAATTCGGGTTGAGAGGTAATGATCCTTGCCCCATTGACAAAAAATTACGGAGAGCGTTAAAAACATTGCCTGTCAACCCCAGTGTTCACTAGAGTTCAATGAAAATGCCAGACAAAAAAACACTATAAAATTTTTTCATACTTGAAATGCAAATTTGAGATGATTGTGAGTTCACACCACAACACAAGGCGAGTTGGAAATTTTGAATTCTGAGTAAAAATGGCATTGTCACTCTCACTCAACAGCAAAGATCCCATTGACTGCTGTACTACTAAGACTACACTATTTGTCTTGTGCAGTGAACTGTGGTGAGATCATGAAAGTCTTCAAAAACATCAACAAATAAATTGATTGTAGTTTTCTTCCTCTGTGTGAAATACTAGTCCGAGTTACTGGACCCAACAACACTTTTTTAACATCTGGGCATCAACTATTATACACATAATGCAGGCCTCGATCTTAAGAAAAATGGGGGCAGGCCTTTGCTGGCCAAATCAGAGAAATTGTACAAGGGCATGCTGGCCAAGTTGGTAGTGACAGTACAATTTTTCTGAAGGGCATGCTGGCCAACTCGACAGGGCATGAGGCCAATGGCCTCGTTGGCCTCGGTTAAGATCAAGGCCTGCACACATGGACTGGCAATGAGGGCAATAGTGCATGTCTATGAACCCCGAGGGAACCCCGAGGAAATAGGACCCTTTCCTGGTCACTCACAGGCCCTAGGGGTACATAGATGTGCACTATTGCTAGTCCATATGTGTTTTATAACACACCTCAGTCCAAAATGTCATATGAAAAAAATATATTTTCAGGCCACACGGTTTTAAAACTGTAAACTGTTTTATTTCAACCTCCTGAGGGCGCTGTTTACCCGTCAATAGTTTGGGGGTTTTGTAAACTATTTCCCGCTTTGCGAACTATTTCCCTCAAATGAAGTGCGTGCGTCAAGTTCACGGTGGTGCAGATTTCATGCACTAGGCTATATTAGTTCACCCACGTGCCCGTGGTTCAGCCAATCAGGATAAAGAACCGGGGAGAGGTGTGTTATAATCATAAATACCCCGGACAGTTTCAGCAGTCCTAAGTTGGTCAAAATGTGGTCACATGACCAATTAAGACCGATTTTAAACGGCTGATAAAGATATAGCTGGAGCAGTGAACGCACATTCATCACTCACAGCTAATTTATGCGTAATGCAATCAATACATACCGGCACTCAATGTAAAATCTGTATTAGTACACGCGCATACACACAACCATTGGTGTTGAGCGTCGCATGCAGTTTTATCCTTCATGAAACGGAGAGCATGAGGACGCGACTGGGATTGAAAAATTACTTAACAGAATACTTGTTACAGATTTTCCTACAATTTTACACTTTGTAACAAAAAGAGGAATCATGATATTCTTATTAGTAACTCGGTCTTAAATGGCCCCATTTAAAACCTTGCAGGATCGTGGCCGTGCGATAAAAGACCTCGCCTAAACTATGGCTTGGTCCTTTATCACACGGCCACGGGGCCTGTCGGTTTCTAGACATGTCGGTTTTTAGACAGCCATTTCTTCAGACCTCGTTGCAACTTTGGCCTAAGTATATAGTACTAGTACTACTACTACTACTAGTATGCCAGAGATAATGTCCAATTCAATTGTGTTAATTTAAATTAAAGCGTTGCGCCTTGCTTGGTCCAGTAACTCGAACTATCACTCATTACTTGCTAAGTCACAAATACTGGTCAACAAAGCCAGGAATGTAGCATTTGAAAACTGAAAAAAAACAGTGTTTCGATAGAAAGGACCCACTTTCTCTATTATGATTGATAACAATTCATCAATCACACCATTCATACATAGAGAAAGGACCCCCAATCATAATGTTCACACACACACAGTGAAAGACAACCCAAAACCCAAACGCGGTCACGCCCGGTAAAAAAGGACCACCGAATTGAATGCTTTTTTTCCCAGGTTGTTTCCTGAATAAGAACAATCGCTTCAGTCCTCTACTAAGAACTTTGACTTGATTCTACCTGTTCAGTGTCACATCCGACTTGAAGTCTGCCATTGTTTTTACTTTCGTTGAACAATGTCTCTCTCAACTTCAAGAGCTACCTACACCATTTCCATCAGGTAGTCTCTACAGCTGAATGACGTCAATGCATAAGGTCTATTGGTAATGGTAGTCTCTGCTATTTTACATACTGTTGTACCACAAATTTAACGGTGTCGCTGCATAGCGCCCTCTAGCTCTAGCATTAAATTCATTGTGTATGCACGATGAGTCGAAATGTATCCTGGAGCGACCGGTTTTCGGTCACTTAACGGTAAAAATCGTTCGGAAACGGAAACTAAATGAAATTTTTTAAAACCATCTGACCCACCTTTTAACAAGACACTTTTAATTCATAATCTGTTGAAATCCCAGAAGTTGCAGTCATAAATTCCCAAATATCGTCCTAAATTCACAGCGGTGCTGTATTCGCCGTTCACACGTCGCGTTACCCGTTTCCGGTCGGTCCATTCAGGGGCAGTTTCTGTCAACTTCACGAACTAGTATGGCGCGCAAAATGCAAAAAAACAAATAATAACGATTGTCCAGACTGTCTCTGCGGCTACTGAGGTGATTATTGGTTAATAAAATAGCAAAGTTCTTCTTTACATGATTTTGTTTGCTTTATATTGTCCTTTTCTTTTTCTTCTTTATTTTACTTTAAAGTGGTATTAATGATTATTTTCAAATTAAATGTGATTGTTTTTTGCTGAACTTATATAAAATTTGTATAATAATATACATCGATTATCCTTTTCTTTTCTGTAGTTTGTGGCTTTTCTGCTTCATCAACATAATAAATGAATACTTCTTGAAGTGCCCTCCTTCCCCAAGAGAAAAATCCAGATGACACAAGAGAAAAGCATGACACCTTTTTTTTTTTTTTACTTCTTTATTTTTCTTTGGAGTATTTAACATAAATTGTTTTAAAATCAAATGTAATGGTTTTTACTGAATTTATATAATTTCTTTTTAAATTGATACAAATCCATTTATATTTATTTATCAAGTTATGTGACTTTCCTGCTTTGTCAACATAATAGTTCTTGCATTGCAGTTTGTTCCTCTTCCTGACTCATTAGGGGAGCAGGTCCAGAGCTGGTAGTGGTAGCTTTGATGTATTATTTTGTTAAGCTTTTCTGATTGATCAACAACAGCCTCGTATTCATCATCAAGACATTCTTAAGAATAAAATAGTCTGTAGCTGGCTTTTACTTTGCGTATCACAGTCTGTATAAAGAGAAGGAAATATAACATTGCCATTAAAAAATCTATAAAACCAATCATAAAGTTCCTTAAATTAATTGTAATAAAGATGACATATTTTCTGGATCCTGACATAAATTCATGGTCATTAGCTACGTACAATGTCAGGCCCTACAAGTATTTTGTGCAATTATTTTACACATTTTGTGCACTGCCCGTGGCATAAATATGAACGTTTTTGATGTTTTTTTTGTTTTGAAACTGCATTATCTGTCAAAATTTGTTCAAAGAATGGGGAAGGGAGGGGAATTAAGTGAAAGTTGGACCACACAACTTTGTTGTTCTTCATAAAAAAAGTATTACTGAATAAAATAAAAGTGACTGTTCCATTTCCTCAACACATTTTTAATTTAAAACAAAAAATAATATTTATCAATCTGATTATCTTGAATTTCAGAGTGGCCAATAATATGAGTAATTTGGGGAGAAATGAACTTTATATAGCCATTGCAGCTTTCATTAGGGCACATTGCAATGAAGCAGAGAGTGCAGTATAAACACAAAAAGTCATATTCACTTGAAATACACTTAAGGTTTCTGCAATGTTGGCACTCCATACAATCCCACTTAGCAACATAATCACGTGATCTACCGTTCTACCTGGGGAAAATGGAACTTGACCTTACCGATGAAACTTTCATTTGGAATGTTTGACCGTGGATTATAATTTTTAGAGACATTTGATTGTGAGTAAAAAGTGTATTAGTGATCTATACTGAAAATTTAACATTTTATAAACTTTTGGGTGTAACTTACGACAGGAAACTTGAATCTCAATAATTTTTTGCGTGGGTGATCGTAAGGAACATCGGTCGTGAATGAAACTTCTAGTTGCTGTATATCTAGCGCCCTCTCGCGGTAAACAGGAATCAAAATGAGTGACCGGGTATAGGTGTCGACCGAAAACGGGTAATCGCATAGATACAACAATCTGAATCTGACAAAAACTGTTAAAAGTATTTAGAACAATGTCTGAATATAATTTTGTAAAGGGAGGAAAGTCACATAACTTGATAGCTGAATAACTTGGATTTATAATGACAATTTAAAAGTCCCGATACTTTTAATTTGCCATATTCAAATTTAATTCCCATTTTAATATTCCTTGTGGATGATCACAGGTAAAGCTTCCAAAGAATTTGCAACTTATTTCTTAATTTTCTTTGCCCAGCTAATTTCAGTTGAAATTTCGTAAATTTAACGGTGTCGTTGTACAGCGCCCTCTGTCAGTGCCCCGTGGGAAGAAGTGGAAATAGTCGGCGTACCCAGAGCTTCGGTACTCATTTGTAAAACTTCATTGTTAGATGAAGCACCATATTTTTGACGGTTGGGTACATGACTTATACCTTTGTGGGCAAAGCTAACCGCGTATTGGGCTCAAATCCATCCGCAGATTCAATTGCCGGCCAGCCGGCAACATCTCGTATTCGATCAATAAAATCAGAATCCACTAGAATCTATGCAGTTTAAGGCGGTAACTTTCTTTTCTCTCTTCTTTCTATTTTGAACGGATTTTTTTATTTCCTCAATTTATTAGCACAATTTTTTCAATATTCTTAAAATATATATACCGCTGAGCTTCCTTCAGAGTAGACATATGAAATTTGGCTCATTAATTAGTGAATAATTATTTTGGAGATGGCTATTTCGACTCCCTAATTAGTACCTAGTTGGCCGCTACAATAGACGCCATTTTCTAGCATTAGAGGAGTATATGCACATGTATTACTGCACTCGCTGTAAACTAAATGTACCCTGCCAAAAAAAAAGATTTTGATTCATGATCTTAAAGACCATACTACTGGGCACACTTAATTGTTGAGGTCGCTAATGCGGCTCAGTAATTAGTACATAATTATCTGCTTAAAGAGACTCCATTTCCCATCATTACACGTAGCGGTGTAGGGAGCAGCCCTATGACTGTACTCACTGTAAAGTAAAACTTCCCTTCATATGCAAAAAAAAAATAAGAAACTTTATTCTATAATCTTATAGACCGTATTACTCGGCACAAGTGTTTTGGAGGTGGCTAATCATCGACTCACTACCCAATTAGGCACATAATAGACGCAATTTTCTAGCATTTTTATGTAGCGATATATGCATAAGTACACAACATAAGTAAGATCTGACTGTACTCACTGTAAAACAAAATGTACCCTTCACGCTGCAAAAAACAACAACTTTTATTCCATAATCTTAAAGACCATACCACTGGGGACACGAATTACACAACACCAAATTAGCCGCCATGATGTACACCTTTTTCTATTCATGTGTCCACTTTGAAGTAATTTCAGTGATATGTACGTTAAGAGTATTAAATAAATTGTACAAATAAATTCAGAAGTTAAAAAAATTCGTTCAAAGTAGACCTTATGCGTCTGACGTCACGAGTCCCACAAAGATTATGTACAAGCAGCGCCCTCACTGAGGGCAAAACTGCTGTAAGTTAACTGCAGGAAAACGGCTTAAACTGCATGGATTTTAATTTTCCTGAATACGCTGCTGGCTGGCCTCCGAATCCGCAGTGGATTCGGGCCCAATACGCGGCTAACTTCAGACTGTTGTTGTTGAGAGTGCACACAAAACATTTTTGGAGGTTTCATAGACATTTAGAGTGAAATCGTATTGAAATTCTCATTTGTTGCAAGTAGTGGTTTCTATAGTAGGTGAAAATGAATCTTAGAGGTCTTTTTCAAGACTTTAATCCAAGGTAAGTACAAATCGGAATGATACATTTGTTGTGAAATTGAAAAATCTTCTCGAATTCGATCATCACTCTCTCAGTTAGTTAAATATCAGACATGATTGATTGTCAACCCATTATTTTAGACCCAGTATTAGTAGCTGGGGCACTGTATTCCTTTTTGAGATTTTGACATTATCGGTTGTACTAGCGCCCCAGCTTGAAGCATGTACTATGTACTTAGTTGCGATAATCGTAACCCTCCATCCTCCCGACGGTCGGAGACCGGAGGGTTACGACACAAGACTGGTATTATCCGTGTAACTAGCAGTTTTGACCAGTTTTTGCCAGACTCGTGATCAGATTCGCCATTTTTTTCCACTTTCCAAAATCATGACAGACATTCTAAACACATGGAGTTGATCTTTATTGTATGACAACGTCATCTGGAACCCTTAAAACAACATCATGAAAATATTGGGCAGAAAAAACGACAAAAACTTACCAAAAGACTGACCGTATATATCCATAATCCATAGCGGGGCCAACTAGTGATTTTGAATGTCGCACTTGCTTGGCAACAACCAATCAGTGTGACCCAACCAAACGCGCATCTGGACGAGCCATGGCTGTCGTATGCGTATCGGCCATTCCAGCTTGCAAACTCACCGCCTGTGTGTGTAAGCACCGATCCCCACCCGGACCGAGTGCGCAGCATGCAGGTTATGTACATGTATGTGGATTTAACACCTCTGTTAAAAAAATGCGTCAGACTCAACAGAATTGCTCAAAAATCGCGTACTGGCTTCTCCAAGTATTTAACAAATCTATGACTTTTAGGGCCTCTGACAACCCTGCCATTACAATCGCCATTTTTATTACTAATGAAAGTCACAACTGTTTCCTTAGTACTTGAAGAAAGTCGCATTAACGCTGCGGGGATTGCGTGTTCACTGATGCCCGGACTTGCATATATCGTTTTGCGGAGTCAACACAGGATACCAGCTGTGTACACTGTAGCATCAAAGGCCCCCAAAATGGCAACATTGTACAGCGTGCACTCGGCCAATCATGACCAATGGAACTTTGTGGGGGTCGTTGACACTACATAGCTGGAAGCAAGTTAATGCGCCCAGGAATTTGTACCTGGGACCCGTGTTATGCTTGTCATGAAGCACGACTTCAATGCGCCCGGAACACAAGGGGCCCATCCACCCTGAGTTTGCCTGCTAAGCACGGCTTCAGTGCGCACGGAACCTGACACAAGGGGTTCACCACCCTAAGGTTTGCATGCAAAGCACAGCTCCTACTAACCCACCCACTGACACGTCGAGTAGTCTGAACAGTCGACTCGGTCAACCGTCGAGTTGTCTTACGGTTCAACGGATGTGACCGTCGAGCTGTGTTGTCTTGTCTCAATGGACGACCTGTCTCCAGTCGACTCTGTCAACCGTTGACATGTCTGGACACCCTTCTCAAGATATCAAAGATGAAGAAATAGTCTAACAGTAGACCCAGTAAAATGGGGCGCTGAACTCTTTTTTTGAGATTTTTGTTGAGATTTTTTGACATTATCGGTCGTACTAGCTAGTACGACCGATAATGTTAAAAATCTCAAAAAAGGAGTTCAGCGCCCCAGTTACTGGGTCTAGCCTAACACAGGCATGTAATTGTACTCACAATCATTTTCTGTCCTCCAAATTGAGTTTTTTTAGGCCCATTGCCCGCCAAGGCAGCCGTTAAATTTACTGTTTTACTGACCAGTCACATGACACTGCATTATCTTCAACAACTGTTTCCTTATTATTAGGTGTAAAAAGTTGTATTAACGTTACAAGGATTGCGTGTTCGCTACTGCCCTAAGCATACTGTATTGCGCAGTCAACGCAGGATACCAGCTGTGTTGTGTCAACCACCCCCACAATGGCTACAGAGTAGAGTGTGCGCTTGGCCAACCATGAGCAATGAAACTTCTATACTGTGCGGGTTGGGGGGTGGTTGGTTTGCCCAGAATTTTACATCGGTTTGTTTGTATGAGGCTTTTTTTTTTTTTGCCCAAATTTTCCCCAGTATTTTTCCCGCAATACAATATGCAACTCAGGGCATCAGCGAACACGCAATCCTCGTAGCGTTTATACAACCTTTTACACCTGAGGAAACAGTCGCTGACGATAACGCACTGTCATGTGAGTGTTCAGTAAAACGGTGAACCTAATGGCTGCATGGCGGGCAGTGGGCCTTAAAAAACATAGATTTGAAGGCGGAAAATGATCGTGAGTACAAGTGAGTGCCTGTTATTTCATAAGCCAGTAGGTGATTTTTCAGCAATTTCGCTGAGTCTTTTTCGTAAATTGGAAATGTTTTTAACATGGTGTCACGCCGTCATAGCGAATCTCCTTCATCACAATGGATACCCCCATGCTTCCCTGGGGCGCTAGTATGACCATCCAAGTAAAAAAATAAAAAAATAAAAAAAGGAGTACCCAGCGCCCCAGTGACTGGGTCTACATATAACTGACATTCATTACTTACTGTGACTTACTGTTTATTTGATTAGAAGGTAATCTGTTAATGTTTTTTCGTTATTGTTAACATGATCACGTTCGTAAACGGCAAGTGGCTGATAATGTAGGCTAAAAAACATTATGTAAACAGTCAACTCAATGAACTTCTGCTGGAAAATTATCTTTAAACCGTCCATGTAAACACTTGTAGCACTTGTTCAAAAAGTTTCATAGGCCTAGAACTGTACCAAGTTTGGCCCCATCTTATTAATTATATTGTAGAAAAATAGTAGGCCTACACCTACATGTAGGCTACTGAATCATGATTAAAATTTAGACCCAGTTTAAAAAAGAGGTGTACAGAGTGCCCGAGTTTATATAGTAACTGGGCCTGGGGATCTGTACTCCTCATTTTAAATATTGACTTTGAAGGAGATTCTTCATAAAATTACACCACAACGAGCCAGCACAAAATTGTTTTAATGGACCCACCACAATTGTGTTATGGGCAAGTGAACATTGGGGGAATGTTGCTGCAATGAAATGTGAGGTCATCACAGTCCCTGATGCTATATGAGTGTAGGGCCAAGATGCGGAGGGAGTCCAGCATATTGGCACTTTTTGGGGCTAGTAAAAAAAAATACTATTTAAAATAAGTATTGAAGTAACTCTATAGGTGACTAAAGTATTATTACCCTCACACTCATGCAACCTCACTATAATCATGATGATATGCTCACACACATAGTCAATATCACAAACACTGACAGTACACTTGCACTAAACAGAACCAATTGTTTTGTAGTGGAAACTTAGTTCACTTACAGAAAATTTCACTTCAGAGTTTAGGTCCAACAAGATTGATAATGATACTAATAGGTGATGTGTTACTCTGAAAAAATAATCTATGTTTGTATGTTAACTGTTGGTTTTGAAACACTGACTGCTGAATTAAATTTGAATTAATTAAGTTATTACTAGTGTACTGTACTAAAGGACTAAGGGCTAAGATTCAAAAACGTTTATTTTTTTTATTATTTTTTTTTAAACTATTGTTTGTAAACTCTCTCGTTCCATTCAGTAAATTCTTGGTGTACTTTTGCCTGCTGCTGTTCACTGTCATCTTTGCCCTACGGCTGGACAATTATATAGAATGCTCATACTGGATTGTGTTTCTCCCCCTCTGGCTGTGGAAGGGAACTGTCGTCATGGGGGCAATGGTTGCAGGTCTAGTGTGGTGGAGGCATCCTTCATACAGGTGACTATTGTTGTTTATTATTTCTTTAGTTTCTTTGCACTAAACTGTTTACAGTTTATTCATTTTGCATACTTATGTTTGATCAATAATACCTTAAATTAGGAGTATGGTTTAGATTTTAGACAAGTTAATGAACAAGTTACTGACAACTGTTAATTTGAACCTTCCCTTTGGAGTTGTTCTTTAACATTTATCATCCCTGGAACCGACCATTTCTGGGTAATGTAGACCAGTCCGTCACTGTATTTTTTGTCTGATTTGTAAATGAAAAGTAACAGGGGAAAAACAACAGGAATACGTGTGGACGCGATTTACATGACTGTGTTTCTTTTTCTCTTACAGAGTTGAAGGAGAAGGCTACGTTGATATGAAAGCCATTGTTATTTGTCTTTCGCTCAATTCCCTGCTCCTGATCTTTGAGGTGCTTGCCTGCAACCAGATGGAAAGTCTCCAGTACAGCAGGCAATCAGGGAACCACCTTTGGCTGGTAGTCTTCATGCCGTTGTTCTTGACGTCTCCTATGTCTATTGCAGCATGTGTGTGGGGCTTCAGACATGATAGAGGTCTAGAGGTAAGTTTTCAGTCAATTTTCATGGTTCTACCTCCCTTGGTGTGACCCTCACATACAAGTTCATTGTACAAGATGACCCCAATTGTTATTCTTTGAGTAATTAATAGAATCACAACATGCATGTGTACATGTATAAAATGTGGCCTAGTAAACTTTCTAACATTGCATTCAAGCTCTTCCAGCGCCGTTTAAATTGTAGGCAAAAAGTCAAGATTAAATTATCTTAGGGGTAAAAATGACAGCACAGGTGTGAACAGGGAGGGGTAAATGAATCCGTTGTGAGAAAAACATAACTGCAATTATAGCTAAGTGTCTTGCTCAAGGACACAAGTGTCATGACCGGGATTCGAACATATGTCGTTACTGATATGTAAGTTATCGTTACTTCGATGTTGTTACTGATGTAGACCATGTTACATCAAAGGGACACAGTAACATAACCAAAGCAGTTACAGAGAAAATGCAGAAGAAAACTACTGGACCTTCCAAATAAGTATGTATGCTGATGCTTCCGACAAACTAAATAAGTCATTTTGGAAATTCATCAATTTCAAAAAGCAGGAGCCAGCAAGTATTCTTCTCTCAAGACTAATGATAAGATAAGTTTAGACTGCAGGGTTAAAGCTACCATTTTCAACAACTAATTTCAACATACCAGGTCTTGGGGAGTTGGGTATCCCATCCATGGACCCAATTAAGGTTACCAACAATGGCGTACTGAAACTACTCAAGTTCTTAAATACCAAGAAGGCAACTGGTCCTGACTCACTGCCTGACGCACTTATTTTTTAAGAATACGCCACCGAAATTGCACCGATACTGACATACATTTTTTCAAAAACCTGTGGCCACCAGCACACTTCCAACAGATTGGTGTGTTGCAAACATTTCATCCATTTTCAAGAAGGGGCATAGGAGTATTCCATCCAACTATCATCCCGTGTCGATCACCTCCATTTGTTGTAAGCTTTTAGAGCACATTATCTTCATCAATATTATAGACCACTTCAACAAACACTTATCCTTGCCGAAGCTCAGCATGGCTTTCATCCATAGCAATCCCGTGAAACACAGTTAATAATGACAGCAGAAGACTTGGCTAAATGCATCGACGACCGTCAACAAGTTGATGCGATTGTGCTTGACTTTTCCAAAGCCTTTGATCGAGTGCCTCACCAACGACTAATTTGTAAGAAATAAGCTTCATCATTATGGCGTTTGAAGATCTCTACTTTTGTGGACGGAAAACTTCCTGACTCTGCACCTTCAACACGTCCTGACTGATGGTTAGACTTCAGATTAGGTACCAGTAACATGGGGGGGGGTACCCCAGGGAACTGTCCTTGGACACTGCTTTTCCTCACCTTTTTCAACGATTTTCCAACTGAGATCACATCCAAACTGCGTCCGTTTGCAGATGACTGTCTCATCTACAGGTCAATTTCTACCATCAATGACAGTACCAACTTGCAGCACGATCTTGATCATCTTCATCAATGGTCTGTAGACTGGTAGATGCAGTTCAACATTGACAAGTGCCACATCATGAGGTTTACCCGCCGACGTAAGATCTATCCTCAATGATCTATCGTCTGTAACAGAATACCTATACCTTGGCCTAACATTCTCAAACGAAATGTCATGGCAAAAACATATTGATAAGATCACAGGTAAGGCCATTAGAATGCTTAGACTGTTGCGTCGCAACCTGAGGAACTGTTCACAGAAGATAAAGGAGAAAGCCTACATCAGCCTCGTCAGACCACATGTAGAGTATTGTAGCACTGTCTGGAGCACCACCCCCCACCCCCACACCAAGAAAGATATCACCAGAGTAGAAAACATCCAGCGCCGGGCAGCCAGGTTTGTACACCAGAAGTACCACCACATGGAAAGTGTTTCCAATATGTTGGATGAACTTCAGTGGAAAACCCTGGAATGAATGAAGACAACCAACTGCAAGCCTGGCGCTACTCTACAAGCTCCAACACAATCTAGTCGCCATTAATCCGGCTGTTGACCTCTCTCCGATGCTTCACAGCAACACAAGGTCATACTGCCTAAGCAAGTTCCAGTACATTACCAGCCGCACCCAGCTTTACGGATCCTCCTTCCCCCTGACTGTAGTGTTGTGGAACACCCTTCCGGGCATCATCCTCACCGCCCCATCTCTGGATGCTTTCCGGGGAGGAGTCACTACCAGTCTGTGAGCAGTAGATGCTATGTTTTTTTAACTGCGCTGTTGTCTGAAGTCCCACACAGTGGAACATGTAGCACCTTTATTTACTCAAGTTTTTTGTCAGTCTAGAAGCACCTGTACATGTATGTCTTCTGCTTGAGCACCCATCAAAAACCTTGGCGTTATGTCCTTGGCATTATGGATCCTGCCAGGTCAACCAACGTAAACTTAAACGACATGTTTAAAAAAGAGCCACACAGCTTGGACTTCCTTCAGGCATGATTTTTACACAGCTCAGAGGAAGAAAACATAAAATCTTGCATTCATGGATATTGCACTGTCTGATTTTTATGAACTTTTGGTATGAAGAAAGGGGGCACATCTCAAAACTTGTACAGCTGTTATTTTTATAACTCTTGAATTCATGTGCAAATTATGATACAAAATGTAAAATTTGCCGTATGACCAGCGTATATTGTAGTATTTTGCCTGCCTGGAAATAGCCTGGAATGTGCAAGGTCACTCTTTTTTTGTGTGTGAACAAGGTGACATGGTTTATAGAGATGACTTTATTTATTTAGTTCATATCGGTTTGTGTGTTGTCTTTTTCTTACAGTTGGAAGCCATGTGTTCCATCAATGTGTTACAGTTCATCTTCATTGCTCTCAAACTAGATGAGATTATCACCTGGAGTTGGTCGGTAAGTGTGTAAAGTAACATGACATTAGGTCAGCAACCTAGAGTTACTTGACAGAAATACTCAACACTTCCCAGACCTTTTATGATGAGCAGGCACACATTACTGTTTTGGACTGATGTCAGCTTTGCTGCTCCACATTCACATGTAGGCTTTGGGGCCCACCTCTTCATTTTAGCCTTGAATTACCCATATGTCCAAGTGGAGATTTCAAACAGGTTTTTTATACTCAATTGTTATTGCCATGTGTGTATTTCAGGTTGTATTCATACCCATTTGGATCCTGATGTGCCTTCTCTGTTTGATTGTGTTGTATTACATCGTCTGGTCTATCCTCATACTACGCGCCACTGAGATAATGGCCGAACAGAGAAGAGCTCACCTGATGGCTGCCTTCACAGCAATGGCATTGGTGGTTCCACTCTTAACTTTTGAAGTAAGTTTCAGACCGCTTCATCTGCATTTTGAAGGCATCGACCCCTGCAGTGCAAATCACTCTCAGGCAAATAATACTTGTACTTTTGTGGTGTGCCGTGGCCGAGTGGTTAGTGCGTCGGACTCAAGCTTCGGTGGCTGAGTCATCGGAGTGTGGGTTCGAGTCCCGGTCATGACGCTTGTGTCCTTGAGCAAGGCACTTAACCATAATTGCTCCGTAAGCGTTGGGGAGGTAGAGCCTTCTGCTCTACCAGCCAGGCTTCTGATAGATGATACCTAAGCCTACATCCTTACGGACTGTAAAGGGGGTTGCCCTGTTTCAGCCCCAGGAGTAGGTGGCAACGGCCCCTGGATAAAACAGTTGATTTGTAGCCCACACCTCGAGTGGCGTACTGGCCTTGTGTGTCTGGCGACTTCCATAAAAAAATTTTTTAAAAAAGACATCTGCTTAGTACCTGGATGAGGCCCCAGAATTTAATAACAATGATGATAATAATCCAGGCATTTATATACATGTAGTGCTACTACTCTTCTTGTATCACAACCTTCACAAAAATCTTATTTCTACACAAAGGTGGCTTTTTTGTGTGGAGGAGATATTGAATGCATCCAATTCCAATGCCGGCTGACGTGTATACATGGCAATATGACCGTGGTGAGGTGGGAGAGTTGGGGTCGCATTCAGAAAAAGGGAAAAACAACGCTTTTAAGACATCCCAAGACCTGGTTATAATGAACATACCACAATGGTTATTTTCAGATTCTACTTGTAAATCGTCTAGATGGAGTCACACATCATCCATACATTGCTGTTTTTGCACCCTTCTACATTTCCCTTTTGGTTCTTATTCCAACATCATTCGGACAAAGAGGTGGTAACCATTGTAAGTATTATTCTCACTTGGTTATTATGTTGTGCTGGCTAACATTTAAAGGTTAGAGAAAATCAATGCCATTTTGTTTGATTTGTGCATATTTTTGATCAAGTTTCCTGTCCAGGGATGGATTTCATAAAACTAGTCCTAACTTAAGACAGGTCATACAAGTTAGGATTAGTTACTCATCCCAACTCGAGATAAGGCTTGTCCTAGCGCTTTGTGAAATCCACCCCAGGGGTGGATTTCACAAAACTAGTCCTAACTTTAATAGGACTAGTCCTAACTTACTTAGGACTAGTCCTAACTTACTTATGACTAGTCCTAACTTATGACTAGTCCTATTAGTTAGGACTTGTTACTCTTCCTAACTCGAGGTAAGACTAGTCCTAGCGCTTTGTGAAATCCACACCTGGAATTAAACAGAAGCCTCAGAGGCCATTGTCTCTGTTGCCCAGGTCTTGGCCTTGGAGCCCCTTCAAAAGTTTCCCATAGTCTTGAAGATTTTTGAATTAAAGTGCCCTTTGCAGAATGAAAATGGCCTTGCCCTCTCAATGACGGACTTCAAGGCCTGGGTTACCGGTCTGTCTCTTTTGAATAGAGCCAATTTGTAAAAGAAAATAATTTGAATTACACCAGTGTGTACTTAAATGCAGTTTTTTTTCCCCCGTGCTTCAAAACAAAAGCTCTTGTGATGTCCCATACTCCTTATAATTTTGTAAGATTCTTATCCATGGACTTGAGAAATACGCATACATCTAAAACTTGAACCTTTTAGAAAAAGTCATGATTGGGAAGTGGATTTTATTTGTGCATGGATCCTGGAAAGCCCATAGAGTTGTAGTTTTTTTGGTCATATGAGCCTCCTGGTCTTTCTTTCTAGGGTGGTTTGGCATCCGCAAAGACTTCTGCACATTCCTTCTGACGGCATGCCCTTTTTTAAGGGAGTACGGGAACATATCGTATCAACTGGAAGACGTCAGCAGTATACAGTCCCCAGAGGATCAGGATATGAACAGAGACATGTACACCACTTCTATACGTGCTGTCATGGACCACTCAACAAAACTAATCTACCCTGTTATTACGATTGAGTCACCAGACTGATCATACCTGCATGACTCATGTAGACCCTCAACCAGTATTGTCTGATTCCCTGTACCCGGTAGTGATATAAAACAGGGGACTGATTGTCTCTGCTTCACAAGGATTTTTGTGGAAGAAAATCTAAGATATTTTGATGGCAAAAAATGTTGAATGGAATGCTGGGCGTACGCTACTTAGCCACTTTGCGCCGGGATTTCCCCAAAATTCTGCTCTCAGGGATGGGATCAGTTATTCAGAAATTACTGAATAAGTTGTTTTTGAGAATATCGTTGTCACATTGAAACCCTGACAAAACAAAGTAAAGCCAGGATTATTTGTCCTCTTTCGAGAAAGTATGGAATGCGTTCACTATGAACCGCAAAACCCTTGGCTGTAAGCCACGGCCAGTAATCTGCCATAGTATGCTGGAATCTCGGATCACTCGGACTTACCTCCCATTATGCCCAATACAATGATTAACAAGGGTGGCAGCCTACCGATCTCTCGTAATCCTTGTTTGTACAGCAGGACAAATGTCGAATAACAAATAACAAATGATTACACAATAAGCTCTGGACGAAGGAAGATTTTGAGCATGAATTCCAGTACCCTTTGTCCCTCTTTGTACAGGGGAAACGAAGCACAGTGAGTGCATGCCTGTGGACGCTACTCAATGGCATCTCCTGGCATGTTAATGTTCCGGTATT
Source organism: Marthasterias glacialis (assembly GCA_911728455.2). Classification (NCBI taxonomy): domain Eukaryota; kingdom Metazoa; phylum Echinodermata; class Asteroidea; order Forcipulatida; family Asteriidae; genus Marthasterias; species Marthasterias glacialis. The sequence continues at coordinate 7,831,877 of OU452228.1, forward strand.
CCGAGTGTACACTAAAGCCGGTTTATCCGGCTTCTGGCCGTGAATAAAAAATGTTGTGCGCGCACACACGTCTTCCAGTCATAACCGGTTGACAGTCAACAGGGAAAAATATGTGTACAGCGGCTAGCCAATAGAATGAGTTTTATTATAAATCATTTCGGGGGGATATTTTGGACGGAATTGATTCCGAGAGAGCCCCCCCATATCAAACAGGGTTCTATTTATTTTAAAATCAACGTTTTGGGCTGATAGTGCGAGCCCCCAAATTCAGTATTTGGTATGATCAATTTAAAACCTCCAATACATGTACTTGAAGTATGCCATGAGCATGCCAAAGCTCGACTAGATATAAGTTATTGTATGCATGTATCTTTTTGTAAGTGCAGGTTTTCACCTACAGAAGATGCAATTTAATTAGGTCTTGTTAAGTCACAACGTGCATGTACATAATGGACCCCTTGATGCTCAGTTTTAACATGGTTTAGCGGCAGCGTTTTCTAAGTTTATTTCTGAGCAAGCTTTGAATGTTTGCATGACAAGACCAACTTTTAGAAGAAAGGTGGTTTGTATGTTTATTGTCTTAGTCACAAATTTGGTTGATTGGAGGAAAACGTGATGGTTTTTTAGAACTCAACATGTTAATAAGAAGGGGTTGTTCAAGTGAAGTTGATTTAAGAAAAGAACAAAAAAAGCAAATGGGAATCCATGATGTTGTACATGTATTGTATTTTATAGAGTTGTTCAAAGGAGCTTTGAAAGTATTTAACTATTTTTATATAAAATGTAAAGCGTTGAAATTTATGAAATAAATTAAGTACACTGGAAAAACAAATGCGAATTCTGAAGAATTATTTTTTCATTGAACGTTGGCTTACAATGCATGAAGAGTTTGTCCTGATATACCTACATCATGACATGTGTTTTTTTTTTTGTTTTTTTTTGGTAGGATCTTAATACAGTCAATGTGGATCCTCATAATAACAAAACACCAAAAGCAACAAATGGAAACTATTACTTTTGTTTAAAATCCTCAATTTGATCACTTGCATTTGTGTGGAAGAAAACCAGATTATTGCTGCGTGATTTTTGAAGAGTATGGTGGAGCCGTTTCCTTGAGCGACATCATTAACAGATCAGTTGAATGTGAGTAAATGCTTGTTTGTTTTCTTTGTTATTCTTAACATCTGAAAGAAAGTAAACAGTGGTGGGAACTGCAATCTGCACACATGCAGTACATGTAGTTGTTAAAAATTACCCTCTGTTTTTTGCAGTAAATAAATATCGCAAAGTGTACAACAATATACCATGAGGATGTGTCAGAGCAGTGAACTTTGATTTTTATGTACAAAGACAACACCAGAATCAACACATCTTTTGAGTAAATAAATACGTCTACTCAATACCCATGTGAACAAGTGCAATCAAACAAAGGTTACAGACTAGTCGGAGTACAATGTCATGTTCACTCCCCCTGTAGTGTGTTGGGAATTTACATGTCAAGCTGTTTCTTTCCTTTGGTGAAATAATGACTTTTTCTTCTAGCTTTCTTATAGTCTTAATATGTGTGGTGCAGTCAGTCATTGTTGGTGCACAATCCTGCGAAAAAGTTGACGACTGTTCTTGTCGAACCTCAGATGGTAAACAAATCAACCTGCAGTCCTTGGGCTACCAAGACAACAGAGCACCAAGGTAAGGCATAGGTTTCATTGGTCATTTTCATTAGCCGATAAAATGGTTCTTGATTTATTGGTTGTGATTTATAGTAAATAAGTAAACTCTAAAACAATCTTGACTTTATTGTTGTCTTGTGCATGTTAACAGACTTCCAACTCCCAGTTTTTCTGATCTTTGTGTATTAATGCAGTTTTTAATTGAATATATTGACTAAGTGTTGGTAAATGTGGTTGGTGGTATTACATGAATGAAATAGATGCTAACTGAATTGAAGGAGTTGTGTATTAATAGCACTCCGCACTAATGCTAAAAATAGAAGCTCAAAATTGTGATGTCACACAAGTACATGTACCTGGATCTCAGGCGTACATTTCAAATTTCACAGACGTAAACATGCGTCGATTTGTGCTTACAATACTTGTGTATATTATGATTAAGAATAATAGTTATGCTTGTCTGAGTTTGGTTTAATGTTGTTGTTTTTTGGGGGTGGTTTTCTGAGCAAAAATAACGTGGTTGTGACTAAACACTGCTGTTAGTGGACTTGTAACAGTGACTCAAGACATTCTGGCAGGGCTCATGGATCGTCAGTGTTTTATGTTTACTTGCATGTATTGTACTTCTGATGGCGCACTTCGGCATGCCAGACTGCAGTAGTGGTACAGTACATGCAGTAGTGTGCATCAAGGCATTGGCGCTCCTATGCGGTGTACGCGTGAGTGGTTGAAAGTTTATCTTACATCTGGGTATTTAAGGAAAATTGACGCCCTTAATGCAGAGTGCTATTATTAGTTAATTCGTCCCTGCCTTGTTGAAGTTGAATGGGGTTTCAGGTTGTAATATAAACATATTCTAGCAACGAAAAGGAAATTATTTTGTTCTAAAAACTTGTTACTTCTGCAGTTGGTGGTATAACTTTTCTTTATAGTTTTACACATCTTCTTAGAATGTTTTGTGTGTTACTTGAGGGTGATGGATCATTTTATTTTGTAATTCAGGTTTCCCTATGCGCTAGGGCCTGAAAGTGCAGGATGGGAGTATGCATACAATCCGTGTTATCCATTCTCAGATGGGTCTGGTCGCTGCAACAATGCTGTCGTGAGTAGAATTTGTTTGGACCAGTGCAAAATATTTAAAAGTCATTTTTCCCATTTTTCATTTTGCAAATCCTTCAAGGTAGGAAAAATTATGAGGTTCATCGGTGGTTTCTTTCTTTTCAGTAAGTGACACATATTTTATGTTAATTGTAATGCTTTGTTTGCTTTGTTGTAGAAGGTCTGAAGCCATTATTTGTGACAATCCCTTGGTTTTATATTTGTACCATATGTTAGAAGGGAAACTCGGTCAAAAAGCTGTATCTTATTTCATCTGGATCAGTAACCGTTTCATGTTTTACTAAAACTTTTAGCACTCATAAAGCCTGCTTTATTCTGACACTTTATGAAGTACATCTAAGACTTACTCCTTTTTGCTTATAGGTGACCTCAATCCTCCAATATTTTCGTCTCCTATGTCACTCTAAACCAACATGTTTGGTCTTAGATAAGATTGGAATTCCTGACCCAGTGATAAGCACTTGTTATTTGGGCCAACAGCCCATAGTCCTTCTGCATCCTTCATTTTGGCAAAGAGCACAGAGGAAGATTTGGGAGGGTATAGGGGATTGTTAACGTCTCAGCTACAACACTGTAACAGATTGATACTCTCAAGGTTAACCGCCTGAGCTTCCCAACCTTGTTTGCAGATGTGCCAACGATACAAAGGCTCAACTACAGAAATCTTTAATATCGGAGATGCCTCTGCAATTTGGGACTACGATGCTGAGGGCATTTATATTGAATATTCTCACACTGATAGTGAACCCGTAACCAGGCAAGTAACAGATTATAACAAACGCTTCTTTTCTAACATTCAACAAATAGATTAGTGAGGAAATTATATTTAAATCATCTTTTTCTTGACAATTACGTGGACGTGAGAACAAAGAGGGAGGTATGAAATAAAGCTCTGGTCTCTGCAGGCACATTTTTAGCAATATATTCACATTATTTATTTGCAGGACATCACAAGTCTACTTAGTGTGTGATCCAAATGCAGATGTTCCAATATTGGAGCGACAAGGACAAAGTGGATTTCAAACCCTATTTGTAAGTCAGTGTCAATTGTGAAACGATACATTAGTAGAAGAAACGGAAAAAGGGCTTACACAGCAAATGGTAGGGACAAAGTTATTGTAGCTTCCTTTTTATCCTTGGCTTGAAGACCTGCTGTTCCTTAGTGACAAGTTGCTGTCAGTATTTCAGAACTGGTTGAATAACACTCTGGTCCAAGCTGATATGTTGTCCTACTTTGTTGCTCAGGAAATTTCACCGCTTTACTTGTCTTTCAAAAAGCAATGTAGGGTCTTGTGGCATAACTGAACTAGGAGAGTCGCAGTGGTATTTTGGGCAAAGGTGCTCTGCTTCTGTACTTCAAGGGCTGTCTCTATCTCTGCTGCCACTGAATCATGTTGTTTTTATTCTCTGGACCGTTTGGAGAGTATAAAGACAGTATGACTTAAAAGCCTTGATTTATTTTGAAAGATTTTGGTAATTGTTCAGTTAAATGACAAGTATAAATGCATCGTTCCCCACAGCTTTTTGCACTGACGACAAAGTGTGCTTGCCCAGGAACATGTGAAACAGCACCACCTCCAACTCAAGTTCCAACTCAAGCTCCACAGGCATCTGGGATAAGTCCTGGTTCTGTTCTATGTATCCTGTAAGTTTTATTTCCAAAGTGATATCCTCGCCTGCCTTCCATATGTCACAACCCTTTCAGCCCAAATGGCGACTCTAGTCGACTGTGCACCATACCCTGCTTGAGCCCCAATGGTGACTATAGTCCACTGTGTACCATACCCTGCTTGAGCCCCAATGGTGACTATAGTCCACTGTGCACCATACCCTGCTTGAGCCCCAATGGTGACTCTAGTCGACTGTGCACCATACCCTGCTTGAGCCCCAATGGTGACTATAGTCGACTGTGTACCATACCCTGCTTGAGCCCCAATGGTGACTATAGTCCACTGTGCACCATACCCTGCTCGAGCCCCGATGGCGACTATAGTCGACTGTGCACCATACCCTGCTTGAGCCCCAATGGTGACTCTAGTCGACTGTGCACCATACCCTGCTTGAGCCCCAATGGTGACTCTAGTCGACTGTGCACCATACCCTGCTTGAGCCCCAATGGTGACTATAGTCCACTGTGCACCATACCCTGCTCGAGCCCCGATGGCGACTATAGTCGACTGTGCACCATACCCTGCTTGAGCCCCAATGGTGACTCTAGTCGACTGTGCACCATACCCTGCTTGAGCCCCAATGGTGACTATAGTCCACTGTGCACCATACCCTGCTTGAGCCCAAATGGTGACTCTAGTCGACTGTGCACCATACCCTGCTTGAGCCCCAATGGCGACTCTAGTCAACTGTGCACCATACCCTGCTTGAGCCCCAATGGTGACTTTAGTCAAACAAGGTCACACACAAAACTGCACTCAAGCCAGAGCACAAGGGCCATTTGTTATAAAGCTGTAAATTTGTCCATGTTCGCCCTCCATACTCAAGCTTACCATCAATGGAAAGAGAAAGATTGGATATTTCTAATGATGGTAAAATAGAATAAGGTTACTGTTATGCAATCCTTTCAAATTGGAGTGGAAAGATCCGAACTGCCAAACACCTATGGAACACCATATGGTTGTGTACAAAAAAGTGTTTTGAATTTACAGATCACACTGAGGAAACAAAGACCAAGAATTTGGACATTTATTGGCCGATCTCAATAATTTGTTGGATGCGAAGAAAGGAAATTCAATAAGAAAGAATTGTTTCATTATTTAATTTGCTCTAAAACAACATCTTCAAGGTGAAAATAGAGTTTGTAAAAATGGCCTTTGCACAACAGCTTCCTGATGTGTAAGAATGTGAGGTTAACACTTCTTGAGTGGTCAAACATTGAGGGCACCACAGGCTGCATGTCAAACAATGTGGGGCTTAGAGGGGTAAGAGTTCACACACACATATTGGTCCATAAACTGAAAAATATCTGTTACAAGCATGGTGTCCCTGTTACATCGTTACCATGATTTTTTTTTTAGAATATTAATAAAAATATGAGGCAAGGTGGTGTGGGATGGATTTGAAACTTTCTGAAATCTTACGAAATCCAAACAAAACGTGATGATTGACAAAGTTCAAACATAAATTAGCATCAACATTTTGTTCTAACAAAAATGATCATATTGAAAAATGTCACAATTTCTGTCCCACCTTCTTGGAATGACCCATATGTTGCATGATATGTCCTTGAATATTTCTCTACACTATTTTTTCCCTGCAATCTTGAATAGTTGTGTCAATGTCTTCTTAAAGTGCCTCTTTAATTTTCTAAAATTTAATTCAGGGACAGATATGTTGAATTCATAAACTGACCCTTATTCGAAGGTGCAATCAATCATGCAGTGACATAACAATTAATTGACCGTTAAGTTTTGTTTTCATTGTAAATTTCAGGTTTTCTCTTCTGGTTGTGGGTTACTTTGTCGGCGGTGCTCTATACATGAGATTCAGACGCAATGCTCAGGGGAAAGAAATTATCCCCAACTATGAAATGTGGGTAGGAGTGCCTGGCAACATCAAGGTATGTTGGAAGATGACTAATCGTAATTGATCAGTGAGCCTTAGGCTAGTTCACCTGGGCCCAATTTCATGGCTCTGCTTACTGCGTCATTCTGCGCTTACGAAGACCATTCGCCGCTTACGAGGTTAGCGCCGAATTTCTGCGCTAGCTGTGTAAGCGAGGAATCCTTGGTTACGTGAACTACGCAGGCGCACAAGCAAAAATTCCTTGCTAACCCATGAAATATGCTTAAGTAAGCGCGGAATTTTCTGCTTCCGCAAGCGCCGATTTTTTGCTTACGGTAAGCAGCGCCTTGAAATTGGGCACTGATGTCCTCATTACAATAATCTTGGTTGTGCCATTTGGGGAGTTGATGTCCCCCTGTGTTGTACAGTGTAGTGGGCATTTTAGGCAATGTGGCATTTACAGGCTTACCATAAAATTGATCTGCTTCTTATCTTCCAAAATGGTGAGAGTGTCAGACAGTAGCCGTGTATATTTGGTACAAGGGGTCAAAAGAGAGATCCATTAAGTTCCGCCCCACAATGCATTGGCCAATCGCAAGTGCTAACGCGTGTTCAAAAGTCCTACAGGAGACTGGGTAAATTTAATTCAATTTGTGGGTGAACAAAAGAAATTTGGAAAAAAAAATTAACTGAATTAATTTTACTTGTGGTTTATTACTTGATATTTGACATAAATAGTTGTATCCCCTTATGGTGATCCGTGTACTGCGGCTTCCTGGGTTGTATCTTAAACGTGGGTGTGATTCCTGGTTATACTGCAGTTTCAGGCTGTATGGCTTCCGACTGGCACCCCCGAACAACTATATTGACAAAATAGGAAGACCGCCAACATTAGGGCTAGAAAGCTGAGTTAGTAGAGCGCTGGCACATTTATCCGGAGGTCACAGATTCAAATCCCGTTCGAGTCAATTTTTCTTTTCTTTTCAAAAATTGAATTAAATTTACCCAGTTTCCCTTGTGGCTTCTTACTTGTCTTTAAAATCGCAACACAAACTATATGCACACGTTTCTGCCATTTTGATTGCTGCGTCGTGTCTTTTGTGTGTGGCAGAGGGCAGAGGGCAGAGCAAGATGCATTTGTCATGTACTACCCATGCGGGTGCCATTGATAGTCATTTGTTATGGTGGGTAGGCTTTATGGATCAGTTTATTCCTACCCATAACACGGTTGGAATTCGTCTTGAAGTCATCACTTTACAGTTACTGAACCATAGACACACCCATGAAGTCAGACTTTCTGTCCAAAACCCCGCTAATAATTGCCACTTTTTGCCGGTTTGTTGTTGCAAACATGTGCATTTATTTTTATTTATTTATTTATTTTTTTTCAGGATGGAATTATTTTTGTCACTGGCTGTGGAACCAAAAAGATGGGATATGAGGAACAGAAATAGGTGTTTATGTTTAGTATGATCAAATCGTGCATGAACTTTGCTGATACTTTTTGATAAATTTTTTAATTTGTTGCATTAAACTTATTCAAATTTTAATGATTGTATTGTTTTGATTTTAATGACACTTTGTTTTTCCTCCAGTAACAAAAAACATACCTCTGTAACAAATACTAAAACAATGCTTCTTTTATTCAGCATTCTGGTTCACTTTCAGTTCAAGTAAATAAGGAACTATATGTTATTATTTATGTTTTACCATACACCGATGTGTATCAAGCACTGTATACTCAGTATTTTCACCGAGTCCTTTGATAAAAATCCACATGCATATTACTCGGGTGGGATTTGAACCCTAGACCTTTGCCAATCTAGAGCAGATGTCGTTTTGCTCAACTTTCGCTCAAATTATATGTTGCAATGCTGCTTTTTTTCATGCAATGCTGTTTCTCTGTTTAAAACTTTTGAGGGGGAGGAGAAGCTAGTTTATAGGTGATCATGTAATTTATTCTAGGAAGAAGAGACTTGATTCACTTGTGGTTCATCTCAGAACCATAACTTCTTCCTGTCACACATGAACCAGTTTCCCCTAACCTTCTTCATCATACGAAGCTTCAAAAGTTATACACATATTGGATGCATGTGAGTGCATTGTCGGAGAATACAATCTTGAGGTAAAATCTGGACTATTCCATTTCACGAGGCAAGGCCAAGTCAAATGGTAAAGCCAGATTACACAGAGTAATTTATATTCTGTGACAACGCACAAAGCAATTGCATTCAATATTTGTCTTATATAACTCACACATACATCCTTGTCATTTGAATTTTTTTCACAATAAACATAAAAAAGACAAGGTTCCTCAACCTACTAGTAGTAACGAATTTGTCTTCAAGCAAACTTGACACACATCTTAAAATAGCGCAATACGTGGGGTGTGATAATATTTACCGTCCATTAATTATCAATATTGAACGGTTCAATGTCGCAACAGTAAATACAACGCAAAATAAAGGATGACACGTGGCTTATGTTCCACTGATCAAATGACAAGGATATCTCTGTGTGTGATATATGATATTAATTAATTACTTCTTATTGAGATAACTTACTTTTGAGTGTACTTCTTACTCGAAATGCAGTAAATGTAACTTTTAATTTAGTCAAGTTTAAAAACATTTTGAAAGTACTTTTTGAATTTTTTTAAACACTGTGTATTATTTTATAACTCAAATTATTGTTCTTTATGGTTCCCCATAAAAATTACACTTTTGTGTTTTACTAACTGATGTTTAATGACTGTATGTTTGATTTGTTGTGTTACTTTGGAAAGTAATTTATTACTAACAGCAAAGTTTTGATGATGATGGAAGGAAGTTGCTTTAAGTTGCATGTTTTGTGTAAGAGACTAAATCCATTCCAGTTTTACATTTTCATGCTAACGGGCATCTTTGTTTGACTCCCGGTATGTGCAAATGCAATACCAGTACCATTACTGTGCACCAAAAAAGGACCAGACCATTTCTTTCTATTCAGGTCTCACCTTGGTGATTTGCATTAGTATTTACAAACAAATTTGACGATGCTTGTTTGGGGATAACATGGTGGATAATGAGCTGTATTCTTGACCTTGTTTGACCTTTGTCCTTATCAGATCCGTGAGTAAACAAAGTATCTTTGTTTTGTTTTTCCCTATCTCTTTGGCAAGTGTAAAATAGTATAAAAGGAGGCCTGTATAAGTGTTTTGCCTTGAACGGGTTTTAGTTTGAAAGCAAGCTACACGTATCTTTTACCTAGATTTGTGATTATTGGACTTTGCTTCAAAGGTAGACAGAAATCACCAATGTCAATAGATTTCTGAATAAATGCATAACCAAAGTCAGTAGCCATGTGAAAAAGTACCAGGTTATCAATGAGAGGTCACAGTGTAGCTAGTCATAGTACAATGCCATGTTCACTCCCCTTTAGTGGGTTCAGAATTTAGCTGTTCAGCGGGGTTTTTTTTTTTCTTTGGTGAAATAATGACTTTTTCTTCTAGCTTTCTCACAGTCTTACTATGTGTGGTGCAGTCAGTCGTTGTTGGTGCACAATCCTGCGAAAAAATTGACGACTGTTCTTGTCAAACCTCGGATGGTAAACAAATCAACCTCCAGTCCTTGGGCTATCAAGACTCCAGCACACCAAGGTAATGTTTTGTTCTCCCCTTGTTAAAGTATTGAGTGTACAGTTTCTGTTTCTGATATTAACTGGCGACAATGTTTTTGCCAGAGTAAGATATGAACTCCTGGTGCATTGTTCTTGAAAATATCTTGTTTGATACTAAAAAAAAATGATGGAGTGTATTTCCTCATTCAGGTTTCCCTATGTATTAGGACCTGTATCTGCTGGTTGGGAGTATGCATACAATCCGTGTTACCCATTCTCAGATGGGTCAGTCGAGTGCAAGAATGCTGTAGTGAGTAGAATTTTTTTTTTTTTTTTTTTTGAATTTATTTCAATTTTTGATATCAAATGGCTATTTAATATGACAGTGGCATACTAACTTCTTCGTGGAATCATTTATGCACTTTCTGTTAATGATAATGTATAACAAATGAAACAGGTTGATGGATGATTCTCTTGAATCAAAGGTAAGAAAAAAAGTATGCTGTCGTAAAATCATGAATCTTGAATCCTAGCTTAGAATTACAAGCAGCATTGTTAGTATTGTTTTTTTCTTTATGCTGTCATGTAATAAATGATGTTGAATGGAACTTAACCCTTTAGCCCTCATACCGCCCGGTAGCGCCACGCCTATTACTCCGCAAACCGCCCGCAACTGCCCTCAAAGTTTGACAAGTTGTAATTTGAGTTTTACATACGCGATTGAAATGCGTCAAACAGCCGTATGTAGAGCACAATGTCAAGCTTGCAATGGCTTAAAATAGTACGTGGTCCCCATAAGAAAAAATGACATTATCCACCTCCAAAGGTTCAAAGGTCGGAAGTCATATCGCCAAACCACTGCATGTACCCCATGCGCAACATATCGAGTGGTTGTTTCTGTTTGTGGGCAGACCGTATTTTATGTACGGTGTATTTCACGCACAATGTACACAGTAATGGCGACTGCGTTTGTTTTCACTCTAAAACTTACGGTTGTTTTGACACGGAATACCATAAGTTGGAAGTATTTTACAGACAGTTTTCGGTAAACAAGTTGTTCTGTAGATAACATAGGCATTTAATCTTACTTCCAAAGGTATGTTGTGATTATTTTTAACTTTCCACGTAACAAACGTTTATTTCGTACACGAACAATGTTTCCTAATTTTAGCTGATGTGTCTTATGTTTCCAACCTCATTGCTTTGATTTGGTAAAGCAAACAAAACAACTGTGCAAATCATTCCAAAGGTAATTTCATCCTCTACACAATTAACTAAACTTGTAACACAAGAAAATAATCACAACAAAAGTTACCTAAGGATTTCTATGCACAGTAGAAAATCTTGTGAATTTCCTTGGCACGTTCAAGGAGTAAATGACGCGATGTTTAATTGTGCGCAAGTGCTAAAGGGTTAATGGAATATTAATAAAGCATAAATAGTACTGATCCACAAAATACAATGTAGACACTACAACCACCCTATGGACAAACTTTACTGACATAATTATAAAATGACTTGGGATTACTGCAGTAATTAGCGTCGCAAGATCAGTGTTAATGCTCCCGCTCTATCTCTTTGTCAGTCTTGGTACCTTACTTCCCAGTCTTGACTCTAACATGGCATTGTTTACATTCCATTTGCTGATTACGTGCCAAATGTTTGGTTCCATCAGGTTTGCCAAAGAAATCAGGAAGACCACTCTGAGATTTATAATATTGGGGATGCCACTGCAACTTGGAGTTTTGATGGTCAGAGTCTTTCCATTGGATATTCCCATACTGATGATGAGAACCCACCAGTAACAAGGTAAATTATAAGATTTTCTCTTTATTTTTCCTTTATTTTTTGGGGGGCGATTAGTTCAGCGGAACAGTAGGCTGAGCATAATCGGACACACTCTGCATCGAGAACCATCCCCAGGATCGTTCCTTTGGGGAACAGTGAAGACTGCAACCCTCCACCAACTGTGGCGAATGAGCATTGACAAATACTGTACAATGTGTTCACTGCATTATTGTGTGGTAGTATCTATTGTACTTCAGCATTATAAAGTTTAAACTCAATTATCTGTGAGCAAAACCATTATTCTTTGGCAAGTTGTGCAGTTCATCACTGACCAAAGACATTATAAGAAGGGAAGGGTTGACGCGTAAAAACAAAGCAGAGTTTGCCCATTCATATGACAGGCCTAGTATTTTTATTTGTTTCTTATCGAGTCAGAGAAGCCATTTTATATTCCACAAACTTAATAAAGCCTGCCTGTAACACACAAAATACACATATCGTCACCGTTTTCACGAACAGCAAATCTGTCAAAAATAATTTTTTTGACAGTTTTTTGTTTTTTCCAATTTTCTAAATGTATTTGGTGTCCTTAACATTTCTGCAAAGTTTTATGTCCTGAAAGTGATTAGTTTGCTTATTACGCTAATTGCTAAAATGGTGAATCATTGTACTTCTCTGATTTGCGTTTTCACGAAGTGACAAATTCGCGCACTGTGTGTATAAACGAACGGCGGCTGTGTGGGGCAAATATGTTGTACTCAGCATTTTGCGTTTTCAGAAAGGGAAAAAATCCGCGCATGGTGTGTAAACAACTTCCGTGCATGTGCGTACTTCATGTGTAAACAAATGGCACGCTATGGGGCAAATCCGCTGTACTCAGCATTTTGCATTTTCACGAAGTGACAAATCTTTTCTGAGCTTAGCAGCTGTTTAACAAAGCACCAAAAGAAATAAAAAGGTGTCTGTTTGTTTTATTTAACTTATACACCACCGTATCACAGGAAGATATTACATACTTTCGATAAAAAGACCGGTCAAAAAACAATTTTCAGAATGTGAAAACTTCAAAAGCGCTTTTCTCAAAATGCTGTTTTGCTGCTGCGTACGTGAATTTGCCTGTTCGTGAAAACGGTGACGGTATATTTCCAAATTATTATTGACTCAATACAGTATGCGAACTGAGAACAATAAACGCTTAAGAAGAAACCACTACGTGTATACATTTTTGGGGCTGTTGGTGTGTCCTCGGAGAAGTTGTACTGCTATTTTCACAGATACATTTTTGCTCCGTAAAAATAAAACCACCAAATGCCTGTTATTAACTTGTATTCAGATCAGCAAAACAATAAAACAAAATAACAAGAAAACTGAAACACACCTTACACCTTTAGATCATAAACTAGGACATTATATCAATTTGGATTTGGCATAGACTGTACTGCAGTTACTAATTGAGAATGTTCCTATAGGAATGTTCCGTGGGGAATACAGTATGCTTTGCGTGTTCTCAATGAATCGCTTATTGGGTATACGCTGGCGATCCGCTGCGCATACGTGTCCGTTCCCACGGACTGCTGGAGTGTTCCCAGGGGAACGTTGGAGTGAGAATATATCCGTTCTTACTTTTGAGACGCTCTCTTATTCTTTTCTTACATTTAGGTCATCACAAGTCAACCTAGTGTGTGATCCAGGGGCAGATGTTCCAAAGTTAGACCGACTTGGACAAGAAGAGGGAGTAACAATGTATGTAAGTACTTTCCAACACACAGATGCACACATGGTGCACAAAACTTGTTCCTTTATCTTCTCGATTGTTTGACATTGGTGATGAGACTCATAAACTGACTTTCTCCATTGTACCTGACAGTTTTCAGAGAATGTGTGACATTTTTTTACCATGTTGCTAAGAGGTCCTGCCAAATTATTTTGGTTTTACCCTGACGTCAATGTGTGATAAGCACTGAATAATCGATGCTTTCCCACGACCCCTGCATTCTAAAGCGGATGTCTTAGCCACTGGACTACCGAGTGTGCCGGTGATGAGAGACCAGTTTCAGGGGAGGATCCAGGATTTTCCAAATGGGGGGGGGGGCGTGAAATTTACCAATCAAGCAGCAAATGATGATTGAAGGCAAGTTGTGGCGATTGCAAGTTTGTAGTGCGAAGCCCTAACAGCGTGGGGTCCGATGCCCTCAATGTCCCTCAACAGCGACCTCAAAAGTCCTGAAAAGCATGAACATCATTTTTTTACCCGCCTCTTATTGTTTGACATTACAGTGAACATTGTAGTATAATGTCGAAAGTTTATTTCTCATTGCAAGTGGGCGGGATGATATTTTAAAAAAAAATTTGGAAGGAAAAGTAGGGGGGGGCATGCGCCCCTCACGCCCCCCTGGATCCGCCCCTGAGTTTAAAGCAGCTGGTACCATGCCTGTTGTTTTTTTCCCCGCAGGACTCAGAAAGCACTTAAGCCGTATTTGCATTGGACTTTTGGGGGGTAAACTAATCAAGCAAATGGGTAACTTGACCATTGTAAGTCCAGTGCGAACACCCCAGGAAAACCGAGTCCAATGGGTAGTTTAATCCGGCCACTTTCTGCCCAGGTAAACGAACCTGCTCAAACTAACCGAGCCAAGAAGTCCAACGCGAATGCATTGTCCCGGTAAAACCACATCCGGTTCGCACGCGCTTAGGCTGGTCGCGCTAGGTTGGCCGTGTGACGGTAAAATCGACTCGTGACTCAGCTCATAGTCGACGCTGATACCTCAGTTGGTTTGTTTCACCATCGTCTGGGTTAGTTTAACCACCGTCTCGGTTAGTTTAGCCACTGTCTCGGTTAGTTTAGCCACCGTCTTGGTTAGTTTCACCATTGTCTCAGTTAGTTTACCCACCATCTTGGTTAGTTAACCCACCATCTTGGTTAGTTTACCCACCATCTCGCTTAGTTTACCCACCATCTCGCTTAGTTTACCCATGTCAAATAATCCAAGTGTGGACACTGGTAGGATTTACCCATTGAAAGTTACCCGTGGTCTTGGTGAAATATTAATCCAATGCCAACGCATCTTTAGTTTACAGTGCCTATTACACATTGGTGTAAGGGTAAAACCAAACAAATATTTTTTATCCCTGATACTTCAGTTAAAGTCCTATCATGCTATCCTTGCTTGTCTTCAATATAGGGAAATATGATAGTTGTTTGCAAACCCTGGTGATCTTGTATCATGTATCATGTATGTACAAAACAAGCAGAACTGCAATTTTTGGAAAACGACTGTTGCTTCTGATTTAACTGAGTCATTTATTTTGTTGTAACTTGTCCTCTTGTATCTTCAGGATTTTACACTGACAACAAAGTGTGCTTGTCCAGGAACATGTGGAACAGCACCAGCTCCATCTCCACGGTCATCTGGGATAAGTCCTGGTTCGGTTCTATGTATCTTGTAAGTTTTATTTCACACACCTCCCCCCCCCCCCTACACCCACCTCCCCCCCCCCACCCACCCACCTCTCCCTGTGACTTACCGGTCGGCCTGAGAGGGTACATGTTGTGGATATGACTCCTTGCCATCTCCCTAATGGCAGGGTTGGTGCATGTCAGGGGGCGTGTAATCATAACACTGTGATTCCCACTTCTCCTTTCCCAATTTAAAAGAAATCATCAGTTTCAGTTTCAAGAAACCGTTGTGTTCTTTTTGTTTTTTCTTCAGTTATAAAAACTCGTAAAATGAAAAGTGGGTTTTCACACATGAATTTACAAGAAGAGTTAAATAACCTCTCGATGAATGAACCGTTCACTGACTTTTCAGTTTTATTTTCATTGTAAATTTCAGGTTTTCTCTTCTGGTTGTGGCTTACTTTGTCGGTGGTGCTCTATACATGAGATTCGGACGCCATGCTCAGGGGAAAGAAATTATTCCCAACTATGAAATGTGGGTAGGAGTGCCTGGCAACATCAAGGTATGTTGGAAGATGACTAAAGCTTGAGACAGCTTACAAAAACAACACCTACACCACAAAGAAGCCTTGCATTACCACCACCCTCCCCGCTCCCGCCATCAAACTCTGACTGAACCATTGTACCCATTAACCTTCAACAGGCTGCCACATTCTTTGTCTAATTTCCTGTATGCTAGAGCAATAAGGAGTACCTTTTCCCATTGTACCACACAAAGAAATCAGACTATTCTGCACTCCCAGCCTCAGTTTGAATTGCATTGATGTAAATGGGAGAAAGAGAAGATGGCTGTATCATGATGAAGGTCTATAGATCATCATCATGCCAAGGTCATCCTTGCACAGTTCATTGTGTTTTCCAGCTTCAGTTTAGTAAAAGTGTCTGCATCGTGATAATGTATGATTCCTTTGAATTTGCAACACTAAGATCCTTGAATCCATGTTGAAACCAAGCATTCCTGTTCAGGCCCATTTTTGGTTTACGGTTTTCCATTAAAACTCTTAATTTTTATGAAGTTTGTAATTACTCATTTCCCATAATATGTTACGATGTTAACTTCATTTTTTTCCATTATGATGTTTTTTTCAGGATGGTGTTCTCTTTGTCACTAGTTGTGGAAAGAAGGCGGGCTACGAAGAAAAAGAGTAGACGGTGCATGAAAAATGGACAACTAACACTTGTAATGAATCTTTCATCTGTTTTTTTATAAGTCTAGTAGTTGGTTGTATTACCAGCGGCGGCGCTCAGGAGGGGGGGGGGGGGCGTTCAAAAGGCCTCCTTCCCCAGTTATTTCCCCCCACCCCCGCAATTTGTCCCCCCCCCAGTTATTTTTGTTTGCCCCCCCCAATTTGCCCCCCAGTTCCCGCCTCAATTTTTCGCCAGTGCCCGAAATTGATCTGGTGTCACCGCTGTAAATTACATTCAACTTAAGTGAACTATTTTATTTCAATAAACTGTAACATCGTGTTATATGGGAGGGTAGTCAACAGTAACAATTATTTTTGAAAACACAAACTGTCTTTGGGGGTATTTATAAAGAGTAAATACTAAAGCAATATTGCATTTCTATAACATTTTATCTGTCTTTTTATTCAGTTTAACAATAGTTGGCATCTTGAAACACAAGTTATGTTATCACCACAATCCACTTTTCAAAGTAAGCTGGCCCCAACCCTTCATCAGGCCCAGTAGTTGTGTTTTTGTAAGGGAAAGGGAGTTTGTTCTCAAAGGGCACTTCTATTAGGGAAATCTAAATTTTCATTGGAACATTTTAAGGGGCACCAAGGCAATGACCGGGGGCATGGAGGTGTTTGCCTCCCTCCGTTGACTCCTTGAAGTATCAGGTCAGCTTCATGATAAAAAACAACCAGTACTGTTGAATCCCTTTGATTTGAAATAAATATATTCACACAGTATCCTATTATTCTTTGAATTTTCTTCTAAGTGCTTGTTTTTTTAATGTTGCATTATACTCTGTAATTGTATTACAATTAAAAAGTATTTGTTTATAAAACAAAAGCAAAAGAATTGTTAATGGCCTCACGTTTCGACCCTAGCAGAGTCTTTCTCAGAGGCTAAATGACAACCCAACACACACATACAAGTATACTGGAGTAACAAAAGCAGTCAACAAGTGGAAAGAAGTGAAAAGAGAGAGGCAGAAAGCAATCAGAAGATGCAAGGGATGAACAATAAAGAGGGAGACGTGGGGGTGAGGGAAGAGTCTGGTTTAACTATAAGAGGTTGGAAACACAAAAGACAAAGTCAAAGGTGGGGAAAAGCGGGAGATAAATAAAAATAAAAACTATATAATTATATCAAACAAAAAAATTGCACATTTGTTTTTGTTTATTTACCAATGCATCCCGCCTTAGAGTGCACACGGCAGTATTTGGGAAACGGACGGGTGGCTTTAGGAGGGCTTGAGAGGTTTATGCCCGTTCAGATTGGGTTCGGTATGTGTTGACCTAAAACATCTGATCCGAGTGCTAAGAAATATGCAACTTGGACTTGTGTAACTGACTGAATAGTAGCCTCTTACTTGTGCAATGTTTGGTCTATATCGATCAAAACAAATACGCGGATTTATGTTGACTTTGCAAATCATTTGAGATCAAGAGTTTAAAGTTCAGTTTGAGTTGATTGTTTGTTGGCCAGTTTATAGACTGCTACCCGTATACACTATGTAAGTGATCGGGTCATATTTTCACTCAATATTCGATTTCTGTATTGCCCTTAAATTATTTGATGATGGCTGTTTCGTGCTGCACAACATTCGCGTTGGCTTTAGTAATGTTATGTTTAGGCCTGTGTCACTCGGATCTAACGACATGCGTAAAAGTTGATGACTGTTCATGCAGGACATCGGATGGTCTGGAAGTCAACATTCGATCACTGGGTTACCAAGGATCCCAAGCGCCAAGGTAATAGACTCCTCGAATAATTTGCGATTGGCCGGCCATCCCATTCTCGAGAATGGGATGGTCGGGTCGAGAGGGTGGGGGGGGGGGGGACCCAAAATGGGGTTCTCTGTCATAAGATGTTCTTATCTCGTGATAATTACTCATTTTATCCTAAACCCCAAGCTAAATGAAATTCCTCTATATTTTGTACATCTGTTAGTAGCGAACTGGGATAAAAAAAATCTACTACGGTAGTTTAGGTTAGACACTCCCCAGAAAGATGATACAAAGAATAACTACTCCTCGTATGCATATACACTCTTGATTTAAACTTTTAGCCTACACTTTATGTATCGATAGTTTATCGGTGATCCGTGGAGCACAGCGAAATATTTGTATGAGGTACGGTGTCCATAGTTATTTCTAACGCAATTTCGTAAATTGAGATGGAAGTGGGTTTTTACCAATCTTGTTTTTGTGTATACTTCAGGTTTACATTCCAGCCTCCGTCGGGTACCGAGCCATGGCAGTATGCTTTTAATCCATGCTACACATTCACATATGACGAAACGTGCAGTAATGTCATCGTAAGTAGAAGCCACGAGGCCTTCAAAATATCTTGCCCGGTATTAAAGTTAAAAGGGGAAAGATAACAAGTAAAACTGGCTCTTGTTGTTTGTAATTGCTTGAACAAAACTACTAGATATCTTTCCACTTAATTGCCATTTTACATTCATTCGCGTTTTCTTCGGTCCACACTTGATATCACTCACTTGAATGTTCCCCGTGCAAACAAAGTTCTGGATCAAAAAGCTTTCAGTGTAGCGGGGCCAATGATTTGGAACAACCTTCCTCCTGTCATTAGGGAATCTGTTTCGCAAAGCTCTTGAGGCTCATCTTTATCCATGTTAATTTCTTTTACGTGCGCAATGATCTTGATGGATAGCGCCTTGTATATATTAGAATTGTTATGTTATGTTATGTTATGTTATGTTATGTTATGTTATGTTATGTTATGTTATGTTATGTTATGTTATGTTATGTTATGTTATGTTATGTTATGTTATGTTATGTTATGTTATGTTATGTTATGTTATGTTATGTTATGTTATGTTATGTTATGTTATGTTATGTTATGTTATGTTATGTTATGTTATATGAAAACACACACTTTTATTTTGTCATTGATTTGATTTGATTTTTCAAATTACCCCTGTATGATTATTATCAATGAAGTTTTTAGAAATACTAATATACTAAACACTCTATATATTATAGGCTTGTCAAAGATCAACTACTGACTTGACGGAAACGTATAATATTGGAGATGTCACATCATCATGGAGTATTTTGAATGATAACTATGTGGTCGAATATGAACACATGGATGACCTTGGTACAACGAGGTAGGCCATCGAAATGGTTTTGTTGTCTCTTCTTGTAAGTAAATAATAATTGTGGCTCAGTGACTCTGGCGAAAACCCTGAACTTTGACCAACTTTCAAAAGTTGGATTTCGAATCTAACAATGATTTCTAATTCACTATGATAAAAAAAAGTAGAATCTTATTTACCTATTAAGATATTGTTTTGGTCATAATGAGTGAAAAGTGGTGGGCCCCCAGACTGTTTTATAGAAACACAAATAGTTAAAAAACAAAACAAACAAAAACCAGCTTTTTAAATTTTTTTATTTATTAATTAGGCCTATGCTTTACAAATGTGGTATCGAATTTAGTAGAAAAATCTACTGTGAGTCAAACTATACCAAAATCTCACTTTTGAAAATTGGGTCAAAGTTTAGGGTTTGTCTTAGAGCCAGTCACATTTAGTCTATATCAATATTTTGTTTCTATATAGTACGCCTTCAATGTCTCAGAAGTTCACATCTATTTTTAACACCATTTGCGCATCATAAAACAGAACATCTCAAGTAACACTGATGTGTGATCCGTCTGCAGTAGAACCTACATTAGACAGACTGGGCTCAGAGGGTGGACCAGGTACAACTTATGTAAGTATTCCTATCTTGTGTTTATACATGCATCTGGTTTTTTTTAAATCAACTTTTTGAACATAATTTTGTGGGATTAGACTGAAGAAGAATGGTGATTTCAGTTAGATGGTTAACATTTGGAATAGGAGGCCTGATGTACACTCATACGATGGTAGAATGAATGCGCCTATACGATTCTTTGGCCTGTGTTATAGCTTGGCTGTAATTTCTGATTTGTTGTTACTATGATTTGTAATGTCATTGCTTTCTTGTGTACACATGCCGGCAGTATTTTACACTTACAAGTGAATGCGCCTGCCCGGGAGCCTGTGGTGCTACGCCCCCTCCACAAATAACCACTACGTCCAAACCACCGCCAGCGGGATCAAGTGGACTGAGTTTTGGCTCCATTCTCTGCATCATGTGAGTCTGAGATAACTCAGTGTGGCACCTTCTTACCCCCTTTAAATGTGTATAAGAAACTAAGAGGAGAGTGTAGTTGTTTCGTATCTCAAATGCTGATTATAACAGTTGCCCTTCAAACATTTCTGCTTAAACATGTTAAAGGGACTGTGTCGTCATGATCGTAGTCTGCCTGTTTCTGGGCCCAGAAACATGAACTCTCACCCAGTTACTGCACGCGCCCGCGTTGACCATCATATCACAAAGGGCGCCGTCTTTATTATTATGTGATGTGACCGCTACTCGCGCGTGTGTGCGTGCAATAACAGGTTGAGTGGTCAGTCTAGCCGCAGACTCGCTGTGATCATGACAACACAGCCCCTTTAAGAGTTGGCTGTTTTAAAAAATGGGGGTCTGCTGTTGCTATAGAAACTATTTAAAATTTGTGACCATGCTTGTTTTTAAATGAGAGTTTTAGATCTTCCTACTGCAAAACCTTTATTTTTACTTGGCGTAATCATAAATGGGGGAGGGGTTCTGGAATGCTCTGTCTGATAAATAAGCAGCCCGGTTCTACACAATGACCACCACAAATGCTTGGTCGCGTCCACAATGGATAAATATTGATGGGAGCATTCAATATGAATGATGGGACATTATGAGTAGATGCACACAACGCACTGTAATTATTAGTGCCTGTATTATATATAAATATATTTATTATTTGTCTTTGCAATAAGTACTTTCATCTTGTACTGTTTTCAGATTTTCGGTGCTAGTGATCATGTACGTCATCGGTGGTGTGCTCTTCATGAAGTATGTACGCCATGCTGAAGGGACAGACGTTATACCAAATAAAGCATTATGGTTTAATCTACCAGGATATATTAAGGTTCGAACAAAATTAAATTATTACGTGGTTGAATTATTGTAAATGTTAAATACAGTTTTAAATATACAGCTACTGGTCTGTCATTCGTCAGTAAGGACTACTTCAAGGTTCTTGACAAACTAAAAGGCAATGAGAAACTGTTGTGTAATTTTTGTAACTCCTTTTTCGTAAGATAAAAAACATGATTTGCATTTTGTTTTGTTCATTTTGCAGGACGGAATACTGTTTGTGACCAGTTGTGGCAAGAGGAACGGCTATAACTCTCAAACATAATGGGATTATATCAAGTATCAAGTTATAGGCCTATTAATGGTTAAAACATAGAGAATTTTATATGTACAAATCTTATAAAAAGATTTGATATTGATGTTCAAAACATGTGTGACTTTGTATTGTCATTAATAATAACTGCATTTAAAAGCGCCATGTATCAAAGAAATTGATCGAAGGCGCGGTACATTAAAACACAAACTAATAGAAGGAAAAGAAAACGGTAACAAGTTAAAAAATCTTACAAAACAAGCCAAGCCAAACTTTAAAAATACAAGTTACGATAAGGCTCATCCAGCGGCGTGGCGACCGGGGGGGGGGGCGGGGTGACACCCCCAATGTGTTTCCTAAGTCGGCATTTAGAGCCACAGTTGGCAAACTGAGCACCAAGCTTATCTGAGTAAGGGCTCGGGCTGAACACAAATCCATTCGGCAATTACCAAATTAAATATTCTCGGAAACGTGCGGGCCTCCAAGCTCCGATAGAGCGTCCGGGGGCTTCGCCACCGGACCGCCCTTGCAGAATTTCCACCCCTTAGACTTCATTAGGGACATTAGTTTACTTGTCAACAAAATAAAAACGTTTATTTTCGGCAACTTGACTGCCTTTTTTAGCCCTGAAAAAAATTCAAAAATCTGGGAATTCGCCCCGGGACCAGCATAAGAAATGTTGCCCATATATAAACTCCAACAGTATCGGATCATTGTCCAGAGTTCAAAAAGTATTCACTGTGTGAATTACAAAATGAAGTGTCTATTTTTGGCAACGTGACGGTCCTCCTTAGCCCTGAAAACACTGAAAACCGTGGAGCGTCCGGGGCTCCCCCCCCCCCCGGAACCACACTAAAACTTGTGTTCATATACTCCAACCGGGGAATCGCAAAAATACTGTTTTCAAAGCTTGTATTTGGAATATGAGTCGTCTTATGCTCGGCATCTGAGGGCCATTTTAAACCTTTGAATCACTGATAAACCTCAGGTGAGTCCCATATCGTTGCACTTTGGCATTCGATTGATTTCAAAGCACGATTAATTTCAATGTATGTATGTTTTTTTTTAATAAACTACAGATATTTATTTATTTTCCCTTCCCCGTAGTCTGTGCATCTACCTTCATTTGACGAGAAACAATACGCAACAAACAATCTGAAAAAGAGGCTTTAGTAATACAATATTTCAGCATCAACGAAATAATTTATTTACAATTAAATCGTTGCAGTCTTACACTTTGACAATTTCGATCACGATGCATAAGTTTTACTGTAGGCCTACTCGATCTAAGATAAAATTACATTTTAAGACGCAATTAAACAAATATTACAAAAATCAGTGAAGTTAAACAGTCCAATCTTTTTGCGACTGATCTGGTTTTAATAACAATACTGTTTCAGCTACTCAGTCACATCTGTAGCCAATAACTATTTACAAAATGTAAACGATGTTAATAAATAGCTCAAAGTTTTTATTTACTAAGAATTCATTTACTGCTTTAGAATCAATAATAGGCTGTAATGTACGTAACTGTTTCGGCATTTCCCTTAGACAAGACAGACTGCGATTACAACCATTGGAAGATGGGCTGATTAACTTTCTTATTTCTTATGTGATGGTATGACTTAGAAATTGGTTTATTCTGCACACGAAATAACATATTTCGAAGAACCTTGATTGTTGATATTTATCATTATTTAAACCAAATCTTCGAGTAAGTTTGATGTACAAACATTGTCTAACTTCAATTATTAAATTAAAACAAATTGACAGCTAGTAGTATTTTTTAAATATTAAATGTATTAACAAAATGCAGGATGCAATGAAAAAATAAAAGTAAAAAAGACATAACATTATACGTTCATAAACAACAAGCTAAATTCTGTATGTACATTTTACACAGGAGACCATTCGATTAAATGATCGCCAAACCAAACAAGTCTATATTGATGCTTCCTAATAAGTCAGTATATGTAGACCGTGTAAGCTTTGTTTACAAAAGAATGACCTTGTACATTCCGGGGTATTTCCGGCAGGCAAGCTACTGCACTGGTCATAAGGAAAATTTCACATTTCGTCTCATAACTTCCACATAAATTCAAGAGTTAAAAAAAAAAACCTAAATAAAATAGTTTTAGATATGCCCCTTTTCTTCATATGAAAAGTTGATAAAAATCAGACAGTGCAATATCCATAAAATATAAGATTTTATGTTTTCTTCCATTGGGCTGTGTACAAATCGTGCCTGCAGGAAGTCCAGGCTGTGTGGCTCTTCAGTAAACATGTGATGTCACAGGTTACATGGTCTATAGATGTATGCAGTGACTGGATGTACAGTGTACATGTATGTTATCCCACTGCAGTCATCCGATTTCAAGACCTCCTGCCCACACATGTACTTCTTATCATTCTCAGTTCATAAAAAGGGCCAAGGCTATTTTCCCCTTTGAGCCTTTTTGGTTCCATTTATTTCAAATGGAAGAAAAAAGATAGCTGCACTATGGTATAAAGGTCTATTGTATCTCAATTTAATTTGGAAAATTGAAGTGCTGAAGTGCAGTAAAAAAGTTGTAAAACTTCAATAGTAAGTAAACTGTTGATCTTGTAATTAAAATTACATTATTTCGTGTTTTTGTGTTCAATGCCTTTATGTGGATTGGGGAAGGTTACAAAGCTAAACCAACTTTGCTTGATAAATAAAGTAGACATGAATTTACCCATTCAAAAGGTTAAGGTTTTGAGATACCATTATGATATTTTTAGGATTATCACTAGGGTTGACATGAGGTTTGATGACAGTCTTCTAGTTGCAGACACTTTAAACATGGTATTAATCATCGTAAGTGAGAACAGAAAAAAGGTATCTCCAGCAGTGAAAACAGTTGCGACGCCTCTCAAATCTGCACTTGTAGAACCATATCATCCATTGTTGCCTTAGACGGTTGACTTTCCTTAATGACTACACTACTACAGTTAAGTTGGGTGAAGTGGGGCGTGTCATCGTCATGCTACTTCTAATCCTTTCTGACTAGGTGCGGCTACTTCCTCTCCATCCATAAAATCTTCCTGTAGTGCAAACATTGAAAAATCCGTAATTAATTTGTTTCACTTCATAAATTATGAATGTATTTCTGGTGAAGACAGGAATACTGGCAACTTTTTCAAGGTAGTGTATGTCTAGTTCTGATGATCATAACCTTCGTCCTCAACAATGTGGGATTGTCAGGAGGAGGGTTTCGATCATCGCAACTACCCAATGTCATCATGCAAATTGCAGAACAGTGATGCTTCACCAATTTCTCAATAGCAGGGTCTCACGTGAATAGGATTCAAAACAACATCAAGCAAATACTCATACTATAAATTATACTTTTAGCTAGCTGATCAAAGTATCTTACTCACCGGATCATAAATAACTTTAAGGATGAGAGAACAGCTCGGACAGGTTGCAACTTCTTCACCTTGACTTAGCTCTTCCTGAATTTAAGTAGATTATGTAAAATGTCAAAAATATATCAGAAAACAGAATCACAGAAATTACAAACTAGAATTACTGATGCTAAGACTAAGAGTAGGGTAATGTGAGGTGTGACAAAACCATTTGTAAAAACAAATTCTGCGCTGCTGTTGTTTTTTGTACAAGTGACACAAAACTGCACAACAAGTTAACTTATATATGTGCTATATATTGCCTTGCTCTGTGTATTTAGTAACAACAAATCGATTGACCTAGACCTAGTAACTGGGTCGCTGTACTCCTTTTTTGAGATTTTGACATTTTATCAGTCCGACCGATAAAATGTCAAAATCTCAAATAAAGAGTATAGCGCCCCAGTTACTGGGTCTACGATTGGCCCACACATTTTCTCATTAGATTTACCCGTGAGTTAACATGCAAGTAGGCCAGGTGGACGCCGGACGGATGGATAATGCCATATTTTCATTCGCATACATTTACATACTGTTACTGGTCAATGCGACTTGTGAACTGTTTGACTACTGGGATACTGCATGTCTGTATTAAAACTTACTTTTGTAATCTCGAATCTATCACCGCACGGACACGGATAGTGATACGTTTCCGTTTCTTCGTCGTACTCGAAATCTTCAATTTCGATTTCATCGTGATACACTGTCATGTTTGTGTGCTAACTAACTGACTTGCTTCAAGAGAGTTTCGCAATCGTAACACACGTGTCAACTCTTGCATTGTAAACAGACCTCATAACAAAATGGCGGCGGTAAAAAAAAAACGTAGAGTGTATTTCATGTAGGTATTTGACGTTTTAAACAAAGTTTTATTTTGTTTTCTAGTTCTCTATAACACGAAATCAGAAAATTAATTGATTTATCGAGACATTTGCATATTTATAAAACATCATTATCGTAAACAGTAAACAACAACAACTGGGTCTTTTCCCACCTACTACACGTTATTTTAAAGCAAAATAATACCTTCTAAAAATATACGGCTGTTCTATGTATACCAAAATCTGTTCGCAGAACAGTTTTGAGTTCACTCACAAACTTGAAGCACGCGGACATGGCTGCCGAACTAAAGTAAGGTGAATTGTTCTTGTTTTTAATTCTTTGTTTCTCCATTCGTGATATTTTGATGCAACTTTCATGATAATAGCTAATGAATGCATCCCTTTGTGTTTCCCTTTCTTTTTTCTACAGGACTGCCCAACCTGTGGAGTACTACAGAACATTCATTGTAAGTAAACTAGCATTATTCTTGCAGTTCACGTGAAGTTATTTTTGACTCCCAATGCAATACCTAGTTTAGTTAAGTAAGTGTAAAAATACACTGTCATGACTGTCTATACACAATTTTCTATCACACTACACTAACTAGAATTTAAAAGTTTCTCGTTAATCAAGCTATAGAGGCTGACATGCACCACTCAACACATACTATCCACATAAAAAGACTATTCCACAATCCAAGCTTTACAATTTATTACGAATGTTCACCATACAATTAATTATTAATAAATCTATTTATTTAAATGATTGTTTTGATATCAAAAAAGTGACGGATCTACACGAATTATTAAGAATATTCTATGTTCCCTTTTAATTTTGGTTTTTACTGTATACACTGATGACGTGTGATCCACAGTCAGTGACAGTACTAGTTTTTTGTTCGAACCCACGACCTCCACCACCCCACCATTCTAGAGCAGATGTCTTACCACTAGACCACCGAGCTTGCCCGGTGTCAAAAGCATTTGTATCTTATACCACCATGAAATAATACAACAAGCTGTTTTCCTTATAAAGAAAGAAGACATTCGTCCAGATGGGAGAGAGCTTGGAGAAATCCGACCAACTATTCTTAATGTTGGTGAGTGTGTAGACCTAGCTGTGATGATGTTACTCATAATTATAGCTTATCATTCATGTCTGTTTTCAGAGGGTCCTAATGACAAGTTGTGGTAAACCTAGTTGCGATAATCCCCTATTGACCATCTGGAGGATTGTAAGTTATGATTATCGCAAGTAGGTGAGACCAAGAGTCACAAAGAATGGATACATCCTGAGGAATAAAGACAACATCAAGTTCAGTGACAGTACCAAGAGTGATGTGACATTATAAATGTTTAGATGTGGCATTGATTTTGATATCAAACCATATGCATTTTATGAACACTTGTTTTTTTTTCCATTCATAATCTGAAATGCCATGTTACCATTGTTGAACGTGTCCATGTATTATTCTTCATTTGGCCCTTGATTTATGTACTTTCTAAACCTTTTTTAAGCTGTTACTGCTGAAAACTTTACAGAAAATTACAGATTTGTATACTTTGTACAAAAATGTATTGTTTGTAAATTTATAATTTGCTGTGCCTATATGTATCAAATCGATTTTGAAATTGTTCCGACATGATATAAAAACAAAAATTTCACTGGATCATGATGTGAAATAATATGTCTCTGTTGGCCAGGTTCCATAACAACAGCAGATGGTTCAGCGCTTGTGAAGCTTGGGAACACTACTTGCATTTGTGGCGTCAAAGCGGTACGTAAATGTCTTTGAATAGAAAGACTTACAAATTTGCTAAAAATTAAACTTTCTTTTCCCCATATCCCCCAAATATACTCACAAAAAGTGAATGTTAAAGTGTCTGAAATGTTTTCATTGCAGTCATTAGTCTGTTTGTTTTTTTACAGGAATTCTGTACACCTGAAGAAGATCAGCCAAAATGTGGAATTGTAGGTGAGAAAAGTTGCACTCAGTGGCCTTGAGTATTTTATTTACAGACGTACTGACATTTTATTTTGACTGTGAGTTTGGATTTCCTATTTATTACATCTGAATTTGTTTTCACTTATGTTATATTTAACTCTGTGTACCTGAGTTTTACCATGTATTGGTGTTATGGGTTTTGATGTATTTAACCTTCCTACTGTCTGACCATTCAATATCATCCAGCTGTAATTTTGAATGATAGATCAACCATGCCACTCTGCAGTATGATATCATGTGGTGAATGCATCTACACAGTATGCAGTCAACCCTCCCACTGTCTGACCATTCAATATCATGTCATGCAGTGAATGAATCTACACGCTACACAGTCAACCCTCCTACTGTCTGACCGTTCAATGTCTTACCACTGTGGTTTTGAACTATAGATGTGGTGAATGCATCTACACAGTACACACATCTACACAGTAATTAATTCTGTTTACAGTTGTGCCGCCATACAAAAACGGTGCTGTTGGATTGTTTTAAATGTTTGGTCATCTTGCTGGAACCTAATAATAATAATAACATGCATTATTATATAGTGCTTTAATCACACCTGAGGGCGACTAAATCACTTGTTATTTTTTCTACAAGGTGTGTGCCACATACCTTGTAGGAAGAATAACAAACGCTTTGTAGAGCTGTGTTCGAATTATAAGGCCCATTTATTTACATAGCACCATGTAATGGTTTACAAAGTGCTGTGGCGCAATCTGCAGCTAACCGTGTACCAGGAAACACCGGGGCAAACCCCTTCTCTTAACACGATAAGGGTGCTGGGTTCTTTAACTGCAGTACGCAACACACGGGACCTACGGCTTTAAGTCCCAACCAAGGGACAAAGCAATAATGGTTAAGCGTCTTGCTTAAGGACTCAAGTGTGACACCACACTCTGCTGATCGGAAACACCAGAGCTTGAGTCCAGTGCATTTTACCACTCTGCCATGACACGCCATCCAATGTGACCAATGATACCAAGAGTACGAGGGTTAATCTATTGTTAGTTTATATATATGCATGCTCCAGAAGTAGGCTAACTGTGGGTCAAATGAACTCATATTATTTTACTATCATACTTCCACTGTACAATCTTGATTGCCATAACTGAATTGTTGTTTCTTATTTATTTATCACTAACATTGTTGTCCTCAATTTTATGAACAGGTTTCACTTGTCTTCCACTGATGCACCTCTCCTATTTTCATGAAAAGTTATTTAACAATTTTTCATCTTGATGTTTTTTTGTTTTGTTTAGTTCCGAATGTTGAATTACCGCCTCTGTGTTCCACACAGTTCAAGCCTGGCCCTCCAAGTGAAAAAGCGCAAGTCGTCAGTCAGCTTATTGCTGATGTTATCAGCAAGTAAGTATAATGTACAGGGATAGTGCAAGGGTTGTAGACTTCGCCAAAAAGTGTACTTAAAAAACAGCGGCGTATCTATGGAAAAAAGTGCCTATGGCAAGCACTGAAATTGCTCCCCTGTCCACACATCTGACCTCCAACTTTTCGATAACTTTACCATAATATCAGCTCCAAAATACAAGTCGTGCTCGCTAATATTTTAATTGATAAATTATGACACAACACGAAAATTACAACTACTCAAGTGGCGCTCAGGGCACTTGCCATACATGCTGTACCCTTAGATACGTCACTGCTTAAAAATGCTCACTGCACTGTTATTGAATTGTGGCTTGAGATTCTGTTTCGGTCCTGTCTGTTTTTCTATTTCTTGAGCTAGTTTCACTCATTGCATGGGCCTTTGCCAGGCTTCCGCCATCTTTGTCATTTTCCCCTTGTTAGTAATCATGTAGACTGATTAACATGAAAAGAAACAGGAACTTTAAACAGAAACTTCAAACGAACACAAGAAGACCTTTTGTCTTTATAAAGTATACTTTATTTTTATTGGTGTGAATTTTAGATATCTCTTTCACTCTTTGTTATGTTTCAGTGCAAAGTGCATCGATAAGGAATCCCTATGCATTGTTGAATCAAAGGTAATGTTCAAGTAATGGAAATGATGATAACTTTTTAAGAGTTTGTAAGATTTTAGGCATTGCTTTTTTTCTAGTTGGATAAAATGTTTTTTTTTCAAATAGGCCATGTAAAAAAACATCTCTCAGTTAGTAGAGGTGTTTGCTCTATTGTCAAGGTTTTGACTAGTGTGCTTGAGTCCGCGTCAGGAGACTTTTCAAGAGTTCCTCCACAACTTGTCATCTTTAATTTTTATGAAGGTGATTCCACGTTTACTTTCAGTGAACTTAAGAGCATGGCAATATACACACAAGGTTCAATACACTGCCAGCCTACTTTGAAGATATTCAAGCTATAATTAATGCCTTGGCAAGAGGTGTTATTACAATTGCTAGCTCGTTGCTAAAGTTTTCTGCCCTCCCCCCCCCCCCCCCCCCCGAACCCACAACCTCCCCACTGTCTTAGGTTCAAAATGCAATAATAATCTCATAGTTTCCGGTTTGGAATTATGCCATTGAAAGTTTCAGACACCCCTCTATAAACTCTCAGATGATGGAACCATTCTATTTATTATTCCTAGTTATGTTGGGTGCTATTCTGTGACATAGTGTGTCTCGACTATGATGGTAACATTGTGGATGCTTGCCTCATTGCTCTAATGGCGGCTCTCAAAAATGGTAAGTTCTGTCAAGCAGTTGAAAGTATACTTTCTTGTCGACGCGTTTTTATTTGATATTTTGAACATCAGACCTCCAAGCGTGTACCATTTTGGCCTATTTAAAAGATTTGTTCACCCATTTTACATTTCGTAGAATCGTTTTATTAAACAATTTTTATGATTTGTAATGGTATCCTTATCAAAAAATGTTTGATTTAAAATAGTCTGCAATAGGCCATGCAAGTCTTGGGCATTCAGTTCTAATGTGTATAGCTCAACAAGTGAAAAAATCGAAATCTCGCAGACTCACAGGCGACTAACACTTTATACACACACGCTTTATTCCTGTATGGTCTGTAGTTCCTGTTCTGCATAATTGCATGCGCTAATACAGTCAACTCTTAGGACAATGCAGTGACTGTGAACCAGTCTATTAAACTAAGCACAAGTGCAGTGATCATCTGTGCAAGCGTGGGCCTTCCTCCGGACACGGTAGTGAATTATATACATTACAATGCTGCATCAATACAATGGGAGACTTTTTAGGAATGTAGATGGCCGCAGACTCATCAGGTATATCCATTGTTCTCGGAAATGTGCGCATGTTCATAACTAAGTAAACAATGACAATTTACCTGGTAGGTCATCTGCCCCTATCATTCTGAAGTCGCCCATTGTATTCACTGGCCATATTGGCAAGATGCTTCTTTACCCATTTTTTTTTAGCCTGGAAGTTTGAAATATCTGTACCAAAGTTGCTGAATTAGGGATTAGAACTGTGCTGACAGGATTTGGTAGTACCTTTCTGTAGTGAGTGGTGACAATCTGCACAATGATTACCGACTTGCTGAAAAGTTTGATATCTGAATGTTTAACAGCATTTCGTTATCTATATGCTTTTTTAATTGTAATTTTATATTTTTACACTGTACAATTTCGTATGATTTTCTCAAACCCATATTCTATATTTAATGCCCTCTAGGCCTATGTTTGTCTGCTTCTTAAATTGTAGCATCAGAAGATCAACCTGATAGTAATTCAGTTGACTTTTTTGGAAATCCTTCAGGGGTGCTACCTTTCTTAGTTAGTAGGTCTGTCTATGTTTCTTTATATTGTTTTTTATTTCATTGTGCTTTTGTATCCTTCCTGTGAAATGGAATGAAAGGAGAGTTCTGCTATTGCTATGTAACAAGAGAAAGGCATTTTATTAGATTAAATCTGTATTGAGGTATTTACTCTCCTGCCGTGTTACCGTGGCTCTTCAGGCCAACTGATGACATCTTATTAAAGTAACCTGATTCAAAATCATTTTCAGTGTTGCTGCGTGAAGTGACGATTGATGAAGAATCACAACTTCCAGTCACATCATCAGATAAGATTGTCCCACTGAGCATAAACAGCACACCAGTAGCTACCTCATTTGCCATCTTTGATGAGTAAGTGTTCAAAAGCTGTTCAGTTTTCTGATCCCAGCTTTTATTTTCTTGGCCTGGGGTCTTGAGTGCCATCTGTAATGATGTGCATCCGTTTGTTGTCCATGTCTATTTATATTTTCTAGGTTTTATTACAATGAGTTCAGTTAAAGAGTTCCTAGCAACCAAAGACAGCTGTTGTTAGTCTGTGCAAATTTTTTTTATCATTTGACGCTTGCGTTAGATGACCGTAACGGAAGTGACAACTACCTGCCAAATAAAAATGCTGAATGTAAATCGAGGGACGTGATTGGCTACAAGTATCAATTTTTATGCAACGTACTAACCCAGATAATATGTGAAGTGATATTGTTAGCGTGGCAATGCTTGACCCAAAATGAATGTTTTCCTGGTCCCCGACCTGTGTGTGTAACTAACGTGTAAATTGGGTCACAGGCCCACTGGGATGTGGCCAAACACTTCGCTCATTGCTGAGCATACGCCTTTTTATCATTAAAGGGGCTGTGTTGTCATCCTGTGGTTGTACATTGAAAGATGAACTCTCACCTAGACACTGCACACGTGCGCGCTTGCGGTCAAATCACAAAGGGTGCCGTCTATGTCAAACTGTGATGTGACTGCTGGCGCGCACGCGCGCGTAGTAACTGGGTTGTTCCATTTACTGCTATAATCACGACAACACAGCCCCTTTAAAAAATGAACGATAATGCCTCAGCTCCAACATATCTCACAGACATAATATCTATCCAAGAACCTGTCTGAAATTTTGCGTTCCTGCTCCCAAACTTTAGTCCTTTGATGCTAAGAAGCAAACGCAGTTTGGAGGATTGTGCCTTTTCTATTGCTGCGCCTAGAATGTAGATTATGCAATCATCTTCCTCAGAACATCAGCCCGTCTCCTTCAATAGTCATTTGTCTGAAATTAAATTTCTTGTATCTTTTTAGTGCTGTGTTACTAGCAGACCCGACCAATGAGGAAGAATGCATAGCTACTGGGATGGTGACGGTGGTCGTGACCGAGGATGGCAACTTACAAGCCCTTCATAAACCGGGTAAGATCTCGTTTAGCTTGGTCCTTGCCTGAGCTACAACAATGGATTGCATTATTGTTTCAAACATGCACATGATGAGATCAACAACTGTATTTAGCCATATATTTGCATATTTAAAATGATTTATATTTGACATTGACAACTCAATGCTTGAAGCTTGTTGAATTTGTTTTCATTGTTACCCCCAATTTATTACCACCCAACCCATACTTATAATTGCATTAGTTTATTACTGTTGTGATGTTGAAATGTTCTTCACAGGTTAAATGTTCATTTACAGGGTAATGTCTGTGTAAAAATGCCATAACTCTAGCTCACTGCTGGAGCAGCAATCTCTCCTTCTTGTTTCTCTTCAAATGATATGAACTTCTTTTTTTAACTGCCATTATTTTGACATTCTTGTGTGATACATTGCATATTGAAGTTGTCATGGTCAAGCTATTTGTGTTTGGCAGCAACATGGTAACATTATAAACCAAGTGAAGTGTAATTTATTTAGTTTATTGCTCATTCTGTGTGCATTTCTGATGTAAATTTATTCATTGTTTATTGTGTGTCAAATGTTTTGCTGATATTGTTCAATACTATATTTTGAACTGAGTGTTGCTCTCTAATAATTAGAATTTTTATTTTGTGAAGTTGCTTGAGTGTAATTTTTGATTTACCCTTCATACAAAATCTCATTATTTTTATGCAGTTCTGTGAGAAATACATTGGTGAGAATATTTTCCTAAGCAAACACCCAATGTATTCAAAATGTTTTTGTTTGTTTGTTATGAACATATTGAAGTTTGTAATCTTGTTTGACCCTTCATACAAAATCTCATTATTTTTATGCAGTTCTGTGAGATATACATTGGTGAGAATATTTCTTAAGCAAACACCCAATGTATTCAATGTGTTTTTGTGTAATGAACATATTGAAGTTTGCAATCTTGATAGTCAAATTTTTGTTTACAATTGTTCGTCAATATAAAGAATACATTACTTAACATGTGTGAATATTTGTTATTATTTAACCCTAGTTGTGTCTGACCATTTAATATTTCCACTATGGTTTTGAATAATAGGTAAGCCTGCAATATGATATAACATGGTGAATGCATCTACACAATACAACCTTGTACACAGTTAACCCTCCTACTGTCTGACCATTCAATAATTTGTCAAGTGGTTTTGAATTATAAATGTGGTGAATGCATCTACCCAGTACAAAGTACACAGTTTTGCCACCATACACACACCCTGCAGTTGGAGGGTTTGGAATAGGTGGGTCAACTCACTGGAAAATAATAGTAAGAGTAGTGGGGGTTAAGCTCTTAGTCGCCCCTCGAAATCCTTGCCTGTCACAGGACAAGCAAACAAGTCCCATGCTTCAGTATTTGCTACATGTTGGTCATTTACTTAAAGTTAATGAATTTGATTTAAACTTGTAGAATTGGCGTTTAATATGCAAATCCTTTACTTAGGCCTAGTTTAAAATACTTTTTATTACCAGCATATATACAAACTAATGTCAAATGACTGATTGATATCCATGAATCTATTGTATTGTTAGGTGGAAGTCCGCTATCTGTTGACCAGCTACAAGACTGTATCACAAGAGCTCAAACAAGATCACAGGAAGTTCTCAACTTAATACACAACACTGTGAACAGTGTAGATAGGTAGTACTCACTGTGTTGTTCATATTGTATCAGGCCTGATTGCTTCGTTCTTGAAAGGGCAAGGGCACCAAGGCATTTTCTTTTTGACAAAGGGCTCCTCTATGAGGAAATTGTAAATTCCTATTGGAGCATTTCAAGGGCACCTAGGCAATGATCAAGGGAATGGCCTCTGTTGCCTCCGTGAAGTATCAAGCCTGTTGTATATTGTATAGGGTTCTTTGTTAAGACAAGATGTTAGTGTAGTTTCGAGACGGAAAGTTCCCAGATAATGTATTTTTGCCCACACACCCCGACCTATTTATACCTAAACATTCATTGACTCCATCACATTTGTCTCCATCCACGTTGCAGCATAGTATGGGCCTTTGTGGTGGAGTGTATAGGGAGTGATCTTGAATGAATTGATTGTGTACCAACCACAGTAGAGAATAGGATATTGGGTGATTTTGATCATTTTACTTATCCCCTGGGAATACACGTTTGTATAGTGTAGTAGTGAGTTTACTCCTCGGCACAACCTGTGCCGTCACATGTATGACCTGCAAAGGTTGGAATGTATCTGAATGGCTGAACTTTACTCCTCAAGTTGTCAACTATTTGTACTTTTTAGGCTTCAACATGTCTGGATGCCATAGAAACAATTATTAACCATAACCGTCACAAGAAACAACTTGTAGTCATTTTAAATTTTGTGTGTTTGAATACATCTGGTGCCGTTATAGTTCAGTTCTATAAACTTCTGGCCCGGAGGGTCATTGATGGAGTAATTAGTTTGTTCATTGGTCGTGTTAACTAAATTATGTTTGGTGGGGCAAGATGGATGTTCTGGTTTCGTAGAACCATTCAGATACTACGCACTAAATACACCAAATCCAAGAGAAAACATGCGATTGATTATGGGGGATTTGAGGGTTATGGTCAAGCCCATACTTTTGAACTTTCGTTGGAATTTCGTCTTTAAGCTTCCCTGAAGCTATTGGTACTATATAGTACCTCAATATCAACCCATGTGAACTCTTCTACGATTGACATGTCTGACACAATTTCAAGCATTGTAGTTTTGTCTGTTGCATAGCCGACTCAATGCTAAGAGTGGTTGTTTTTCGTTCCCTTTCCATATCATCAAAGTTTATTTGTCGGAACTTATGGAGAAAGCAACAAATGCTTTATGTTTTGTGAGTGACTTTTTTCCACATTTCGTATTCGCTAATGTCAATTTTGCAAGTAAAAATAAAAACAAGAGTGTTGGGGACAGTTTTCCTACCCATGGCTGTATTTCTGACC
The DNA here is from genome assembly GCA_911728455.2 of Marthasterias glacialis. Taxonomy (NCBI): domain Eukaryota; kingdom Metazoa; phylum Echinodermata; class Asteroidea; order Forcipulatida; family Asteriidae; genus Marthasterias; species Marthasterias glacialis. The sequence continues at coordinate 7,867,807 of OU452228.1, forward strand.
AATACATTTCTCAGGACAAGTGGTACAGTAGTAGTCGCCCAGAAGTCCTCGTCAGTTGTTTGTTACTGGTACAGCAGTCATCCAGAAGTCACCGTCTGTTGTTTGAGTAAATGAAAGTTTCTTTGTAAACATGCCTCTACTTTGGGACTCGGTGTTGGAGTACTCGTGCTTGTACATGTAAGTGCGCGGCCCGTACTCCATTATCAGTTCTAACAAATAATTTAAACTTCTTGGCCCTTACTCATCTCTTTGTACTTGGATTTTTCACGGACTCAAGTATGGCATTTTCTTGATTGATTCCACATTAACTGTATCACCAAATTAAGAACTAGTGAAGTGATTCCAAAAGCAACCTCAAACACATGGCAATTGCAATCACATTATAAATAATACAGATTTACCTATCGAGCACTGGGGACAAGGGTAAAAGTGAATTTATTTACCGGCTCCCATGTCCATAAAAATAAATGTAAATTCAACGTCTGAACAAACTGAATTGAGAAACCAGTTCAAGCCCAAGCTTTGCTACACATATGTCTGGGCACATGTTGTGTAATGCCTGGAAAAGAGCCCAGTATACTTATCGTGTAGAGAAGGGGCTTGCCCTGGTGTTTCTGGCATGCAGATTGCTCCTAATCACCTTGTTAATCGTTATGAGGTGTTACTTCAACAGGCCTAAAAATTTGTACCTGTCATAAAAGATAATGAGTGCTTTGAGATTCCAGTCATGGATGATAAAGTGCTTTATAAGAACTGCTTATTGTTTGATTCAACAATTCAACAATTCAACATTAGCAGTGGTGTAACTAAGGGGGGGGGGCGTTTCCGTGCCCCCCCCCCCCAATTTGAAGTCTGGACTTTTGAGATTAAAAATTACCAGAATATTATGTTACATTTTATGATCTTTTAAAAACTATTTGTTTTATTATTTACATGCAGAATGTAATTTTGTTTTACCTCAACACATTAGAAGAGCGCTGAAAAGGGGCTTGTTTAGGAAAAATACAAACAGAAACTAGTTTTAATTGGCCATAAGTGCCCCCCTCAGAAAAATGGTACCCCCTCCCCATGTGCCCCCCTAAAACTTTTACCCTAGTTACGGCGCTGAACATCAGACCAAAATCACTCCTCAATTTGAGACAGAATGACGTTTATATCATTTTATTTAGTCATCCACTCATAAGTAAATCAACATGTATCCTGACGCGTACAGAGTATAAAAAGCAAGGGTATACTAGATTGTACACAATGTTTTTGTTTGGTGGCAAGTTTAGACGTCATCATTCCAAATAATAATAGTCCAAGCCATTGATAGCTAGAAAGATCACTTTATTCTTGAAAATACATAAAATAATTCCTCAAAAACAAAATTCTTGTTGACATGGACTTTTGATGGCAAAACAAAGACCATGTTGTAGTGCTTTTAAAATATTTTTCTTAACAAAAACAACATGCTTTCAAGTTTGTTTCCATCTGACAGCCGTTGGAGGGTGTGTCTCTGTGAATGACTTGGTTTGTGATTATGGCCCTTTTGAAATAGCGCAATCGTTTAAAGTCAAGACAGCTATTTCAAAGAATTATGGAGGATGCATTCATATCCAAACTGTAGTACATGACGACTACATTGTTACTTTATTGGAGTTGATGAGATACATTTTTTGTCCTTTCCCGTGCTGCTGCTGCTAGCATGTTGTTGGAGTACTTGCTTGTACTGTTGTTGTCTTAGCTGCAGCTGCTGCTGTTTCTGGTAGGCAAGCTGGGCTTGTAGCTGCTGCGCATGAAGAGCTTGTTGGTGGGTAGGGGTCAGTTGAGGCAGGCCTGCCTGTAAACCATTGAATAAAAAGCAAATAGGAAATGTTAGCGATATTAATAATATTATAAGCATTCAATAGACCCCGTTCATAATGCACAACGCTGCTGGTAGGCTGAGGTCATGCGCACGCTTTTACACATCAATGGTAGAGGTTAACTCTTATGCTATACAGTCTTCAATTTCCTCCGTCCATACAACAGACTTGTATTTTCACAAATTAATCTTTTCGCTGTGTAGTACAAATGTATTAAATTTGAATGTTATCTGCCATGTTTATGCCTACTTAAAAGATAGGATACAGGATTGGTATTCATCAAACTTTTTATTTATTAGTATCAGTCAGTCTGAAAGCTTACTGATTATGAATTAGTGCCAATCTTCCATAGAAATATTTCTCTCTGAAAGTGAAAAAGTGTCAAAGTCAAGGAAATAAAATTTGGAGACCCTGATTTTAATTTTCAGTTGTAACGATCGAAATTGAGGACAATGTGTTTTTACATGCTGAAAATTGTGCATTATTCTCTCCCAACTCGGACGACGGGTTGAGCTCAAATTTTGACAGGTTTGTTTTTTCATGTATAAATTGAATCACACAAAGTACGAACTCTGCACTATTTCTCAGCTTTACCAATTCTGGGTTTTACCTTTAATAATAGTGTAGTAGGCCTAAAAATTGGAAGGAGAAACTTGAGTAGTATTGAACCTCAGTCCAGAGTCAAAGCTAATTTCGAGCCACGTTGGGGCTAACATTTAAGGCAATTCAATTTTTTCTAAATAGGAAAAATAAAAATGCAAATGCACATCTTTTCAGAAAACACAACTCCATTTCCATAGGAAGGAATTTGTTTTTTTAAACAATGTTTGTTAATACAAAGTTTCTTACTTAAAAAATCTCAACCAAGAGTCTAATTTCGTAACTTTTGGGGGTTTAAAAACTGTTAAACAAAGTACACCAGTTAATGCGAGCCCATGATGGACATCCGGCCAAAGAGTAATTTTATAAACTTATGTTTTGACTCCTTTCTTTATAGTTTATAAATTCATGATACATGATACAGTAGGCCTACAGGCATATTTTATATTAATTAACAATAAACAATAACTTAGTTTTTAAATTTAAAACAGGATGGTTCATGAAACTTTAAATTTAAGCTTCTGACTTACGCTATATTGGCTATTTGTTAGTAGCCATTTTGTGTCTCCGAGCTTAATTAACGGTGTTCTTAAAAATAATGCTGTCGTCGGGACATGACAAAAGGGTCTGAAAAATCAAATGATAATTGGCGATGGTCAACTTGGATTAATTAGCGGTCCCCTTAAATAGCGCTCTCATTGGTCGGAAGTATTTTAGTTTAGTTAACGGTCTTCTTATATGGCGCCCTCTAACAATTTAGGTAGATTAGTTCAATTAACGGTCTCCCTATATAGCGCCCGCTTTAGTTTAGAAGGTGCAACTGTAGCATAAACATATGACGTCACCATTTCCTTGCGTGTGCTAACGGGTAAAGACTGGGGCCAGTCTAGTATAAATTAAAGCGCATGCGCAATACAACAGCCATCATGCCAGACTATTGAGGGCGCTATTTAATGTCACCGTTAATTAAACTAAGACACTTTCCACCTACAGAGAGCGCTATTCATTTGTTGACATACATTAAGAAAGTGTATATCATGTGCTCTTCTGTAATAAAAATAAACAGATAAGCAAGCAAAAAAGTTCAAGCTGGAATTAAAGAAAGTGGTCCTTGCGTTCTGATTCCACCAGGTTCCTTAAATTTAAACTTAATAAAGATGGCAAACTGCGACAGTCGGGCAGATGTACAGGGCAGCAGCAGCAACGAGTTCTGAACTTGTACAGTACCCCCCACCACCGTGCATGGAGGAAAAGCTGACCGTCCCGGTAACCAACAAATAACATATTCCGTGGCCCGTTTTTATATTTGTTTATGGAGACCATACATTCAGTGCAGTGGGGATTGTTACCCTTTTTGTAAGGGAAGAGATGGACGTGATTGTAGTTGGTTTAGACTAGCCCCATAAATAGGGCCAATCCACACGAAGTGGATTGGCCCTAGTATTTACATGATTTATGGGGCTAGTTTTATGGACTGTACCGGTACGTAGTAAAAATAGTCGACTGTCGAGTTCAGTGATGGTGACACGTAACGTAGGCTCATCACACCACTAAAATAATATGAACAACTAAAAATAATACGGGCATGGTGGATGGGAGAACTAATAATTAATAAGGCTGCCTGTGTCTAAACAACTTTTTCACAATACTTAACCTGGGGGGTTCAATTTCAAAGCTTTGCTTACTGCGGAATTCTGCGCTTATGGGGCCAGTAAGTAGGGTGCTGTACTCCTTTTTTGAGATTTTGATTTTACCGGTCGTACTAGCGCCCCAGTCAGGTATATGTATGTTCGCTGTGATGAAATGGATTTAATACGAATGTGTGATATCCTATTCCAAAAAATTGCTAAAATTGCAACAACAAAATTGCTGGAAAATTACCTACTGGCTTCCGAAGATATCGTACAAATTTACTCGCATTTGTAGACCAAAAACGAAGACTAAAAACAAAAGTTAAAAGACGAAAACCATAACTCTTAAAAATAAGTTTTCTACTATTTGTAATGAGGAGGACTCTTGTTCTTGGGACCCCCCACCAGTGCTGCCGCCTTAGGATGGCTACAGCCTTTCAATTTTGAATGCTGAAGAAAAGGGGGGTGGGTCCACCTTGAGATGCCGCTATATTGGACTGGGGAAAGATTTTTATCAACATGTACACCAGGGCACTTCATAACACACTGACATGGTTCGGAAACTTTAGGTTTTGCGTACCTTACGCCCGTACTTTGTCTTCAAGTTGTAAGAAAAAAACGTGTAGGATTTGAAGAAACTATTAAATCTCTGATGGTCTGTCCTTGAGATGTGTCTGTTGGATCAGTTTGCATGAAATGCTGATGTACTCATACAGTAGGTTGTACTGTTTAAGCAATGGGGAGGCTGAGAAGTACACAAACTAACTTATGCCCTTTACTTTCTCAACTTTTTAAAAAGTTTTAAAAGTTTGGAAAAAAATGTGAATTTTTGTCTCAGTGCACAAGTGTTGTATCACGAAATACAGCCTTTAAATGTCACTTAAGTTTGAAGCTTCACTGATGTTTTTTCTAGCAGCCCCGAAGTTTTAAAATGGTGCTGTTGATTTTCTTGGGAAGTAGAAAACTTTCTGTAATGTAACATCTGTAAATCCCTACCTGTCTGAGAATGTCCAACCAAACCCATCGACACAGGCACTGCAATACTACCATAGTTATTGTTAATAACAATAATAGTGGCTTCTTATATAGCGCTGAACTCCGTCACTCAGTGACGCTCATGGTACTCCAACATTATCACCACTGGTCACTGGGCCATCTATTTCATTCCTTAAACCATCTCAGCTCCCTGGGGAGTATGTACAGCCTCTGCTGCCAAGTATGTAGCGTACCAAGCTAAATCAGTCACATGAACCATCTCTGCCCTCACAGGTACCCATTTACCCCTGGGTAAAGGGAAGCAATTGTAGTTAAGTGTCTTGCTCAAGGACACAAGTGTCATGACCGGGATTCGAACCCACACCCTGATGACATAGCCACCAGAACTTGAGTTTGATGCACTAAACCGCTCAGCCACGACATAATTGATATTAAATAGCTATTGTTACAAGTTTGCACTGTGTGGCAGTTGGCTGCTCCCAATCCCAGTAGGTCACAGACACTCCCCAGTACTGCAAATAAATAAATGTTGGTCGAGTTGGTAGGGAAGATTTATTTCTATTTATTGCTTCTGTGTCTCAGACTCGGCCTTAAGTACTCGGACTCGGACTCCTCCCTGTTCTCAGTCCTAAATGTAATCATACTTGGCATTTTCCACTAGGACACTTTCACAGGGTACTTGGAGTCAACCTCCGATTTGAGGACCCAACTCCAACACTTTTGAGACCTCTAGTAATAGAACTTTGAACCACGGCTTCAAAATTTGCCCCCCCACCCCCTAAAAAAAAATAATAATAAATACTTTCAGGTACAAATTGGTTTCATTCTGACCATAGCCAATCATGTCTCGTCCCAAACCATGGCGTAGATATTGGAAGATGGAGACGGTTTATAATATAAGAGATCTTTATCTTGAGATAAAATAAATACTACTACTGTTGTTGTTATCCTCTTTGTGTCTGATGCGCCGGATAAGACCTTCAAACTCGGTTTCTGTTTGTCCCTGTCCTGTAAATCTTCTCTGGAAGAATTACTGCACGCTTGCCATGGTGTTTTCTGGCATGCTTAGCTGTCATGAAAATAATGAGTGCTTTGAGATGCCCATCATGTGTGATAAAGCGCTATTAAAGAACTGCTTGTTAATCATTAAATCAAATTCACTCCTCAATTAAAGACAGAATGACGTTTATATCATTTTATTTAGTCATCCACTCATAAGTAAATCAACATGTATCCTGACGCATACAGATATAAAAAGCAAGGGTATGGATTGTACACAATGTTTTTGTTGGGTGGCAAGTTTAGACCTCCTTGTTCTTTTAGTAAGAAACAGCTCAAGTCATTGACAGCTAGAAAGATCACTTTCCACTTGAAAATCTGTCAAAACATTCCTCAAAAACTTGTTGAAATTATAGACTTTTGACGGCAAAAGAAAAGTCATACTGTAGTGCTTTTAAACTTTTATATTGTCAAGTCTGTTTCTATTCTCTATTTAAAGCTCCATCCAGCTCAACATTGGTAAGAAGAAAAACATAAATGTTCACAGATTTACTTATACCTTACAAGGTATAAAGATAATGATGGTAGAAAACTTGCCTTGAAATATTTCTGCCCGAAGTGTTATCGTTTTTAAATAATACATGAAATAAAATCCAAAATTAGTCTTCGTCTCAGTGAGACAAAAAACTCTGCCTATAGGAATGCTTACAAAAATGCTGAATGCATTTTGACCGTTTTCTCGCAAATGAAACAACGAAACGGGCTGACATTTTCACAGGTTGGTTTTATTATAAATATCTTGATTTGTGCAAAGAATGGAAGCATTTACAGACACTTTACCGATGTTGAGCTGGGGTTTTAAGTGACCTGATTAGCCAGTGAAAGGAGACCGTGTCTCGGTGACCGACTTGGTCTGTGATTATAGCCTTTTCGAAACAATGGCTTGGACTCCGGTTTAGGCTCTGTCAGTAATTGTAAAAAGCATGCCCTTTCGGTACGGAGCTACCACCAGGCAGATAGACCTTAAGCTGGGACCCAAGACCAAGATATGGTTTTGACTGAGCAAGCCGGGCCCTCAATTCAATTTGAACAGAGCATTCTTAGTCCGCCAATTTAATCCAACAAAGACACTGTGTTTTTATTAACACTTTCATTTTTTGATTCTTTCTTGAATCTACTTCTGTTTTTTTTTTTTAAACAAATGTTTACGAAGATAAAAATTGCTATAAAATGTTTGTCCTTATCACAACGTATTATTTCACTGAGTGTCATGATTATTCATACATTAAATCGTCATCTACAATAATAAACACATTGACGTATATAATAGTGCATATTAGTTCTAAGAAAAATACTAGAATGACAACGTTCTCTAGCAGAAAAATAAAATATACTACATGTAAAAAAGGTAATTAATGCACATTGCATATCCTCTACCTCGTTTGTCTTCAACACTGTCCAAATTCCAAGGTTCTTGTGTGGGCCAATTGCACCTGTTGTGTATCAAGAACCTCTCGCTAAGAAAGGAACAAATATTCGTTGGTCTTTTTTGGTGATATTAATTTACTTTCTCAATTATAAATATTACAATTCCTTTTTTCGACGCTTCAGTAGTGGGATTTTTTTTCAGGGAAGGGTTGCATTTTGTGTTGATTTGTGTTTCCTCGGGCATTGATCAAGTGCAGTCTACTCTGTTTTAGTGGTACTTAGTAAATTAAGTTCACTTTAAAGCCGATATCCATAGAATTGAAATAGACAAAATGTTTGCTCAACGGTATCTGTAATTAAGAGTAAACTATTGCTAGTAAACTTGCGGGTACAACCATGTGTTTGAATCTCTTTTGTGAGGAGTGTTGGCTCTGAAAAGAGCCGGAGTGGTCTCGACGTTTCGATCAGAATACTCTGATTGTCTTCAGGAGAATCAGGACGATCAGAGTACACTGATCGAAATGTCGAGACCACTCCGGCTCTTTTCAGAGCCAACACTCCTCACAAAAGAGATTCAAACACATGGTTGTACCCGCAAGTTTACTAGCAATAGTTTATTCTTAGTCTCCAACACCATGCAAAGCTTCAAACATCACTTAGGATCTGTAACTGTCGAGTACCGATGAATCCATGATAGACAGTTGACATTTAGACTTCCAGCATGGCCCCAAATTGAGTTGATTGATTGTAATGACAAATCCCGCACAAACATTCAACAAGAAGATATTCCCCTTTAATTGTATTGTAGACTTGACCACCAATGTGACCTAAAAAAATGAGATTCATCTTTAGCGTTGAGTTGTTATACAAACCCTACTGCCATGGGGGGGGGGATGTGGTGTGGTTGGTTGCTGAGAATTTCAATACCAATGCAGACGTTGGTGACACCACATGAACAGTTGATGCTGGTCAAATAATGGCACCATTGAAGTATTGTTCGTGAATATCCTTTTTAATTGACCTCTTAATACTAGGAAAATAGAATTATCCAAATTTAGTACCAAATGTTTGATGAAATAGCACAATCACTTAAAGTCAAATATTTCAAGGAATTAGCAAGGATGCAGTTTGTCCCTAATTGTAGTAACTACAGCGTTACTTTGGTGGAGTTGGTGTGGTACGCTTTTTGCCCTTTCCCTTGCTGCTGCTAGCGTGTTGTTGGAGTGCTTGCTGCTGCTGTTGTCTCAGCTGCAGCTGCTGCTGTTTCTGGTAGGCAAGCTGGGCTTGAAGCTGCTGCGCATGAAGAGCTTGTTGGTGGGCAGGGGTCAGTTGAGGCAGGCCAGCCTGTAAACCATTGAATAAAAAGCAAACGGGAAATGTAAGCGACTTTAAGCATTCAGGTCAGAGGTCAACACATATGCTACACAGTACTTTCTCGCGCGCGTCACGTACACCTTACTGAAACTGCGCAAACGTGTGCTACAAAACGCAACGCTGGATGGCCCTACGCATGGCAGACCTCCCGCATTGCTATAGTGATGTGACCTCAGTAACAGGAGTCTAAAGACATGCATTTCCACAATATTAATCCACTAGTTATCTGCGTACATGTACATATTTGATCGTTTCTTCCATGTGGCCACTATGTACAACTTACAATCAAAATATAAAAAAGGAAAAGAAATTTGAATATAAACAAAGCAAGTTGCTTGAAAAAACATCAAGGACTTCATTTGTACACAAATTACTGCTTGAGATGTTTGGCATTCTGACAAACGTTTCATTCAAGTATACTGCCTAAATTAAAATAAAAACAGTAACGGTGATTTACCATTTGATTTACCTGAATGGCGGTGAGCTGTGACAGCACAGCAGCCGTCTGTGACGACCCCAGGGTTGCACTGATGGTATTCTTGCCTACCACACTGCTACTTGTTTGCTGCCCGCCACTGTTGCCCCCTTGGCCTTGCCGTTGGGCTTGGGCTGCCGATGTCGACTGCTGCTGCTGCTGCTGCTGCTGAAGCTGTTGCTGAAACTGCTGCTGTATTCGCTGCTGCAGAGTGGCATTGTACAGAATAGCCTGCTGCTGCCCCTGCTGTAAAATAAACAAACAATTAAAAATAAAAGGAATAAGAATTCCAATCTCACACGATGTTCTCCATTAATGTGCAATCAGTCTGTCTGGCACATAGCGTAAATGAAAGAGGCATTGCATGACTTAATTTCAGACAAGTCCTTTTGGTTCTGTCAATCGTAATTTCCCAAATTGACCAAGTGCAGTTTCAATGCATGTGCCTGTATTATAAATATGTGAAGCGCAAGCAAATTAAAGAGTGCAATATCAGAAAGCATTTTACTATTCAGAACTTGTTCATAGGTTGGTTATTATTACTCCACATGACAGTCTCCAACAATGCTTAACATAATGTGTAGGCTGAGAATATAACAAACAAGTGCCCCCCCCCTAAAAAAAAAAGAAAATTCTCTTGAGGTCAACTTGCAAATAACTAAAAAATGGCGGTCACTGAGGAAGTTTTTCGTCCTGACGTCATGTGCCCGGGGTCAGACCCAAGTAACCCTGCTCGCTGAGCAGGTAACTTTGGTCTGACCCTGGTGAGCCACGTCACTGACATCAAAGCTACTGGAGTGCACTGAGATCAGACCTGGGTCAGACCTGGGTCAGACCTGGGTCAGATCTGGGTCAGACCCGGATCAGACCTGGGTCGACCTGGGGAAGCTAATCAAATGCACCTCATACTTGGGCAAACTTTGTTGACTTCAAGAAAGTACCATGTGCGCTGCTAATAAAAGTAAACAAATCAACAAGTGAAACAAATTCAAACCGTAAGTAAAGAGAGTGGCCCTTGCGTTCTGATTCCACCGGGTCCCTTCAAGGCAAGCTGCGAGAGTCGGGCAGATGTAATCCCCGTAGCGAGTTGTGCCCCACCAGATAAGCTGACCGCCCCAGTACCCAACAACCCTCCGTGGCTTGTGTTTATGATGTTTATGGGGCCCGTCAGGAGCCCAGTGGGTGTGGATATAATGTTACCCTGTGTAGGGGAAGAGGTGGGCGTTGATGCCGTGGTTGTAGTTGTCGGTGTAGTCGAGGTCATTGTGGTTATGGAGTTCAGGTCTGTCGGAAACCCGGCTGGTAGGCTTGTCATCACACTGATGGGAGAGCTAATGAGGCTGCCCGCCGTCTGAACAATACCTAGTGAGCAGGAACAACAGCAAAATATATAGCAATAACACTGGTGCCTCATGACAAAATTCCAAAGTTTCAATGTAAACATACAAATAAACATGTAACCCAAATATTTACACAACTGAAAATAAATGAAAAGATAAAAACCATACTTTAAAGATCAATATTCTACAGTTTGTAATGAGGGCTCCTCTCATTCATTGGGACCCCCCAGGGCCCCCTCCAGTGTGATCTCCCCTAGTGTTGACACTGTGGGATGGCTCAAACCTTGCAATTTTGGTTCCTCTGCTCTAAAGAAAAAAAAAATGCTGAAGAAAAAGGGTAGCGAGTACGCCTTGCGACACATCCAAATTGGACAGGGGGAGGCACTTTTATGAACATACATCAAAGCATGTCAAAATACAATGACATGGTTTTGGAACCTTAACGTACTTTACGCCTTTTCTCTCAAGTTGGAGTTAAAATATATATTTAAAAAAAAACGTAGTATTTCACATCTTGTACAATTTGAAGAACTGAAATAAAATCTCTTATGGTCCCTCTTTGAGATGTGTCTGTTTTACGAGTTTGCATAAAATGCTGATGAACTCACACTGTAGGTTGTAGTGTTTCATAAAGAAGAAGCCTAAAAAGTATACAAACTAAAATGGCCTTTACTGTCTGAACTTTTATACAATTTTGTATAATGTTGGAGTATTATTGTCCAAGTGCAAACATGTAGCATCACGAACTATAAACCTTTACACGTCATGTAAGTTGAAAGCTGTACTTATGTTAAATCTTTGCAAAACTGTGGCAGATATACGCGCAGACACACCCAGCTACGTCATTTAAAATTTCTTTTTGTTTTATACAAAACCCAATCCCGCCAGCTAGGGTCAAACATGATAAGTGGCACTGGTGGGCAACCATTCCAGGTGATGTCAGCATTGCATGCTCATTCCTCAAACCCAACAGCCTCAGATAAAAGGAATTTGCACTGAGCCTCTCTGCCAGTGAACTACATGAGATACAACATCATTGAACATGATATAGCACTCGCAGGACCATCTTTTAACTAAATAGTTTTACACATAAATCACATACGATGAAATGAGAGAAATTCCTCGTTATAATTTGCATTGAAAGGTAGAATATCAAGGATATACAAAATTTTATTCTGTAAAAAACTTGATACAAGTTGATTTTATTCCTTGTTACATCCGACACTCCCTTCTCATCTGTGTTATAAGTACAGCAGCCCAACCCTTTAAAATTAATGCTGTTGATTTTCCATGGACGTAGAAAACTTTGTGTAATACAACGTCTGTAAATCCCTACCTGTCTGAGAATGTCCAACCAAACCCATCGATACAGGCACTGCAATACTACCACCGGCCATAGTTATTGTTACAGCTACACTGTGTGGCAGTTGGCTGCTCGCAATCCCAGTAGGTGTGGCCACCCTCCCGGCCACACCCTCCAGGGTTGGGGTGATGACACGCCCCGGGGTGGGGAGTACACTTGGAGAGGGCGGGGCAGGGGTGAAGGGAGCAGACGGAGTGGATGACGGAGGTGGTGGTGTAGGAGGTGGAGCCATTGAACCAGACACTGGAGTACAAACAACACATAATACACTCATTATGGGATTCAAAGTGAGGCTCATACCCAACACAGGATAATCATAGTGAGGCTAAATACCCAACGCGGGATAATCATAGTGAGGCTGACATCTAAAATAGACTGGTGCTTTTTTACCCTGACTTGTAATCAATTTTGAATTGGTTGACAGATAATGCTGAACTTTTACAACCACATAAGAAGTTTCACCTTTCACAATCTGTCAACCCAAGGTCTTAGTGACTAAGCGATGAAAGTGAATTGAAAGTCTAGATAGAGATAGTGTCTTACATGGTGAAGAAACGGGTAGAGATGTTGGGGTTCCTTGGGGTGAAGCCATCATCAAACCAGAATCTGGAGGGGCACTACTTGCTCTGTAAATATCAAAAAAATAAAATGACTACAAGTAACTTCATTCTTAATGGTTTGTGCTTTTAATGGCAAACCACGTTTGCTACTGAAGAAAATAGAGAACAGTTTGAAACTTGACATTTTTAAAAGACAAATTTAAGAAAAGTGAACTTCTACAAACTATGTAAAAGTTCATATGTCTTGAGATAAAACAATTACCATTTTAATCATTGACATTAAAAAAAATAACTAGTAAATCCATTGAATGTTTTTTACCAAAACTTCTAGGTGTTTCCACATGTATTCACACAAATTGTTAAGTCACATAATTGAAACAAAATAGACACATTGACTGTAAAAGTTACATTGAAGTTGCAGAAAGTTAAAAAATGATATGCATTCCTGTTCTCATTGAAACATTTTAAACAATTTTTTTATTTTATTTATTTTATTTTTTTTTTGGGGGGGGGGGCTGTCTTGTGACATGTGTTTTAGTTTATAAAAGTATTAATTCTTGAAATATTTCAAATAATTTCTGAAGTACTCAGTACATGAGTTAGTAACGCCAGTTGATAATGTTGAATATTGTACCTTGAGAGATTCAGATATGCGGGTGGTTGTCTGCCTTTGTGTCGTCCACCGGGGATTGGTGGACTAAGGATAGGCACAGATGGTTGGGTCGACTGCTGCTGAGTGGTACCGAGGGTAATGGTGTTACCTTGAAACAAATGGGCTGTAACGAAAACACAAAAGTCACATCAGTAAGCCACATTGCAGACAACAATCACTTCGATTAAAATTTTGTTCCTGAGAACCTCTCCACAAAGGAAACGTCCAGAATCCTTCAGAATTTTAATCTGTTTTGAAACTCAAAACCTAGTTCTGTAGAGTTTGTTAACATTGATATGTCTGGCCAAATACAAAGCACGATTGGTGTGACTATGCAGTATAGTTGGGTCCACAAACAGAACAAAAACACAGGGTATGAAGAATTTTTTTTTTTTTTTTTTTTTGGGGGGGGGGGTAATCAAAAATTCTTTGAAACCCCTAGTTTTTCCTTCAAAAATTAACCGTCATTCCTCTCATCTTCATTAATTAAACATAAAGCTGTGCACGATTATCCAGACAGAAAAATTTACATCTCTTGCTTATGACATGTATGATTGAATCCAACATTGGATACAAAATGAACCGTTTTGTTTCTGTCAAAACAATCTTATTATTATAGCGTAATATTAACTTAGCCTAGTGTAAAATCTACCTGACAATGAAGTTGCAGGACCAGAGAGGCTACCCGAGTTGTTCATCAAGGACAGTCTGAGTGATGAGCTATCCGACAGCCCTGGCTCTGCCTGTGGAGGTCAAAGTTTAAAGTATCTGAATACAACTTGCTTCAACCATAGATCTATGAAGCCTTTGCTCTCTTCTGCAGCTATGTGTGAAGTAGTACTATTTGCAAGAAACTTAGTTTGTCAAGGTGCAACAAACACATGACAAAACATGACTCCAGCACTATTCATTATTTTTCTAGAGAAAACAAACATCATTACTTAAATTGATCACTTAAATTTGTCAGGTTGGTTGGTTGGTGTGTTTAATGTACTCTTCAAAAACCCACTTTTCTGGCATGTCGTGGCTGAACGGTCTAGTGCATTGCACTCAAGTTCTGATGGCAAAATCATCGAAGTGTGGGTTTGATTCCCGGTCTTGACACTTACGTACTTGAGCAAGGCCATAATTGCTTCTCTGAACCCAGGTGTATAAATGGGAACCTGAGTGGGCTGAGATAGTATCGTGTTGGACTACCCCTTTAGCGCTAATTTAAGCAGCTCGGGGTTGTGTGCTCCCCAGGGAGTTGAGAAAGGTTGAGGAATGGTCAAAGTATGTCTGATGAACTAGAATAACAATATCGTAAAGTGCCTTGATCTAACTACTAGGATATGAGCACTATATAAGAACCAAGTTACTTTTAAAAACATTGACTAGTGCGCCTTGTCATACCTTGATAACAAGTCCAGCAGCCTGGCTAGGGGGCTGGACAGCGACCTGTCCAACCTGGTTATTACTGTTATTTTGCTGCAGTGAGGCCTGTACAGAGGTGTTACTGTTGCTAGCTGCAGCACCTGATGCCCCATGAGAGGCTGTGGCTGCTGACTGTGAGGAGGCAGCGCTGTTGTTGTAGGCATTTTGACCGGGTACAATCCGAGTGATCTTCACCTGCCTTCGACCTTCTTCGGTGAAGAGATCTCGAAATTGGTGCAAATACCTGAGTAGAAAACACATCAGAATCCCCTACTCGACATACTTGATTCAACGATTGAAAACTTAATTTGCCACAGTTAACAAATTATGGAATTTAGAAAAAGAGGACATATCTCACCGCACTAATGCACCATAAAACCTCCACTGTCAGTCATGTTTTTTTTTGCGGGAAAAATATAAGCAACTGTTTTCGAGTTTTGAGGAATTTACGTTTTACGAATAACCACCAAGATACTCATAAGAGGGAATGAGGAATAAACTTACATTTCAGCATTCTTGAAGGAGCCAAGTGGGAACCTGCTTGAGGAATGATGAAAAAAAAAAGAAGTTACATCTCAGTGTCAAGGTGGGGGTAGTGGGGGAAAGTAAGACACTTTGTAAAGTTAGATACATGCATCACCCATGAAGATACACATGTTTATAAAGTTGACAACTTTAGACAGTTCCTGAAACAGCAACGGTATGACTGGTTACCTGCAAGTGACACCCGGTCTCTTCCCTTCGTGCACGTTGTAGTCTCTATCGTAATACAGTTCCCCTACATAGCTCTGATCTAGCTGATGTTGGTAGATTGACACTCGAGCATAATGCACCTTGCCATTCCCCCTGTCAGTTTCTAGAATCTCCTCCACAGTTGCCACCTAAGGTGGTGGTTGGGGGGTGGGGTAGTGTAGAAAGAAAGAGGATCAGTTGGGGAGAAGAGAAGGACGGGCTGGGGGCATGATCTCTCTTTTCATTCAGTTTAGTACAATAATTAATAATAACTTATTCATTTACATAGCGCAAAATCAATTAGGACATTGTTCAAATGTGTTTTACGTAGTGGAATATGTAATATTTTATCGTAAAAACATAAAGCTAGTTTCTACGTAAAAATGCAACTTGAGTGGAGTTCATAAGTAGTTGAGACTAGTGCTTACCAATGAGTTGCTACTTGGCCTCGGTCTTTCTTGGCATGTTGAGAGCTGTTCCACCTGGATAGAAAAATAATAATAGTTGACGAGTCACTTGATGCATTCTTTTGTATGTGTTTCTTCCTCACAAAAACTGTGAACGCTTACTTATTAGTCGTTAGTAGAAGTTGAAACTCTACATGGTGGGAATACAATCTAGTAGAGTTTGCTGTAACACCATGAAAAATAAACTCTCTGAGTTGCGGTGGTTCTGAAAAGAACCGGTGGTGCAACAACTCGACGTTTTGGTCAGTATACTCGGATCGTCTTCAAGAGAACATATTAATGAATGGAAATTTCTGCTAACCATTTCCACAGACTACTTGTGTTAAAAGTTTCACCAATAGTTAAAGGAAGCAACCACACTTGGTAAACATGCAGACAAGATTGTTGAATGATGTTAGACTTAACATCAATTGAACTTACCATGCTGACGTCCGCTGGTGGATGGTCGGTCTCTCTCTGCCTCCACATATCCACACACTGTGGATAAGATGACAAAAACATTAATTATGAGATAGATTATGTCAAATTACTTTCCACTAGATTTACATTGGCGAGTTGAAAAAAAAAAAGATTTGATTTGGTAGAATATAACATATTGTTATATTCTTACAACAATGAGAGATAAACCAAAGGAGAATGGCTAATGTTAAGAGCGTTGGCAGCAAAGAACGTGGCCATTTTTGTCTAGTTCCCTGTATACACATTATCTAATGCACACACTAGTTCTGACGCACACAACTAGGCAGACTACGTTTTTACTTCCTGCCTCTGTTCAGTTCTTAACACAGAGGTTCAGGGTCGTTGTCACCACAAGGAGGTCTTTTTTAATCAGGAGATGGTTTTCTTCTTCTCAAGAACATAAACATATTTACCGTTTTGCCGACTTTTAAGTTGAAAGGCACTGCAGGCGTCCTGTCTTTCCTTTTACAGAGGAAGTCTTGTAAGCCAAGTTCCTTAGGAGGAGGTAGGGTCTTTAGAGCAGCTTGCCGGGCCCTCATGATGTGAGAATGCCTCTTCATACATCTATTGACAATAAACAATAAATCACAATCACCCCGTTCAGAATAATGACCTTAGTTATTCAATTCAGAGAATTGTGTTATTGTGTCCAGCCAGTGTTATAAATGGGCAAGTCCCAGAAATGGTCCCCTCATTGTTCAATTTGTAACGCACCATGTTTTCTTTAATTACACAATCATGCCGAGGACTAATACGGGAATGAAAGAGTGGTGACCAAGGTCTTAAGCGGCCGTGTAAAACCGACAGGGTCATGGCTGTGTGATGACGGACAGAGCCGAAGGTGCCATGACCCTGCAAGGTTTTAAACGGACGTTTAAGACCGAGGCACTATTCTTTTATTTCCATTCATAGATGCTCTTTTTGTTAAAAAGCATAATAGTGTAGGAAAATCTCTGAAACTTTTCTGTTTTTTCAGATTTATTTTTCAATTCCTGTCACGTCCTCAGGCTCCATTTCACGAAGGGTCAAATTGCATGCAACGCTTGTGCGTACGCTCGTATGCGCGTACTTCTAGTCTTGACATCGAGTACCTGTATGTATTGCGTAAATTAGCGCCCGCATAAGTATAATTGCTGATCGGTTATAAACACTCTCGGCCATGTCTTTATGAACCATTTAAACATCCCCATGTGACATGCTCTCAACCAATCAGAATGGATAAACTGTCTGGGGTATTTATGAATAACATATAAAACCTTGTTCCTCGCAGCTGCCCAACATCAAAATAAACATCACTGAAATCAATGACTATCTTAAGTGCTTTTACTGAAGGTCAATCTTTCGGAATGTCCAATACATAACTTCACCAGATCTTGGACTTGCCCGCATCTGTATCGGACTCTGTGGAGATGATTTTTAAATATTGAATCTGCGGCTTTTAAAGGGATTTGAAGTGGGTGCAAAGTCAAAGTCCCATCCGGCATGTGTAGGAAGTTAATGGCATTGATAATGAACGCCTGAAGAAATGATTGTTCATGTCAGTTCAGTAAACATTGATTTAGAGGTAAATGGAGAATTGGTCTTTGTGTGGAACTGTACTCATCAATGAATTGTTGGTGGAGCATTTTCACATGTACGCTGTTTTCAGTGCTGATAGGGAATCCTGGGGGCTGGGAGGGATCCTATAGGCCATTCCCCATGTCCAACAGGTGAGGGTAGATGTTCCCTACATCCCCCCTGGTTTCACTCCTTTGTGTCCAGCAATGCAAGGATGCGTTTACCTTTTGAGTGCTCTCCCATTCAGTCTGTGTCTGTCCTGATGGATCTTGTTCTCTAGACACGTTACAGCCGGTGACGGATCCAGGCATAGAGGCTCTTGAGTTGCCAGGAGTAATTGGCTCTCAAGATGAAGCTTCTCATCCTGAAACAGAAAACAGAAAACACTTGATGATGTAGCCTTGTATCTCAAACTGAATGCTCACATTGTAATTATTAAACCCTCCAACGCTTGGTAACATTTGCCAGCGAGTTGACCATGTGAAACCATTCACCTGCACAGGTTATGTATGGTGGCCAGCTCGGCCCAATTTCAGGGAGCTGCGAAGCACCAAAAGTAGCTAAGCACAAGAAAATTATGCTTACCAGAATAAGGTTACCAGCTAAACTGCCATGTCACATGTGCAATTTGTGACTGGTATCCTGCTCATTTCTGCTTAGCAGAAAACAACTGTTAAGCAATACTGACTGCTTAAACAGTTCTATGAAATTGGGACCTGTGTACAGAACTGTGTACATTTGTGTACTGTGTAGATACATTCAGCTTGCTTACTAGGGTAAGGTTACCAGCCAAAATAGCATGTCACATGTACCATCCGTAACTGGTTTCCTGCTTATTTTTGCTGTGCAGAAAATGGTTAAGCAACATTTTCTGCTTCAGTGGCTCTACAAAATTCGGCCTCAAAATTGGGCTGGCATAGTTCATCTACCATTCAAGACCACAGTGTATGATATTGAATGGTCATACAGTAGGAGGGTTGACTGTGTACTGTGTAGATGCATTCAGCACATAATATCATATTATTGGCTGGCATAAGTTTATCCGTCATTTATGACTACAGAGAGGACAGTACGGAATGGGCAGACAATAGGAGGGTTAAAATGTGATTAGTGCAGGCACAATGTTTTGACTTACATTTGTAAATCTGTTGCCATCATTTGAAATGGAATTTATGTCGCAAAGGAGAGTCTGCAAAAGAAAAGAGACGGACATTTTTTATCTCATGAACGCAAACATTAAACTGATTGAGATAAAGGAATCAATGAATTGAACACACACTGCAAATCTTGGAAATAAACAAGAAAATAACTTTTGAAGATTAGATATCACGATTTCATTTAGAGGACTGGTACTCCAGCAAGATTATTTCTATAAACTGACCAATCCAGATTATTGTGCATATTTACCTGGGAGGTCGGTCTGAGCAGCACGTAGCGTGTGGTGTAGTTATGTCCATTACCGGATTGCCTGTAATCACGGACTTCAGTTATGACACAGCCATTGTAGAAGATGTTCGCTTGGGATTTCTCCAACAGATCAACCAGAACTGGTGGAAGCTGAAATGAAAAAAACAGCTAATTGAAATACAAATTTCAAATTATTTGGTCGACCTCACAGACTTTTCAAACTCAAAAAGACTTGGAAGTTGAGTGAAGTCGTTGTAAAACTTTCTGACTAACTGACAATCTTCAACTTAGGGTCCTTTCTGTAACATATGATGCCACGTATCCTAATACACTCCACTAGTGAAAATGAAGCCCCTTCCACTGCTGTTGATAATGCATAAGTTGTTGCCATGGTTTTCATCTGATGTTAAACACAACCATCTATTATTTTTGTCAGCCTGTGTTCTTGAAGACGGTCAACAGTTTTGTGTATCCACCTGTTGTCATTTTTGTCAGTTGTGACTTGTTGAGCTTATGAATCATGTACAGCCTCTGGTACTAGCAGGTTTATTCTGTGGATCAAACCATTTAAAGGGTGTGAATATATTTACCTCTTCTGCATCCAGATATTCCAAAAGCTCTGATTCCTGTGAAATGAAACAAAAACAAAATACCTGATGAATGACAACTTAACAAAGAGTAAACCAGATAACTACAATCCAGCATGTTATGTCGTATAGTTTTTGTCAATGTGATGTTGTACATCTGCTCTAAAATGCGTGGGTGGCGGGTTCGAATCCTACTTGGGTAGTAAAGCCTGTGGATTTTTTTTCGCAGGACTCGGAAAGCACCGAGTATACAGTGCTTACCACACATTGGTGTAATAAATAAAAAAAATCTTGGTGTTGGCAAAAAGTTTGATGTTAATGGAATAAGAAGGAAGATAATCTTACCTCATAAGGAAGCCGCATTGTTTCTGTTTCTGTAAGTAAAGACCAGAAAAGTATTCAAGCCGCTTTTCTTTTTGAACCTTGTGACTGACTATAATTGATGAATGACACACCAGTCCATCTGATGTGCACCTGTATTGCATCGGGTACCAGTACAAGGCCGAGTACATTCCCTGGTTATATAATGCCTAGGCAAGAAACTTAACCGTAATTTGCTTCTCTTCGCCCAGGTGTACAAATGGGGACCCATCATGGCTGAGATAAAGTTGTTTATGTTAAACCCTTGAGGTTCTATACCTACAAGGGGTTGAGTACTCACAATGAATAATTTAAGCATGCCTGATGACTGCGGATAATTTGATCAGTACCAGGTTCTTACCTGCTCCATTTTCTCCACGCAGCATCAAGGAGTAGCCCTGACTACCAAGACTCACTATAAGACATGTCAGTTTCTCTCTCTTAGCTAACTTGTCCAGAAGATGAACGCCTGTCTTGAGATGCTGCCAAAAGAAAAAAAAAACACAACAAACTTATTTGCCATTTTTATGGTTCTTAGACTTACCTTTGAAATAATGAAGAACTTGCTGTCTCAAAATATTAAAAGAAATGGGGAACTGTCACGCAAAAGTCTCACACATTATATTTTCTTTTTTTGTAATACTGTTATTATCAATTTCAATTTGCCTTACAATCCAGTATTATTAGCGGCAGGTACTGCAACAATTAGATAGATGTTAATATTTGCATCGCGGGAATGAATATAAATTTCAATTTGCCTTACACCGATGTGTGATAAGCACTGTATACTCTGTGCTTTCGAGTCCTGTGGAAAAAAAAAAAACACTGAGTATTCAGTGCTTATCACACATCGGTGTAAGGCAAACTCAAATTTATATTCATTCCCCCAATGCAAATATTAACATCTATCTAACTGTTATTATCCTCAAATTAATGACCTCAAAATGTGATGTAACTTCCATAGAAATGAGCATTGTGTGTTGGATACGGCAGTGATGATGATGATGGTGAATGTTGATATTAGATACAATGATTAGTTCTTACCTTATTGCTGGGAGGTTTACTGCATTCTTCTGTGTACAGCTCATGCAGTCTGTGCTGCAGTGACTTCCTGTATAAATAATAAGTACATGAGAAAAAAAGCAGGTTATTGTTTTGAATTGTAGATTACAACCCTTACTCCCAATAGGCCTTTTTGGTGGCCTCAATCCTCCTATATCCTCCTCTCCTATGTCACTCTACACCAAATTGTTTGGACGTATGTAAGAATGGAATGCCTAAACTAGTGATAAGCAAAATGTCCTCTTTGCTGATATAACAATTTTGTTATTTGGGCCAACGGCCCTTAGTCCTTCTGAATTATTTATTTCATTTTTATTTTATTAATTCTGGTTGTGAAGCCAGGGTTTCTCAAAAAAGCGAACTTAATCACTATACTACCCAAGAACCCCATGCAGAGAAGATAGGGAAGGAAATTTCAGTTTTAGATGTGTTAGGACCCCCCCCCCCCCGGAAATGCGCACATTTCCAAGAGGATGCTCACATTTCCGAGAACAATGGATATACTTGGACAGTCTGCTGCCACCTAGTGTCCTCAAAAGTTTCCCACTGCACTCAGTTTCCCCAAACTAACTGTTACACTCCACTTACCATTTGCTGTTCCCTGAAGTCTTGGGCTTTGTAGGCTTGTGCTCGGCATTAAGTAAAATGGCCTGAAAGGCAATACAATTCAAGGGATACTGTTTCAAAGATTAGTATCAGATGATGTGATCTCAACTGCCTTACCAAGAATACACTATTAACTAATAAACTCTGATGCTGCATAATGCATTATGCAGCATCAGAGTCCAGCATTCTCCTGAAGACGATCAGAGTATACTGATTGAAACGTCGAGACCACTCCGGCTCTTTTCAGAGCCAACACTCCTCCCAAAACAGACTCAAACACATGGTTGTACCCGCAAGTTTACTAGTTAATAGTGTATTCTTAGTTTCCTACACCATGCAAAGCTTCAAACATCACTTGCCTGACCAAGATTGATATAACCACGTACAATATTTACAGTCACAGAAATAATACTGGAAATTCCACTGTTCAACCAAGTGTATTATAGACATTCTAATTAATATAACTTAATATAAATCACCGCAAAAATACAAGCAAGATAATAAGATAGCAGAAAGTTTGAAAAACCATAACAGTACAATATGATGGTTTGCCTCTGCTAAAAAAGTACTGCTCCCCAGAGACCCAAACATGCCTAAATGTTCATTGCTCAAATATTATGCGTACCTCAGCCGTCTGAATCGCCTCTTCCAAGTTTGATGTCTGTAAAAGCAAAGAATATAAATGTAAATAAAACAGTTGGTAAATCTTCACAACTCAAACATTTGATACAATCAGAAGTAGTTTGATTTCGTTTTGTGGCTTTGTTGCACACTCACCATCTTCCTGAGAATTCTGCAAATCTATCCATTTCTTTAGTATCGTCACAATGGTGTACGTTGTGGTTCAAAACTGGCTGTGGAAGTTAAATATGAGAGGAAATCATCAGCGTTTGCTGGAATTTTCTGTCAAATCTTTGTGCTGGAACTTTGGAAGCCCATGTCAACGACAGGAGCCATGATGGTTGCTGTTCAGCGTGCGGGTCGTATTCCTGCACTAGTCTTTTTCATGTCGCTATGTGTGTGTATTCGTTCGTCGTGCCGTCGGCGAACGCAAACAGACAATGTAAATGCCACAAGAAGACTGTTTGACTAAAGACTAGTGCAGGAATAGGACCCGCACGCTGAACAGCAACCATCATGGCTCCTGTCGTTGACATGGGCTTCCAGCATGAAGATTTGACAGAAAATTCCAGCAAATGCCGAGGACTTATCGCACAGGTAGACGTGCGCAAATCTTCTCCAGACTCTGTCTCTGAGTCTGACATGTCTGAAAGTAATGACCGACCAATTGAGGGATAAATTTGCCAAAACAAAGTACGTCTCGATTCGAAAGTTGATGTCTGATTTTAGAGGACAGGGTTCGTTGGGCCAAGAAGCGGAGGTAGTCCAGCGTATTGGCACAATGTATGGGGCTATCCTTCCCGTAGCTGGAATGCCATCTCTGTTCATACTGTCACTTGTCAGTCAGTAGTAACTGACTCAGTCAGTGTCATCTGATGATCGATCGAGCGACTTCATGCCCCAGATCGTCCATGTTAAGGGAGAAAATTCCCAACTAAAGCCGTCTATTAATAATCATGACCTCAAGTTTCAATTTAAAATACAGATCGAAAGCAAAACACATACACGATCACAGTATTTACCTCTTAAATATTTACCTGGTTATCCCGCTGCCAAACTCATGTGTGTATTGCATTGGCGTCCATCTTGAATCCCAAAGTGCATTGCGGTAAACACTAACTGAGGTTAATCAAGGTCAAACTGCCGGGCGACTACCGTTGTGGGCGGTGTTTGGTTGGTCGGGGGGGGGGGGGGGTTCTTTCTAACCCCCCAACTTTAACACTTGTGTAATTTAAAGAAATGAAAGGCCCTCAAAATTTTCTAGGCGCTTACAGACCCGTGGTCATTTGTAAGGTTTTTGACATAGGTAGTCAAAAACGCCTGTCAAACAAGTTTTTGTATGACACCTACGGTCTCTTCTACGGCGCGCCTGCTACATGATAATAACCCTTCGAGCATAGGAACAAAAAGTTACGTTTATTCAGGTCAAAGGGTTGGAAAACAGGAAAACATCTCAATTATCAAATATTAATTTGCCCCGACCCCTTGGCTATGGGGAAAATGTTCGAAGTAAGAGCCTGCAGGGCTACGTAGGGAGCAGTGCCCAGTCATGAAATGGTGTAGTATGCCTACTCGATTGCACCGGCAATTAACGAGTAAAGGTCTTGCTTGTAAAAACTCTTGACATTTTCCTTCCATTTAAATTCCATTGTGCCTTATTCCTTGAAGGCGTATGGCGATCTGATTGTTGCAGGGTCGACCTCTCTTATGTCTTTTAATCGTGGTAAACTAAAGGGGTGGAGGAGGTGAGGGGAGGCCCTGCTGACTCGGTTATAAACTAGTCAGCTAAAGTGTCTGTTTTTGTTTTAAATAACTGCTTCAAATTTAAATTTGTTATTAACTCTCAACTGAGTTCAGAAATACCATGTGTGTTTAACGTGACCTTTGTGATAACTTAATTTTAAAAGTAGGCTACTCATAATGATTGCCAACTTTTTTAAATGTTACACTGTCAGCATAGAGTCAAAACACCTTTTTGTTAACAATAAACGGTGAATGTGTTTAAAAAAGAAGGGACAAAAATAAGCATTAAGCATTTTTGCGCTCATTTTTTTTCTCTCGATGACTTAACTGTTGATCCGAGCAAGGCTTCAAAGAAAACACTGATTAGGCCTGCACGGGTTACGTTAAACAAGCTTTAACTAATCCTCTTTTTATCGTATTTGGGTTTTTTTTTTGGAAGACGTTGACCTCACTGATTACCGGATAGCATAATTATTTTCACATTTTGAACAGCAGCCTATGGACATACCAAAAGCTGGGTAGGTCTTTTCCCGTAGCACGGCCGCGCTTATCACTGCATTGACTTACTCTGTTAGTTTTAAGAGAATTGGACAGTGACTTATCGTCCCTGTAAATATTTTTATGTGGATGAATGAGAAGGATTGTGTCATTGCGTCTTGTGGTCTTCAAAAGTGGTCTTCAACTGAACCCGGACGGTGGAATGATAGAGCGCCCTCTGTGTTTTGAAGATAACGTAACGATTATAGTGTTTGTCATAAATAACATTCTGGCACATTTTAGTCGTTGATGTGCAATTACTATTTTGCTGCATGTTATAGTCAGTTGTGTATTATCAATAATGCTTAACATTAAGGCTCTTCTAATGTCAAGTCTGGGATATAAGTTGGGGAATCCCCCCCCCCCCCCATCCAGGGATGCCTTATCACGAAGGGCCTAATAATAGACATTACCTCATCCGGGGGATATGGAGCCCATCCGTTTTTCCTGACCTCCACTGAGATTATAACTTCCACCGTATGTCAAACTGGATCCAATGACAGACTCTCAGATGACCTTTCGCTATCAATTAAAACCCAGGTATGTTTGCACCATTCCTTGGTCCCAGGGGCTTCAATGACGCCTTTTACAATAATATATTTTCCGAAAGTACGTTTCATAATTTTGTTTCTGTGGAACATAACAATTGCAGTAGAGAATGATTAGTGTCAAAACAAGAGCATTGGGCCGTTACAGGGCATAAACTTTTTATTGTGAGATTTTACAAGGTCGGTGACGCCCCAGTCTCGAAAACAGGATTTCTGGCTGCATGCCTGCTTAATGAAAATCCAGTACCAAAGTCAGCTGTTTATTTTTTTTAGCCAAATTGGTAAATTAAAAATGTCTCCCGATTGTTGGATTTGATGAATGATGTTCCAATGCTGCTCCTCTGTACCGTGTATATTACTTGAGCCTTATCAGCTATTCCCACCTTACATCTCACCACCGACTTTTAATTATGTTTTTCCACTTTTTCTCCCTTGTAAAAGGGACGACTTCCCAGACTGACGGCTGGTGACATTAAACAGACATGCGCATATGTCGGTTACTTTTAACCCATTTATGATACGAAACATAGGTTCCCGGAGCATAAATTGACCTTTATGTTCAACAACTTTAAAAAAGGAGCATTTTCAATGCCTGCTGCTTTCACGGACATCGGAAGTTTAAGTTCACTGTGGGAGCACTGCAGCCAGGGCCACTGCTCAAACGGAAGCCCTAGACCGAGTAGGGCGCCCTCTGTCAGCAACTCAGGCACAATCTGTATCCTTGACCCTAGTCACCTCAGAACTGAGACACTATCACTTTCAGCTCATCAGGTTTCTTGAGGTAACACCTCTTACTGTTTCTGGGAAGCGTGTAAACATGTAATTTGTGTGCGTTGAACATACCGTCATTCGGCAAGGCAGCTGCACAGCAATTTTCTTTCTCAGCAGGCCATGTTGTTTCAGCCATTGAGAGGATTATATGCGAACGCCTATTAACAATTTCACGAGAAGATCATGAACACTTTGAAGTTTTGCCGGTTTTCTGAGATTTTTTTTTTTTTTTTGGGGGGGGTGAACTTGTATGGAACTCATCTACGGGTGTGTACAGGGAGACATGTTGTAAAAGGAGTGCAAGGGTCACTTTTCACTGACGGGACCCGTTCGTGCCACCGACCCTGCATGAATGAAATAGAGTAACAAGTTTTGTCCTTGTTTATTATTCCCTTACAAATTTGTTAGTATAATATTTTCATAATTAATTAAGTAGCTTGTCAAGACAATTACTTTTATCAAATGATAAAAACCCAATACTTTCGTAAAGACACATGAAAAATATAAATCTATTCGTAAATTTAATGAAATACAAACGCAAAATAAAATCCATGAGAAAGCCAAGAGCTACATCCAAACGCGGGCTCCTAGATTAAACCACGGTGAAACAAACACCCGCAGACTTGGTTAATCTTGTTGCCACTGGAAGTCAAGCAGCACAATATTGACAAGTTAGCGGAAACAAACTGATGGAACGAGCCCAGTAGCGTGCGGTTATTAAATAAATCATAATTGGCTGGCGGAGTCCCAAACCCGACACCGACACCAATAACGACCCCCTTTTGGGGCAATTTGATAAATTTCCAGACCAATTGAGCCAATTAAGGCGCCTCTTAAAACTGAAGCAAAAAATATTTCTTAAAAATCAGCCAACAGTGTGGCTCGCGTAGATTTATTTGTTAACATTTATGTAAAGTTAACATAAAAACAAGCGAAACCATTGCCGAAGGCTTGGTTAATGTGAACAACACTACCATAGTAACAAGTTGAACATGTACAATGTGTTAAAAATGGCTGAAATATGTGGATGTGAATGTAGAATAATTACATCAATTAACAGACTGAAGTTACTGAAGTTGCACGTTTTCATTTCTCTGCATCGTATATTGAAGCAACAGTCAATAAAGTGTTCATATACACATCTGAAACATGTTAGTTACAACTGTCAGAAATCATTAAAGATGAATAGCACAGTTGCAACATCGGCTTTATTAAATTTGCCATGCTCATTGTATGGACAAAGTGTATGGAACTATTGAGCTATTTTCAAGTACCCCCTTCAATTAACTGATTTAATTTGCTAAAGCCAGCAATTTATCAACCACGCTGGTCTAATTCGCCGTGTCGTGAACGCGTAGACGAGTCCGATTCTGACATTGTTTTTGTCAGCTTGATTTACTCAGTCAGGTAGGACCTCCTCAGACATGTCATTTGTAATTTCCTATCTGATTCGAGGAGGAGAACCCGTGTGGACCTTCCACCCCAGACCGTCCCCCTGTCCTTGTAATCGCATCTTGAAAATTATTGAGGCAATACCGGGAACTTGAGGTCGGGTTTACTTCCTATTGCCCCTTGGAGTATATTCATAGGGCTTTGGAAAACAGTGACATACCTTTTCGTAAACATCTCTAAGTGAATACACTGATCAAGACACATATACGAAAAACAACGCGAGCAAATCTATTAAAAATTTACAGATATCTAGAAGTTAAAATGGATCATAGTCCGGTGATCCATGTCAAACTCTTTTTTCCCCCTTCATTTTCTTGGAGTTGAAAACTTTGGTGAAATAACCACTTCAGATGTCGGATTCCACCACTTTGTTCCATCCACTCTTTTATTTTAGTTTATAGCTCATAGGTTTTTTTCTATATGACTGGCTGTGGAATCCTACATTATTTACCTAAGCCATCCATCACAAATTATGCTTCGGTAGGAGACCGCTAGACTATAGTCTGCTGTCCGTCACAACAAACAAAAAACCGAAACTTGTAAAAGGTGTTCGCCAGTTACAAACAGACTGACCTGTCCGGGCGATTTAGGGGTGACACTTTAACCCGGAGGTGTGCTAGAATCGTCGGCTCCACAAGAAGATGTCCACGGGGTCTCAGCCCACACCTTGGGGGACAATTATTTTGAGACCCCTGGTTTGATTTTCAGTCCCCACCGACGCTACGTTTGTGAAGAAGCGACACTTTCTCGCTGAGGGTAAATATTTGCTTTTCAATGGTCATAACAATAACTGAGATTTACCCCCTTGGGGTACGGGGGATGGCGTCTCTTGGAATGACCCCCGCTCACCATTTACCCGACCGCTAGACGCTTTGACTGTTTCCTACTAGACTATTGATGAATAGAATACTTGATAAAGTTGTCTGGTGCTGGTCGATAATTGAACGAACATTAGTACACTATCCATATGCCTAGCTTTATCCCTATAGATTGAGTCACATCATTAAATACCTTTTTGTTATTTCACAAAATTGCTGATGGAAACGCTAAGCCCATCTGATAGCTTGTTTGCCTGTTATTCCGTTTGAAATTTACTGAATTTTCAGTTATAAATAAACTTATGAATGATTGAATGAACTCCCCGTTCTTAAAATACCTTTGGACGGAGCCGACAAACGATTTAGGTCATGACTTTGAATATCCCTGTCTCGAATCCTAAACAAAATATCAAATAATACTTCTGCGTCTTTTATAGATTTAAAACTTGTTCTTCTAGAAACATGTTTGTAACATAGCCTCTTTTCGCACGTCGACTTGTTTTTAAGTTTACATGTGCAGAATGAACCGCGAGCCCATCGAAGGATTTGTATACAAATTGGCACAAAACCAATTTGATTGGGTGGATCAGTTACGCATTAAGCACACTTTTGGGCTTAATACATAATCTCGTCTACCGGAAGGCTCTCCTTTATTGTAACCTATACTGGGTTTTACCAAGTACCCTATAGGCATCAAATCTTTGGGATTTAGGGTTTCGAAATTCACCGTACATTATTCGATGATTGAGATATAAAGAATGAAAGGGTCACTGAGAGAAAGTGAAAAGTTGACACACAGCAAAGGAAGGTGAGATGAAACTAGTTTGCTGGTGATAACCATGTAATGAAATCTTCTCGGAAGAAGTGGTTGTTCTTATCCATTTTGTCCAACATTCCCCTGAAGTCAAATTCAGAGCACACTACTCGAAACGTCGAGACTTATCTCACAATTGTTTTTTTCTTTTCTTCTGAGAACCACCGCGTAAACTAGTTTCCTGCAACCTCTCCGCACCGTGCAAAGCTCCAACCCTTGCTTATAAGGAACGTATGCAGTGAACACAACCTCCTATGCCCCTTTCTGGGTGTGCCAGACAAACAGTCAAGAGTCAATGTCATAATGTGATAAGATGCTGACGTTGAGAACGAGCCCCGTGAATACCGGTATACTGGTAGTTCTTAACAACCATGGTCAACTATGAATCAACCTGAATGTTTCCCTATGTTACGAACATGAATCAACCTGAATGTTCCAAAAAAACTAATCACCTATTTGATTTATGTGCAGTTTCTAATCGAATGTTTGCATAACTCAGTTGATCGGTTATGAATCATCGCGACAGGTTTTACGTGTAGTGTTTTCACGAATGCTCCACATGAATTCACATTAAAGTATCATTAATGGCGCTGAAACTGAAATGTTGTCTCCAAAGCTGCCGGTGCTGCATACTCCAAAGGAGTTGAGGATGTCTCAGGAATGCTTAAGGCCAACTGAACAGGGGGTAGTTATAGTGTAAGGCATTTTAACTCAATGGGTTTAAAAATAACATCGGCTAATAAATGTCTAGAATCATTGTTATTATGAAAATATACCCGGGCTGGATGGAATCGAAAGGTAACGTTCGATCGTGAAACAAAGGGTCGGGGTCACTTTTTTATTTTAAAATAAACATTTTCAGGGTTTGTAAAGTCCAAATTAACTTCCTCAAATTTGCTATTAACCTTTCATTTGGTAATATTTCGTCGGAAAATAGGTCTCTCTCCGCATCGCGAGAAAACATAAAACCCGGATTTCTTTCGGTAAAATGAAACTTCGGGACCTAGCACGACTTTGAAAGGAGCAATTACTCTATCACAGGTGCATGATAATCAAAATGGAAACATTAGCCCGTGCCCCCTGGATGTTGTTCCAATGACATGCTCGGCCTTGACTTCTTCCGAGGCATCGACCTTTTGGGAACTATTTGCAAGAATGTCATATTATTTATGACAACAATTATGAAAGTGACTGGGAGAATGTAGGCCTATTTATTATATATATAGCTTCGGTAAAGTTGCAATTTTTGTTGTTGATTTACTTGAGTTTATGAGCAAAATGGCTTCCTCCTGTGGGGGGGGGGGCTATGTCGTAAAACCCCATGTTTAAGCTCTTACAAATATACTTTCTCAAAACTTATGAGATTGATAGTGGTGGTGGTGGGGGGGGGGGTCGGGGGCTACTGCCTAGCACCACCTTGAATGCTACAAGGTTAAGCGTTTCTCATAACATCATATTCATTTTGACGAAGGTTTATTTAATTAAGCCTGTGTTGATAACCCTAAAAGTGCAGAACAGGGGTTACAAAACCCACAGAAAAATACTGCCAAATTTAGCAACTCCTTCCCTGAGAGATGGTTCGCTTTAACTTGTTAACCCATGCGTCCCGATTCCTGAGTGGCATTGACGGGTAATCTGGGGCCGTCAACACTGCTCTAACATCCCGTAGCATGATTGGGATGTTCCCGTTTCATCCCGTGATCTTCACCAGAAAAGTGTTATCTACCCACGGTCGGTGAAGGCTAAACTGCCACTTGCAGATTTTGCATGTATAGGCCTTATTACCCAGGTCGAGATTTCAGGTTTTTTTTATCATCAACGTTTGAAATGAAAAGAGAATAGCTTTGTTGAAATGTCGTCTGATTTTCAAAGTTTCCTTAGTATCTTACCACCGGTGGCTCTCCGGTAGGACTTTCCGATTGTACAACCGGGAACAGTCGTCCAAAATGGCCAACAAATCGGTTTGTTCCCTTGTCCCTTCTTGATGAATTTTCAAACAAGTTAAAACGACAGTTTTGAGGACAGTGGGACCATCAATTGTTCTTTCTAATGGCGCGATGAGAAAAAAAAAGAAAGTAAAATGGATGAGGAATTTCAACTCAGCCGAACAGGCTCCGTGTTTTGGCGGCACTGCCGACCAGTAGGTCGACTGTCATTCTTCCTTTGGAAATCAATTCACTAATGGGTTAGTCGTGCTCTCTAGTCAGTGCGTGAAATCACTGGGCGGGGGGGGGGGGGGGGGGTATGACGGGGCTGTAAACGGCCTTCGTACTTTTCTGATCATATTTTCCTTTCCCTGGAGCTTCCTCGTGATATCATAGTGACCTTTTATCGAATAACGTCGGATCACTGACCCGTAGGCTGGTACGGGCTGTAATTTATTTGGGCGTTTAATGATATTTTGCTGTTTTTGAAACGGCAACAAGTGTGTTTGTGTGCATAGCTAGTTTGGGAAATTCAACCTTCAAAATAAATCCTCCCACAAACACTACAGCTTGGGTGAAGTGTTGAATACGGTATCACTTAGAGTTTATTATTGACAACAAGCGAAACATCTTATCTTTTAAAGTTATTTTTTAACTTAATACGCTTCTCGTGAAGAGAACGCAAGGCTTTTCAACCGATCTTTAATTGCTACACTTAGTCAACGAGCAAGTGTGAGTTATCTGATCGTACTCCAATGCCTTGCCCAATGAACATCAGTGCTAGGATGGCAATAAATGCTACAAGGCAGAGTTGATGTTGTTAATAATTCTAGTCAAGTTTACCCCGGAAATGCCTCAGGTGCAAACAAATAAATAAATGAGTTTAAAAGTGAAAGTAATACAAGTTATAATGCGAGGACTTGATTTGATACTCATATCGAAGATTAGCATCAGATGGTGCCCAGATTATGTAAACTCGACTCCCCTCCCCCTCAGCCCTTTCCCCGTGTTTTCCATCAAAATAGAAAACTATCTGAAGGACAGAGAATTGTGAGAATGTCAGTAGGTCACCGGGAATCAATCAAGCTGAGCAGTGCTATGGGAACAACCCATCAAAAAATAATCAAAATTGTTTCGATGGGCCACATTTTGGGAACCCGGGTTGTTTTTTAAGGACTGGTTTAACTGGGCACACAATGTATATTGGATTAAGTTCACTGAAGCGTTTTGGAAATTCCCTTCGCAGTCGAATACCCGTTACTGTTTAAATATTTCGAATCAGGATAACGAATTATGGTTTACGTTTCCCATGACGTAACCTTTCGAAATCACAATCAAACTTGGTGCACAGAAATACTTTCAACTCTGTTTAACAAAGGTTCTTTTTTCTTCTTCTTCTTAAGGTCAGGTTTATGTTTACCGAACGTGACAATGTTGAATCTTTGGTGACAAGTCACCGACTTAAGGTAATTATTTTTCGAATTTTTTTTTGTCAAAAAATAATGAAGTGCTTGTTGACTTTATTCGACTTCCGTGGTCTACGCTACTATAGAACTGCGCACGATTCATAGAAATTCCTGTCACGGCATGGGCAAACCATAAAGGCATGTGCAATTGTTCATCTGTCAATTGAATATCAGTATTGTGCGTGATCAATATTCATACTACGTCCTATACTGGTCAACGAATGCAATTTTAAGCTTTCAAACCAAAAAAAGAAGAAGCTTATATTTCTTCTGAAATTAACAATTTCAAGAAAATAGTGAAACGGTCTAACATTTTTTAGAATCTATTTTTAAATGGGCTACTATACTTCGTACTCAGTCGAGTGGATTCAACGTATCTGGGAATTCTGAGAATGTGGGAGGATTCGAAGCACAGGGACGGTCTTTTTAAAGTATGGTTGGACGTCTGCTTTAAATCACAAGGAATGCTTGAGTAAAGATCAGTATAGGTTTAATCAGAATTAGTCTTCATCCAAGTCACTCGTGGAGTATGTTACTATGAACATCCCAACTCACCACAATGCACCCACGATCAGGACTCTCGCATTGAATCAAGTATCGCCTCGGCATAAGTCTAAAAAAGCACAACCCCCCAATGAAACCGTCCTCATGTGAACTACTGAAAGTTAAGCTTGTAGCTTGTATTCCCTAGTACATTACGGGCATTCACTGGCAATTATAAAGTCCTCCCAACAGAGTATAGATTGAACGGTAAAGCATAATTGCAAGTGTCAGTTGGGCGTGTCTGGACCCCCGATTCTAATCAGCCGTGTGCGAAGGAACAAGGGAGCAGCTCTCCTCCAGTTTAACTCAAACTCAATCCACATGTGTTGGACCGTGCCCGCTCCCAGAAATAACATTATCCTTTCCACTCGTGCAAATCTAAAATTATTTTGGAGCTGTCCTCGAAATACGAGGCCGGAAAAGACATCGATAAACAGTGTAGAGAGAAAGGAGTACAATGTATGAAAAGGGAAACGTGCATTTGTCTTTCCTCGTTCTCAACTCAGGGCAGGAGTTAACGCAACCCCGACCCCTCATACCTTAATCTACCTGAGCTTTGATACCCCTGGGGTAGAAATCTGCATGTGTCTGCCTCATGTTCGCTCATGTTCTAGTCCCCTGGTCATTGGATCGTATTAGATTTCCCGGATAAAATGCATTTTTTTTGGCCTGGGCGCCCAGGTAGTCAACACGTATCTGTGTTTGTTTGTCTTCTGGAATAATATTGTTCTATGTTGGGAAAATCATGGGGTGAAGTGAATGTTGCTGGCAGAGAACCAGATGAGGACGTGTGGACATGCATAATTCAGACATACGTCAAGTTCATGCTCTCGTTGTCAAAACAATAATGAAGGAATTGAGGAATACGGTATGCGAACATGTCACAAGACATTACAACAGTATGGAATGCGGACTGTTATAAACAGACCAAGAGCAAGGGAACATACCACAAGAATGTCTGTAGAAAGCAGCATCGGTTAGAATGTGGTGTTCCATAAGATCTTAAAGCTAAGCATATTTAACAAGCCAAGAGTTTTTAACAAAATCAGTGAACATCAGATAAAAGCAGCTTACCTTCCAAGTACAAACTGGGTCAAGCTATTGTGTCGAGAGGTGTGGAACACCATGAAGAGGGCGGGAGAGGGGCACGGCGTTACTGGATCTGTTTTGGGTACACAGGCATTTATATTCCCCAAGTCCATGTTTGAAAAAATATCAAACAATGTTTATTTATTGTAATCGAGTAGCCCATTTTAAGCGACACCTCTGAAAAAAATCTTGTGAACAAGAAGTTAACAACCGACCACCCTGGGAGGAATTTACCACTTGGAGTCAACCCCCCCTGAGCGTACGGTTTGTGGCCCCGCCCCTCAGTTACGCTCTGTCTCCATTTCGTTTGTCAATCGCATGGAATTCCTTCGACAAACGCACTGGGATAATCTCATGTATCCAAGCGTAACCCCAGATAAGTCTTAAAGCAGACAGACCTAGCCCGGGGAGAGATCTCTGTCTAATAGATTTTTTTTGGAGTTGCACTTTTGCACCCGTACCAGTAATAAAACTTCTGGCAATACACTGCCGCCATGGACTTTACAAACCCTGAAAATGAAGTCAATATCAACCCCCTGGCATAAACACACTGGGGCCTACACCTTTTGGAGTGGTGTGTTGTGACATCTGACGCTGGGCCGATATTTCAGGCTATCTGTCCCTCACTGTCACAGAAAAAGTCAACAACTCGTTCGGGTTTGTCAAAATCACTCAAGTTCAAACAAGTTGTGACCCAATTGTCTCCATATTTTCCTCTTTATTTCTGGCTACTTGTTCTGACCATTATTCACAGAATGCGCCCAAGTCAGCATCGAAGCAAACTTTTGACCCAGTTCAAATTCCCTGGTGCGACCCACCCCTCGGGGAAGATTAAATTTTTGTGAGATGCGGAATCTTAATGTAATTCCCATCCGGGAGAGGGAGCTCCTTGGACCCACAGGAGTTCATCAGTTGCAACCACGTGATTCAACCAATCTTGAGTAATGCTTTTGATATTCGTGACGATCATTTCTCATTTGCATATTTATAGCTTCAAATGAACCAATCAACGGACGTCCGTTGACCACGAAAGCTTCATGATAAAGTTTCTCTTTGAAAATCCCACCACGTTTTGTATTACATCGGTATGGAAAAGAACACGACTTTCATAGTTTCATTTTTCAATAGAGCACACATTTACGATAGGGCAAAATCGTCATATGGGGTTGGTTGTTTTTCCCGTAAAGTGAAGTTGAAATTAATAATAGTGAAATTGACACATTTCCCGTTTAACTCCCAATGTCAACCCAGAAAGATTTTAATCGCGCTTAATCTCCGTACAATCAGCTATTATAGATCGATTTGAATTGCATTTCATGCCGTCCATTTGACACAACGCCCCCTAAACTCCCAAATAGAGCCCCTGTTATAACCCTTGCCTTACACCATTATAACCCATGTGTACTTAAGTAAAATGCGAGCGGCAGTTTCAGATAATAATCTGAGCAAAAAATGAAATCTGATTAGTTATAGATTCGTATCGAAGAAAATTACATATGTAACTGTGTCACATGTCAAACCTGTGCCACGATTAGCATCAAGTGACTCGCCCATGGCCGTTTTATATTACACCGATTTATTACCCCATATTTCAGTCCCCCGATTGCCCCTGAGAAACATGATCCCAATAAACAACTAGCCTCGATTAGTAGAACAAAATGATATTAATAAATTATTACAAAGAATCGCAGTGCAAAAAAAAACACACACATACCTTTCTGGATGTTACCGCTACTAATATTTCGTGCAACCAATCTGTTTTAATGAAAGCTTTACGTTGGCTATAATGGGTCCTTCATATTGCATGCTGTTACAAATGATAATAACCAATGATTTTGTCAAAAACCCCAACAGACTTTCTAATTAATTTTAATTCAACAACATTTATTTCATGCTGGTACATAAATAGCATACTTGAACGCACACCATGACACATTGGAGAGGTATAATTTAATTTAAATATATTCAACATTAAATGACATTAAATACACTCATTTTATTCTGATTACAATTTCTTCCTCATGTGACACTTGAAATATTTACCAATATAATATATAGAGATAAATATATTACTCGTTTCCGGAATGGTTAAAATACTATAGTGCAATATTTTATTCATAGGGTGGGTTCCGGGAAACACGACGGCGTCATCTATCAATCATTATAAAATAAAACTAACTTACAGTTGAACTTTGAACTTTGAACTTTTGTCTAGGGGTCGGAGACATTTCCTTTACGATACACAAGTTCACTTTCTTTGATGAATGTTGTATACCAATAGCTACTGACGTCCATAAAATCTGATTTGGATTTATTTTCGAAAGGTTACC
This sequence comes from Marthasterias glacialis, assembly GCA_911728455.2. Taxonomy (NCBI): domain Eukaryota; kingdom Metazoa; phylum Echinodermata; class Asteroidea; order Forcipulatida; family Asteriidae; genus Marthasterias; species Marthasterias glacialis. The sequence continues at coordinate 7,904,379 of OU452228.1, forward strand.
TGAGCTAAACGTATTTTTATTTAATTCTGTTTACCAGTTGTTAAATAGTACAAGGGGGGAATGTAAACCCGAAGAAAGTTATCTGAAGTTCATGATTGATGTCAGCATGATCTTGGGGAAACAAATAATAATAATTAAAACAAAAAAATCTTTCCGTGTAATTTGGTCGTATTTGCTTGTACCCTCAGATTAACTATTTCTACAATTTGACTTAGTTGTTTTCAGAAGTGAATACAACTACTCACTCATGTAATACATTTATTCAGAACATTTTGGACTAAATGCACTGATTTAGCTCCAGAACATAAACTAGAACTTAATCTAAGGTCTACATCAGTTGACCTTTCCACGGGCGTCAAACATCACTTGTGCACTCCAAAGTAACTGAGTTGGAACAAATGTAATGACAAAGCAATATTTTTCACAGGGATTTTATTCTTCAGCGCAAATGAAAGTATTTAATCCCAGCTCGTCGCCAGCATCCCACGCAGCCGCAGTGAAACGATTGTACCGTTGTCAGACTCAGTCAGTATCATCCGTGACTTACAAACTGTTTGTGTAAAAAGTGACGTCTGCGCTTCAGCGATGTGTATACTGGAAGTATCCCCAAGTTGAACTTGACAAAATGTGTTAGCGTTCACAAAGTTATTCATGGGATTTTATGGCTAATAAAATTAAACAAGATTCTAAGCATATGCAAGCGTATACAGTTAATTATTCAATTTGAAGTTTACGATTTAACGCATTGACGACCTTGATGATAGCTGAAGTAGTTTTATGGGCATAACTGTTTTTGAGTTACCGCTCAGCTTTGCAACTTTCTTATGGAGACGGATTCTTTAATGAAAGACTGTTTACTTCTCTTTTTGTTCAACAAGCTTTTTTTTATTGCACCTATGTGGCCAGAACAGAGCTTATTTTACGACTGGAAAAAAACGACAACAAACTTTGAAAACGAAATATGTACGTTCTATTCAAGCTGGTACAGGGAATTGGATAAAAACATTTGAAACAACCAGTCTCTCTCTTTCCCCAACCTGTAAATACCTTCCTTATCATTCAATCAGAATTCCAGTAATGCAAGTTGTTTTTTCAGTGAGCCATAACGTTTTCTTTACAAGTTACGAAACGCAGCTATAACGAGCTTCTCCGTGGAATGCGTGTAGAGATTTGAAAAACCAGTTTACATTCATTACGAGATGACAAATACAAACCGCGACGCCAACGACAAACACACCAGCGTAAAATTCACCGTCGGCTATGCAGTGGACTAAGGGAGCCAAACTTACATCAAAGCACCGTCAAAAATGCCTTAATTTCCCTCTTGGGTGAGTGTGGGACCGGTCAGTGTGGTGTTTGCACCAAGAAAGCTAAGGATTTGACGTGGCAATTGCATTTTATACATCCAAGAAAAAGTTCATTGGGTACAAATTGGTGACCAAAGAAGCCCGGCACTTTCGAGGCCCTCCATGGTATATCAGTGTATGTCACACAGCAACAGTTTAAGACAAACAAATTGGAGGCAAACCATACAAGACTGGGATGGCACCTGGCTCCAGCGAAAATTTCAGAGCATTTATACTTGTTACACTGTCCCTTATCCCTGCTTCCTTACCAGGATAGTGTTCATCCTCTAACCGGACAATTTCACAGAAACTTGTGACTAAAGGCCAATGATTTCTTGCTCAGATAAAGTCGGAAGCACATGGAAGTGTGGCTTTCAATGAATTGCATTTTTTTCTCTCACATTGCTGTCTGATTTTCTGTCAAATACCCTTTAGACCCAAAGTAGCACCGACACTTTCCCCCGTAGTAAGCCGATATACGTCCCCCTTACACAACTAAGGGTAAGTCTCGCCTCTGGTCGGTGCTTAATCTCAGCCGGTATCATGTAAACCTTTTCTTTACCTGACCTTAAGATGAGGGTAGAACCATTCACTTCTCGTCAATGATCTCGATCTCCTTTGTGCTTTGAACACTTTATAGCTAACCAAGTAGTCACCTTTACATAAAGCAAGATTTAACTTTGTAAATGTAGGCCTACGGCTTGGATTTGTTGGAACGAGGGCTACAAGACGTGTGAATTCAAGAGTTCAGTGGTTTGTAAAAAAAAAAAAAAAAAAAAAAGGCGATATCAAAGGGTAGAGTTCAGGCCGTACGTACCAAAATTAATCTATATTTAAGTTCTTCCGATTTGTGGAGTAGTAATTTACTTTGCAAAAATGCTAAATGGTTTGTTGTAAAAAAAAAAGGACACTCGTCACACGAGATGCTGTTAACCATCCTTTAGAAATGAACGTATTGGTTTGAGAGAGAGAACGAAGAAATGAGCACTTTATGTGGTGTTTGTGATAAGACCCCCTTTTTTTTCAATGCGTATGACCTACTCGTCACACGAGATGCTGTTAACCATCCTTTAGAAATGAACGTATTGGTTTGAGAGAGAGAACGAAGAAATGAGCACTTTATAATAAAATGGTGTTTGTGATAAGACCCCTTTTTTTCAATGCGTATGACCTACTCGTCACACGAGATGCTGTTAACCATCCTTTAGAAATGAACGTATTGGTTAGAGAGTGAGAACGAAGAAATGAGCACTTTATATGGTGTTTGTGATAAGACCCCCCTTTTTTTCAATGCGTATGACCTTAAAATGAAATGCCTGGCCAGACTTATGATCATAAATCTATCTGATCTTTGTCTTTTAGCCTTCGCTTCGCATGAAGATGTCTCTAGCTTCAATAGTTACTTGGTCAATAACTGAATTCTCACGGAGGTCCAAATATGCCATACACAGAAAATGGGTATACGACCTGTTATTCCACTTGTGAATGGTTTTCAATTGCGGTGAGTCCTTGGTGTTTTTTTCTTCTTTTTACGGTCGGTGTCTGTTGCAATTATTTCGTGTGAAAGTGGAAGAGCTATTTACCACCCACTATTATACACTTCAATCAGTGGGAGTCTGAGGCCAGTAATCCGCGGTGAAATGGACAAGACTTGGTTACCTTCTTGCGGTTCCTACCTTACAACTCATTGTAAACCACTTTTGGTTAGGTGCAAGGCCCCCTACTACTACCTGTGTGAAACCATTACCGAGGGCCTAAAATATTTCACTGTCTGTTTTTTTAAAGGTTGGTAAGCTGAATGTCAGTCCAAAGTTCCAATCTAGTGAGCTTGCGATGAGAAATCAACACATAGGACAATGCGTACACCTTTCATAAATAATAAAACAAAAAATAAAAAAAAGTAAGAAAGAAGGAAAGAAAAACAATAAACTTATGAAGTTTCATAAAATCATGTGGCTATTCTAAAAACACTTATTTCAACATTTGCCAGCATGTTTCTTGAGGTACGTCTATCAACGATTTCTACGGTGTGTATTTCTTGTTTGGTCATATGTTTTTAAAGGTATTTACAAGTGGGGCAATGCCAATTGAACTCTATATTAAAACGTAGCCGCCAAATTCATTCAGAGTTTCGATCGGCGCTCCATTTTGCAACCACTCAAAAGAGGCCACAAAAAAAGTGCGGACTTGTTTAACCAGGAAAGGTGCAATGAGCTCTTCTAAATAATTATTGCTTAAAACGATCAGTTCATATGATGAATGTCGTTGTCAATGGTTCCCCAATGGAAAGAAAAGAAAACTGATTTCATATTTTCACAATGTGGTGTATATTGAAATGGATGTGGTGCTTTCTTTAGACATGGAAAGTAGGGATTCGGCGGGGGATTACGTGCTTTGAATTCGCTGACAAAAGGAAAATGCAAAAAGGTGGTTTAACTTTGACAAACAACGCCATATCGGTCTGTACACGTAAAGAAAACAAAATGACTAAAGAATTGAAGTTGTAGCCACTGTGTATGATTTGTTTGTTTCAATTGTTGTTCCTCTTATGTTTCCACTGTCGTGTAACAATGTATTTGTTTTGTCAATGCCAGAAAGCCTTTTTACACTAAACCATGAAAGAATACACTTTAGAGTTCATTATTACTTTAATCTATTGATTGAAATGATGAATTTTGCTGTCAACTTCGCAAAATACAAAAGTTGGCGAGGGAAACTCTTAACTGCATTGTGAATTAATGGAGCACATTTATCACTACCAGCCGTCCAAAACCACAATACCTACCATTATCGTGATGTAAAATCAGCAGACACCCAATATTAACAATAAAAAAAATTACTTCAAAAACCTGGTCCAAAGTTGACTTTGAACAAAATCTTTTTCACATAAATACTTCCGTTGAAAATATATTTAGAGTAAAAAGACATTCCCTACATGTTATTACGTCTATTCATTCGGATCAATTAGCATAAGAAAATCAGAAGAACTGTCGGTGAATTCTCAAACTTGAGATGCACAATGTTCTTGCCCACATCTTTGAAATAGTCGATTTTGTCTTTGCAGTACGGAGCTGTAGAAGTGCCATACCACTTATCTAGATTACCAGATAAATTATTCATCTTGCCAATTCGACTATATTTTATGGAACAATTTGAATTGTCGAGATACTTCATCTCGCCAAGTCGACTTATTGAACCTAAGAAGTCGACTCACCATCCCGGTTTCAGTAAGTCGTCTTGGTGAGATAAATTAGCAGGACAAGTCGACATCTTGTTTTTAGTTAGTCGTCCAAGTGATATAATTTATAAAGACAAGTCAACATCTTGTTTTTAGTTAGTCGTCTAAGTGATATAATTTATAAAGACAAGTCGACACCTTAGTTTTAGTAAGTCGACTTGATGAGGCAAATTATCTCGTTATCTTGATAAGTAGCATGGCACTCTTGGAGCTCCGTACACTTCTGGACCCCCCCTTAGTGCAGAAATAGAGTAGGAATTAATATTGATAAGTAACAATTCAAGGGGGCGGGTCTTGGGAAGTAGGACTCATAATCTAAAAACTCGAAAATGTTGAGAACTTTGAACGACCTCTCAGTTTCCGGGTCAACGTTCTGCATTCCACGATATACTCTCCCCCTTTTAACAAAACTACTGGCAGCATGGCATGGGACATAACAAACACGGACACCTCAATGTGTTCAGGAGAGCTTGACCTCGTTGACCTCAAATCGATTGAGCATCCGGCGCCACTAAGGACGTGCTAACAGCCGCTCCCCCAGGTATCGGTCCAGCGTGAGGGCCAACTACAACTTGTATAGAATCAGTGGCAATGATCTGGTGCCCGGGAGGCCTGACTGTCAGCGATTTAACTCCTGCAGATCAAGACTGAAATAAAACAGACTTTGGTCGTGCGATTTTAATGACATCCCGACAAGATCATTTTCTTTTATAGGAACCGTTGCTTTGATTGTACTTGAACCCGAGATCTGTCATAACCCCACCCCTTGTCGTTTGATTCTCATCATAATTCAAGTTCAAATAATATTTTTCATAACAGGGTGGACAAGTTGTTCCACTGTACGGAATGAATCATAACTACCAAAGAAAAACTTCTTTCACTAGATTTTCAAATTCGCCATCCCCTAGTGTAATGTTCCCAGTAGCCTAGTGCTATGATTCATTGTACATTTTAGGGCTAAACGTAACCTTACATTCTTCCCGAATGAGATCAAAAACTAATCAAGAGTTAGGATGCAGAAATCATTAATAAAGCTCGGCCGATAACGAACGAACCCAACCATAGCCCCTGCGACCTACAAAATCCTTGTCGCTTTTGCCTTTTGCCGCAAAATGTCTCAGCGACATATGCTCGACTCTATTCCAAAGCATTCAGTGGGACATTATCACTCGTCGCCCCCAATTGATTTAACTCAGAATGCTGTAATAAGGTGCAATTCCATTACCATTTCTTGTTTCTCCCTCGGAGGCGGGGGTTGAAGAATTTCCCCAATTAATTTATCCGCCATACCGTCGCAGTGGATTTCATAATGGTTTTTACATGAAGGCCTACACATTGTGAAAATGTCTTATGAATGACGAAAGTATCGGATTTAAAAGTTCACAACATACGCATGGATATTCGTGTATTTAAAACCTACTTAGAACTGCATCTCCATACAGATTGTGTGTCTTTATCCGAAGGAACTGGCAATATCTGTAACTGCATTGTCTCTTTAAGCCCACAAGTGACCCAAAACGCTCAAGTTTCTTTGATCTAATTAAGTTATTTCAGGCAAATAAGAAGTTTGGTTTCTTCGTAGTTGAAGAGGACCGTGTTTTTTTTTTAAATTTTATTTCAGACCTTTAAATCTAATTTGTGTTCATTTTTATTTTGAATCGAAGGTTAACACTGCTAGTTTAATTACCGATTACATGAAACGGAATCAACAAACGAATCTCTCAACCATTTCAAATTGCACTTCATCAAAGGTGAATTGGGTACGGCGCTGAGGTTAGAACTAGAAAATGGTGCTCCTTTTAAAAGTTCATTTGTTTCTTTGTGTTAAATTTCTCCCCCAAGTTGACATTTGTAAAGAGAAAATCGGTGTGCACGAAAATATAAAAGTTACCGTGTTTTTTTTTTTAATTAAACAGCGGATTTCATCTAAGAATCCGGCTTTCGCCCAAGGGTATTAACAACAAAGAATACAATCTTCAAAACGACTGAAATTGATTCACATGAAGAACTAAACGGCATACAATGACAGATCTTTTGATATCTATATTGGGACTTCATTTTTTCCTCATCCCATTGGGTTGAAGGATAGTTAATTAGTCTGTATCCTTCATAGGTGAAACTGTTGCGGGGCCAGAAGGTCAGCAAGTCAGGTCATGTTCGTGACCTGGAGGGGTTATGGCGCGAGGGGGCGGGGAGGGTTACATGGCGTCTCGGGCAGCTCAGTCCTTTATGACTTCATGACCACTATAGATTGTTTTACATGTTTTTAAACTTTTAACCACCTGCCAACTTTATGATTGGTTGTAAACGATCACCTTACGTTATGACAAGGATATTTATGCTCTCAGTGTCCTACATTGTTGTTGGCCGGAGCGTGGACACACATTGGAGACATCATGAACCGAGCCTTGACAGTCGGCTAGACCCTTGACCATTTTTGTCACCCTATTGGTGCATAATTAGAATAGAAGATTAAACCATCTGCAAAAGCCAAGTGTTTCACTTTTCTTGTAGTTGTGAGGGTAAGCGCTCTGAACCGTCAGACAGATGGCGAAAGCTCGCCCGAAACACCGGCAGGGAAGACCAATGGCACACGGGGGACACCTCCCAAGGATTTGGTGCATCCACAGAAGCACCTTTTGGCCCTCTTGCAGACGCCCAGACTCCCTTAACAGACATCACCAACCTGCTAAGATATGTTCTCCTTTTTTTTCGGGGGGACTTGTTTACTCGCTCGACTACCAATTTATCGGAAACATTTTTCCCCGGTAATCGTGGGTTATTGTCCGCATGCGGCATGGGGTCAAATGCTGATTGGGACGGCATTTGCAGATCGTAATGAACCCGGTATTGAATACGAGGTGGCGAAATTTCCCCGGTATTAAGTGATGAATTTCACGGCAAATATGGAGAAGCATTTTAATAGGAAAACAACACACGGTCATCGAACCTGGATATACAAAAGAAACCACACCGGGTTTTCCTCTTGGACAGGGGTTACGAAGATGAAAAATGGGACCATCGATGGGCAGTTCAATATCACCACAACGCTTTGAAATAGGACACCACCACGCCATTTATCAAAACCCTCTCTTGGATCGCGGCGTGCATATGCGATCTTTTTGTTCCGTAAATACCTCCCTGCCATCAAATAAAAGAAAGATTTGGTGAAATTAAATCTATTTGCCACCTCCCGGGGAATGTTTATCCGTTTTCTCATTCAGAAACTTATTGTCAAAATCCCTCAAAATATTTATCAAGTATCCGTGTGGTACATCTTATTCCGATGACAAAAATAACCACAATTTTATAAAAGTCGTTGACACCGAATACTTGTAAACGCTAAAAATGCAAGTGTGATCAACACCCAACTATGTAAGCGGAGGTTAAAAAATCATTGTTTGTTTTATTTTTGTGTGTTCGTCAACAGGTATGTGCAGGAAACGATATATCTTAGTAAAAACCCGGGGTTTTGTATCGCGAAACCGACTGAAAAGAACTGAAAACCGCCGGCATGTAGATGGACTAGGTTTGCGGTGGGTGCATTCGGGCCGCATTGTACGGCACGTCAGTTTTAAAAGATCGGAATGCACGGGTGTAGGTCATTTTAAATATCAACCTGTTTACTTTTGGGGTATGCTCGCTTCGCTCCATTTGAAGAATGTTTTGTGTAGAGTCATGTTGTATTGTTTTCGTTTCCTTTCACCATTAATGTTTTATCGAAGTAGGCCAACAGTGATTTATTGGTCTCGTAATGTGTAGTTTGTAATTAGTTTTGCGTTATTAGTCCAACCCCCACCGGCAGTTTCAAACACCAACCAAAACAACATCAACAAATCCATAACTCGGTTGTAAATCCATAACTCGCGTAATGTGCATGAACTGTAAATGATATTGAGTCGGAAGTTGTTTAAAATGGTCCCGTAAATCTGATTGTGTTTGGTATATTGTGCCACTAAAAATGCTTGTGTCATATCTTGGGATTTTGCACGATGTGCCTATTCAGTGACACGATGAAAATGCGCATTTTTTTTTTAAAGAATAGTTTGAATTATGGATTTATAAACTATAGATTCTCTAGCAAGTGAGATATACCTCAGAACGTGGAAAATATCATGTTGATCAGTTTTGTTATACCCTTTTCCCTTTCTTGCCCAGTTCGAATTCTTGTTGTCTTCCTATCCCATTCTGTTTTTGGTATTCCTGTTTTGGGTATAATACACTATTTTTTTGTATAAGTTATGGTTTCATTTTTTTCTATTGATGTGCATGTGAATATGAGATTATAAAAGGTTACAGCGCTGTGTGGTTCCCATGTAACTTATCAAATTTCCATCACATCAGTCATATCAATAACATGTTGTAATTACATGTTAAAAGGCAACTTGGGTGTGCCTGTACAATTCAATTGAAAACCACAATTTAGCCAATAACCGCTACATTACAATCTGACAGGCCAGGGAGCAAGCAGAGTAAAGTTCGGTTGGGGACTCCCTCAGCCTCCCATGGGGGTGTGCTGAAAACCCCCTCAAGGATGTCTAAGGTTTCTATCAGAACGAGTATAAATGTCATAGACTCTCTCAGGCGAAAAAAAGAACACAGTGAGATTCCTATCTTAAATTACCTCTGTTGTTAAGCTACTTGAATGATCGAGACAGATATTCCACACAGGTACACGTGCTGCAACAGAAACAATAATGTAACCCAACAAATACCAACGCGTATCCGTACTAATTCATTACAACGGAATGATAAGAAGAAAAGGAGCAGGGCTTGGGCCGACCAATCCAGTCTATCTCTATGAACCAAGTCGAACCGACCCGAACTCAGCTGAGCTCAAGCGGCCCAGCTAATTACAGTTCAAGACAACCCAAGTCGACCCAAGCCGAACTAAGTCTAACTCAGGCTGGCCCAGCTCATAGGGTCGAGATGAGCCAAGTAAACTCAAGCCAAACTAAGCCTAACTCAGGCTGGCCCAGCTCAAAAGATCGAAAAAAGAGCCAAGTAAACTCAAGCCGAACTGAGCCGATCTTAGGCTGGCCCAGCTCAAAAGATCGAAACGAGCCAAGTAAACTCAAGCCGAACTGAGCCGACCTCAGGCTTGTCCAGCTCATAGGGTCGAGATGAGCCAAGTAAACTCAAGCCGAACTGAGCCTAACTCAGGCTGGGCCAGCTCAAAAGGTCGAAACAAGCCAAGTAAACTCAAGCCGAACTGAGCCTAACTCAGGCTGGTCCAGCTCAAAAGGTCGAAACAAGCCAAGTAAACTCAAGCCGAACTGAGCCTAACTCAGGCTGGTCCAGCTCAAAAGGTCGAAACAAGCCAAGTAAACTCAAGCCGAACTGAGCCGATCTCAGGCTGGTCCAGCTCAAAAGATCGAAACGAGCCAAGTAAACTCAAGCCGAACTGACCCGACCTCAGGCTTGTCCAGCTCATAGGGTCGAGATGAGCCAAGTAAACTCAAGCCGAACTAAGCTTAACTCAGGCTGGCCCAGCTCAAAAGATCGAAAAAAGAGCCAAGTAAACTCAAGCCGAACTGAGCCGACCTCAGGCCGGTCCATCTCATAGGGTCGAGACGAGCCAAGTAAACTCAAGCCGAACTGAGCCGATCTCATGCTGCCGGCCCAGCTCATGTGGTCGAGACGAGCCAAGTAAACTCAAGCCGAACTGAGCAGATCTCAGGCTGGCCCACCTCATAGGGTCAAGATGAGCCAAGTAAACTCAAGCCGAACTGAGCCGATCTCATGCTGCCTGCCCAGCTCATAAGGTCGAGACGAGCCAAGTAAACTCAAACCGAACTAAGCCGAGCCCATCCGATACGACCCCAAAAGACCAAACCGGAACACACCGTCCGATCAATACGTCATCACTTTGCTCCCTGTATGGTAATTAGTAATCTCATGTTGAAAACACACAAAAAAGAGAGTATAGCGGAAAGGAACGTAAATATTCTTTGCATTGACCGGAAATTGGAGAAGAAGTTAATGTTCTCCAAAATAGAACATACTCCAGCTAAACTCAATCCTTGCCCGGAACAAGTGTAGTTACCATTTCAGTCCCCCGGCCGGGGATCTGTTTCACCCCCCCCCCCACCCCTACAAAAAAAAAGCAAAAAAGCGCGAACGATTTATGTTTGTGTCATGAATGTCCCGCATGAGTTACAGCCTTGTTAATGTTAACATTATGGTAATGGCAATCCATGTCCATATCGAGACTAGTATACCACTAAAGGGCTTATACCATGATTCTCTACTAGAGGTATATTCGAGGACGCGAGTAAAGAAACCGAGTTTGTAGACGGGTTTGAATAAAGCAACATTGGATTTCTAACATCCTTCTGCAAGAGAAATATCACAAAGTCGAAGTAGTTGTGTCCCCATTCCAGGGTTATCTTTCTGTATGATCAAAACATGTCAATCTGCAATGTGTACATTTTGGAGTTGTGAGGGTTGTACCGGTATGGTAACAGAATTGTGCCAGACGTAATTTGCTACTCTTCCAAAAGATGAACAACCTGTTAACATGAATGTTTCCATGTGAATTCACCTAAATACCGTCTGACACGCACTGTCCAGACAAGTGGAACAAACAGCGATTAAACATCGTTAATCATTCTGAGTTAATGACTTGTTTACCGTCCCGTGCGTAATGATCCGTTCTCAGGCTATCTGTCATTGGTCTTTTACGCCATCTTCTTGTGTCTCTAGTGAGTTGCCAATCGCAACGCTTGGACGATCCCCTCTAAATATAGCAGCTACTTCGGAAATTGCACCAGTCTAAGTGGCCTGCGGTTGGCAGACGTTTAAAGGGGAACACACGCCATACTGCCATCACCTTGGTCGTATTCCCTGTATACCTGACACTAATGTCACGTGTAACTTTCGATTCACGAACGGGGACCAGACGGATTTCCCGTCCAGCCTCGATTTGGTTTATATTGATTTGAACTGAAGAAACGTAACATTGCGGTTACATGATAAAGGTCTATCAGGATACTTGATACAAAATGTGCTTGTACTAAATCAGTTTCCAGGTTACATTAATTACTATACGTGAATGAATTACCGCATGAAGACGCGTTAAGTACAGGATGTAAGTCCATGGAGGCGGGGAACGCCCACTTGGAGTTTCCCCCCTGCAACGACCACATTAATGTTGACAAGTGACTTTGACTTGGGTGCAGACATTTTAAACTCAACAGAAAGTGAAAGCTTCACTGGAGATGTAGCATTAATACATCGAGACAGACTACGGAAATTCCAAGTCAATGTCTAAATTTAAAACCAACTGTGATTTACGAAGGGCACTAGGCCGTTACTCCGTTTATAGGAAGGTATGTACTTGATTTGTTAGCCTAGTAAATAAAAGGACATTTCGATGATGCTGATTTGTATAGAAATTGGTGGTTGTTTTCCACCTTATAACTATACTTGGTTAAAGACAGAGGCGTATACCAGCAATTTTATGAGAAATTTTCAAAGATTCATTTATTTATTTTTCTTTTGGGGTTCTATTATTTAATGTATCGAACCATACACTTGTGCCTTTTTTTGAAAATCTCAACGAGGGGGGGGGGACTCCCTCCCCGCCCCGCCCCTCTGATTACGTCACTGGTCAAAGATGTGCATGGACAACTTAGATTTGGTCGTGAAATTAAAGAAGGTATTAATAATCTGTTCCAGCCACTGGTTTTGTTTGATGTATGAGTTATTTACGTCAAACAACTGGTCTGTGAAAGTGTTAGCTCATCTCGTTCAAACGAGGAAAATGCAGGTCGAAGCAAAACATCACACTCTCTCTCTCTCTCTTTGTGACAAGGATAAACTGTTAAGCAGTCAGTTGTGCACCAAGCCTTTTAAAAGCAATGTGAAATGGTAGGAATATTTGTACTTGGAATTAGAGTCACCCAACTGGTGTAAAGGATAGCATGATTTAACTATACCTTTTACAAACTAGCTTGATTTACCAAGATCACTAAATAGCAACTTTTTGTTTCAAAAGTTGAAAATGTTGAAACCGAAGTGTTTTCAAATCAACAAATTGATAATTAGTTTTGTGTTAAAAAAAATGTTATAAACATTTTGGTAACACTTATTGGGCGATTAAGTGGAGTATCACGATAGCATAACTACATCAACAGCTTAAAACAAATTCTATTTTAAAATATCTGCAGTGCTCGTGTGTGTGTGTTGGCTACAATGCAATTGTTACTGTTACTTAATGAGGTTAATTTTCACAGGTGAGCTGTTTGTATTGCATTCACCTCAAGTGAATTATTAGAATAGATTGAACCACTCCTTCATATTTCTTTTTTTTTGAGAACCCAAACAAAGGTTGTTAATACACTATTGTCGACTGTGATTAAAATAGACTGAATTGAATGCAAATTGATGCAGCAGCATTCCTTGAATATTAAAGCTTATTTTGACCATTTCATGCGTATACAGCAGCAAGTTATTTCTTGCATGTTTTTTTTTTTCAAAGTTGCATACCCGATTAGTTTATTTATTATCCTCATTATTTTTTAATTTCTTTGCGCGACACGACAGCCTGGTGACTTTTGTAGATGGCCATTAAATCTCCTTGCGGAACCGTTCACGTGGAAACCGAAATCATCCATCGGGTCCCAAACAAGTTAATTTCATGCTAAATGGTTAATTTATGGTCACAATACTGCACTATCTAAGCATGACCTTCGTGTTCTCGATGAAACTAATTGCATCTATCTTTTAAAGAATTGTAGATATTTCCAGGACTTAAAAAAAAAAAAAAAAAATGATTTCAGAGTGCCTTGAAAACTGTTCAAATCACGGTGATTGACGGGTTTAAAAGATGAATAGTTTCATGGTAAAACGTCATTCTATTTGATTTTTATGATATTTGTGTGGTTGATATTTCTTTTTGTAAAGGAAGACTCTAATTCTGTTATTTTCAAAGGTGATAAGAAAAGACTACCACCTGTTTGAGTGGGGAGTTATCTATATCAACTGAACCACAGAAGATGGCTTAAGAAAATCGGTCATGTTTGTATTTTGCACCACAAATAATCATCGTAATGAGACTAACACACTTTAACACAAGCTCTGTACACAAATTGAGTGCGAATGTTTTCGGAATCACGCTTGCCCCAAACAAATTGGCGGCAAGAGTTCTGTTCACTGAAAGTTGTTTTACATTATGACTTTCTGAACCCAAATAATTCTGCAGGTAGCAGACAAGAAAGCGGTGGGGGGGGGGGGGGGGGGGGCTGCTGGCCGAACTTTTGTAAAGTAGTTTGCGTTGCCACGAACAAGACATGCGCTCTGATGTTGCAGCTTTGCAGTACATGGCTCCACTGCCTGTCAAGTGTTTCTGTATGATCGGAAAGAGATATTTCCCCCTAAAAACCTTTACCAGATGTCTGGGGCATAATTTCTCCATTCTACTCCTTGGCATTGGTCGTTGTGTGTATCAAATTGCCTAAATAATACAGTTCGTGCTCCCTTGGCTTGGGTTGGAACGTGGGAGCATGGCAACCCTTTCTGCGTGCTAGTCCCAGGTGAACTGGGGGGCAATCATTTAGCGCAGGCCCTGTCGTACATTTCCATCTGTTTCTACGAAGTACATCAACATTGACGGGAGGCCTGGGTATTGGGCATTTGTGGAGTTCAAAACTGAATTATTTTCAATATACTTTTTTTTTTTTACAAAGTATGTTGTGGTTGGTGTGCGTGCTGGAGGCTCTGGTAGCCACTTTGAGACGACCGGGGCTAGACACCGTTTGTGGACAACGATGGCGTATCACCCAGCAACCCGTACTTGATCTTGTTCTCTGCCTTTATATAAACACATGTAGATACATTCAATTGGTAGTTCTAAGTTCATTCACATGTGGTGGCTACGCAACTTGAATGGTGGGTGTATCGTTGACTGTCACCCAATAGGGTCTGATAAAGTATCCAACCTGAAGGGGTTTTCGTCTGTCTTTAAAGGGACTCATGTACCTCTCGTGTAACCCGCAGCTGTGACCTTAATTTGCATTGTGTCACCCAACAACTGGGTCCGCCCTCGTACTCACTTCCCATAGGTTGGAGTAGGTTTGTGGGAATAAGAGCGAAGCGAATTGGAGTTGAGCTCAAGAGCGAGGTGATAAGTTTACATCAGCGTGTGTGGGTCTGTCTTGATTATCTGCATCTATATACATGTACATCCCCACACGGATTGAGTGTGTGAGGGCCACGTGGTAACATTACCAGTCAAACAACTGTCGCTCACATCAGCTCTCTATCTGCTTCATCAAAGCTAAAGGGCACTTCTTGATGAGGAAACAGTAAAAAGAGTGTGTGACCCCTCCTACAGAGGTTGACAACCCATCTTTCTTAGCATTCACATCCGGAGACTGTACATCACTGCGAGAAAGCAACTTGTACGGCTGTATAATTTTTGGTGTTAATGACACTGGTGTATGGAGTCAGGGAAGCGATGCGCTTGCGTAGGTGACGCACCACTGATTGCAAGTTGGTTTTTCATCGTGGTCCGTCAACCGAGAAGGCCAATTGGGATATTTTTCTCCATATGAAATTGATGCACCACTGTTGAAATTGTCAGCGCAGTGGCGATACCCATTATGTGTGAGTTTTAAGGCTATTCGTCAGAGGATTTTTTTTTTTGCAATCTTCATTCGTGTGAAAAGTTCCAATCGACGGGATAAGGTTAAATGGTTGCAGACAGTGGGTTGTACTGCATTCACGACAGCGTTTTCTGATTTCCTCGCTCACCCAGAGGAGAACATACACTGATGAGATTGGAATCTAAGACAAAAGTAGACTTGCTGCTGAAGTGAGACGCGCTCCTTAAATCAACTGTTGAGGATTTCTGAAAATGTAACGCTGGCATCGATGTATGACCGGTTAATGCCTACTTTCTGATTTTTAAAGATGAACAGTCAACGAAGCGAGACGGGTTTAAATTGGTGCTCGGCGGACTGGGAAAGCTGCACACGGTATTTTGATTGTGGATGCGATGGCACAAACAGTACATCGGCGGTGAGCACACCAGGTACATGTACCCTCCATCGTCACAGCGAGAAGCCGCATCGTTGTTGCGCCCAACGTACCCCTACCGTCACCGGGACGATAAAGGGCCCTTGCCCATCGTGTGTGAACCGGGCCAGCCCAAATGCAGGTGCCGGCATGGCCGGGAGGTTAACTGCCGGAACATCAACGCCGTACTGGCGTCAGGCCAACGGGACTAATCATCGGAACCACCCGGACATGGGCGTATTAACTTTGCTGCAGAGTTGCCTCGCTCTCGCTACAACATGGATGTCGCACTCCTCACGAGCTCTAACCAGCGGTTGGATGGTTTATCTTTTCTGCTACCTCATTATTCTCACTAGTGGATTGTCAACTTCTCACGCACTGGATGACTCGCGACAGGTAAGATTTATTAAATGACCTAGGTGTGTGCACCCCACCCTTCATTCTCACACGCTGAACGGCTTAATTACATGTAATCCATTGCTGACTAGGGTGCGTCTGACTTCAAATTAGACGTTATGCGGTTTGTTCAACTTCTCTTATATATAGGGAAATGGGGCAACACGTTATCGTACGGACACGTCAAAGTAGCACCACTTCACCAATTACACCATGAATCATCGCCGTGAAAGACGGGAAACACAACTCACAACAAACTGAATTTAAAGCACATTTTTTATTTTATTTTTCATATTGCGACAGAGCTGGCTTCGAAACGCGGCAACTGTTCCCGTAGATAAATCACTGTAGTAAAATTGACATATTTATGAATGTGGAAATACACTAAAAAATATTATGCTTGGCTGAAAAGGTCGAGAATAAGTGGATCGCCACATTTCATCTTGGACATCTTGCTCTTCTTTTTCACTAAATAAATGAAACTTAAGAAAGCAATGAACTACTTTACCACACTTTCCACTCTATATCTGTATCACTGACGCAATTGTCACCAGTTCAGATATATTAATTTCATGTAATGGTGGACACGGGATACGTTACAACGGGCATTGTGCACTGTGTAGCAATATGCAACAACTGTTACCCAATAAACAGTACTTGTTTTTGTATAGGACTATAGTCACACAATACAGACCCAATAGTTCCGTGTTTTTTTTTTTTTTAATGAGTCTGATGGGATAGTTGAATTTGAATAATTTGATCCTCACCAAGGCCATGTACGAATGAGGTTTCACCCCACGAGGTCACTAAATAAATTATAAAAACGATTGCCCGATGGTTCATCGTGTCACGTAACAATAAGTGGAGGTTAGTGATGTCTTAGCTGACTTAAAACTTGAATCTTGTTTTGATCAAAACTGTTAAATTATGAGATATAAATATAGAATGGTTTTTAAAAAACAAAGAATGGTAAAAGTGATACATTTCGAAATTTGAATTGTACATCTATCAAATGATCAAAACAATTACTATATATGCTAACTGAGATGCTGCAGTTTCTCGAAACGGCGGTGCCTTAACTGATGTTATATTTTTGGAGAATATACAAGCTTATTTGAAATGTGAAGTTCAAATCAAAACTGACCTCTACTCATTTTTTTTTTCGTAATCAATTTTTTACGAGGTTGAAGAATTTGAAGTATTTTCTCGTAAACACTGACATGTTAGATTGTTTTTTCCCCAGAGCATTGCGAAAGTTTGCATTAGTGTGAGACAACACAAGCAAAACGCATTTCAGCAGAATGTTATTGTGTTTGTCTGCCCCCCAAATAGGCCTAATTTGTTTCATTTTAAACGTTGTTAAAAAACACTTGATGTTGGAAGTCAGTGGGGTAATCTTGGTCTTAGTGGATAAGAGGTTAACATTCTCATAATGCGATAAACTGGCAAGGGGAATGCGCCCCCGGGCCAGACTTTCTTCCCCTGATCTGACTGTCGAGCCCGCAGGGACGCACCATCCGTCATCAAATTAGGCAATCATACAGTGGCAATACCGTGAGCGTTTTACTGCTAGACACGCTAGGCGCCCACTGCTTCAACCGCACAAAAAGAACATATTAAAAAAAAAAGAATCTTTTCAAGGGTTTTATAACATCAACACCTTTTTTTTTTACCAGTTATGTCAAACGGGTAACAACATTCTTGGGTCTGTTAACGTTTAATGCGCTGACTGACCTTGACTCAATGGTCTTGTTAACTTCTCAAAGTGGCTACGTCATCACTTTGAGGGAAGTTGTGGGTGGACTGGCCGATTGCTCGATTTCGAGCAAGACAAATTGAATTTGTGGATCGACTCCGTGTAAAAAAAGGCACGACGGAGTGCGATAAGAAAAATGTAGGCACAGTGAGTTGGAGAACTTAATGCCGGTTAAAGGTTATCTATAACTTACTATACACGAACTTGTTAGGGCTTCGGTTTGAAATAGTAAAACTTGGAGATCCAACCGATTGTAAAATTAGCATTGATTTGCACCAACAGCGAAATGCTTTGCTCTTCAGTCAAAATTAGTCAGGCAGTGGTTATAGTTGTACGTTCCGGAATCGTGTGAGATATTTCCACATGCTGTCTTGATACCATTAGGTACCATATATATATCTGGATCTTCATTCATCATCGGGCTTGTCTGGGAAAGATAAAACAAAAAAAATACCCAACCATAGTCAGCTCCCAACCCAAAAGATAGCTTGACTAAAAATAGCTTGATGTTACCCTTTTCGCGGGCCTGTTGTAAAGTTTAAAATTCCAACAAGGGAAGATAGAATCAGCAGGCATCTCGCACATTTTGTTTTGGAGTCTTGTGGGGAGGGAGGTTGCCTTTTGGGCATTCAGGCCAGGCCAGGGTCTCTCCTTCTTAGCCCGAGGTGTAACTCCTTGTAGCGGCAACTCTATAGCATGTTTGCCTTGGGGAGACGGGAAGTACAACTGAAACTGATTGGGGTCATAATGTATATAAGAAAGAGTTTATTAATCTCAGCCTACACGGGGAACACTGCCTTATCTTTTCCATGCGCTCTGCCCTATAGTAAGGTACACTGCATGGCCCTTAAGTCATACCGGTACAGTTCTTATTTTATGTTGAAGATTTAGTGTCATAGGCCGTTTACGAAATCGCGGCTTGGGCTTGGGCTCCGGCTTGGGCTCCGTCCGCCTGTTTGAATCCCCGTAAGGAAAGCACACGTTTTCAAAATAACTGACAGAGCCTAAGCCTAAGCCCAAGCCCAAGCCGTGGTTTCGTAAACGGCCGTAGTAAATAGAGCACCTGGGCAGCCTGTATGGTATGTTAAGGTCTTCATGAAATGTCCCCTCATTGATACCGTGTGAGATTCATCTTGTGGTGTATATTAGCCAGGCCAGTCACAAATAAAACAAACTACTCTTGAAAGCTTCCAGTAACCATGGATTTTCCTCTTTTAGAAATACATTCCGCGTTACCGGTATCTTAACTTAGTGTATCTTCTTTGTATGCACACAAAATGTTCATAAATAATGATTTAACAATTTGTAGCATTCTGTGTTGATAATTGATATTAGAACAAAGGTCCGTCTGAAAATGTACGTTCCCGATGAACACAAAAAAAAATAAAAATAAAAAAAAAACAATTCAACACAACCAGTTGAAGAAACTCTGATATCTTTGATGAATTTTTAATTAAAGCACGCCGTTTTCCTTCAGAATTACTCATAAACTCTTCGTTTCTTATAACGACCCATCGCCTGAATAACTGAAAGTAAATTCAACTTCTATTTTTAGAGGAATAAAAATGACAAGTATCGGATGACAGCAGCAATCAATTCTTGTTATTTCTGCCTACCCGTTAGATGCCAAGGCATATCCAGGGTACAGGAGCGCAGGACCCCAGATATCTCCACGTAAAAATCTGTATTAAATTTCTTGAAATTAATTTGGAACCAGACCTTGCATTACCGATAATGGTTCATGTACTTTTAAAAAGAAGTTATTTATCAGGGAAAGGTTTAGGTGTAGGCACTCTTGTTACGAACGAAGTTGTTCTCATTTCTCGTGTTTCATCGTTAATGTCCTCATACCTGATGTTAAACACTCAAGGATGAACTCTACTTCAACTTGGGCATACATTACCGCGAAGGGGATTGGTCTGCGTTACAACACTAAAGAATTGTCAACTGATGACAAAATATTCAGCGTGCACTGACAATTTATACCTTGCTCGGCTCGCCCGCATGCGCTGCAACAGCAACAATACTGGGGTGGTTATATGAAAGAAAACAGCACGATCGCAATCGAAGATGATGTAATGCATTTTCAAATCGCTTAAAGTTAAAATGTACTCAGTATAAATGTCACTTAAAGTGAATTGATTAGCTGGAAATTATACACGGCAATATACATTTCGAGATGAACAAAACGTTGCAATGGATAATGTTAGTGTTGTTAATAGCTCAATGTCTGAAAGTTGGTTAATTTGAACTGTAAGATTTCAGCTTAATTAAAATGAAGTAATTATGGAACTTTTATAACAAAGTTCTGCGCAAAACGACTCAAGTGAATATCATTATTGGGGCAAGTTAACTTTTAGACAGTGGATCAGAGTAACGAATAAAACAGCTACTATTCTGAGTTTTCCTTAACACTGTTACAAAACAGTTACCGGATATCAGGAAGTGGTTGGGACAGGCTAAAAAAATATGTCCGGTTTGAGAAAAAAAAAACCTCCCTCAACCTATCCACCAAAAGGCGCCTTTGCGATCAATACATCGTCATCATTTCTTTGTTTGGAACCATATCAAAAGTGCAAATGCTTTTCTACTCGCCAAAGAGGAAAAAAACACATTTACAGTAAGTGCAAAGTTATTGCTGATCTATTTTCATGCTTTGTATTGCGTGACATGCATGAGGCATTTTTGTAGTCCACCGTTAAAAAAAAAGTTATGGTTTAGGTTGGTATCCAGCCCGTGCATCGTATAAACTTGAATACGTACCAACTAAGGATTGGTATGCTGGTGAGATGACAGACGTTTACAGCTGCAATAAACCTGTACTTTGTCTGTCACAACACATTTATCTCTTAGGTATATGATCTCCTGGTAGTTTGTAAGCTAAACCATTTGAGAGGGTGTGACTTTTAGATCGCATTTTGAACGTCTAGCGACTTCATTTGCCAAAGGGTAACATTGGCCCCGAAAGTATCACGTATTGTTAACGAGCCACAACAAATCACTGTTACTAGAAGCGAGGGCCATTGGATGCATTCGGTTTTTACATTAGTTCCTTTAGACGCAATGGCAGGAAATTACGTCATTAACAATTTATCAAGATGTTGCTATACTCAAAACATTAAAAGAATAAAACCAAAAGCTGTTCAGAGCGACCACCTTTTCCAAAGACATGTCATCAAAAGGTAAAGGACTTCACGAAGTTTCTTGTAGCCTAGGCTGTCGAACGGTGTATATACAAAACATCAAGATAAGAGCAGTGTTGATTTCATACACGGCATAGCCTTCAAAATATATAAACGTAACATCCTCTGGATATGACCATAGGGCTGGTGTAACAGCTCAAGTTGTATGGCCTCATGTTGAGCATAAACAAAAAGCACGAGCAACTGTCCCGCCAAAGAATTCAAGCCCTTTAAAAAGTTGCCACGTTTAAAATTTCCCTCCAACCTAAACATTTTTTTTTTTGCTGTGTGACAAGAGGCAGGATTTATATTGACTGATCTTGAAAGACTCTATGGAGACAGCAGGTGTTCCTGGAGCTTGGAACACGAAACGCTCTGCTCTGGATATTGCGCTTACGGGTCAACCTTTTACAGTTAATGGTTCGGCACATTATTTTATATCAAGATATCAGTTCTCTGCCAAAGGTGTCTGGTGGGTTTTCCTCTACTTAAAGTCCCCGCGAACTGATCGAAAGAATTAATACACCAGTATACCATCCATTCCAGCAAGGTTTACGGGTAACACCATGCAATTAGTATCTGGTTGGAAGAAGTGTAGCTGATCTAATGACAGAACCATGCTGTATTCGAATATATCGACGTTTCGGACAGTTTTCTGAAGCTGTCTTCATTTAAGATGCATTTACCAAGTTGGTACCCTGTCACTGGATTTCAGGCATCACATGCAATGCCAACGATAGTTCCAGTTCAGTTGAAGAGAACCAAGACGGTTGAATCTTGATAATGTTCGTATGTAGGCTATAGACGTGCTTTTTTTTCTCGAGCCACATTTACGGAACTATTGGTTCCAACGTTTCCAACTTTCACTGAACCCATGTCGATGTTTTGCTCAGCCAAATTCGCTCTGTTTTGCTCCAACATCACTCTACACGTGGTAGGTCAACAGCGATCTATTATCAAATTATGAAGTCGTTTGTTATGCACTTAACTATTCCTTCCAAAGGGGTAATTGTACAGAAACCAGGACTGCATTTTAAGTGAAGAAAACAAAACCACTGGATCGACTCGCTACCCAGGATTAGGAAACATCTGTTATCAACCGAAAATCACTCTGCAAAACAAAACATATCATAAAACCACTTCACCGTGTTGTTTTTGTTTTGTGAAACAAGGTGGCTCGTCAAATGTTAATGTAAAAGTACGTATGCCGAGATGAATTACATCTTCAACGGCTAAAACACCATTCCATGCTCTTACATCGTCTTCAAGCGATACAATACCATGAAATAAACATTTGGATATTTGTATATTTCACTTCCCTTTAAGAAGTAGCGTATACACTGGTATATGATAGGTCTTAATTCATGATATGTTTCACCG
Source organism: Marthasterias glacialis (assembly GCA_911728455.2). Classification (NCBI taxonomy): domain Eukaryota; kingdom Metazoa; phylum Echinodermata; class Asteroidea; order Forcipulatida; family Asteriidae; genus Marthasterias; species Marthasterias glacialis. Next base: position 7,926,696 of record OU452228.1, read on the forward strand.
AAACTGTCCGATTTAAAGTGTAAAAATTTGTTTTTTACACTTACGTTGTAAGCGAAGACTTTTAGAGCAAGTAACTAAATCTGCCGACCTCTGCTTTGTGTTAACAAATGTTTGCAAGTTCACATTGTTCGCATACTTGGATGTTTTGTTCAAAACAGCCACTTTATAATTCCTGTCACAGGAAAATGTTAATAAAACAACCCCCTTTTTTTGTAAAGCCACTGGATCAGGCAACGGAATATAATTAAGATTATGCACTTACATCTATCAGGCAGAAACTGTATAGAAGTCACTTTTGTCTGGATTTATGCACAATAATTCTATCCGGTTAGTGAGAGGAATTTCAAATTAGCTTGGTCCAGGAATTGTTGAGTTTGTGGGAAATTAAAGGTTTATAGTGTTGTGTTAAACTGTCACATTATGCCGAAGTGGAGTAACTCATTCTTTCTGCATAACAGTGTTATTGGAGTGGGTGGGAAAACATGCGGCATGCAATTCCATTCGACTAATTTGCATACAGGTCACGTGCAAACGAGACAAAGGTCATCTTTATAAGCAACCGTTTCCATGCATTTTAACAGCCACACATAACTCTGTAAAATTGACTGCTGTGTCACTCTGTTGTGTAAAATTCTGAAAAGAAAAACAAAACTACAAACGGGGAAAAAATACATTGTTGGGCATGCACTGTTGCCGTTTTGGGGGCTGAAAGGGCTAGTTGAGTACAGTTGCCTTAGGTGAAGTTTTATATTCGATTGGTGATGCATGGCGTGACGTTTGACTTCACTGGTGGAAATCAATACGCCGCTATTGTTAGCTGTGTTCAACTGCCTGTTGCAGACCAAGTATTGATATAATACATTGTGGTACCAGTGCTCACTCCCTGCTATTTACTTGTTGTCAGCATCGATTCAAAAGTACCTGAAGTCTTTCCTTCACCGAAGGCTGTCAAAACAAGATTAACAACGCCAAGACGTAAAGCAGGCCTCCAATCAAAATGGCCGACCATGGATCAAAAACACACTAGTTAGTCTGTGAATTAATACTCTGCAGGATACAAACAAACAAACACTAATAGAATATCTAAATCTGCATATATAAATTATGCATACAGAAATAATAGCATATATGCTTTTACAAAGGTGCTTGTTAGTTAGTTCCGGCATTGACCTCAACATTTGATTTTTCTACGCGCCAAAAATACACCATTGGTCATTAACAATGCACAGCACTCCACCTGACACGGGAGTAAAGGGTGACAATTTCAGAGCATAATGCCAAGAATTAAGTTGAGAAAAACAGCAGGAACCCGCTTTAAATGTGGGGCTAATGAGACGGGAAACAAAACAAGGTCCCGAGTGAGGAGGGAGACTTTGGCTCCAAGCAAGTCCACTTTTCGGTCTCTTTTGATCCGTCGCGAGGGGATAACATCCCGTACCCTTGCTATGTATTTCATTTCATATTTCAGAGCTCCCTGGGGATTCAGAGTCAATCACCAGTACTTAAGATATGGTTACAGTCTCCAAAACCGCGTAGGTGCATTGACTTTAGGAAAGGAGGGAGAGAAAAAAAAATTGATTCTTTTTGGATCATAAATGGAGATTTTGAATTCAATTTACACTCGTCTCAGAATTCATTTGCTTCGGGAGAAAGTGCATGCAGTCAAACTCTGTAACATAAGCCTGGATGAATTAAGTAAATGAGGGGAATGTTGTTATTAAACAACAACCACCATAAATTGGTAAAAATATGCTGTTTTTGTGTATCACCCCCTGCAAATAAATTTAGCCACTGAAATGTGTGTATCCCGAGGGCAGAAATGACTGTATTGGAAGGTTGTTTTCAAAGATACCCCAACCCTCTTGTAAGAGGTGACGGAGCGTGACCATACCGAATTCCTTGTTGTACCTTTCCCACTCCCATCCAACTCAACATATGTATATATGCATTCTTTACAAGCACAGTGTTCTATTATTATTCTCTTTCCCAATTACGGTTGAATTCCTGTAGATCCTATACCTCCATTTAGAGTGAATGTGGGCCAACTGGTTCAGCGTCGACCAGTGATAAAACGCTCAGGAAAAAAAGTAGGGTCTGTGGCTCATTGTGTCTGCTTCAACTTCTTCAATTCTTTAAAAAAAAAGCTTTTAGGCATGTGTCATATCGTATCTTTTGTTGTACACTGAATGGGTTTTGATTGTATTTTGCCTTGAAAAAAAAATAAAGTTAGTCTGGAGCAAAGGGGTGGGGGGGGGGGGGCTTTGGTGGCACTCGCAACTTTCCAGACTGAAAAACGGAATGATATATATCGCTGACGATCCAATCTGACGTACCGACTCAATTATATCTCAACGGCGGGACAAACCCAAAAGCAAACATTTGAGCGTGTTTTTTCAAACATATCTTTCAGGAAACACTGTACACAGTACAAGAACACGGATGTAACCGCTGATTAGTTTGTTCGGAGGCTACAGTTTTAATTCTGACATCCCCCTTGTATGACTATAAAAAGCTCATCCAAATATACACAGATACAATAAGGTCAAATATTGAAGGATAGAAAATCGTACAGTTGATAATGGTGTCAACAGTTTGAAGTACAAAACGAAAAGGGGCAGAACGAAAGAGTGACTCGATCTCAGAGGTCCAGCAACTTGGATCTACCCCCCTACCCATACAAATCGAGCAGTAAACATAAATTTGACAATGTATTCTTTGAAAAGTCACCCGATCCACGCTTGAATCTGAATCTATTTCCATTTTCTTTCCCCCCAAGCAGCTGTCAGAATCTATTTTTCCGAGGATGACTTCCAAACCTCAAACCAACCTTGGCTGTTTGGATTTATTGCACCTTGATGGCCGTGTTAACTATCGGAATTATTCCCTTTGCAAGTTTCGCTCCTGGCCAAATATGGAAAGTTTGATGTACTTCACCTGTTCCGGTTTCCATCCTATTTTCTTGAACAATAAATTGTCCTATTTAAAAAAGTACCGTTGAGTTTACGTTTGAAAAGCCTTACTTGTGAAGACCTGAAGCATAAAACAACGAGTTAATGAAAATGACATTTTTGAAAATGAAGTTGAAAGAGCGTTTTAATTTGTACTGAAATATGACTAAATTACAATAAATTAAAACATGTGGGTCGTCACTGGTTCCCACGAAACTACTGTTGAAATGGTAAGTGCATGCAAAGCAAATTTAACATCAGTTAAAATCTGAAGTCCATACTGAACTCAGTTTTTAAATGAAACCTTAGAACGCGGGAGCACAACTTAAACATTTTCAGTTTTCTGGCTGATTCTCGTTTGTCTTTAATCCACGGCATTGGTTGATATCTGCGGTGCCTTTTCATGAAAATAAAAAGATAAAAATGCAACAACAAACCTAGCCCTTTTTAGAAAAATATGCAGTTGATCGTGTCAATGTCGCTCGAAACCTTCACATATTGCTAAGCTTTATCAAAATGGTTTCAAATTTAAGATACATTCTGACCCAGTTTTCAGATAGCTTTCAAACTAGGTCGCTACATGCGACCTTGGTTTTAGAAATTTGTTTTTGTTTGTGTGTGTGTGTTTTTTTCTTTCATTTCAAAGAATGCGTCATCAATTCGGCAACAATTCTATGTAGAGTAATGTCTCAATGTCATACGGGATCTCCATCCATGTTTGGCTTTCTCAAGATGAGGGCAAGACCACCTACGGTGATCCCAACACGGACTCGAAGGGTAACTGGAGTGTTATCCATATACACTCTACCGTATCGATAGGTCCACCCACGGGACCCGTATAGTGGCCGGCTTGTCACTCCTTGCCCGTTGGCTGGGAGTGGATGATCGGCGGGGCTCAGTGGGGATTGATAGGTGAGACGGGAAGTAAAGTCTTGAAATTCCCGTGTCTTCGAGTCTCTGGGTGATGAGGAATCTTTGAAACAGTCTCAAACCTAATGCGACCCCGTTTGACCTTATACCCAGGTGCCATTGACCTATCCAATGTGCTTCTTTTTTGTTTCAATCGATCGGAATTAGGCAGGAACTAGTCGGCCAACTGAAAAAAAAACCACATTATACACCACGTGGTGATGGTACTATTTGTATATAAATGTAAATTATTCTGGTTTTGTGTATTGTAGAATCAGGGCACAGTATTCGTATTTTACTCTTTTCATTGAGAAATAAAGGATAACTTCCGCTCTTATCGCATGATTTTCAATAGAACAATTAATTTTAACCGCATTTTGCCTGTAGGCGTAAACTTATTGGGGGCTGTTTAATTTTTTTTTTTTATATTTTCTATTTATTTTTCTTTCTTGTAGCAAATTGAAAAGCAATTTCACTTGTGAATACGTAACCTATGGATGAGTTGGTGACACAATTTGACCGGCTGTGGGATGTGCTCTGTCAGTTTGCCTAAAGCGTTTAGAAACAGATATTTTGCTAAAATTTAGTCAATGGCTAGTGTTGAAAGAAACACGGGAAGAGTCCTTCAATACAAAGGGTAGGTATACCCTGAAAAGGTCTTATAAGTTGCCTTGAACTTCGATTGAGTGACTTGCAAACCAGATGTACAACATGCCGTACAAAGTGTATTGTGTAGACCCCTGGCATGGGGGGTGGGAGGCGGGGGCTACAAACTCATCCCATTTGAATACAACGTCCTCATCCCTTGGGTGTACAACATTTTATATTTTGGCTTTTTGATTCCAAACATCAGAAAGAAAAAAACAACAACATTATACTGCGGTCGACCAAGTATTTCGTCCAAAACCCACATCAAACGATCCAGGCATGCGTTGAACTAGCTCCGGGCAAAACCCTGCAAAATAACCATATTTTACCCCCATTAGATAAATGGCAACAACATGAAAGTGAGGGTTACTCGTTTTTATTCAAGGAGACTCGTTTGTGTTTTTGAGAAAGAAATAAAAAATAGGGTGAATACAAGATGAATAGCTGGTTATCTCAATTAAACTTGCTGGATAAACGTTCAACTTGCATCATCTCATTCGAGTAATTGAACGTTTCAGGATTTGTGACAGCATTTACCAGAAGGGATTTATGCATTTTTAGGTGAAAGAAAGGTAATAAATCTAGCTCAAGATTACAAAGAGCACACTGACTTAACAGATTTACCCAAAAAGCGACACCCTTTAGTTATCTATATACACCATAGTAACCAGTTTTGGCTGGAAGGATTTACAAAATCTCTTCGCTTGTTGTGAAAGAACTGAACTAAAGTTTGATCAACTCAAATATGATTTTTTTTCCCCGATCGTTACCAGGATGCTGAAATACAATTATATCTTTTCCAACTGACTATCATGCACATAAACTACATAAGTTGCAATACATTGTCTCCGTTTGGCAATATACTTTTGTCAAAACATATCCACCTGTACAAATCTATCGGCATAAATAGGTTTCAATAATAAAAAAAAAAACATTGCCAAGGTTCATGGAGTTATTAGGGGTAGAAATGCAATGGAAAAGGCAGGACATGTCAAAACGGGTTGAAGTCTCAATCGGTCTGACACGTTCTTCATTGTAAAAAAAACTGCCCTGGGTGTGTCTGCTTCTTTATTGGTTGCTTCACTGGTCACGTGGAACAGTATCCCATTTGGCCTAGTTAATTTTTCAGAAAGGGTCTTTATACCAACTTCAAAATTGAAATTCGCCTTGGTGACGTAACAGAGGGTCTAAACACTGCTTGAATGGATATGCAAACTCTAGTTAAATAAAAGTTTCCATTTAACCCCACCCTCTTAAATGATTTCGTCTGAAACACGAGCGTTTATAACTAAACCGCATAACAGAAAACAACAATAATGACAAAACCAGCCACTTCCTGCCAAAACTCGAAAATGGGTTTGCTTATATGAAATAGATGAGAATATGTTTTTTTTTAAAAGTATTAACACCGAATTTAGGCCTTTAAGATAAGCGTTTATCAACACACGGAATGTTTGACATCACGTTACGTTGATATCGAGGGTGATATTTCGACTGACTTCAATTTTATGCCATTTCACTATTTCTGAGAAGTGACAGATTTTGTGGGGTGTAACAAAATGTCGAGAGAAGTCCATTCGACATATCTTTATGTTCAAGTCTCAGCTCAAATTGAAAGCTTACTCTCAAAAAGTTTGAGAATCTAATCGATTTAAACTATAGGGACAAATCATGTTTTTTTTTACAGGTTATCCCTAGTTTTGATTAGAGTGAATTTCAATCTAAAACTTTAAGGGAGTATCCTGTATTACAAATAAATGTCTGTTCGTGTAAAGATTTACATCTAGATTTTGATATAAGCACTACCAATGAAAAGAAAAGAATTTCACAATATTTTAAACCAACGATATTTTGGGCAATAAATCTTGCTATTCAACAATCTTCATGAAGACACAATTGTGCAATAGGCGTATAAGCAATAGCGCTTTTGTACGCATGAATACAACCATAATGGACGTCAAGTCGTATAAATTGTGAATTAAGTCAGTACAAATGTAAAAATCTTACTCAGACCTGAATAACAATGCCCAGTTTTCTTCCACTATAAATTATAGTTTGAATCAAAACACAATAAAGAGGGCATAACCTTTGAAGAGCGAGAATGTCATTCCTAAGTATACACTTGAGAATGAACGAACCGGGTATTCCCAGAGCCACAACCTCCACCAAGAAGATGTTATTGTTTACCTGAAAAATAGAAACCAAAACAAATTATAGTGTTTCAAATAACTTAGATTTGGCCCATTAGTGGGACGGTATAAACGCTCATGATACCAGTATGTATTGCATAAATATAATCAAGGGAGATTACTTAACAGATGCTTTTTAAGCCGACAATCCTAATCTGGTTTGCTTGTATTTTGGGGATTAAGTTTACTCAAAGACAACACTAGGACATGGTAACAATGTTTTTGCGAAAATCTGATCATTTGCTGTTTAAAAACTGATGAAGCTGAGAAATCTAATCTTTGTCAAACTAAAGTAAAAGCGACTCTTGATTATCGATTCCAAAGAATTGTTGAATATACCATTTGTAATACTTTATAATTGTTTAGCAATTAATATATTATTGTTAGGCATGATATTTTGTTGGTGTTTTAGGGAATATATCCAAATATACTAGATAGTTCAGCGAGCTGGTATAGACTATACTAGTCTACTGTCCTTGTTATAACCACGTCAAGGGTATTTAGTTAGTACCACAATGCAAGGACCTTCGCATTACATATACTGTTGAGATTCGCAACTGCTATGAAGGACTAGAAAAGAGGAAATTATTCGTTACTTACTGACAAATTTAACAAGGACAAATACTTCCCGAGGAACCAGTCTCTTTGGAGCCTTGACCGAGGGTAGAGAACTACATATCAGTACCCACTGCAGGAGCCCTCCAGCTGACCCCTTTTGTTCGCCTCTACCTAGATTGATACTCCCAGCCTACTTTTGTTCTCTTTTTACAAAACCTGTCACGGCAGTAAAATGTATAGGTTGCTTAATAGGTCAGTGTTAATGCAAGATATTCTACATCAGAGTTATCCTTTCCAATCATTGTCTGCTCGATAAAGGACACACTGTGAATAACTGAAGTAATTTAACTTTCCTGGAGAGGCGGAGAGTACTTGGTCAATGTCAAAGACGAATATGTTTTGGAAATTTCAAATGGAGCCAATAATATCACACTGAACTAGAGGCCCGTTCGGACGGAACAAAGGCAGATGACGAACTTATTATAAATAGCTTAGAATTAAATCAGGAAAAAGGTGATGTACATGTAGGTGGCTTAGCTGTCACAACGATTACGGTCACATTGACATGCAAGATCCCCATGGACTTTCTTCTTTCTCAATCGCTTAATTAAATACCTTCCATTTATTCTTTCCATTGCCCCAATTGCGAGTTGACTTCCAGTGTTGGAATGTGTAGAAGTGCAATGAAATTCATAAACTCTGCAGAAAGGTGCGGAGCTAACAGTGCTGTATCATGCTCCTCAGCTCAATCTCAATCGATTGATTTAACCATAAGAAATCATTCATATTGTTTGTGTAATGTTGGGTTTCATAGTGTACCCTTTTTCTTTCAATTTGTATAGAATTTACTTACTATTTACCTTGTGACCGGCGTAAATATCAACCGATCAAATCATGATTTTGTACCATTTATCCAATGAAACTTTTGATAATAATAAACGTAGTTAAAGCAATGTGATTAATTACTAACGGTTCATTTACGGCATTGTAACATTAAGTATAAATGACTTCCAATTGTACTTCTTTGAAGTAGAATATGAAGGATTGAGCAACCTTTGTATTGGTATGTTAGCGCATTGTCTCGCAGAATGGGTGCCGAAAAATGGCAAAGTGCCTCCCACCAATGAATGCATATTCACTCTCTAAATGTAAAAGAGTGAACATTTCATTCTTTCGCCCGAGTGGTATAATTTTTTGGCTCTTTTAAGAGTGAAACTCACTGTGCATCACCCTTTTTTTAGTGAAATTTGAGCGAACTTCACTCTTATTTGAGTTGAAAATACCCGTCTTTCACACTAAAAAGACTTGTCCGCCATATGGCTCTTTGCAAGAGTGGTATGGCGGACAAAACGAGTGGTTGTTCACTCTTACATTTACAGAGTAAAGGTCTGCAATTTGGCGAATCTCGTTGGAAACACACGCCACGGACGACAACTTCAATTGACTTCACAGTCATTGGGAAGTAGTTTCAACTTCAAAATAGTAAAACAATGTTTGGAAAATCGGTACGTCTTTATATTTTTTACAGGTCTGTTTAACGACGATGCCGAAAAGTGGCAGATAACCAACTCATTGTGAAGTTCAATCTAAATAGACCAAACTTGTCCGAGACAAAGTCGGTCAATTGCTGTATTGCTGGTCAAACTGTACAACTGTGCGTCGCAGTCCTGCAAACGTTCCAACCTCATAAAGTTATACAATCTCAAAGAATTCACCAAACCAGTCTTTCATAATATGTTGACGGTCTTTTGTCGTTGCTGGCCAAAGACCAAATCGTGGAAAATTCGTGTATAACTTGCGCAAAGCTTTTCGGACGCAAAAATTACGTAGGATGTAAAGTTTGGTCAGCCGAACATTGACACGAAGTCGTGAGAAACTAGTTCAAGCCTTTGCGGCCCGTGCCTTTAGGAACTTAGGTTAAAGGAAGACAGGCACCTCGGAAGCAGTTATAAGTGACTGCTGTTTCTTGCATGACTTAAGATGGGAAATGATGCATAGAGGGCTTGTCTAGGGCCTAATTCCGGGGTATGTGGGACACTCTACTGTCGGCCTAACATAAAGAAGAAGATGACCAAATAAGTCATCCTAAAATGGTCCTACATTATCTTAAACATAGTTCTACTGTCACGATGTAATGGACATTTCGACTGAATCATAAATTCAGTTTAATTAAACAAGGGTGTCACTGCATGGTGAGGCTAACAGATGTCCTCAAACAAACTCATCGTTCACAGTAAATCAAAAATTACCACATTTTTTTATTCTCGTTTCCAGTCAACGCAAACATCAGATGGAACAACGTTGCCCGTCAACACAGTGGAAGATTACTTACAGAAAAATTTCCCGAACAGATCTGGGGTGGATGGTGAAAGCTCCGTTAACAACAGAGTCAGGCTCGGCAGAGCAGGGAAATTGAAACGTAAGAAACTTCACTTCTTTCTTTTTTTAGTTATTTCGGTAGATTTGTAACTCCTGAGCAACCATTAAATGTATGAAATTACAGTATTATGTATAAAATTAAGTGTTTTTTTTCTGCCTATGATGAATCCGACAGTTTTTGTAAGCGGTTGTTTTGTTGTTGCTTGCATTGCATACCTCCAGTCGGAAAAGGTGAAAAGGGTAAATTTACAAACTAACAAAGGGACGCCGATTTCAATGTGAAATATCAGTTCTATTCTTGATCAGAGGTAAGCTGGAGATCTGGGTAGGGTTCAGTGCTTTTTTTCAGCTGCGTCACGGGGCCCAGTGAAAAGGTTTTATTAATAATACGTGGTTAATACTTCCAACCATTTTAGAGAACATAAAAAAAATGCCTTCTGATACCGACATTCCATACTTGATACATTGATTGTGTACGGCAATAAATTCTCGTCACTCTGGCGAGGTTTGTTAAAGGTATTGACTCGATTATTAAATTTTAAGAACCAAATTGTGGAGAGTTCATAATCTTACATGATATAAAGCTGATGATATCATCAATCTATTTATGAGTTATCGTTTGCTTGGGGCCCTGCCATCTTGAAGAAAGGTAGAAAATTCCAGTAATTCAGAGGGATTGCTTGAAAAGAAGCCTTTTCTCTCATTCTCTATTTACACCAAGATTGATTGTAAAGTTGATTTCTTATGAAATATGCAGCTTAACAGACTAGCCCCAACCCAAACTACTGTAGTCTTGCTTTAGTGGCCGGTACCGTTTTCGTATACGCAATGAAACCGTTAAAATTCATGTTGTGTTTAACATTAGCACTGGTATTATTTTTCATCCGTAATTGACATTTAGCAAAAAGAATCCTCAGAGATTTCAAAACCGTGTTCATTCCCCTAAAGCCAATCTAAGATGTCCAACTCCAGGGAGATGGAATCTTTTGAGATTTCCGTGTAACAGCCTGTCAAGAATCGGGCACTTATAATGTGATACAATTCGACATATACGTCTACTGACGATAGCAAAGATATCTACACCGTGCCCATCGCTCTTCGAGCCCTTGTTTACTTTGGGGGAAGCAATGGAAGTATGCTGGGTCACCGCCCTCAAATATGTAGATGCCTGGATGGTCTGACAAGACATGTGGATCTGCCAACTTTAAAGCATGATATGTGGAAGGGAATATATTTCTAATCCCAGAACGGCAATAAATGAATTACCGTAGGCATAACCCCTTCGATTAAAGACCACTGCTATCTATAACAGTCGTACCAACGCTGCAAAACACTCATGTGGGTTTTGCGGTGAGAGGTACAATATCAAAGGCTCATGTTGGTACGTTCGCGCGTGCGTGTCGTTGTTTGACGGTAATTATTCAATATCGAATTGTGCTAAATGCCAGAGACCAAGCCATATAATCTCCCAAAACCGAGCTCTCAAACAATACCTGTAGATGATCTGACTATAATATGTGACGAAGATTGACGGAATAAGATCACTGAACCCCCTTAATAGAAAATAACACGAGATGATTTCTTATGCCACCAACGACTAAAAGTTAAGGTTTTGAGTGTCGAAAAGGGACATGGAAACAGGTGATGGCAACAGCTGTTTGACTGTGGTGAAACAAGGCACCATTACTACTTGACGTGTGGACTTAACCTCAAGTAATCCAGAAATAGCATCACGTCGAAAGCACCCCTCATCTTGAAATGCTCGATAACCCACAGGGGTTTCCCCTACATGTTACATCATTTCATATAACATGGAGTAGAGGCGGGAAATGGCTCTTGCCATAACTGATTGGATACTTCAACGATGACAAATTAATACCAGACTGGAGTAGATGAGTTGCTCCCGCAGGATTACTACTTCTTGAGATGGACATAATACTCTTGACATGTTCTATGCATTATATTGGACAAGACGGACGTGTTAAACATTGCAACTAATTTGAAAGTGGTGTGTAGTTGTGAACTATCTCTCCCTCTGCAGCCAGGGAGTTACAACAGGTATTAACTCCAAAGCACTGACATACTGTAAACCAGGCTGTAGAACCCAGAAAAGTGTAATTCAGTTCTAACACAAGCCTCTTCATACATTATTTTGATTGACGTTATAAAGATGCGCAGTCTCTATGGACTTACGAAGGAACAGCCTACAACTTATACTTGAGCAGGGATCGGGAACCAACGTCTATTTATATAGAAGATCTTTCATGACTCACTGGGTGATGAAATATTAGTCATTTCGTACTGAGATTCGCTCACTTCTTGAAGGATGATTTTCAGGGTTGTTTCGTTCAGCATGATTAATACATTTTCTGTAATCGCTGGCTGTTATGTGTTTCCCCCAATTCAAGTTCAATCGTAAATCCCGCAAAGGTCATTCAAACATTGTAAGAATGAGAAGAAATATGTAAAGACCCTAACATTAAAAGATGCAGAGTTTTTTTTTGGAAAACACCTTAATTAAAGGCACTGGGTATTCGAATTTCTTTTTTCTTTTTTTCTTTCCCCAATATGGAATCGTTCACCGGCCGGTGATGATTTTCAGATTGGTCATTCATTTCACATAGTGCATACGTTTACCGATCTCCCTCAAACGTGCTTGGAAATGTCTTTTAAGGTAATAAATTGACCTTAAAGTAATTTAGAACGGAGCAAACTGTCAGTTACTGGATTTTTTTGGCTGACACTGATTAATTTTGCCAAGTAATGAAACACTTGAAAATAAACATGGTTCTCGTTTTCTTCTCGTGCCGTGATTCTTCCGTAAAACATTACGTGCAAATACTATTTGACATGTTTTTCTTTGCTAAAAATGGGGGGTATTTTAGGAACAAAATTGGAACGGGCCTGCACTCGTTCTACAAACATTTCCACGTGTAAACATGTACACCCTCTTATATTTGCGCACTGACTTAACTTAAGGATTCTGTGCTTTTTTGTTGTTGTTTTGAGTTACCAAAATCTGTGATTATTTAATTGTATGAAGTTCCGATGGTTACCATCATCATTGTACTGCAAACCCAACTGTTTACAAGATCACTCCATAAGTTGTTGAAGTAGCTATCAAGTTCAGTTATGCGAGTTGTTTATACATTGACGTTGCAAGGTAGACGGGTGCCAGTGATCTCGATGCAAAATTGGACAATGGTTATAAAATATCGAACGGCCAGCGATGTGGTATTGTTATCTTTCCGCATCTTTGATGAACTACGTGACAATATTACCCACATCGGCGCGAAAAGAGACTATTATACCCGCTAACCTTCCAGAGTTTCCCCCGCCTGTTCCCCACACCACCATTTTTATTGCTCTTTCTGATCAAATCGAGCGTTTCCCCTAACCGAGGTCTGCAAAACTGTTGGACGTGTGAGGTTTGAAACGTAAGAGCAGTAAACTTCAAGGGTGAGGCATTCATAGAATAATAAAACCACGGCGTCACGGATGAATATGACAGACAGGGATGGAGAATGAAAGGCTTGTAGGAGGGATCTCCAGTTTGGTGCGCACGCGGCGAAGCTTGTCGAGTTGAAGATGAGGTAATTAATGCCCGCACGGCGGCTCTGTTGAAGCGAAATTGGACAATTAAAATCCAGCAGTTGTTCTCTTTTCACGAAACCTCTCCCGTGCCAAAAGTTCGAGACCGCTTTTTGAACCGACTAACAATGAGACCACTGTGCCGATCGGCAGTCCCTCCAGCTAGAAAGTTCCCTATAATCATAGGAATGAAAAGCGTAAAGTACACCTCTGGTTTTGTGCCGCTTTGTTTCCCCCTTTCCGTGCACAATCACATGTTGTTGCATTTTCTTAAGATTATTAACCAACATTGAACTTCATGCCCTAAAGATAAACACATTAAGCGCAAGACGCATGTCGAGATCAAAAATAAAGAAGACTAGAGCCGCTTAACAAAAAAATGAATGGGGAAAAAAACCTCGATAATCGATAAGTCCCGGTGATAATCACACGTTTTTCAATTCTCTTAAATTAGTTAAGGTGCCGTAATTGTCATACCCTGCAGTCAAACACGTAAAAAGCAACATGCGTGTCGGCATCAAAACCAGCGCGTATAGAAGCCGCGGTGATAAATCCACGAGGTGAGCTACTGACGAATAGGCCGCCATTTAGCGCTTGATTTCTAAGGCACAAAGATAACATTTTGAGTATTTTTCTTAATTAAAAATACTCAACATCAATCACTGCATTGTTAAAAAATCATCAAGCATGTAATGAAGATCGAGATGTGTGTCAACTAATTATTTTGCAAATAGCAAGCCGCCTTTAGTAGCGCAATGAGTGTCTTCTTTGTAGGTTGATTTTGTTACCATACAAATCGTCGTTATCATTTAAGTAATACAAAATGGTAAACTTATTAATTAAATGGTAGACGAAAAGTTATTATACCCTTCGTCTGAGTTTTCGACCCCCTTAGCGCAAGTCGATCAAACTTTTGTAGTTTCGAGAGCTAACTTTAAATGAAGCTCCCATCCTTGCGTATTCCCATTTGACCATGTTTCCTATTGCTGACAGATTTAGCGGGAAGTGCTCGAAAAACCCACACAATTGTCTTATAATCCCTTTGCGTTTGACCGAACCTTTGCTAAGGTCTTCTACCATCCAAACTAGTATAATCCTACCATGTACTAAGCAGACATGCCTGCAGGCAAACCGAAGTTGGATCATATGGCGCCCCCCTAAAAACAGCCTGTTTTTTTTTTAGAAACTTTAAAAAGTACAAGAGAGAATCGTCATTGGTTTTGATGGTCCGGAGACCCATTACCCCTAAAAATGTGTTTTAAAAATCAGTGCTCGTTTGAATTATTTCATTGATTTCTAACCATCAACTTTTCTCCGAAGTGACAGGTCGTTCATCACTGTCGTATATTACAAGGAGAGACTTGCGTGTTTCTTTAATCATTGGGCCGGTGCCTGCACGATGATGAAGACCTCTTTTTTGCCATCAGGAATATTAAAGAGAATATCAGAATCAATTTATTAATCGTTAATACAAAAAGGGGAACTGCTTGTAAATCCGACAGACTCTTGTTACCGATAGGCAATGAACTGACGGGGTCATTTTGCCGAAAACAGACGTAAACGTATTAGCAGAATGGTCTGGGGGTATTGACTTCCCTTCAGAACTATCGTCCACGCTCTGCTTAATGATGGGGTCCGTATAATGGAACGCTAAATCAAACACCAAAACCCCAAACATGTAGCAGCTAAAAGCATCATTAATCACTTTAAGTCGCGAGAGGAACTTTTCGTCATCAGTTCCTCTCGCTCAGTGTTTGAGCAGCAATTACACGGAATAAACTGACACATGTGAGGTGAAGGTAACGTGACGTTTTAGGACTTCATTGACTGCCAAACTGATCTACCACTAATAACACTTTAAATCGTTTATATTGGTCACTTTTTAGAGGATTTATCATTTGAATATCTTGATAACTTTCAGCGGTAAAGAGGTGGCAAAGCGCAGCTGGGCAGAAATATCAAAGAGTAAACGCTGTCTTGCTTGGACGTTTTGACGGGGAAGGTCCAGCGAGGCATATGAAGAGTCTCTTGGGGGCAAATTGAATGGATTTGTTGGCCGGTCAACGGTGCAAAGTGCCCGGCCGGTGACTGAGGTTTACTGGTGCCGTCGGTGTGCCGATAGGGTGGTTTGGTTTACTGCCGTAGGGCGTTCACACGGACGTCAGCAGAAGTTGAAGGGGTACGAGCTTCCCACGACGCCGCGCCGGCTGCAAAAGCATCGCCTTTACCTCCCTGCAAACTCTTCTCCGTAAATTGGTGCCAGTGTCGCGAATCTGTAATAGATGCAGGGGAATATTGGAAATATTTCAAATTTGCTATTTAAACAAAATAAATGTCTGATCTTCTAATTGTACTTAGCTTTTAGGGCATTTTGTTCTAGGACCCAAGTAAATATAGCCTTTCAAAAACCTTTCAACTTTACCACACAAACTACACTTCATTTGATTTCGCAGTAGGTCAAACACCCCTTCACAAAATCACTTTGATCAACCTATATGCCTTTATAAGGAAGTAAATCTTTCCATCACAGTGGTCTGGGACAGACAGTATTTTGATCTTAGGCAATCGCTTTCTAAGACGCACATGGAAACACACTCCGGGACGTCACATTGCCTTGTGAGGAAATGACTTGGTAGTAATCGAATGTTTTGATGATATGATGGAATGGAGAGCCCCTCTCTCCATCAAACTTTATTGGACAAATAAAGCTGGCGAAACATTTCGATCTGAAATTCATTTCAACGATCGCTCACCCGGCATGAATCATGTCGCAAAAAGCAGAACCCGTTAAGAATTGTAGGACTTCACCATGCTGAAGTATTAATGAAGAACTGTTAAACTATGAAGGAAAAGGTGTTATGCTTCATATCTTATTGACACACTGAGGAGTCAAGCCTTTGGGGAGGAATGTGAGACCACCAAGTGTTTACATAAGCCTCGGCAAATCTGCTTTCATATTTGGACAGAAAATATGAAAGTAACTTTTAGAAGGTTAGTTTCGACTGTTTCAAATATCCACACGGCCTAAACATGAGCTATGGCATAAATAATCAAAGTATAGCAATTTTTCAAATGTAGTTAAAAGACAACCCCCAACACACACACACACACAACTTAATTTTGTGACTAAAGATGTCAACACTTACTTTGATTAAAAAAAAGAGATGAATAAAACCTTTCTGAATGTTGATTGCCCTGTTCTGGTTGTGTAATGACGTATTTAATAAATGGACTAGATAGTCCAAACGGTTCCCACTATTCTGAATATACTGGCATCAAGTCCAGTAATTGACTTACATTTTCTATAATTATTTGGTGTCTGTATGTAAACACATCCCTTGATACTTTAGCAATAATGTGTTTATGCACCTGTTTCTATATTTTGAATGTTCTACACACCTAACGAGGTAACTCATACCACCCTAACACCAGTTCCTGTACCCACCCGATTTGCACCCCAATCTTTAATGTTCAGTAAAAGTTCAACTTTGACTTTTCCCTCACTCACACACGTCGTCGGTATATTTTGTTTTGTTGAGGTTCCCGCTCTCTTTCACCCCCACCCAAACTCCCGGGATATTTCATCCAAATCACTTTTGGAAGCCTCTGTACAAAATAAATAAAATGTGACATCACGTGTATATGCAATACATCACCTTGCTTTCTTGTTGTTCATTTCGCGCCACACCGTCGCATACCATGTGTCAAAACCTCCGGTATAAATGATTACACATTGAAATGAAGCTTTTACTTGACATCAGAAAGGAAACTTTTTCCACCTTTTCGAAAACTGCTGCAGTTTGCCATTCGTAGTCAAATTTTTGTGTAACAATGGTCTGTGTGGTCCAGTCATGTGAAACGCTATAACTATTTAGACATTGCATATTTTTTTCTTCTTCTTCTTCATATCATGGGCTTCAAAGCTTAATTGAACTCATGCGTATACCTAGGGACTTTTTTGGAGGCTCCGACTGAGGCTTTGATTACACCAGCAGCCGTTCTGCAGCTGTGTGCTTTCAGCACGCGGCTTCCAGTGTCTTAACTGACTGATGCGTGAGCCTGAGGCTGAGACTTCATTTCGAAAACGCCTCAATCGTTACGAATTATTACGTGTTTTGATAAAAAAAATCTCATGATTCAAGTATGGCGTAAACCAGGCTATCATGTTGTTTCCACCTACTTTAAATCATTCGGACGATGTAACGGACACGAGATGGCCGTGGTATTAGACACAAAGTCTAAAGACTGACCAACGTATATACTAACCAGAGCAACATTTCATTTATTTCAACATTTCAGCGCCAACATTGTTAAACATGAAGACAATTGAGCGAGAAAATGCACGGGCAAGCTGCCAGCCACGTGACACGGTTCTAGACAGCTACAAAGAACTCAACATCCCCAAGGGCTTCGACACCAAAGTCTTCCCAGCATGCATTGTGGTTCAACGCTGTAAAAGTGGAGGCTGTTGCCGTGACGACCAGGAGTGCGTGCCTAGAAGTAACGGCAAACGAAATGTTTCAAAACTGGTAAAAAAAACTATCCCAAACCATCCCAATAGGAATGTTCTTTTACCCTGATCGGATCCCCTTCCCCCGATAAGGATCTTAAAGGTCCACAATAGGGTAAACCTTTTGATTTAACGACACATTCTGCTAAGCTATCCCTATTGGGGTGTACGTAAACCCTGATCAGAACCTCCTTCTCCCAATGAGGATATCAATAACACCCATTCAGGAGTAACAATGCAAACTTCTTATTAACTTCTTAGTAAAAATGAACTACACATTTCAAGCACTATGTATTTTGACCGAATCATTTGTTTGAACTGACCAAACTTGACTTTGGGCAAAGTCGTGAATATTGGCGTCAATATTTGCAACATGGGGTACAAAACGTGAATATTGACGCCAATATTGGCGTCAATATATATGTGCGATGTCCTTTTAAAGCCACCATACCAAACTGAATTTAACTTTTTAATTCAGATCATTATTGTAGTTAGTTGGCTCATCCGAAAAGTGTGTAAAACCACACCTATTTTGTAATTACTTTCTCCTTTCAATTCCCACTAAAATACATAAATTCTCCCTTTAAATCTGCAGTTCTTGGTGAACAGATTGGTGACCACACGTTCCATCGTGGAGGACGTTCACTGCGAATGTGTAGAGAAACCCGATTTCTGTTCCCCACCCGAGACGGACTGCCCGAACGGCAAGGTGTGGAGTTACGGCCAGTGTGGCTGCACTTGTCACCACCGGTGTCCCAAACCCTTCCTGCAGGACGAGAAAACATGTGCCTGCGATTGCTTGATGAACAATCGAGTCTGTAAGAACATACAACGGGGACGGAAGGACTTGAAGCTATCTGTCGAAGAGTGCGAGTAAGTACATTTTAAATTTATGTGGTACTAATCGGGGAGCAGTCTTGCACACAAAATGATCATTTACTTAACCTTTATACTTATATAAAAGCATGATGCATTTTTGTATTTTGTTTGTGGTAACACCATGTGATTATATATACTTTGCTATACAGCAGATTGTTCTTGTGAGAACTTGTCCTGTTATTATTCTACTACCGCGGAGTAGATTTCGGAATTCGGGGGGGGGGGGCAACTTAGTTCTGAAGAACAATCTATACGGATAAAGCAAAGTATATATAATCAAACGGTGTTACCGCAAACTAAATACATGTATTGATACCTCACCATACAGTTTTCAGTTGTTTTCACTGAAATATTCTTATAGATGACAACATTTAATCATGAATATTTTGTCCCTTTCTTTCCAGCTGTGTTCAAAGAGGAGTGTGCATCACTCCCAACTGTGTCAACGGACGTTTTTCTTTGACCAGGTGTAAATGCGTTCAGGAGCAGCAGTCGAGATAATTTGGATCAGGATTGTAATTCAAAATGAACGCTCTTTCTGTGATTGGTAAAAAAACGGACTGGGTTCCTGACGTGTGCACAGATTTGATAAATTTTCGCGTGGTTTAAAAACACATTGGGGAACTGGAGAGAGACTGGTCTCTAAAGGAATGGTTGGTAAAGTGGTGTAGCAAATGGTGAAATCGCACCATCGCGTTGATGCACGTTCACGTTCACGTTCACGTTCACGTTCACGTTCACGTTCACGTTCACG
Source organism: Marthasterias glacialis (assembly GCA_911728455.2). Taxonomy (NCBI): domain Eukaryota; kingdom Metazoa; phylum Echinodermata; class Asteroidea; order Forcipulatida; family Asteriidae; genus Marthasterias; species Marthasterias glacialis. The sequence goes on from OU452228.1 coordinate 7,946,061, forward strand.
TTCACGCACACGTTCACGTTCACGTTCACGTTCACGCAGCGTCGAAGGTAACATGATATCACGTACGTTATAGAGAAAAAAAACTTCCCGGGCCAATGGGAGGGCCCTTAATTCTGTTGGACTTGTGTTGTTTGTTTTGACTGACCCCATCGCCTGTTACCACATTGTAGTGGATTAGAAGTGGATTTGAGCGCAAGCTGTGTGACACAACTTTGTTAGTGCACTGTCGACTGGTGAAAACAGATGGAAATGGTGTATTCAGCTTCGTCTGGTTCCCCATTTGGCAGTTCGATCACCAGCCTGATAATCAATACACAAAAAGGACCAGACTGTGTTCTTCATAGCCGTAGTCCAGTCACGCGTACACAAAGATTAAAGGATTTGAAACAGAGGACAAGTTTTGTACTGTATCAACCAGTTTCTACAGTGGAAAATGGAGAATTCATCGGGGTTTACACATAGTAAAACGCATGTAAAATAGCTAGAACATTGATTTTATACTAACAAGTTTTATAACAAAACAAAAATAATGATTAAACAAACTGAGTACTATGCTGGCAACACCGTTTGGGACTGCTCTTTTGATAGACTTGCTCCATGTCGTCTGTTTGTTTCTTTCCCACAGGGTCTTAACTAACACTACTCACGGGTGGTTCCCTCAAGTAACACCCGCCAGCAGTTAAAACCCAACACGAACTACTGTCTGATGTAATATAAAATCGTATTCAATATGGAGGTTATTTCATATAAGGACCGTTATTACAGTATTTATTATTTTTTTTCCTCATGTGTATCTCATTTCAAATGAAATGAAGTTATTATAACCAGTCCGTTATCCTGTCCGCGTTTAATGCCAGGAAATGAAACATACAGCAGGGCACCAGTCCACTTAGGCTGGTGCGTGTTGCGATCTCATAATGAAAAACCACTAATCGTTTCAGAGGCCATGCAACGCTAACTATCACTAAACCATTGTTATAGATTTGAGGGATATGTTATGGTGCTTTTAGGTTATTTGTATTATTATTATTATTATTATTAGTATTGTTATGATTATGATTTCTAAATAACTCTTGTTTTGAATACAATTTCTGTATGTATTCTGTATATGATGTTATGAATTGTAAGTATTGGTAAAACCGATAATGACTTTACCGTGTAATCTGCCTTATAAATAATTGTAAACCGCCAGACAGTACATACGCAGTTCATATGAGTAATGGATTTCTCGTGACTTTAATGTTACAGCAAGTACTGTCGTAGTAAATTGTTAAATTTTAGGGACAGTCTTGGTAAAACTAGGCCCCCTATCTCGAAATAAGTAGGATTTGAAACTTCGCATGGTTGAGATACAATCTGGTAAGGTTTGCGGTAATACCATGTACATGAGTAGGATTTTAAACTTTGCATGGTGGAGATACAATCTAGTAAGGTTTGCGGTAATACCATGTATATGGGTAGGATTTGAAACTTCGCATGGTTGAGATACAATCTGGTAAGGTTTGCGGTAATACCATGTACATGAGTAGGATTTGAAACTCTGCATGGTGGAGATACAATCTAGTAAGGTTTGCGGTAATACCATGTATATGAGTAGGATTTGAAACTTCGCATGGTTGAGATACAATCTGGTAAGGTTTGCGGTAATACCATGTACATGAGTAGGATTTGAAACTTTGTATGGTGGAGATACAATCTAGTAAGGTTTGCGGTAATACCATGTACATGAGTAGGATTTGAAACTTCGCATGGTTGAGATACAATCTGGTAAGGTTTGCGGTAACACCACGTACATGAGTAGGATTTGAAACTTTGCATGGTGGAGATACAATCTGGTAAGGTTTGCAGTAACACCACGTACATGAGTAGGATTTGAAACTTTGCATGGTGGAGATACAATCTGGTAAGGTTTGCAGTAACACCATGTACATGAGTAGGATTTGAAACTTTGCATGGTTAAGATACAATCTAGGTTACATTCTGAAGAACTATCTTAACTTTTACCTTTGAACGTTTAGATTCACAAGAGGGCGCGATTGAATCATGAATTGCAAGGATTATTGTTGCGACTTAAAATGTCAGGCGAGGGCGCAATTATGTTTCTTCAAGGTTTAGCATAAGAAAGTGGAACTTAAGGGTGCACCCGAGCTGGTTATGTCTAATTACATCACATACAGATCTGTGAATAAAAACCACCATAACTGTATTCCACTATCCCTTAATATGTTTTGTATTGAAGCAAGAAAACAAGAATTTCCAAACAAACATACAAACCTTGTCCGAATTAATTAATAAGGAAACAATTATTTACACATAAAAAAAAATTGATATATATTTAAAACATGACACAGTTTGTGAACAACTTGCCCCGGTATAGAAACTTATTTTGAAGTTGTCCGTAGGTTCCAGATTTATGCCGTTGTTCAAATTGCTGAAAAGGCCACAATTTATTTTTGTTGAAGTTTCATTTAAAAAAAGAAGATAAATACAAGCAAATTGTATACTATTTGTCCGATCATAATTGTATTCATAGCTAGAATAAGTATATAAATAAATTAATTCCCATACAATACAATTGAATATATATAATTGTACGTACACGGTTCGGTACTCTACTTCTTACAAATATAAAACTATCCGAACGCTTTTTATACTTCTACTTTAATGCAATATCGCAGTGTGTATAAGTGCGTCTTTTGCCCATAAACAAAATTATGTAAAGTATATCCCATTTTTATGCGATCCGTATCATAAAAAATAAATAAATAATAATAAATCAGCTGTTAGTAATGATAAGAAGTTACGTAGCTATAAAGTATTTTTAATATCATCGCTATACTGCTGTGGCGCTGTAATAGGTTGTTTACCTTTGATTAATATTCACATGTTGATACAAAACTGCCTATATTTTTGTCCAGACTTTCAGTTGTGGTCAAATTGTGAAGTGATCTGTTACCGGTTACTTGGTGATCACTGAAAAGTGTCAAATAAAAATCGTGACTCGAAATTTTTCAGAATGACCTTCCCTTCAAAACTTCAATGCAGATGCTTTCAAGTGTAACATTACTTTAAATTATTGGCGCCACACTTAAAGCAGTTAATTTATTTATTGTTAAAATATGTCTGGTGATATAGTTGCAGATTATAAGGTGAAAAAAGGAAGTAGGCATACTTGTCTACATTGTTTATTCACGCCAATACCCGTGGCTTGTAAAACTATATCGTACGTAGTTACAAGGTAGGAAAGTTGTCTGTTTATAATGTCCTAAACAATTTATCTTAGATAGTCCATAAATATTACGAACTATTATTCGTTAGGTGGTATAAATCGTTGTACTCCGTAGTACTATCCAATACATCACCGGTTACTGACACTCTACATTTCACTGTAGCTTGCAAAGGTATTTCGATAATCGATCATATAGTGATCACATTAATACAACGCGAAATCAGTATTGCTCGAATGAAATTCAACCCAATTTCAACCGAGATAGATCGTGATCACTTATCGATCCATGGAGTGTTTTTCCACAAAGAAAAAAAACAATGATAAGCGATATTGACATTGGGTTTAATTTCGGGAACGTAAAGCCACGTCCGAATCAAGTTCCTTTGGCCACGGCTATGGTCGTTGGTGCGGCTTTGTCCGTTGGCTGCTACGAATACGTTGAAGAAGGGGTCTTTTCGGCGTTCCGGCCATACACTACCAAAGCCGTTAATTCGAACACGGCCTAACTTGGACTTCAGTATCGATTGTTGGACAGTAATGTTCACCAGTAACTAATAAACGACGATTAATAAAACGGCGGCTGTTATCGATATATCGATATGAAATCGACTAGAGAAAAATAAACCGCGTTATCAGTTTTGATTACCGATCTATATAGTATTTCACTAGGGAAATATAGAAATAACCAATCCTAGATAATACAGTATCAACGTTTTATAAGTTGAACTTATAATACTCATGAATGTGACTACTGGTAACATTCATCATTGTGTTTGATGAAACCAGTTGAAGTGATGTATATAATTATTCAAGAAAACTATTTCAAAACTATTGTACATGCGCATGAAGGGGGGATTAGTCATGATATATTGTTATCACGTGGCGTACATGTACATATTATTGAAACATGTATCATATAATATTGATATTACATTATAAAACTGTTATGTGTTGAAGTTGTATTTTGAGATGTTATTGTATCGACGTACGACTTTTTAAAACCATGTACACTGGTAAAAGGACATTATATATGTGCATTCTTACTGATAAAGATCAAATAAACTGGTAAGAAATAAGAATTAACGTGACTTTTCCGTTTAAAACTGACCCTCATATTTAAAAGCGTAATAAAAATTAATTTCACGAAACGCATTAACTGCCACGATTCCGTGTATACTAAGAACACTTTGATTATTTCAATTTGATTGAACCAATAATTTGTCCAAAGAGATAAGTTCGCCCAACAAAAACCTGCAGTGTACAAACTATTATTTCAACGTATTTAACATAGAGGGCGCCATCGCATTGGTACGTGCAAAGTTTGCTCTACTGCTTGGCCTTTGAACACTTTTGACGATGAGTGCTTATTTCATTAATCCAACTACTTCTTTTTCCCAACTAATAGTTGGAACAGTCTTACCTATAGCCGGAAATGCTATGACTAGTTATTACTGTCTAAACTTATAGTTTAAAATGTCATGATTATACACAGTTGAGAAAGTGTCCCAACTGTAGTTTGGATTCTCATAACTGTTGTTGGGACTGTCCCAACCATAATTCGGACCGACCGAACTACAGGGAGAGTTGCTCAAATCAGGATGTAATGTGAATAACCGACAGTGACCCAACTATTGGGATTCTCGTGACTATAGTTGGGACTGTCCCAGTGGGACTGTCCCAACTATAGTTCGGCCTATTCCCACTTGGGACAGGAGCAATATTGTTTTAGGAACAGTTGCTCAAATCGGGATGTAATGTGAATAACCGACAGTGACCCAACTATTGGGATTCTCGTGACTATAGTTGGGACTGTCCCAACCATAGTTCGGCCTATTCCCACTTGGGACAGGAGCGATATTGTTTTAGGAACAGTTGCTCATATCAGGATGTAATGTGAATAACCGACAGTGACCAAACTATATTTGGGATTCTCGTGACTGTAGTTGGGACTGTCCCAGTGGGACCGTCCCAACTATAGTTCGACATATTCCCACTTGGGACAGGAGCAATATTGTTTTAGGGGCAGTTGCTCAAATCGGGATGTAATGTGAATAACTGAAAGTGTCCCTACTATATTTTGGGTTGTTTGGCTGTAGTTGGGACTGTCCCACTTGTTTTAGGGACGGTTGCTCGGATTAGGTTATAATGTGACACCTGATATGTCGTCATCGTCTTCTCTATACGCACTTTATCTTCTGGCCAACGGGTCACAGTGTTATAGGCACTTTTTAGGGTCCCTTGGTCCCATCAGAAAGATGTACTCATAATAATAATAACAATAATAAACTGATCTCACCTGTTGGCTAATCGACATGCTGTTATGCTGTTTACATTTTGTTTTCTATGATTAATCCCCTGAGACTATTATAGTCGCTTTTAAGGATTAATATCAAATTTACGGAAATGTGTCAAACGAGGGCGCTGTGAGCGTATGTACTGATGACCCTTGATCACTTTATGATTATGTTCTCACGTTCCAACAACTTAAAACGCAAGTCACACAAACCCATTTCCTCGAATATCGATGTTATTTTTGTACTTGTTGTTGTCGTTCGTATTCCTTGTTTTATTAAATTCACTGAAGAGTCCTGTTTCGCTTTTACTTGACAAAGTCAACAAATCAATCATTAAAACATCAGGAATTCCGAGGCGGGAAATGGGCGTCTTCAGCGTTGCAATAAAACGAAACAAGCATATAGCAATCGGAAATTGATACTCTTCAGGGAGAATGAGATGTTACATTTTCCCCCCACAGGAAGGAAGTTCAACTTACTGAACAAGTCCCCCATCGAAACGATACCTTAAGAAGTGAAACTCGAAGCGGACTAACCTGTCGATCTTGATTTTGTAAAGTTTTGGATTTGCCTTGCGTGTTTGTGGGGGTAAACGTTCCGTCATGCCCCTCGGATGCTGAGGCGTGATGCCAACAACACCTTGTAACCCACTGTGGTTTGTTTGGTGTGACTCACGGGGGCCTTGGAGGCTTAAATTCCATGCACAACTCTACCCATGTTCTTATAGCCGTTTTCTTATTAAATGAGTGGCACAACATTGCACTTGTCATTTAAAGACAAATCTTCCCCAAAATATTGTTTCCTAAATTTCTCCAGCTACTTCACTCTGTTTCCAGGAATGAAGTTCAGAAATGTCTTGCGAAGTTGCCCCTTTCTACTAAATAATCAATGTGACAAGTAGAAATCTTGGAATTGGGTCATGGCAAATTGCCAAGTTTTGATTTTGTTTTATCCTCAGTATAACATAGTGCTTTCCCGCTTCTCGGGCTAGATCACGTTACGGAAACACAAAGGGAAAGTTCATAATATGGAGTAGCTCTTTAAAAGACTACATGGAAAGTGTTTTTGTAGCGGTCGGCTTTTGTCGTTGGTTTTCAGCGGGAATTTTAAAACGCCTGACCGCAATGGTCTATTTATATATTCCAACATATGACTCAGTAGTAGACAGCTGTTCCTGGTAATGCATCATCCGAACTCAGCAAAAAGATTTGTTGAACACTGCCTTGTACTTACACCGCCATGTCAAGTGCACTGCAATTATGAACCCGGTTGCCAATCATAATCGCCCAAATCAAAACATACCAGCTGATATCGAGTTGGTGAGGGCATGCCACAGTCGGAAATTACTGACCCCGATGTTGTCTTCGACTGGTATCAGCGCAGGACAGTCCCTCTCTGTCCCGCTAACTCACGGTATCGCACACAAGCAAATAAATTAAACATCGTCATGTAGAGAGACAGAGAGAGAGAGAGGGAAAGAAAGACGAGATATGAGGAGCGATCAACGTGGTTCCCAGAACATTAAACATTGCCTGCTGGTGCAACCATACTGAGTCAACTTGCTGCACGCTGTTAAAAGTACCATTGGAATCTCCCCCAAATGCAAGCAAATTTGAATTCCGTAAACGTCATAAAGCTATAAACATTAGTTGAGCAAACACGGGGAGCCCATGATGGATGGACTGTGCTGGATGAGGTGTGCCGGAGCGCTACTTGTATTACTCTGTGTGCAAGCATCTCTCGTCCATGCCGAGCCGAAATCGAAGGAGGAACGAGGTCACAGAAATAGCAAGTTACGGGTCCAGACATCGATGATGATGGCCAGCAGCAGACGGAACAATCTCCGGCGTAAGACGGGAGCTCAAGCCTCGCCACCGGTCTCCTCCGTGAGCTTGGCGGTAGGTCATATTTCAAATAAATGTCTGACATGCACAGTGACTGGCTCTGCCAGTTTGTTACATGAATTGTATGTAAACATTTTCCCGTGACAGATTACATGGAAACTGGCTCATAATTAATTCACTGTGATTGAGTATGTTAATTCTTGTCCATATGTTCAAAATTGTCATGATATCAAAGATGAGAAAACCCGACTTTAAGTCTTGGGAACACTTTATATAAAGACATGAAAATCAAGTACAGGATTTTATCAAATACAATGGCCTCCACTTTGTAACATAGCCTAAGATAATGTGGAGTACCCAAGGTTCAAGGGTAGACCATGTAGTGTATTATATAAATGTACAAGACGCAACAGACCCCTTGCGTCTTCAAGTTCAACACTTTTGATAAAACATTGTGTTGACTGACATTCTGTACGTGAACAGGTAAAGTCCTTGGAGAATATCAGAATGTATGCAGAGGTCAATGTTGTTTAATTGTTTCAGCGGTTTCGTGTTGGTGCAGTGGTTAGACTTTTTTAGTCAACCTCACAAAATGTTCGCAACATTTTTTTGCCCATACTTCTCATTGTTTCAAGTGAAACTTTCAAAAGGAGTGGCTGTGATTTGCGAAAGTTGCTGTACTCGAGGGAAAGGACAAAACAAATTGTCACTTCTCTAAAGATATGTGTGCGTAACCCCATAGCATCCTTGAGATAATGACAGGTTTGTTGGGGTGCGGTGTGCCACGCATATCAAAGCATAGCATTTCCTTGTATGACCTTGGGTCGGATGCTCACATGTTGTTTGTATGCTCCACACATTTTTGCTCTGTTGCGCGACTGTCGTGCACATGCAGAAAAAAAACATGGCCAGAGTAATTGGAAATCCCAAGTCATAAGTCACTTCAAACAGTTGATACTGTTCTAGCGTACGGTGGATTTGTGCCTTAGTCTATAGTCCTTAGCCTTAGTCTATTCGTCGTGTTTTATCACGCAACCAACGGCTCACCATTGCGCAATGACAAATTCAAAGCCGGTTTCGTGACACGTGCTGATTTATCTACAGACAGCCGGAAGACATAAAGTAACAAGTTAGTTGTAAAATCGGATAGTCTAATTATATGTAGAGGTTATGTCTCATGTCTCGTTATTAATGGTGCTTGCTTTTATTTCCACAAGTCTTATCTGCTTTCAAATTTCAGTGAATTAATTCCATCTCCAACTTCTCAATGCACACCACCATTATATAAAGCCCACAACCAACTATTCACGTTGGACTGAAAAACAACAGTTTATGTTTTTGTCAGAGATGTCGAGCTCGTTTATACCAGGCTTATTTCAATCGCGGCGATCGGAATAAAGCAACGGTGGTTTGGCTGGGTCCTCAAATGACTTTGACAGTGTTTCAGACGGGAATGTATCAGACGAAAATATTGCCCTGGAGGTTAGGTGTTGATATGTTCTTTATAACCAGTGAGCTACTATGCAGGTTGGAAAAATCAGTAAGCAATTCTGCACGTTGTCTTTAACCTTTGGGTTAAGTTATTTTTTAATCGCTGTAATCATTATTATAACGATCATGGTTATTTGCCTTCTCACAAAAATGGTTTATAACTTTCATGTTAAAGAAGAATAAAACAAGGGGGGTTTAAAAACCTTGATCTTATAGGGTGGAAATAACAAATCAATGCCTCTCCTAAGAGTACGACTTCCAATGAACATTTGACACTGCTTGCATTAATCATCGTTTAGAATGAGGATGGCACGTTTTCTTAAAGGGAACTTCAGTCGAATACTGGGGGATTCAACGCGGATGTAAAATGCATGATTTCATACGTGTCAAAATCAATGTCTCTATTGCATGTATAATATTGAGAAGTCGGAATGAATTATTCAGGGTTTGTTTGGATCGATCTATGAGGCTACACGAACTCGTGTCACGAGCTTTTAATCATTTCTTTGTATTTTTTTCTGGGCCAATGTGACCGTTCACATTTGGTAATGCTTGCTTTCATTTTGTTCTGTTTAGACAAGGGTAAGTCTTAACAATTAAACGAGACGCTCGTGTTTTGCTTGTGCGCCATACTTTGAAGGTACAGACATACAAATCATTACGATAATAATGTTGTCAGGCAACGTCTTGAGAAGCAATAAAACGAGCAACATTTCATTGACTTTGTTTTTTTTCATGTCGGCACATGAGCACCTGTTGCACGTAAATATTCCGAATGTAATATTTTCGTGAACCTAACTTCATTTCAGATTTAGAGACTTTCTCTGAACTAGTGTCAAACAACAACATCCATCAAACATCCATCGAGCTGACAGCAGTTTATTTTTTATCGATTATTTTAGATTTCCGAAATCAGCGCACAGGTCATTCAGTTGGTCTTTGTATTAATTTCATACATCTGTCTATACATTGTAAAGGTCAACCTATTGTATTATGCCACATAGTGCAAGCCGGCATTTTTAATTGTTGTTTCAAGTCATCACGCGAATGACGTGTTTCCGGTGTGGGTTTTGTTTCAGGAAGTTCAACTTCTATAGTGTCAACTGCGTTGGTCGGTGTAGTGCCGACACAATTATTTACACAAAGACTAATTTCTTTGTTTATTTATCCCTTAACTACATCAAGCATGTCACTGACTAATCGCATACGGTCGTTGAGGGCAGAGTCAGAATGAAATGTCACTGTTAAACCGTAGAGGGTGGTCCTTTCTCTGTGCTGTAACGCAGAGAACCTTTCCATTAGGCACTGTTACTGTGGAATTTGAAACGTCATAGTGGGAACTGGCAGTGATGAGGCTCTGTTTCAAAGATTAGGGCCTCAGACACTATACTGCCTTGGTAAGTGGTACCTTTACATCGGTCACCCAGTGGCATGTCTAAGATTTTACAGAATGTCCAATGCGCAAAAAAAAAAAAAGATGGAATAAGTGGGGATTGCCGGCGCCAAATTGTCCTCTCACGCCCTAAGAGTAGCTCTTAGAAGGATTAACTTCAAGAGAATTATTGTAAATAAGTGAACGTGTGGAATGCGAAACGTTTTGACTGCTTTGCCCTACTTTTCAGCCCCGCTAAACGGGCATTGACACAAGCCGGTATTTACATCTAGGTTTCAAGTTTTCGATAACACAAATCATATCCTCTTCAGAGCTATTATCTTATTGGGCAGGGGTCGAGAATTCATTAAAGCCTACAAATGGTTCAAGAAAATGTGCACACATAATGGAATGGAACTTTCAATTATTTATGCACATAAATGGCTGGTTTTCTACCGGGTACCTGTTTGAATAGAGACACTGAATTCCCCCCGGGGCGAGTGAGAAGGAATGTGAGAATGAAAGAATGTCAAGTCTTTGCAGACAAAATAAAGAGTTGTACGGCAAAATGAATAGCTCATTCAGAAAACATTTGGATAAATGAAGGAAGTGGAGAATCAAACCTCAGTGTTGACAGTAAACGGGATGAAGAAAATAATGTTGGAAGTTCTTTAGAATACCCAGCCGATATTGGGAATGCGTAGTCTTAAGTTACAATGGGAGTGTACCAGTGTGTATGTGTGTGTGTGTGTGTGGGGGGGGGGGGGGGGGCTGAGTTATATATTGTGAAAAGAATACAGTTGCCGGACGGGTACGAGAGAGGACCCTATTAACTCAATACCCCAAACTGGGGCGTTTTAACTGTCCTTTCACCTTCAACCACATCTGTACGATGGCGTTCTGTATGCGTATTAGCTGATCTGAAAACCGAGGATGAGGCAGGGTTTTGCTTAGCTTTATATATACATTAGTTTTATATAGTAATTTGTTGATATACGACACGATGAAGGAACTAGTATCCATGTACCAACATTGGTTTCAGAGAGGAACATTTTTCTAATTCCTTAACCGATCCGAATGTGATTATTATTGTTTTCATTATCAGAACTATAAGATGGAAATCAGCCGTAAAATGGCACAAGTACGGACGCCACTTGAATTTCTTCGGGTGTTTTTCCCCGTGGACACGGTCAAGACTCGCTGGACGAACATGGTCAACGAGTCCATCCAGAACGCTTGGCGAGCCGGCCGGACAGAAACAGATGCAGAACGGCCAAATTTCACGCCTGAAACAGCCAACAGACGTACGTTACCGTAACCTTAAAATTTGAATGTTTCTAGTTTCAGTCAGGCCTGTCAAATACCTCGGCAATATCGTTATATTTAATGCTTTAATACTCTTTGTCGTCTCACTTCGACAGTGCTGGAAGAGGTACACACCCACGTCAAGAACATCAGCTGTGGCGAGCCCAAACTCGTCCTCATTGATATGTACGAGGAGTTGAACCTCACAAAAGGAAGCCTGGTGTGGCTCTACCCAGAGTGCACTAAGGTGAGGCGATGTGAAGGTAGCGGATGTTGCAGTGGAGGCGCCCCCTGCGTTGGGAAAGCCAACACAAGAGAGAACATCTCTAGACCTGTGAGTATTTATGACGTCATCTTTGAACCCCCCAAAAAGGTGAACATTTTCAATTTGTGTGTACACCAACTTGATTCACTGAACTCATTTACATGTGTTTACAAAACCGATTAGTTTCACTCGAGGGTATGTACAGATGGAGTAACTCTTTGACGAAGTTGAAAATTGCAATGATCTGAGTTGGGTTTGAACCTGTGGTTGAAAAAAACCCCAATAGAATCTAGATTTGAGGTTTCACCATGTAATAATAATCATCACTGCGGTCGTTCTGAAATGAAATGTTGTCCAACAACTCGACGTTTCGATCAGTATGCTCTGATCGTCTTCAGGAGAAAATTTGTAATGACTTGATTCATTTAATGCCTTCTTTTTTTTTGCAGTTCATGGTGATGAGGGTTATCCCAGGCGAAATCATTCAAAAGGAACCACACTACATTAGACACTCCCTGTATGCTGACACGGAGTGTGTCTGCAAAGAGCGCCCTCTGACGCCCCACTGCACACCCCAGGAATGCTCGGACACCATGAGGTTTGATGAGGTGCTGTGCCGGTGTGTCTGCACCAAACCCTGCCCGAAGCCCTACCGGCGGGACGAAGAAACATGTGATTGTAACTGTGCTGATAAAGATGGTGGATGCAATAAGATAAAGAGGGGACGCAGACGGCTTTCGAGTGCTGGGTGCAGGTGAGTTAAGTCATTATATGCTTTTAGGAACATTCACAAAACCGTAAGTAGAGTGAAAACATGATACGCAGATATTTCCTCACACCCTTCGTACTAAAGCCTTGAGCAGACTCAGTACAAGAACTCAAAATGAACTTTTAAAACAATCATTGCCAAAACGGAAACGACTCCGGATAGACTTGCATCCTTGAATGTCAAGTTCGAATGTCCTTCCTCCTGCCCTTGCCCTTGTCCATCTGATCTCGGATTGACCTCTGTTTGTTGATGTTTGTTCCTTCTTAATTGGTTGCCTTTTTCAACGAAGTGTGTGTAATAACGGTCCAAAACTATGGGTTGGTATTCCTGCAACGTGTTTTCTTGGGTGGATTAATGGGAATACTTTACAAGTCTTCTTGACTTGTTGTACCCACAACTATAATTATAATTGATATAATGTTCGCTTTTTTGCAAGTAGACGTGTATTTAAGTATCAGTAGTCTTAATTTATAAAACTTTCTATTTTTGTAAACACCTTTTCTCTTTACTGCAAGTTTATTAAACAAATAATTGTTCGTGTCTACTGTTTGATAACGCTCCATCATTCCCTGATTAGATTCGATTTAGAACTAATTTAAATCTGGACTTTATGTCATTCTGGTGATTAATTTGTGTTTGTTTCGTTTCTTCACTCAGATGTGTGATGGACCAGCGCTGTCTCCAACCGGCCTGCAAAAAGGGGTACAACTTCAACACGCGTTCTTGTAAATGTTTACAGACCGACGCGAGCAAGCGACGAGAAGTCAACCGGAATAACCGGAACGGCCGGACCGACACCCAGCTGCCGTATCCCTCCCGCAGCGCGCGCACCGACGTGAATCCATCGCAGTCTTACGGCTCAGCGTCGGAGCCCCAACCGGGGCAGCAAGTCGACCGTTATTCATCAGACAGCGATGGGCCGGACGCAGAGATGAGAGAGGATGAACTGCTGGTTACCTGGGACTCGGAGGACGTGACACCCGACTCGTGCCATGGGCTGGCATGTCTTGAATCGCTCGAAGGGGTCGACACAGGCAGCGGCGCCCGTGGAGACTAAACAACTATCCGGATCCGTTAAACTAACCAGATGGTCGGGTAAACCACTGTTTAATTAAACATTGTATTGTCTGGTACTAAAACCGTTTGTTGTAATTAAACTGTTGGTTAAAAGCTAAATGCTAGAACTGATAACTGCCGAAGAGACATACAGAGATAAAAGCCCCTCTTGTTAACATTGAAATTCTGAGGGTTTGGGCTTGGTGTGACTGAACTTTGGGCCCGGAGGTACTTTGCGATTTTAATTACCCACACTGGAAGTCTTTGAATAAACCATTCTAATAATGATATCAACCGGTTTGGGACGGTATTTTCATCAATATCCGTGTATCAATATAACACAGATTGCATCAAGAGAGAAAACCACAAAAAGAACTAAAGAAATAATGTAATCGAAATGACAAAAATGAAAAAAAAAATCCCAAAACAAAACAAAAACACAAAACAAAAAACAACTTAATTTTAGAGCTCTACACAGAGCATGACGTCCAGGTTTCTTCAAATGGGGACTAGGCTGTTAATGTAATGAAACAATTTTGTTCTCTGAATGAAAGTGTAATTTCAGAATTGTTATTTTTATTTTTATTATTATTTTTTTTTACTATTCTTAAACTACACAGTGCCAATTTTGCATATTGGTTTTGTTTTTTTGTTCGCATAATCATTCTTTACAAGACAGATAACCTTACGGATTTTTATAATGAAACTGAGAGTTATAAAATTGTGGTATTATACGTAGGCAGTGTAAAAAAAAGTCTGACGCTATAGTATCTAGAGTTAAGTATTGGTATTTCTTAAATTTCAAGTGTATATAAAATATGTATAATTGAGATAATATTTCTATAAACAGAATATTGAAGGGTAAGAGTGGAGCCTGAATCCACAACTAGAAAGTTAAACTAAGTTGACAATTTTGATAATCACACACACACAAATTGATTCTGAAATAAACAGTGATAATTGTCATCCATTTTAATTTAGACTTGCTTTGTTTATGAGTTGTGTGAAATCTTCAATACAGAACAATCTCACACGTCTGCCTTGCTATTTTGACAACATTGATCAGATGGCGCACAATAGACCTTGGTCTTATTGTACCACGTTATTGTGTCTCCCATTAGATTCAATGTAACTAAACCGAGGCTGTAAGGAAAAATAGTCTGGTCTCTTTTCGATGATTCTCTACCTAGTCAGTATAAAAAGATCGGTGATTTCACACCGGTCCACGCCGCGTACCATACTACACTTTGTGACAACGATTGAAACCAGCAACACGGAGCACGTGCGTTTGCGAAGAATTTCTTCCCTTTTGAAAGGCATTTGTTCAGTGAACCGCTAATCATATTGCGTGTCGATGATCACGTGACTCAACAACTGACTGTCAAAGCATCGACTCCGCTGCAAGACGTAAACAGCGAGCTGCAAGATTTAGCTACTTTTTGCACCAACCGACCAACCGACTAACCGACCAACCGAGACAAACAATGTTCACTCAATTACCCCGTGAGAGAAATAGCAAGGTTGCTGAATGATATGACCGGGTAAGTTACGGTATTAACTTGTGTATTTGGCTAAATTGTTTTACTTAAAATCACTACAAGCGCACATACATCCCAGCGAAACACCAAGCATGGTGCTGCATCTAATTTGTGACAAAACATGTTGCATCTCTATTCTCATGACTTAGCCTACCAACCCACCACGACGTGTTTGAAAATTAAATCTATGGGAACCCAGTGCAGTAGATGTTTGCTTTTCACGCAATCGTTTAGTATTTCGAATTAATTAATTAAGGTTGCATTTTGTTTTGTTTTTTCCACATTTCCATAGCCTGTTTAAAAACCTTGTTACGCCCTCAGCGTCAATTCTCTCACTCATTTCAAATGTTTCTTTCTTTCAACCTGGTGTTGGTTGTGGACACTACATTTTTATAGTACAAACTTCTTAACCGTAACCAGGCTTTTCATTTCATTTTGTTTGTTTGCTTGGTGTGTTTGTTTGTTTGGTGGGCTGTTTTGTCTCCTTGTTTTCCTTTTTTCATAACTTTACGTTATTCGCAAAGTTAATACGTTTCAGTGGAGGGTGATGTTGTACAAACAATGAAAACATTCTAAGCAGTCTCACTACAAGCGCGCCCTCTGTCTTACTCCTCGTGAACAAATTATGAAGTAGGGACTAGTCATTGCGTCTTGGACCAAGACTACGGAGTTTTTCGTGTGGCATTTTGACGCGATTGTAGGATTTTGCAAATGGTTGGGCCCCAAATTAGGTTACAGTTAACGAGAACTCGGTGTAGAACGGGTACAGAATGTACGACTCAGATGTGAGTACGTTGTACTAACGAATCTATACTTACTACTATATTCTCAGATTTAACTATTTTCCCCAAACCATTGATTTCATCTGTTCATTTATGTCCTTTTGATATGTTTTGTATAATGACTTTCGTACAAAAAGTATGTGATTATTTATCTATACAAAATGTTTTATTCCTTGCAACATTGCCTCAAATGTTCCCTTATTCGAAAATATACAAATCTGCCGTACATGCTTATTATAAAGTGAATAAACAATCATTTTAGTTTACAAAAAGGTATTTTCAAATTAAACAGTTTTCTGCAGACTCGTACCGAATCTACAGTAAACTATCGAACCTACAGTAAACTGTATAGATTCGTAATAAATCTGCTGTTACACATAGACTTGTAAAAAAATAATCATCACTCTTCTCAATAGTGTGACGTCATAGAAATATCTTGAGTAATGAGTAATAATATAATCATCCTGTGAGATGGTTGTTGCCAAACTACAGGAAATGAACACAAGTTATGTATTCGAATTTTATAATTAGGAATATCCAGAATCATGATAATTATACCTAATCACGAATATCAATGTCAAAATAATTTACTATATCCTCTTTAACATTTCACGGTGTTACAAACAGACAAAAGTATGACATATAGATTGAACTCATTGTTTTTAGAATAACAATGCCTAACGATGTTTTCGAGGCTTGCGACTTGACTCATTTTAATAACATAAAACTAAATTTATTATAGATGGACTATTCATGGGTGACAAATTATAATCTGAAAACCATTAGTATTAGAGTATTACAGTCTCCTGATGGATTCACTCACTAAAATCTTCATATGTGGCAGTAGGCCTACGACTGGGGGTGGGTTGGCGTTGGAATGAGCAGCAAAAAAAAACAACACCTGTCATCTCAATGTCTTATTCTCGTTTTTATTTTCAGAATATCGAATATAAGTTATTATAATTTCCCACCCGAGGAAATGCCCTTGACTTTTTTCACAGGACTCGGGAAAGTACCGAGTATATACAGTGCATATCGGTGTATGGGTAAACATTACAAATAATATTGTTTATCCCCGATGCAAAAATTATAATATATTAGAATGGTTGCGGTACCCGCTGCTAATAGGATTCTAGCTACCTCTAGCTACCGGGCAGTCTCGGTAGTTTAGTTGGTAGGACATCTGCTCTAGAATGGCGGGGGTCGTGTGTTCGAATCCCACATGAGGAAAATGCCTGTGATTTTTTAACACACATCGGTGTGTAAGTAAAAATTACAAATAATATTCTTTATACCCGATGCAAAAATTAACATCTTTTATTGTAATTTTTTTTTTGTAATTTGAAATAGAAAGTGCCGTAAAACAACTTCAATTATTTGACAGTGACAGACACATACAAGCTAACGGTATCACTTTACTGATTTCACTTGGAAAGGATTTTGAATGTCATCTCGGTGGGATAAAGATGGACTGTTTAAAGTCTTTGAGACCAAAACGAGGCACGTGAGAAATCAGTATGGCTGATTTAGGCAGTGTCGGAATAATACCAGATGGCGCAATATAATTAAATAAATAAATATACATGCATACAAAACTCGGTACAACTCAAACAGGAGCAAGCGTAAATACAAAACTGCAAGTATACTGGTAACACATTCAAAAGAAATAAAATATTCATGATGAGTTACTGATTTCCATAATAATGTTGTTTTAACGATTGAAGACACTAACAACACTGCAAAAACTTGGGTGTTAGGTTGATTCTCTTTGTAGCTATATGTGACAACACTGACATGGTGTTAGTTATCCCCATTTCTTTATCGTTGGTAAAATTAACACCATGTCGGTGTTGTCACATATAGATACCTAAAGAATCCCTAAACACCCCGGTTTTTGCAGGGAATTGTGGATTTCAAAGAAGTTTAGGTCACGTGATGTAAAAAACAAAACCTCTTGCATGTGACAATTGTCAATGCAGCAATTCCAGTACTTGGAGTATTTCATTATTATTAATCAAGGTAAACTTCGAGGGATACTTCGATTCGATGGAAGTATTAAAAGAAGAAGAAAAAAAACGCGGGTTAATCCGTGCCAACTCACAGACAGTGTAAATTACTGCCCTCGTAGACCAAGCACATCTTCAACGATGGTTTTGCAAGTTTCAAAATTGGAGGTGATTTTACAAGGACTGGTACATTGACCGAGTCATGGTACCAGACATAAATCAAATGAAATTCACAATATTTATGATTTCACATTTTCCGTTCCAACATTATGGCAAACTTTAAATGGCACTTGCACAGGTCTGTTGCATATACGTACACAAAATTAAACCTCAACCATTATTTATCTAAACATGCATTCCATCGGGGACACTGTATCCAAATAACCTAAAATCAATGGCGTATCGTTTGTGGAGCAACTTGATTTCGGCAGGAAACAGCTGTGAGAAATAACGAAGCACTCTCTCTGAGCTTCCGGTGGGGTTGGTGGAGGCGGGATACTCTTGGTCCAATCGTGCGGTTTCGATGACTGCACTTGCGTCTTCCAGCAGAGAACTATAGTTGCCAAGTATGTCATAGTGTATCATACACGGATGACACTCGCTGTACATCTCCGCCCAGTGCGGTTCAAGATCTCGATTCTTGGGGTCACTGACGAACCGGACAAACTGCTGAAAAGTCACATTTAACGTTCCATCTTTCATCTTTCGTGGGTTCTCCCGAAACGTCTTGTCACCATATCGTACGATACTGGGGCCTATCTCTTTCCTGAACTTCGTACTACTTGGGTAGTCCATTTCAAACTTATCGATATAAGCCGAGACAATTCGCTCAAAGGGATGCCGTACGAACATGAATTTGTGGTAGTCGTTAAGCATACGTTTTGCTTCGGTGATGGGATATGAACTTAACAGACGCATGTGCTTATCCGTTTCCACATGGGCCATTTTTTGGCCGATCTCTTTTGCAGAAGGGTGAATCCCTTTAGCAACCAGTAATATCCGCTTCCAGTTGGTGCATCCAACCTTTGGGATGTAGCAGTAGATTAGCTTATGCGAATCAAGGACTAAAAGGTGAGAGAGTGAGCGAATACTTTTTGGGCTTAAATTGAAGTTGACGGAAGGACTCGTCTGCGTGTTTTTCAAGTCGGAGCAAGTCTCCTGGACACGACGTTGTCGATTGGCTTGCTCACGCCACCAACGGCAGGATTTATTGCAAGTCGCTGTAACAAGATGGTCGACTACGGGGTGTGTCATGTTCATCTGAACTGGTGGTTTTACCGTTGGTGGTTCTTGATTATATTGCACAGCAGGTAGAAATGACTGAAAACCCTGTGCCACTGATAGACTGAGCCCTTCTGGTTTCTCCTGGGGGAAATAAACAAAACAAAAACCGAATAACATAAACATTAAAACCATCGCTAAATATCTATTTGCATACTCTAAAATTTGACAGATTAAACCTACGGGGAGAGTACTTCTGCCCAGGCCCATTAGAGCCACCCTTGATGTCCATGCACTTCCATCAGATGTACGTGTATTTTATAGTTAAATAATAAAAGTGGGGTCTACATTTATTGACTTGCTCCTTCGGAGAAATACGTTGAACCTTTGTGAACAAAAGTACTATACAAAGATCTACTTCCAACGATCCAACGATCCACATAAAACAAGAAAATTCACGTTTTCTCGATTCAAACTTCGAAACCAAATTCACGCTCATTTTTCTTCAGGATTTCTATCCACATTGATAATTTTCCTCCAAGTTATAAGCCGTGTGATCCTCACCAGATCTGACGACGATCCAACTTGGACTCCAGATGGGGTCATCCTGGATATACTCCCACTCTGACCATCTTGAGCTGCGTCACTTTTGACCGTCAACCTGTCTTCGTCCGACTCTTCTGGCGACACTCGGATCCGTGAACCTGCCCCAAAGTGCTTGAAATTCTTAACGACATGGTGAATCCTTCTCTCCATCAGTTTCTCGGATTCATTCTGCTGCTTTGTAGTTGCATAGGATTGTTTACCTCCACTATAGGCAGAATGTGTATCTATGAGGAAAAAAACCACGAAGATTTACAATCCGTTCTGTACTTTAATCACTTTGATCCCCAGTCATATTATGACCTTTCAAATTCACTATAATACCAGGTCAGATTGTGATGATACCACAATGTAAATATGCTTCTTTTATCTTTACTTAGCGTAATATTGAAAAGGTTTAGGTATCCTTGTCTTTGAAAAAAGAAAATGGAAAAATACCCGAGTAACTTCTTGAGACAAGACTAAGTATGCTGTCATCCTCAACTCTTTTTATATGTATGGCATGTTCTGTCGAAGTGATTTTCAATGGGGGGGGGGGGGGGGATTTGTTTGTTTGAATCGATTCCAAAAATTAGAAAAGAAGTCGAGGATAGCAATTCTGAACTGCAGAAAAAACTGCATTCCGGGCAAGTTGAACATTAAACGAGCATAACAAATCTCGAACTAATCTTCTATATAATTTATATATATATATACAAAAAAAGTAAACACCATTAAATGTCAGATGACTAAGATGTGTTTGTCAGCACACAGATCAAGGTTCAAAAATCACCCACAACACAAACCTCTTCCTCCACGCACAAACTAGCCTTGCAGCATGTCCAGGAAGTTGTGGCAATGGGCTGTCGTGCCGAATTTGCTATATTTTTCCCGTAAGCTGATAATCGTTATCATTACTCACCTAATGCATAAGCCCTCGATGACGCACTGTAGCTGCCGTTGTATAACACCACCGTTCCAGCTACTACTGCAATGGCCAAGACAACAACACCTTTGAAAAGGCTCGAGTAAGAACAACGATTAAAGATGAGCTGCCCTGGCCACCGTGCGGCTGCCATTTTAACAGTGGCACCTTTAACCTTTGATCTCGAGTCAAGGAACGTGTTTATACCATAGAGAAAGGTGTTAATAATACCGAGTCATTTCCTTCTGTCGTGAGGCGGCGTCAGAAGGAATCCATCTCCAATACTCCTTCAGGTTGTACCTTACAAATCTTGATGGATTTACACACATTCAAACTAAAACTGATTATCAAGTAATGGTGCGCTATTATTGTAAATATCCAAGGTCCTCAACACACGGTAGGTCTACATGTTCTGTACATGTACATGTACATTTGTACATGTACAGTAAATGTATGTACTGCATGTGCTGAGCGCACGGAGCACTATGTTGTGTAGCCACTGTTGAAGTAGCTATGCTATCCTTCGCCCGCGCTACGAGCTGTATAATAAGATAGGTCAAAGAGCGTCTCAATTTCCTGGGCGAATTGCTGTTTACATCATAATGTACAAAGCAGCGTTGAGATCTTTTAAACTTCACCAAGTCGTTTATGTACTCGGTGTAGCAAACCACTTGGATATTGATCTACCATGTTTGGCTTACCGTGTGCAATTGTTTGTAGCAAGGTTCCATGTTTGTAGTATGTGTTAGTCTAGTTTAATGCCCCATGGTGTTGGCATGGAGGTTGAAAATAAACCTCTAAAAATTGGGTTAGTTTATCCATGGAGCAAGGAACAGTTCCTTGCTCTATGGTACATCGGTTATAGAGCCTTTTGATCAGCTCCAGCTCAACATTGGTAAGAAAGAAAAACATAAATGTTCACAGATTTACATATGCCTTACATGGTATAAAGAAAATAGTGGTAACAGAAAAAACACTTGAAACATTTCTGCCTGAAGTGTTATTGTTTTTGAATAACAAATAAAATAAGATCAAAAAATCAATTTTTGTCTCATAAGACCAACACTCGCCTGAGAATGCTTACAAAAATGCTGAATGCATTTTTACCGTTTTCTTGCAAATGAAATAACGTAACGAGCCAAAATCTTCACAGGTTGGTTTTTATTACATTTATTTAAATTTTGAATTGTGCAAGGAGTGGACGCATTTACAGCCACTTTTTTGTCAATGTTGACCAGAGCCTTTAACCAAACAAACACCACAAGCACATCAATTATACAAGATTGATGGATACACACGTATAGCCACGGAGTTAATACTTATTGAACGCCTAGCGGCGCCCTTTTTGTAATCGAAACTTGTGTTTGCCAGGTGGCAAAACAAACCACCACGAAATAATACAAGTGCTTTAGAAAGAAGTTCAAAGATTACCAATAAATTAAGAAAGACCAAATGGTTGTGAAGACGAACTGGACCAAAAATATGGCTCCTTGCGGTATTTCTCTGGCGTAAACAAAATACGACGAAAACTATATCAGTTAGAGATAATCAAAAGGGCAGCATCCATTGTTTTGCATTTTGACAAGCTTAGTGTAGGGGTGTTTATTTTTCGCATTTCCCCCATCGTCAATATCCAATAAAAAACTTGATTTCATGTAAAAGTTAATGTTGTGTTTTTGAAGTACAATGAACTTTGATTCTGTCACCTTAGTGATGGGATCACCCAAACACACTAGTGTACTCTGCTTTTTTAACGTCATTTCCTCCAAACGGTGAAAATGCCCTGAGAAACGAAACTTGATAACGAAACTCTCTGTCCATTTTTACGCGGAGTTGTTACATTTTTGGGGTGAGATATCACAGGGTGGGGAGGCGGCATGTTAGGGACGACCCAACAACCCATCGCTCTGGGCAGCACCCAGAACCTTTATACTGCACCAGCGTTTTTGGAACCGTTGGAGCCTGCACGGCACCCAACAAAGGCCGAGTTATAGCTTAGCGCAGTCGAGTCGCCACCATTGTACTCCTCCTCGCTTCAGTGGACATTTCGCCAAGGTCGTGCGAATTCGAAGGGAGCTAGCTCTAGCTGTCGTTGAATAGTGTGACACAAACAGCTTGGAGTTTTGAGCAATGACGTGATATAGCAGATGGAATGGTGTCCAATGTAGTTTTCCCCTCGAGTTAATTGGTTTTTGAATGCATACTTCAAGACAAAACTCTGGCAGATATATGGTAAGTTCGTTTAATTTGTGATCACATCTTATCGAATCATAAATTGAGAAATGTTTCAATCAAGTTTGGGCGTGTTGCGCTCTAATTTATATCGTTGCGCAGAGAGAGCGTACCGGGACTTGTACTATTGTAAGTCTATTGAACATGCAAGGTAAAATCATTTGTACTTATTGCAATGATTCGTCGTATTACAACACAACACCAGTAAGTTGTGTCTGAGGCCCATCATGGGCGATGGGTGGAAGGGGTGTGTTATCCATCGTCACAATGTTAAACTTGGTAATCACATCTTGCTTTGTTATTATTACCAATGGCTGAATATTGGCAAAATTACTGTCAAACTGCAGTATTAAAGGGAAAGTAAATAATCTCTTGGAAAATCGAAACTAGTTTAACTTCCGTTATTCTCTTTCAATAAACACAGCTTGCATCCAACTTGTGAAAAATTCTTAAAGTTCGGTAGTCAAGTTATAGTAAAAACAACGACAACTTTTTTTTTTATGTGAACAATCATTATACGTTGGGCTAATTTTGATGAGTTGATTTTCGGGGTTTTCAAATGCAAATTTCCCAGTATTTCAGATCTCTGCTGGTATGAACTATCTAAACAGATTGAAACCAATAATACTTTTTCGATAATTACCAGCCTTGTAGTTTGTCATTAATCCAATCATATAGTTTAGGATTATTTATTTTACGGTGTACGCGTTGCGTATATTTAGGCCAGTTTTCGGGGGGTCTCTGCATTGTGCCCATCCAGAACTAAACAACCAAACTCAGCTGACTGCAAAGACTATACCAACAAAATGCACAGGCTACTAAAACTGGTGACACCACCAACGAGGAAACTTGTTATTGCCCCTTCTAGATCTACTAGATCTATGTAACCAAACCGAGGTTCGAAGGGAAAATAGACTGGCAGTCTGGCACCCATAATCCAAAATAAGTACTAAATTATGTGCTATAAGCCTGTAGGGACTCGACGAAGATAGTTGTAAGATGACTAAGGTTTGTAAAAGTAGGTAACTAATTGTGTCCCCTCAACGCCCAACTTGAAAGACTTCTGAGTTGCGGAGGACGATTTGGAGTAATTGTGAAATGGACTGTGATGAACCGCCTCTTTACCAAAAGAAATCCTCGTGCAGTTGTGAGCCTCTACTTTGTTGAACAACTAGGGTTTCTTGCATAATCGAAGTTGGCCTTTGAACACTTCTTCCATCGGTGTAACCACGGGAGCAAGCTTTCACTTCCCAAAACAGCTTAGGGTGGATTTTACAAAACCATTCCTAACTTAGGACTAGTTCCTACCTTATGATTGGTCCTATAAGTTAGGACTAGTTACTCTTCCTAACTCGAGATGAGACTTTAGTCCTATCCACAAAATGAACGCCCAAAACGCTTTATAGTGTTTTGTTCTAGCTAGCAATGCACTTACAACGATGTTTCTTTTTCTTTCATTTGAATTTATTCAATCAATTTAAAGTAACAGTACGCGGGAAGAAGACTTTGTATGAAGTTCATAAAAATAAAAATAGCTGTTGACAAAGCTTGTTTACACTCCCCATGTAATTTTGAGCTTTGTAAACAAACGGGTAGCGGTTTTTGTTGTGTAATTTAATTAGCCATCTCGTTGTTTTGTATTATGTAAAATGTCACAGAGTGATACTATTTGAAGCATTTTAGCAACCTTCCCCTCGCAGGTAATTACCAGGGGGCAATTAAACTCTATCTCCCATTGAAACGCTGACAGATAAATTATTTACGCAGTTACAACGATATAATAAGGAACGCTGTGTCTTGTTAATTATGAGTTGAGATATGGGAGATGCATCATCTGGTGTGGTGCGGTCCCCCCCGTAATGGCTTACGCATGACCGACACATTGGAATTCACTACATTCCTTGTGTGGATTTACGATCAGGCTAGAAATGACCATGGGGACCATCGGTGAAGACTTGAGCTTCCTTGGTGTGACATACTGCTTTAAAGACCTGCACGCCATGGCCTGTACATGCAGAACTTCAATCGAACTGTGAAGATTTCGCGCAATAGACTTCGTTTCCAATCCAAAGATTCTCCATGTCCAATCTAGATGCGTTTGCCGAAACGAGGCAGCGAGGGAAGACGACTGGTCTCCTTTTAGCACTTTAATATTTTTTTTTTGTCACAGGAGCCCAAAGTCACCAAAACAAAAAAAGTTCACAGCTAAGTGAAAGCGTGGACGTATATGCTTCCTCGTGAATGGCGGTGAGTCTTTCATTCAAAGGAGCTGACCGCAAAGATAACTGTGGAAATCTAGGATGTTGAATTTTAACCGTGATTACATTTTTCCCCAAAAGTTATATTTTCCCGTGTGGGTGTAAATGCAAAGGCTATATAGAAGCCTACAAATATGAAATGATGGGTGGACGAAACTTCACCACAGGATGCCAATTATTTTAATTTACCACAAACCCTGGTTTCCTTGTAGTATTTTTGATGGCACTGCTTTCAAACTTTGCATGTCTTTCAAGCTAGCGAGCAATGCGTGTTGTGTTTTCTCCATCACGATGCGACGTGATGGGTTCACTGCAGTCTAAATACCCACATTCTCGAGGAGGGACCGCCGTTGAAATGTTATGGTGATGTAAATAATTTGGGAAATATTACACGCGAGGTCATGTTAAAAACAGCAGGGTGGAAAACAATGTCAGAGGTAAACAACGTCTTTTTTTAGGACAGGGGCTTGCGCATGCGTCAGGGCTACTGCGCGTGTATACGCTCGCAAAAGTAAAAGCAGCAAGCTGATTGGTTCATGGTTCAGCCTCTTGCGCATTACGCGTTTAAAAGGATAAAAAACACATGCGGTATTACAGTTTGTATCATTACATGCATTACAATTTCAGAATTCGGAATGTTTGGGCCTACTTTCATTCTAGATATACGAAACTTTCAGTGGTAGCTAAATTCGAAATTAAACCATAGACAAATGGTCACAAATAGATGGTTCGTTTTTGTGTTGAGCACGCGATGAAATTGAAAACAGCTTCGTTAACATTGATGTATCAGTTATACATGATTGTTATATCCTATCTCTTGTTTATAAAAAAAAATTACTCGCGTACTAATATGTGACGATTTCCACATAACGTCGAATCTTGCTAACTGGACCTTCTCAGTCACTTTCTAAATTCAAATGTAATAGTTTGATATTTAAAAGTAATATCCAAGGTTTTGGTTGATAAATCCTTAGTTTTAATTGTGTTATGTGCTTTGAAAGTATTCTGTTTTTGTATTTCCCGTTGGTCATTTCGGCACTGTAGTGTTACCGGCACCATCTCTTGTGCCATTTTTCATCACATTTTTGTGACTTTTATTCGGCACAGAGTATTAACACATATGTTGTGTTAGACATTCGCTTTAAACATACACTTACTTCCATTAACAGCGTGTTTCAGTGTGGTTATTTATGACCCAATATCTCCTCTAAATTTAGCCTGAATTGAGTAGACAAGCCAGATAATGAAGGACTGTTTTTTCTTCTTCTCCATGAGCAGAGATGTTAATTTCCTTCATGGGTAGAAATTGTCGGGAGTGTTGAAAAATGACCACTACCTACTATTTTTTCATTGTAAATATTAGCATTTTTAGAGTAAAAATTTCTGCAATACCCGATGAAAATTCAATATCCATGACAACATATTTCATATGGTTCTGTTAATCAGATTCGAGTTTTAGAAAAGTAGTCGACGTCCTACGTTCAACATTTCTGTTTCAAGAACGACTCCCCCACTCTACGGCCCAACCCCCCCAGCTTTGCAACACCAATAATGTTGTTTACACCATTCAGCGTAATATTTGTTCTGGCCTCTGGATTTGACCTCCGTCTGGTTGCAGGTATGAAGTGATTGTGGGCTTCTCTGCAGTCTACTGTGTGTGTGTGTGAAGGCAAGGCCTTGGTCTGTGTCGAGATTTAATGACGCATGAAAACAAATGAAGTCATATTTTCAGCAATAGTAACATTAGAAGCGTCATAAAATGTTTGATGCACAAAGTTCCTCTGGTCACAACACACTCTGACCTCGAATAGTATATTCATTTTGCAAAGGATATTTATGATTATGTTATATAACTGCATATCATGGAGTATGAGTTGCATTACGTTTCCACTTTGACAACACTACTGTCGGGAAAAGTGTCTCACGCGGAAATATTAGCTGTATTTACCAATGGCATATACACCAATAATGTATTGTTATACTTGAACTTCGATCCCAGACAGGAAAGTTTTATGCATTAAACAATATGAGTAGTTTCCTTAGAAATCTTCTGCCCGAGTCGCGTGCATTTCAAGGTGACCCTGCTTACCCTAGTCGTCGATGACCCCCTTCTTGTACTCCTGTTGACCCGAGTGACCTCCCGAGTGTATCCGTATCGTGAGAAACTAGCCCCAGTACCAGAGACCTTGGCACACACACATCCCATGATGTTGGGGGAGGGCTTAGTGAAAGTCTATTCAACGTTACATGATGATTGAATAGAACTTGATGTGATCTTGTACCCATACCCCCTTGTGATTGTGAGCCTTGGAATTTGAGATTTCAAAATAGATTCCTTCGGTTCAAGCTTCTAGACTAAAGTGAAGGACATAAAAGGACCTTAGGGGATTCAGAACGTAATGGGATTAAAAAAAAACTGTAATAATGGATGCCCCTGGAGTGAAGAGACAGCGTTGCGCATCGACTTTATGTTGCAGTAGTGATGGCAAACTAATGAACATCGTGTGGTCTACACAAAATTGAAAACCAAATGTAGCTGTACGTTGTCGAATAGCTCACGATAAAATAGACGAAAACGAAGTCACAACGTTTTGACTACACGTGCCATCGTCGTGTATACGTGTGTTTTTAACTCTAAATTTTGTTTCTTCAACGGTCCGGTTACACGGGTAACCGACCGTTTCGGAAACGGTTACACGATTACCAAAATAACCGTAAACGCACACAGGCTTAGGAACATGCCATACCCGCATAGTTATGAACTTGACAGGGCAGTGTTTGCGCATTGGTATTTCAATTACATAAGCAAGAAAAGTTCAACCAGGAAGTTGTGGTGGTAACTGTCATGTGATTGTTGGCGTTTTATAATAACAATAATAACAATAATGATAATAGCAGCAAATAGTATAGCGCATTTTCCAGCGGTTACAAAGCGCTTACAAGAAAAAAACAAATGAAAAACAACGAAAAACAAATTCAACGAATAAGTGAGTTTTTAAAGATGTTTCTTGAACTGGGAAGTACAAGTCAAATTGGCCAATGCATGAGGTATTAAGTTCCAGGAGTTTAGAAAGCAGTACATGAGAATGAACGGTCTCCAGCCTTCTTATTTGTCGTTGGAAAGTCAAGGGTAGTCTGGCAGGATGAGCGTAAATTGTAGGCAGATTGGTGACATACATGTCGTTTTTTGAGCAGTTAATGTAGACACAAAAGTATTTATATGATACCACAATTTACGATTAAATCAAGTCTCTCGCACCGAAAACGTAAGTGTTAGAAGGGAGGCGGGGGAACAACGATTCCACAGTTCCTTTGTAACAAATACAGTGTGCAGAGATGCTACCGTTTCGTCTTAAGAAGAAGCATTGACTAACTTAGATTCATTAACCTGATGGAGTGGCGAGGATCTGTCCTCTTTGTTGATGCCAAAGTTTCCTTCCCCATTAATTGCTAGATTAAACTCTTCCTTGTATGTCCAACATTAGGCGTCCCCAAATGACATTCAGAAACACGAAGGAGGAAGACGCGAGTGACGACCCCATGTCAAATCTCCAATCGGTACCTCATAACCTCATACCACGGACTTTGAGCAAACGATGCCAGTGTACAGTAATCCGTTTAGTAACCCATGGTTGACCTGGCCCCACCTCGGTGGTATGTAAATAGCATCACGTTGCGCGCCGCACCAGGTGCTGGTGTCCGCGGAGCCAGTGAATAAAATACATCTATTATGTCTCATTCAAATAAATAAATCTCGTGTTTATCGAGTGATTCTTAAATTACTTATACGGGGACAGGTGTGTGTGTAAAAGACCCATTGGTAGGCCCAGAGTTCTATATTTTAATTTCATTTCACTTTTGCCATTGGAGAATCGGGTACAGTTTAAATTTACCTCCACATGCATATTGTTTAATTGACCCTGTATCAAATTCAAATCACAGACTCGCCATCCCTGGGTAAGTCTTTGGGAGAAATTTGCAAGCGTTCACATGTTTATATAACTACAGATGTGAATGACATTTGGAAATAGTTAAACCAGGCATTAAACTCTGGTGTTTCTTTTTGAAAAGGTAGACGTTGTGTACTCACGCAAAATCAAGGGTTATGAACAAGTTGAACGAGTAATGTACCGGCAGTTCAATCAGCCCTTTAAAACAGCAGTGTAGTCACGGGGGTCGGGGGGGGGGGCTGGGGGCACATGCCCCCCACAAGTTCCAGTGTCCCCCATGTGACCCCCATGAAAAAATGCAAAGACGTGTAGTTCATTAAAAAAAATATGGCCCTGCCCCCCTCCACTGAAAGCCATGGCCCGTGTGCCCCCCCCCCCCCAGTGAAAGATCCTGCCTACCCCGCTGTCTTAAAAACTTCTTGGGAATGCTTTCGATGATATTAAGATACATATTTACATGTACATCATATTTGGAACAAGATTGGTTTTGAAAGGGCTTTTTACAGCGGGTGTAGTCTGTTGAGAAAGCCGCAATAGTTTCATCTTTTTGATTGTTTCATTCACAAAACAGATGTTTTACTTAGTCATAATCGTTTAGATAAAATAAACCCTGACAGCAGTTAACATTTTACTGACATCGGATTGTAAAACTAATTCGTTTATTTATAACATTTAAATGAGCAGTAATATATCTTCGTAATGTGTATCAGTCGATTAATGTGATTGGCTTATAAAGTGATTAAATAACTCCACTCAATAACCACATTCTCTTTATCGAAACAGATTACGTTGGGAGTAGATCCAGATTTTGAATCACAATGAATGGAACTAAAGGTATAAAATCTTTGCATTCTATTATATACTAGCTATAGAATTAACATTAATGCGATGTAATTTTCATAAGGCATAGACTTGGCCAGTCCTCACGAATATCAAATGTCACGATAATATTGACATGAGATCGTGCTCATAAATTTCCACATTTTTTGTTCTGCCACACTTTGAAAGACCGAGCATCCGTTAATCTGAGATGCGAGTTTCACTTTTGTTTTCGTCTGGACCGTGTTGTTATAATCAACACCGTATTCACATAATTAACAGTTACGTCTGCAAAATTGCTTTGCATGTCTCGCATTGTAGGTCAGTGAACACGATTATCATGGGTGCTGGTTTATTACACGCCTTATAAAAAGATATTCGATTGGTATTTGCGTTACTTAAACATTTTGCAATTAAGGAAAGAATCGGTGGAGTTGGTGTTGCGGCACAAACGAGGAGAGGATATCGAGGATTGGACTGGAGGCCTCGTCGAATGTATTCTAACTTCGTCAGTGTTCTGTTTCCACTCCCAAGTTAATATCTTTATTTGATAATTACTTCTGTTTGTTAATTTTATTCAAAGTTGAGCAGAACAACAGAGGTGTTACAGACGGCAGCCGGTTTGTCTACGAGGAGCCAGAACCAGCGACACCAGTCCCCCAGAATGAAGCCAGGAACCCCATGCCCGCGGGCAGACCTTCCCCGGATGCCTTCATGCCGCGTCCCACTCGCCCTTTCCCCATCTCAAGCCGAGACGAGAACCCCAAACGTGGGAACTGGTGGAACAAGATCGAGTTCATCTTCGCATGTATCGCCGTTTGTAACACTCACAGCTCGTTTGCGACTTTGCCGTACTATGTGTATTCCAACGGAGGGGGTAATTGTTTTGAACGTTTTTGTTTTTGAAGGCATGTAGGCGTTATTTGACATTCACATTCCCATTTCAACATTGGGTGAATGGGTTACTGTGTATAAACAAGTTTAAATGAATAAATAAGTAAAACTAAATTTAGGATCAGTGTGAAGAATTCGTGGCTGCAGTTTTCCCAGCTCCTCTGCAACACGTGCACTGATAATGCAGAATTACCTTGCTTGGCAAGTCTGCAGTGTGGAATGAGAGCATAAACTGTAGTGTAGGCTTTGTTGTTAACGGTCCATATAGCTAAAGATACTAGAAACACGAGATAGGACACTTGTGCCGTTTTGCACGGTAGCAGATGTAACGCATTTTTACCTACCAACCATGTGATGGCGCCCTTCCCCAAGTGTCAATTTTGCTAGGAGTCTTGGCACGATTTGTTGCCGAACAGCAAATTTTCGATCTGCCTTCACCTTTTTTAGTTGGTGGGATCGTTTGGCCTAAGTTTTTTCACCCATTTTGCGTTTCATGTTTCTGAACAGAGTGTCCTTTGTTGTGTTTCTAGTATCTTTGATATAGCCCAATGCGCTTGGTCATTTAAATTTGCTGTGATCTTTTTCTCTAGGACTCTTCTTCATCGTGGTCAGCATTTTGTCAATCTTGTTGGCGTTCCCGTATCTCGTACTGGAAATGGCAGTTGGGCAGTTCTCAAGTTCTGGATTCATCTCGGCCTGGAACTTTGCACCGCTGTTCAAGGGTTTGTAACTAAACGTAATTCATGTATGATACACAATAAACCATTTCAAATCTGAAAGTTTAATTTGTATAAACTTGACACAAGTAAGCATTGTCCTGAGAACCACTTTTCTCTCAAACACACATGGCATCGTGCTACACCCCAAACTTCATTGTTATTATTATATTATTATTATTATTTTGACTTCAATTCACGATAAGCCCAAAGGCCTAAAGGAACGTGCGCAAAATCCATGCAAGTTGTATACAACAACATAATAGAGACATGATTACCCGATTTGCTGAAACTTAATTGATTAATGTGTTTACTGAATTCTAGAGGATAGGAATAAACGTTTATCTCCAAACAATCATTGATCATATCTTTGAAATGACTGAATGAACATTGGAAGCAAGAAGGTGGTTCCATAACTTTGTATCTTCTTTTCTCTACACTTTTGACAATCAGGACTTGGTCTTGTTGCAACCCTGTACCTAGTTCTTCAGAACGCATTTAATAACGTATTATCATCCTATTATCTGCTGTATGCCTTCCACGCTGTCTCGTCCAAGACTCTACCGTGGGTAGGCTGTTCTCATGAATGGAACACTGATCACTGCTATGATGGTTCCAACGCGATGCAATCGCCAGATGTTATGCCACAGAATGTTTCCGTTCCGTACCAGGGGTTTCCCGACAGCCAGAACTCGTTTTTCTACGCCCATGAAGGACCCGACCAACAGATCGACCCCGCGAGTGAGTTCGCCAGGTAAAAATTCTTTCATAGGGTCGCTGAGAAATAGTTGACGGAAGCAATCAATCGTTGACACTTGTATTCGTTCTCTAGTCGAAATCTAAACCATAATGAGAATGCTCAATTTGGCTTTGAGTCTTTTGAGTCTACCTCTGTTGCCTGTTGTCTTTCTGCTGTGCACGCCCGCTGTGTTAGCTTTGTACACGCAAGGTGGTTTAAGTGTATTCACGTTGACAAGTCTTGTGACTGTCGTAACCAGTCTACTCTACCCATCTCATCTTTTTCCAGTTTTCTTGTCCCCCTTTTAAATGTGATTTTTCTTCCTAAGGATTTCTCAGTTGTTGGTCTTATGATCCGTCCAACAAGAGTCTTTACGGCACACTTGTCTATGATATTTCCTCCATTGTTATGTATTCTCAAATCGTTTCTCACTAAATAAAAAAGAGTGAAAGTTTCTCTCTCTCTCCCGAGTGGTGTCATTTCGGCTCTTCTCAGAGTGAAACTCACTGTGCATCACCCTTTTTGAGTGAAAGTGGAGTGAACTTCACTCTAATTCAAGTTGAAAATACCCGTCTTTCACTCTAGAAAAGAGTTGTCCGCCATATGGCTCTCAGCAAGAGTGGTATGGCGGACAAAACGAGTGGTTTTTCACTCTTTAACATTTACAGAGTTTGCATAATTGGGAATTATTTGTGGAACATTTGCACACATGACATAGCACACACGGATTTTTGTCTTTTTGTATTTTACATGACAATTTGTTGTCAAGTTATGTGTGAAGTATTTGTGAATTCCAATCAAATCTTTTGTCTGGTTTGTTTGTAGTTACTTAATAATGGACGGAGGGAATGACCTGACAAACATTGGTGGACTGAAACCAAATTTAGTCTTCAGTCTTCTTGCTACTTGGGGTGTAATCCTATTGTTGACGTGTCTTGGAGCCAAGCTGACCGGCAAAGTAAGTCAAACAAAAGTTTCAAGGGAATTCACATCTTTCATATTATTTATTTATTTATTTATTTCTTTTTTGAAGAGTGAATGAATTACCATACCTTTAAGTTTTTAATAATAATAATAATAAAAATAACAATAAAGGTTATTTCTAATGCGCCAAATCAATCTCACTAGATATTCATTGCGCAGAGAAGAAGGGACAATGATAAACATGGAACAAATCCAATGATAAATCCAGTAAAAAACATACTTACAAATAAACTGTGAAAGTCTCACCAAACAGTAGTCACGATTTAGTGAGGGCAACGAGAAATGGTTTATGCCCCTTTTCAAGGATCTTTGTGCACGTTCATATCGGGCTTAATTTGATTGCGGCAATCAAAGTAAGAAACAGTGATTACAATAATAAGGGAGACTTGTAATGGGGCCATGTCTGTCGCATAATGACACTCCTGGCGCAGGAAAAAAAATACCCCTCTAACTAAACTGACATCCGAGTAAACATGTACACATTATCCGAAGGGGATACATCGTATTGGGCTCAATCTTGAGTGTGAGGTGGGAAGTCTGCCTGTTCTCAGTTGGGTGGGTAGTGGGTTCCACAGGGAAGGACCGGACGGGGAGAAAGATCACTTTCCCCAGGAGTGATGTGACCGGTGTACTCGCAGACGATTACCAGGGTCATGTTTTTTGCCATTTCCTCGACAAAGGCAATTATTTCAGATGTCGACAGTTCTCTGTGAGGCGTAATTCTGGTACGTGATAGGAACTTTTACAATGAATGGGAAACAGACAAACCTTTTTTTTTTTAATTGCTATCCAATTCTTTCCTTTGTCTTTGATAAATCAAACTACAGTCAAAGTTACATCAAAGCAGTCTTCTACTTCTTCCTAGATGAAAGTAACTGTTCAACTCGTCACAAAACAGTGTTCCTTTTAATAGTAAAGACCCCGCAAATCTCGCGAGTTTTCTAACATTTTGTGGAAACCCTGGATTGTCACTGCATTTATTAAACGTGTGAAGGAAATAAAATCGCGCACTTCAGCGTGCTGAGTCAAGAAACGCGCGAGACTTGCAGAGTCTTTTATGACGAATACCATGGAGCTTTATTGGTCTTTGATCAATGCCATTAACTGTCATTTAATAATGAAACTGTCTTGGTTTTGAATTTCTACAGGTTGCCTTATTTCTCGTACCGGTCACTATCATACTACCCTTTGCTCTGCTCATACGTGGAGCCACCCTAAATGGTGCACTTAATGGTCTCATGTTTTATTGGCGAATACACTGGTGGCAAATTTCTACATTAGAGGTTCGTATAAATATAATACTATCAACCCGGTTGTATACTTTATTTGTGTTGTTCGAATTCTCAATAAACATATTAGGGAGCTTTTGCTAC
The DNA here is from genome assembly GCA_911728455.2 of Marthasterias glacialis. Taxonomy (NCBI): domain Eukaryota; kingdom Metazoa; phylum Echinodermata; class Asteroidea; order Forcipulatida; family Asteriidae; genus Marthasterias; species Marthasterias glacialis. The sequence continues at coordinate 7,980,705 of OU452228.1, forward strand.
GTCGTTTTGGAATTTAGCTATTTTCTAACGTCGCCTACCTTTTAGAATTGTTTTTATAACCCTCATTTTCAGCGATAACACACACACAAGTGTGTATTCACCTGCAATCAAGGACAGCCTATTGTTCTTCTTTTGTTTGTGCTTTTTTGCAACACCTCCCACATGTTTTGTACGCGTTTGGCAACTGGTGACACTTGGGGACTCTATTGTTCCCTTTTGTTAGCTTTTGTTATAGGTCCCGGTTTGAATGTACAAATAAATAAATAAAAATATAAATAAAATAAACAAACGCTTTGAAAACAAGACAAATTTTCCAATGAAAAAAAATATGTGTTGATTTTTATGGTCAATTGTTTTATAATTTATAATGTATTTATTTATTTATTACTGTTGTTGTTGGTTTTATTTTGCTGCTGGCTGGTGCTGCTCCTGCTGCTGCTGCTGCCTGTTGCTGTTGCTGTTTATTTGTTTGTTTGTTTGTTTGTTTATTTGTTTATTTATTTAATCATGCAGTTCTGGAGGAATGCCATCAGCTGTGTGGTTTACATAAATGTTCTAGGATATGGTGTGTTTTCTTCACTGGCAAGCTACAACAAGTTCCACAATAACTTCTGCCTGTGAGTTCAGTTGTTGATTTGAAATAAGCTTTGAGGCAGATGACTTAAAAGTCTGTCTAGTGGCGTAGCTAGGATTCATTCCCCTTCACTCTTTTTGTCTTTGATAATGTTAACATTATTTTGAGATATATATATATAAGAAAACAAACTTTTACGGGTTTTAAATGTAACCATCCTTTTCTTGTTGCTGGTCGAAACCATGGGGTCAAACATGAAAGACTCCTCAAAGAAGTTTGTTCAATTTCAACTTAACCCGGATTACTATTTTAGATCTGAGAATTTCAGAGTATTAGATTCGGTCTCTTCTGATGAAGGCAAGAGCAGGCCAGCCGAAACGTCGAAAACTCAATATTGTAAGAATCATGCTTGATAAAGGTTCCTGTATGAAGAACTGTGCCGATAAATCACAAGCGGCATTTGTTACCGTACTCACTTGCAAGTTACTTCCAAGTTACTCACTTGCAAGTTACTATCTAGTAAGTTACTTGCAAGTTACTCATTTGAAAGTCACTAGCAAGTTACTAGCAAGTTACTCTCTTGCAAGTTGCTTACAAGTTACCCACTTGCAAGTTACTATCTAGCGAGTTACTATCTAGTAAATTACTTGCAAGTTACTCATTTGAAAGTCACTATCAAGTTACTAGCAAGTTACTCTCTTGCAAGTTACGTACAAGTTACCCACTTGCAAGTTACTTACAAGTTACCCACTTGCAAGTTACTATCTAGCAAGTTACTTTATAGTAAGTTACTTGCAAGTTACTCATTTGAAAGTCACTAGCAAGTTACTAGCAAGTTACTCTCTTGCTACTATCTAGCAAGTTACTATATATAGTAAGTTACTTGCAAGTTACTCATTTGAAGGTTACTAGCAAGTTACTCTCTTGCAAGTTACTTACAAGTTACCCACTTGCAAGTTACTCATTTTCTGAAAGACATGTCTTGATTTCGTTTTTACACCCTCTTTACACAGGGACGCCTGCTTTGTCGTGTTTGCAGTAATTGTCATCGGTGCCATCCGCGTGTTAATGGTGGCTACTTTAGTGGGTGGATATGCCTATGTAGCGAGTGCTGGCGTTACCGAAGTTGCTGGACCAGGTATTTCCAATGGAATTATATTAATGACTGCCATTATGGTATACGGGTGGCAGTTATGACAAAACCTCTGTTGTCTGATCTCTTCTCGAAGACATGAAGAGGACACTGTCCTGATAAACCTCACCACTATTTCTTTATACTACATCCCAACATTTTGTTTTTATCTTGTCGTACACACCATGTATATAGCTGTATCCTAAACGGATCAATTTCTGTTTATACACCAGACTAATGTTTAAGGCTTCTCGGGAAAATAATTACTAAAATAAGTTGGGCATATTTGAAGGTTCTTAAGAGCTGACAAAGCTTGGCATAACATTTCCCAATATGCAGCAAGTGCTCGTGTAGAAAAAAAAATGGTTTTATCTTTGATTGAAAAAAAAAAACATACTCCTTTTTTGAGTTAATATTAATTTTGTTTGAGTTCAAGTATGATAATGGTGGGCTCATTTTGCAGGTTTGGAATTCCTGCTTGCAGACATGCCACGGGTCCTTTCAATTCTACCATCTGCTACTGCCTGGTCCTGCGTCTACTTCGTCACAATCTTCTTGACCACTATAAGCTCATCCGTAAGTTATTGCTTTTGATCCATTAAAACATTCAACCGATGATTCAGTTCACACGTGGTTCTGAACCGTGTGCACCAGATTTCTTTAGCATGGTCCCGAAGTAAATTTGAGAAAGTCTGAAAAAGTTAGCCGTCGGGGGGCCAGCATAAAGACTGTTTTCTGGTTACGGGGCAAGTTCACCGCTTACCGGATAAGCCAATCAACATGTAAGAGTGTTTCTGAATTAGCGGCTGTGGATGTGACTGCGGCTGGATCACTAGGGGCCTTTTCCAAACTTCAGTTTGGACTCTGGCTCCTGCTTGGGCTCCGCCGTAAATTTTTGTGGCAGTGTGCACGGCGTTTCCAACAGTAAACGGAGCCTGGAGCCGAAGCCGAGGTTTGGAAAACGCCCCCCCCCCCCCCCCGTCAATATGCGTTTAAGCATAATAATTATGCTTCCCTTAGCCGCAGACCCAGCCGCTAATTCGGACAGTGGCCTAACTTGCCAGTGGTTCTTGTAAGCAGATGGGTGATGCGATGAGTCAAATTTATTGTGACCGCTCACACGTGCCGTCGAGTCGCGATCGCTCATGAAGTACACTTTTGCATAAACGGACACATTGCCTTCGGATTGGGCGCTTTTGGGCTATATAAAGCGTTTTTATTATGAAGTGAATATGGTTGGAAAGATATTTTTAAAAGTAGAATATAATGACTCACATAAGTATCCCTTGAAATTGTTTTTTTTTTTGGATTTTGTTTCATTTCGTGAACACAGTCCGCCATTTTGTAGAACCAAATGTTTGACTCCTCAACATGGCGGACTGTATGTTTGTATGTAGAGGGTGGTTCCGCCGGTTGTATTTCCGAGAGGCAAATTTATGTTTTTGGAATCACTATATACTCGCTAATTACAAAACAATGTATGTGTTTGATTGCATACACAACTCTTAAGAAGAATAGGGAGCAATTAGAAATAGCAACATTTTAAGACATTCGAAGGCAATGTGTCCCTTTAAAGGTCCCATGAATTAATTTTTTTTTTATTGATTAAAAAAGGAAGTATGCCTATAATAGTATATCATTATTTTTAAAACATTTTTTACATGCCTTTTTACCGTAAAAATAACAATTTCTAAAATTAGGGGATTGCCGCGCTCCACCCACCCTTCCTCATTAACATAAAATCTGTGACGTAGACAGTGGACCGGCTGACCAGGGCCATGCGTGTGACGTAACACACAAGGCATTGTTGACCACTCGGCACCAGAGCTGTCTTTGAAACGTTTGACCACAGTCTACGTCACGAATCATTGCGCAATCAAACGACCCACATTTTCGGGGCTCAATTAAAGTGTATTAACGCATAACAAACACATCAAAATAGTCAATGTTATGTTTTGTTAATTTCAAACCGTATATTAAGCCACAAAAATGTAATGTGACAAAATACCTCTTCATGGGCCCTTTAACACGCAAACATTTCTGCCTTAAAGCACAACATCTTGCCCCTTTTAATTTATGAGATTGGATCTGAATGGCTTCTCAAAATATTCACATCAAGGGACCGCTAGTGTTGTTAACACTAAATAAAAACCTTTAAAGGTACTTTGTAGAAGTTGCTATAGATTTGTTTTATCCAATATTGTCCACTAATCGCACCGTGGAGATATGTAGAGACTTTGTTGGGCATGGCATCGCTATGCATGTATTTACAAAAGATCCACATTTGCCTTCTTGCATGCACAGTTTGTATATAGGCCTACAGCTTAATGTTAGAAAACTAATGACTATGACTATTTTAGACAATATTTTGATCATCATGTTGATGTAAAGAAAGGGGGTACATGTCAAAACTTGTTTTCAGCTCTTCTTTTTACAGTACTTGAATTGTTGAAATTATGGTAATTTTTTCTGTATCAAGAGGGAGCCAACATGCCTGCCAGGAAATACCCTGGAACGGAAGGTGACCTGTGGATTTCACATAAACTAGTCCTAACTTATAATATGACTTGTCCTGTAAGGTAGGACTAGTTAGTTACTCGATCGTCCTAACTCGAGATAAGACTATTCCTAAAGCATTTTTTTTTCGTGTAGCTCTGCGTTTTCGCACATTGTCGTTGTTGCTTTAAATGAACATGTATTTCTGAATGTGCAATCTGATGTTGCAGGTGTACGTGGTGCAGTCTTTACTGACGACGTTTCTGGATGTGTTTCATCTACCCCATTCCTGGATATTCCTCTTACCGACAAGCGGCATCATCTGCGTGCTCAGCTTCTTGATTTCACTCCCGATGGTAACAGAGGTAAAAGACCATTGAGCTATATATACATATTGACAGACACACAAAGCCAAAGTGCAAGACTGACAACTATGGGTGGGTCAAATTTTTTTTAGCGTCACCTGAAAACTCACTGAAGATAAAGTTCATAACTGTAGGGTACCAGCCTCCTGTCTGACATACTCAGGCATGCAGTTGTTCAGCTGATCAACTGATGTCCTATTTTAGTTTTTAAAAAAATAGCATAATGCTATAGCAAACTGAAATGAAACATGTACACAGTTTTAACTGCTTGGCATTTTGTTTCTTATTTTGAAATTACAATCATGCCTGAAAACTGTCGAAGTCGAGAATTTGAATGCAACATATTTCCAAAATCGATGTTGGTTATTTCGAAATATGCAACCCTACACAAAGCTAGGACCCATTTGTTGTTGTTTTTACTCAAGATGGTGTGTTTTCGCAAACCACAGGATAGAAATGGATTTACTCTCTCTCAAAAAAAAAAAAAAAATTAGAGAGAGATAGAAAACAAATTTGGTCTACTTTACTGGTACTCATCTGCAGTTGCTCAAAATTTGTTACTAAGCATATATCATCGCCTTCCTCTATACAGAGTATACAAGGGGAACAAATCTTGAGAGTAACATAATTACCATCAATAAAAATGTACTTCTTTTCTGACTAATAATATTGACTTATGGCTTGTACTATTGGCTTGTTTTGCAGGGTGGCTACGCTGTTGTAAAGGCAATCGATTTCCCACTGTTAGTTTGGACCGCTCCATTTATTGCTATGTTGTTTCCGCTCTGTGCAATCTGGATATACGGTAACTATCATTTTGGGTTGTTTGTACCCTTCACCGATGGGTGATCAGCACCGTAAACCCATGGGTATATTGCTGGGGTGGGATTCCAACCCCAGGCCCATCCGTTTTAGTATGCGTAGACCAGTTCTTTATTCATTAACCTGTTTGTGTGTGATTTTGTATTGAAGGTTGTTTTGTTTGTTTACTCTTTTGAGCCTTTTTTTTTTGAACTGGTCAATTTATCATTGTCTGAATTGACTGGCTACGTTTTAAGACCACTGTCAGGCAACAATTCATCAAAACGTGTTTGATGTCTTTGGCAGAATCTGTGCTGTAGACAGCACAAACCAATATAATCTGAAGTGTTGTACATGTATTGGTTTTCTTCTTGTGCATGGGACCCATTTAAACCATTCGATTGCCAGTGTTTGAGTCAAGAATGGGCTACACACACAAAAAAATACAAGTTTGGCAGTAACCTGGTTCAACTTGTTCTCTTTCAGGCACAATTCCCAAATGGGACATTTTGAGGCTTCCACGGGAGATCCAGATAATGGTGAATTTTTTCCCGAAGCTATTGCAGATAATCTTCCTTCCTTTCTGGGCTGTCATCATCCCTTTAGCCATGGCGGTAAGATTAGCTGTTTCAATTTAGTCATTTCTACAGAGCCAAATATTCAAAGAGCTGCTAACATGAAGAACAAAAAGAAGCTTAGCGCAAAACAATGATGCTATAACCGGAATAAGGTTACCAGACAAGTAACTATTCCACATGCTCTGTATTTGACTGGTTTCCTGCTATTTTTTTGCTGAGCAGAAAATTGTTCATGCTTGAGCAGCTCTATGAAATTGGGCCCTGGTAATGCAGTCCACTTTAGACGGTGCAAGTCTCGCGCGTTTATGGACTCTCCACGCTAAATTGCGAGATTTTGTTTTCTTCACACGTTTAAAGCAATGTGCATGGGAACCCAGGGTTCCGCTGGATGAACCATACAGTTCAGCCGTTCGAGTTCGCCCAAAACTTGCACAATTTAATTTTTTTTTTTTTTTTGAAGGCATGTTGTGTTTCCACTCCTGTTAGGGCAATGTAATACAAGGGGCAATTTACAGGCAATCTCCAAGAAGAAATAACATTCACACTTTCATCTTCACATAACTGACTTGAGGACAGTAAGATACTTTCAGTAAAATGTATGTTGTGCTACTGATAATGTTCCTTTTGCCGCATTGATACCTCTCGTCTCTGACCCCTGGAAAGGAAGCACCGAAAAACAATGTATTTATTTTATTATTTATTTTAAATCTTTGGACACGTATTTATATAGTTTACAATTTAAAATGCCCAGGTCAAGACAAAAGTTAAAAACAACTGTCATCATAGATGTGTCCGACCTAAAATCCGTAAAAGCAACAAAATATACAAACAGTAAAATATAAACATTAAAAAAAAAAAAAAAAAAAGGAGGGAAGCCACAACACCCCAGCAATGAATAAATAGGAAAAACTTGAAAACACCCAAGGGGTTGGAGAAGACCACAAAAAAAAAAAAAAAAGGGCACAGGAGGGAAAAACAAGATTAGATGCTGTTAAAAATGGTCTCTCAAACTAGACTTCAAAACATTAAAAGACTCAGTGATGAGATTGTTCCTTATATCTACCCTAAGATTAGAGAACAATTTTGGAAAACGAACGAAACCACAAAACTTAAACTTGTCTGTACGAGGCTTAGCATGATGAAAAGTAAGAACATCCGGGTGTCTCGGATTCACAACCAAAGTATTTAAAAAACTACTCATAAAACCATAATTGGGAAACCAAAACAATGGTGATTGGCTCCCGAAACTGACTGCTATGCGCGGACGCTTGTTGAAAACTTTCGAGCGCCCTTATATAGGGCGCTTGGTACGCATGTGTCAAAATGAGTTCGCGCGTTGCAAAATGCAAGTCTTTTTACATAATCATAATTCTAATGATTCGTTTTTACGCGGTCACCATAAACTGCATACAGTTAAGACAGGTCACAAAAAAAAGAAGAATGGGAGGGGACCAGTTGCTCTATGATTAATGATGCCACTTTTGCAGGATACCATATTTGAGGGGCGCGTCGACTGGATAGGCCACAGGCCTAATGAGAATCTCCCATATTATGGGATATTTCATTGTGATGATGACGTCATATGAATTGGTTCAACACGTTCGGTTTTTAAATTGTTTTCATTTTTATATTTTTGTATATTGACTTAATGACATCAGAACATTTATTTCGATGTAGGTTATGATTATTATAACCGTTTCGAATCAGACGTCAGATGCAGAGAACTTTAAAACAAAAGTAAAAACTGAAACCATTTTAGAGGATAGCATGTTCTCACTGCGCTTCGAACATAGTGGCACTAGGTCGTGTACTCTCCCGCAATTTGTTGTGATGCTTGTAAACATGATATGTCGACTTATATAATTTATATGACTACTATAACAAACTGTATTTTACCATGAATTATTTTCTGCAGATGTATTTTTGTTATGTATTCGCTGAAGTGTGGAGTTTGGTTGATTTTAATCAACCATTCTGGATGAGTTATATCCTAATAGCCATCGGCATTGTACCTCTATTCGTGGTACCATTCATTGTTGGCATCTACCAACTGGTCAAACAACGAAGGAGTTATACCTACTTCACGAACGTGAGTTTTTTCTTCAAGCGTTATCGATACAATACAGTGGTGAATGCTTCACTGTAACATATTACACAAAATGTCTAAGTTTTGTCCGTTATTAAAAGGCCCATGAAGTCATGTAAATTTTTTTGTAATGCAACCCTTGGAAATTCGCCTTTGTGTCCCATTTTAAATTTTATTTTCAATTTCCATTTTGCCATTTTCGCGGGTATTTAGGTGGCTTTTTGGTTTTTATGCTTATGCAAATTTCTATATTCATGAGCAAATCTTGTGAACAGATGTTATATCAGGCAGATGTTATATCAGGTAGATGTTGAAATAGTTTATGCACTGCAAGTTAACAGAATTTAGGACGTTCTGCTTTTGTAAACTTTCTTTTCTTTAGTGATTCCTTGGTGTGTCAGTTCATGGCAGTGAGCCAATGAGCAAACTTTTCTCACATGTGCTGGCACTATGCAAATTGAGGGATTCCCAATTTCATTAATTTCAACAGAAAACCACAGTGTCTCCCTGAAATGATATCACCTCAACAGCGCCCTCATTTGTCCAGAAAGCGCGGCAAATCTTAAATGTTTTAAAGAAGTGCACTTTTGTAATAAATCAAAAAGTGGTGTCAATTAGTTTTCATAAGGGGGCTTGATAGTAGCACAAAATATGTTCCTAACACATATTCACTTCAAGGGCCCTTTAATATTATTAGTTTTCTTTCCCGTTCTGTTTTCTTTTAGCCGTTTGTCTTGAAAATGAGCGATTTACAATATTAAAGGGGCTGTGTCGTCTCGCCCATGTTCGCCGATCGATCAAATGTAGAAGTGCGCCCCCTTGTGCTTCATTTAGGTTAAGTCAAACTTTTGTTATGGCTGTTCTGGGAAATGGCTTGTCTAAAATGACCCGGTGCTCCAGAGTTTGTTATGGCTGTTCTGTTATTGTATATGGACACTCTGGCTTATATGCAAATGAATGCTGACAGCCAGCGCGCGCATGCGCAAGATAACACTGGGTGAAAGTTCATCTTTCTGGGCCCAGAAACAGGCCTGAAAATATTGAGACGACACAGCCCCTTTCACCTTTTAACTATAAATAAGCACCGGTTGCCCTGGGATTATTTCCGTTTGAAGAGCTGTCATATACGAGAATACCAACCCCGCCCAGATTCTATTCTCATGTCAGTTTAACTACATCAAAATAAGTACATACCGAGAGCGTGAATCCCTTACAAGACGGTTATTCCGTTTTCGAGTCAATGAAATACCACACATTCAGCCGAGCTACAGGCTGCAAAATGTGTATTGCACCTCTATCTTTTTTCCGGACCGATCGTTTGGACGATTATTTATTCAAATGGAAACTTCAGCAGTTTTAATAGCATCAGAGAGGATGGAAGCCAAGAGCAGGAAGACACATTCTAAAGTCACAACTTGTAATTGACACTTTTATTGACTAAACTTACCTTTACTATTATTATCGTTTGCAGTTGTTTTGGACGTCTGTAAGATCATCCCCAGAGTGGGGTCCTGCCGTCGAATTTCACCGGCAGCAGTCAGGCTACTCCAACGTCGAAACCAACCCCCATCAGCTCAACTACGAGATCCACTATAACCCTACAACAACGTCCCCCGCAATCAACATGCCTCCTCCACAGGGTGCCGTGGTGTACCCCCAGCCCCCGTCACATAGTCCTCCTCCACCTGCCTACAACGGGTACCCCGAGCTTCGATCTGCTAGTCCCGATTCAACCAAGAACATCTCGCCTGCTCCTAGCTCCGTGGGGTCCCCCGGTCTACCATCGACATACCCGTCCCCTCTGGCGGGGTCTCAGGTCCCTCCAGCCTCCCCAACTACTGTCTCAGCCACGGATACCATGGAGTCCAATCGTTTGTACCCGACAGCGCCTTTGGACTACACGACAGGTGCTGAGACTGATCTTGGACTGTCTGAACAGGAAGACTCGCCCTTCATCAATTCATCCTCACACGAGACAACTCTTTGAAGTTCAGGCAGTTGAGGCTGTGAACATTATTCGTCACCAACTATAATGTCAACAACTAAATGTAGAAGCTCCGTTTAAAACTATTTTTTTATGAGTGTAACATTATGGATATGAGGCAAATGCAATGTGCCATTGTATACGCGTAGTCTGCTCTGCTCTACCAGGCCATTTTGATTTCCTTTGTATCCAACCATTGTAACCAAACCGAGGCTGGGAGGGCAAATAGCCAGGACAGGCCTTGGTTGTATAAGAGCACGAGTACCGGTAAGCAGTTGCTTTACCATACAGGGGGAACTAAAGTGGCTGTTGTGGTGATAATCCACATCACACGTCACCTTAGCCCCAGTAGTTTAGTAAAACATTTTTGGCTGTTAACGTAAAAGTGGACACAAACGCCATTTACGTTTATTAAATGGATTCAATTTAATTCAATGCAACATTTATTTCCATACAAATTCCAATAAAGTGATCAATCTTTCCGTCTTTTCATAAGACTCTATTGTTTAGATAGGACGTCTTGCAAATTCTTGGATTATTCAACTGCTCTTGCTGACATAGACAAGATTTAACAAAATAATAATGGTTAGTAACTACACGAGAGGTGGAACTCTCATTGTCGTAGAGGGTTTTTGCATCAGTAAAAACTGCCAATCCAGATGTCGGTGGTTAAAATCCAAACAAGTGCATTCCAGCAGCTTTCATGATGTCGATTCAATTGTAATGTATTGCAAAATGGGAAAGAACTTACACACTTTAATGCATAATCATGATATTAGGTGAAAATTCGGCACACTTCGTTGAAAAATGCCTTTTTAAAGGCGCATAATATTTCAGTCCGTGTGCATTTTTAAATAGCGTACTACTTGCCAATTTTTGCGCAGTTTTGTTTTTGTCTGTACAGTATTGCAATAACGTTATTGTATAAACTGTAAATATAATTTTTTTTTTAAATTGGTTAATGATAAAGAGAATGCTGTGCATGCAGTGTAGGATTTTTGAGTTTTTAGCACCTTTCCATAACTCTGGGCTTGCCTTGCTATTAACTTAAACTGTATTTCCCTCAGTGTGACAAAAGAGGGCGTTTTCATTCCTTGAACTGGTTGGTTTGAGTTACCGAGCACAGTAATAGATGTGCCAAATCTCTCAGATATAAAACCTCCTTTGCAATTATGAATCATCATGAAAAGCCAAATTGTTGTTGTTGTTTTTTTTTAGTTGACTGTTTGAATTTATTGATATCACTAAACTACCTTGGAAATGCCATTTCTGAGTTTAAATTCTTGTTATAATCATTATTTTGTATGGTTTTCCCCCCTTGCACTGAAGTGGCCTATTACTTTTTACTTCTTTTAGATCGCATTTTAATAGAAGCAGATAATTAATGTAATCAGCACAGATGAAAAGCACAATTAAAAAAAAAAGTTTTTTACAGTATTTAATGGCCAACAATGTAATAAATAGAAATAAACACAATTTAGCAATGCTGTCACGATTTAGTATTTGATTTGTTAAACGTTCGATTCTATGCTGGTGTGGTGTGATATGCAAATGTATGTGTTATTTTTCTAATGAAATTCAAGAAATATTTTTTACACAAGCGGAAGTGTATGTCCACAGAAAATCCCTGCAGTCTTTCTGGAAAAGAAATGGAATATTCCACCGAAGGCTTCCTACTTCATACCATCTTAAAACCTAAACAAAATTCTTCAAGCTTTATTTCAGAATATTTCTCACTCCAAATAGGTTTCATTTAAAACTGTGATCATTTGATTTCCCCCCATTCAAATTTACTAATAATTTACCGTAAATTTAGTACAGAGAGGAATTATTTAATATTAAGGTTTTATTTGCTGTCCCCCACTCCTTCTGATCAGAAGTTATTTTTTATAAATATTAAGTTGTTTTTATATCTTTGGGAATTCTCGACATGTCTTTCTTTTGATTGTTTTGGTTAATTCAATTTTTGATATTCGAGTGTGCCATTTAACAAAATTGCTCTATCAATTTTCAACAATATTTCGTGCCAAGACACATTTGAGCTTGTTTATATCTAATACGCTTATATTAATGTCATTTAAGTAAGGAGGAAGGCAACAGTTTGCATGCAGTTGATAAGACTAAAATACTACAATATAGGTTAGTAAGTATATGAAGCTTATTGTAAACTATTTTCTAGTTCATCTATTTTGGTTCGTACTATTACAAAGTTCTGTATGTTTTAATCCTTAATTTTGTAAGTTAATATTTTGAACTACAAGGTATATTTCATGCTATATGCCATACCATAAATGTATAGTTTAAGTAAATCCAGTTTTGTTTGATAATTAAAATATTTTTTAGTTAAACGTTTAAAGGTTAATCCGTGGCATCAGAGTATAACCAAGATATTTACTGTTAGACTGTTGGATAATGCTGGAACTGTTTCTTTCTCATCGAAGCCATTTATAGCATTATATACTATTATTAGACATATCCAAAGATGTTGAATACGTTTCAAACTAATTCCAAACAAAGTATATCAGTGCAAGTACGATGATAATCAAAGGAATTACATGTGATATACGAGCTTCATCAAACCTGTGTAATTCAAGTTATCAAAACGCCCATTTCCAGTGACACGTTTTACAAGCTTAAAATATACACTGAGATAGATTTCTATGGTGTTCCAAAGAGGACAGTCTCCCCTTCGTGATTTTTGATTGCTCCGTCGTGATTTTGTGTTGGCCGTCGTGGTTTTGGATTGCTCCGTCGTGATTTTGGATTGCTCCGTCGTGATTTTGTGTTGTCCGTCGTGATTTTGTGTTGTCCGTCGTGATTTTGGATTGCTCCGTCGTGATTTTGTGTTGGCCGTCGTGGTTTTGGATTGCTCCGTCGTGATTTTGGATTGCTCCGTCGTGATTTTGTGTTGTCCGTCGTGATTTTGTGTTGTCCGTCGTGGTTTTGGATTGCTCCGTCGTGATTTTGTGTTGGCCGTCGTGGTTTTGGATTGCTCCGTCGTGGTTTTGGATTGCTCCGTCGTGATTTTGTGTTGGCCGTCGTGGTTTTGGATTGCTCCGTCGTGATTTTGGATTGCTCCGTCGTGATTTTGTGTTGGCCGTCGTGGTTTTGGATTGCTCCGTCGTGATTTTGGATTGCTCCGTCGTGATTTTGTGTTGGCCGTCGTGGTTTTGGATTGCTCCGTCGTGGTTTGGATTGCTCCGTCGTGATTTTGTGTTGGCCGTCGTGATTTTGTGTTGGCCGTCGTGGTTTTGGATTGCTCCGTCGTGATTTTGTGTTGTCCGTCGTGATTTTGGATTGCCCCGTCGTGATTTTGTGTTGGCCGTCGTGATTTTGTGTTGGCCGTCGTGGTTTTGGATTGCTCTCCGTCGTGATTTTGTGTTGGCCGTCGTAGTTTTGGATTGCTCCGTCGTGATTTTGTGTTGGCCGTCGTGATTTTGTGTTGGCCGTCAGACAACACAAAATCACGACGGCCAACACAAAATCACGACGGAGCAATCCAAAACCACGACGGCCAACACAAAATCACGACGGAGCAATCCAAAATCACGACGGACAACACAAAATCACGACGGAGCAATCCAAAACCACGACGGCCAACACAAAATCACGACGGAGCAATCCAAAATCACGACGGACAACACAAAATCACGACGGAGCAATCCAAAACCACGACGGAGCAATCCAAAACCACGACGGCCAACACAAAATCACGACGGAGCAATCCAAAATCACGACGGAGCAATCCAAAACCACGACGGCCAACACAAAATCACGACGGAGCAATCCAAAACCACGACGGAGCAATCCAAAACCACGACGGCCAACACAAAATCACGACGGAGCAATCCAAAATCACGACGGAGCAATCCAAAACCACGACGGCCAACACAAAATCACGACGGAGCAATCCAAAATCACGACGGACAACACAAAATCACGACGGAGCAATCCAAAACCACGACGGAGCAATCCAAAACCACGACGGCCAACACAAAATCACGACGGAGCAATCCAAAACCACGACGGCCAACACAAAATCACGACGGAGCAATCCAAAACCACGACGGAGCAATCCAAAACCACGACGGCCAACACAAAATCACGACGGAGCAATCCAAAACCACGACGGCCAACACAAAATCACGACGGACAACACAAAATCACGACGGACAACACAAAATCACGACGGACAACACAAAATCACGACGGACAACACAAAACTACGACGGAACAATCCAAAACCACGAAGGGGAGACTGTCCTCTTTGGAACACCATAGATTTCAAATACAAGTTCTCAAACGAGTTTTGACTTAATGTCCAACTTTATGGAAAAACGTCAGTTCACGTTTAAGCTCAATTTTTACAATACTGCTAGTAATTGTTTTGTCCCGTCGTAAAGTAAAGTTCTGTTTTTCTTATGCATGGCGTTTAAAGATAAACACTTCACTTTGAAGCCCCTGGTCAGCATTGATAAAGTGTTTTTATTAGTCCATTCTTTGCACAAATCAAGAGTGTATGTAATAAAAACCAAACTGTGAAAAGTTTAGCTCAGTTCGTTGTTTCATTTGCGAGAAAACGGCAAAATATATTCAGCATTTTTGTACGCATTCTTAGGCAGAGCTTTGGCCTCATGAAACGAAAATTAACTTGTGGATTTTATTTCATTTGTTATTAAAAAATAACACGTCAGGCATATTTAAAGGAACGTTTTCTACCATCATTGTCTTCATAATAAATCTTTGAATAGTTTTCTTTCTTACCAATGTTGAGCTGGGGCTTTAAGGGCTGTGTAAGTTACAACTTGTAATTATGTAAATATTTCTGGCAGTAGTTAATTTTGTACTTAAACATCATTTTAATGTTATTAAAGGCTTTACAGAGAAACAGCATTTTTGATGTTTCCGTCCGAGTTCAACGTAGGGGCGATTACTTCATAATATTCAAGTTTTGGTGTTGGGATTAAAACGGGATATGCATGTGGTATCAGAACACATAAAAGAAACCCCAAGATTTTCCATCGTTTCTTTATTTTAAAAAACTAATCTTAATAAGGCCACGTAAAAAAAAAAACAAAGTTGTTTAGCATCATTTATGGTCAGTTTCTGGAGGTCGGGAGAGGTGTTTTTTGTTTGTTTCATAGTCAATGATAATCATCAACTGCATTGCCTGAACTCAAGTGTCAAAATCATGCGCCAAGACTCGTGGAAACAACAACAAACAACCCAGTGGCGTAACTAAGGGGGGCACGGGGGGGGGGGGGGACGTCCCCCCCAACTGATGTCCATGCGCCCAAGGTGCCCCCCTCCATTTGAAATCTGTACTTTTGAGATTAGAAATTACCAGAGTAAAAAAATGTTACATTTCATGAGCTTTTATGTAATAATTTCAATGTTTTTAAAACTTTTTTTTGTATTGTTTACACGCAAAATCTATTGTTATACCTCAACACGTTCGAAGAGCGCTGAAAAGGGGCTTGTTCAGGAAAAATACAAACGGAAACTACAGTTTTAATTGCCAAAAAGTACCCCTTAAGAAAAATGGTGCCCCCTCTCCTTGAGCCCCCCCCCTAAAATTTTACCCTAGTTACGGCGCTGAAGCAACCCAACAATAGATGAAAACGCTTTTTCTGTAAATTAAGGATTTGAAGGTCATGGTTTTATAAGGATCCTTAACATTTCGTTCAGTGGTGTTTTCAATTTGGATAATGGGGATAGCTCAAAATTAAACGGCTAACCAATTAAAAATTGAAAAAAAAGAAAAGAAAAAAGAAAGAGTTTTTAGCAAAATTCAGGATTTGAAGAGGCCGAGAGACTTTACAAATTTGTTACGGTATGTGTTTTGAATACTTACCGCTAAGCATTTATTGATGTGGGAAGTTTATAGCATAATTGCACCCTTGGTAGGCCAACATAAATCAACTGGCTGCGCGAGAGGATCCCCATGCTATTTGCAACTTTTGTTTGTTTGTTTTTTGTTGTTTGTTTTTCACCTAGGCCTAATTTATTACTATATTTTCATGTCCTTTTGTTCGAGAATAATGCGGGGTTTTACGTCCGTATCCCCCATCAGAAAAAGCGGCACCATCGTGTTAGGTTTCCTTCCAAACAGAATAGCAAAATGGCCACCATCGCAGGGTTTCTACAAAAGATCTTCCACACCAAAGTGAGGTTTGATGTGAAAATATTGGAGTCGATTTGTTCAAGAACCAATGCGGATACTCGGCAAAAAGTTTGTTTTGGCAAATGGTTTAACAAAGAGACACAGTGGAAATAAGGACTTGAGGCTCTATACACTTTAGGATAATGTGCTGCCTCCTTTCGGAATTACCCCTCTTCAAACGGGAATAAAGAATATTATGTATGTAATTTTAAATTAATATTAATCATTTAGAAGAATCAATTCGTTCCCATCCACTAATTTTTGATAAACACGCATACAAATAAATTGTGGACATTTCATTGGTTTATTGGTTTATAAAACAACATTGCAATTGTTGAGGCCAGGGGCCGAATTGTATTTGAATTACATAGTAAAAATTACAATTAAAATAGTGAAAAAAGCATAAGGTTAAGTAAAAATACTGACTTTTACAACAACAAAAATGAATACAAAACACACAATGAAACATGGTCTGTCTATAAATTGTCTTCAATTGAAGCACATGATCGCAGCATGATTTGTCGTCTGGATATAATTTTGCATACGGTTATCAGAGGTGGAAACTCCATGCTGCCATTGGGCACACACACACACACCTATGCACACACACCCATGCGTCAGTCTTTGGCTCTGACAAATAAACTGCGTTTTGGCTTCGTGCCAACGTTCATTCATTATCTCTGGGTCCCTTAGCACCTGGAGGTACCTCCATGCTTAGCTCTATACTGGCACCATACCATGGAGCATTAGGCTTCACACCCTCAATGAAAGTGTGTACCGAAGCGTCACCATTTGCGCATGCGTGCATTGCAACGTGGCCAGAGAATGCCGGGTACCACTTAGTAGCCATTAGGTACTGTACACGTACATGTACATGTCCATCTATGGGTTTACTACTGCGTTTGTTTACTATCAAAATCACGTCTTCCTAATAACAGTTTTGTATCATTTATCCTATCGCGGCACGGTTGGTGATAACGGAGTGTACTTCTCAGTCTCTTCTGAACGGATAGCTACCCCTCCGCCCAGCTAGAGAGAGGGACACACAAAAATACACGCTAATCTTGCTGGAAAGGGTTGCTGGGCGAACTCGTGCTGGCCCACGCCGTGTTTCCATCCAGAGAGCAAATAGCTCAGACCTCTAAACACAAAGCCCAGTGTTCGTACGCATTTCTTGGATGCAGCCATCCAGACAGACAAGGACGTTCATCGGCAGGATAACAAGTGAGTACTAATGACCTTCTATTTATTGTCTGGCTGTTGGAAACATTGCCATAATCCATCCGATCTATCAACATCTCTGTGTCCAAACTCCGCCACGAGAGTGACTTTTATAGCCAAGTAATGCTTTACTAATTTTTACGGCGTGTTATTATTAAATAATGGAATAGTTGTGGTGATTATTGATTAGCTGAATCTATCCTAAGGAATTTTGTTGAAAATCTCTGTAAAATGTCTCATAATTAGTTTTGTACGCACCTCGTTTCTCCCTTCATAATCATAGTTTGCCTAAAATAAAGTGTTGGGACCGGGGGTGGGGTTGGGTAGACCCACTAACTGTTGTACTCCTTTTTGAGATTTTGACATATCGGTCGTACTATATATCAAAAACTCAAAACAGGAGTACAGCGCCCCAGTTACTGGGTCTAGAGGATGGGGCGAGTGAAGCAAACTGCTGGGGACGTCAGCAGAGTGACTGACGGTAATTCCCGTTGGGTAGAAAATTTTAAAATGTGAGCTATTTCCTCATGATTTTATGTTGTAATATAGTTAGATTGTAAGGGATCGTTTTATGGGAAATAAACATTAAACAATCCAATGTTTAAGAAACAAAACACGATAGCGGTAATGTAATAAATGTGCACACGGTAATTCCCGTTGGGTAGAAAATTTTAAAATGTGAGCTATTTCCTCATGATTTTATGTTGTAATATAGTTAGATTGTAAGGGATCGTTTTATGGGAAATAAACATAAAACAATCCAATGTTTAAGAAACAAAACACGATAGCGGTAATGTAATAAATGTGCACACCTTTCTTTCTGAACGATAAATACAAAATTAAAACATGAGTTTATCGAAGAGCCACCATTTCAGAACAGACTTGATTGAAGACGAGGGTGAATCAACTTTTTACAATTTTCTTGTATTTGCTAAAAAATTACCGTAAAATGGTCGTTAATATTATGATTATTTATTCAGCCAGTCCTAAAAGTACACACATCCAATACAAAACCCATATAGCAACATTGAATGACGCTCTATTAAATTGTCATACTTCTTGATATTTTAAACAACTTGTCAACAGTTCTATAGCTTTTAAATGCTAATTATTAAGAGACAAACCCTGACTGCATCTTGAGCTGGAATTAAAAGCCAACATCAATCTCCTAAAACTTTCCACGTATATCTCAATGCAAAGAAATAAAGCATTAGACCCATGATCAGGTTTACTCGTTTTGTCTATTTAAAAAAAAAACAACATAAAACTCTAAGAGTAGAATAAAAATTTAAATCGAAAATAATCAAACCAAAACACAATACAGAGAAAACTACTGGGGAAGTTCCGTCTTCCTCAGACAACACAAGGTGATGTTGGCACTGTTTTGATGACTATCCATCCAGGCAGACATCTGTTAAACGAGACATACTGCTTCACCAAAACTTGCAGACGGGGCGATTTTTGTCTTGACCTGGGGTCCTTCACTTCACGGTGAGGGCTAAAACACTCGGAAGCTGCCAAACCCTGCTGCTCTCTGAGAATAATTATGCAGCAAAGACTTTAGAGAGAACGCGTGGTTGGCGTGACCTTTTTTCTTGACCGTACTTTTTAGTAAACTGAAGGACTATGTGTACAGGTTTGCTGTTCAGCTCAGCATAATGTACCGAGGGGTTATTATGCAACTGAATTCTATTAATATTAAAGGGAAACAATCCTCTGGCACGGCATTCATTAATTATATGGTCTCGTTTTTCTGAGGAAAGCAAAAATCGCCGTTTTGTCTGGAACCTTTGGGCGCGTTCGTTTGGGGGCTTATTTAGATTGTTGCAATCAAAATAAGCAACGAAGATTTGGGGGATTTTTAATTTCATTTTCCATTTTCTCATTATTTTGCAGTTTAGTTCTGACGGAAATATTTCTCTAGGAAACCGGTATAAAGTTTAATCATTGAGCTCTCAGATTGAAGCTAACCAATTTTCTGACTGTTATCCAGTCCTGCACATTGTCTTTTAATACTGCCCTTTTCCTGCAATGCAAGAATAAATAAAAAATCAATTAACAAATTTTTCTGCTAATTTTTCTAACGATTATTCAGTATGCGGTTCAATCTGTACAACAAGTAAACGTACAAAGTTAATATTCTTTTCTATAATCATAAAAGGTATAGAATGAAAAGTACAAACTAATTGTCAAGACTGCATCATAAAGTAAATTTTCTCGGATTGTAAACGTGTATGAATGCAGACGGCATCCGCGGCATGTGCACGTGGGTTCACGCTGCTTTCTTGGCACGTAGTAAAGTCGGAACCATGCCAAGTTGATCCGATTCCGTCGGATGCCTAAAAACCCAATCTACATAGTTATTAATCACCAAGTTAACATCTCCCGCATGCATTGGAAATCGTGCGAACATTTAGTTGCTGGCATTTTACCAAAAACAAACAGTCCCATTTGTAACGTCCATCAATGTTCTAAATCCCTTGTATTTTAAGAATCAGTCAACCTCATTTCCAACCTCTGGTTTCTTCAAGCACAACTTAGCATGCAATAGCGGCAGGGGTGTGATCTCTTTTTGAAACGGGTGGGCGGGGGGGGGGGGTAACAAGAGAGACGTAAGTCTTATAATAGTCTTGAAGAAGGCATGAAAAATGTAATAAAAGTCTGAATAATTTTTAGGAGAGACGCAGCTTACTTTCTACAATTCTGCCTATTGAAGGACTATCCGGAACTATCGATTGATTGGAAATACGTGTTGGGTTATCACGTATGAAATAAACAGCACTTTATCAGGCATTGACGCCGGAATTTGTGAACAAGACTTGTCTTCTGTTATGCTTATCTATCTTAACCGGTAATTTGCATATACATGCAAATTAGCGGTGTAGATAAGCATAACTAATTAACATACAAAGTTATGTCAGATTCAAAAATAAGGACAACTCAGTCAACCGGGGGGGGGGCAATGGGGGCTGAGCCCTCGCTCAGAATCCTTGCCCCCCCCCCCCTTGCCCCCCCCTTGCCCCACTTTTGGCCCCCCCCCCAAAAAAAAGAAAAAGTTATATCGAAAAAATGCACAAATGATTCGATACATTAAATAGCCCCAAATTATGTTCCCCCTTGCCCCCCCCCCCCCGATGAAAATGTCTGCTTATCAGATCAGCAGACTTTTAGTTACTTTGTGTGCCATTAAATAGTTTACAGTGTAATACACGAAACGTACAATCTCCCCAGTTTGTTCAAAAGAACACGCACTATCGATCAAATAAACAGCATTTACCGACCCTTTTGTGTGGACACTCTTTTCACACACCTTGAATAATAAAGCAGCTATTCTGTGATGTTCCGCATTGACGCAGGATTGCACTGCACTATGCCGTGCCGATATGTGACAGAGGGAGGGGCCCACCCCCAGAAAAAAAAAAACCCAAAACAAAACAAACAGTTCCCATACTCCAAGACACACTTCCCCTCCTGTACAGACTCGGCCCCTAAAGTCCTCAAAAGAATTCCAAAGATCTCCAGAACACAATGAAGACGCAATAAGGGGGTTATCCCATGCCACATCTCCAGCACCAAATGTACTGTACATTGTACATAACAGTACCACCGGTACATACATAAACGATGGATAAAATCGCTGTATACACTTGCCTTTGCGTGTAAATGGTAGACACCATTGTAGGACGATCGATTTCACCCACTGAAAATTACTCACGAATTTTGAACAACACAATTCCAATGTAAATATTATCTCTAGCTTTTAAATATTTTTTATTGAAAACGCTGCAAGGAGACAACACAAAGTGTAAACATTAAACGTCAATGAAACATTTTGGCAAATTGAAATATGCATAATAATAATATCATAGTGCTGTAGTCGGTACAGACAACTTGGGACCATGCCAAATTGAAATTGGAGCATGCCATATTCTTTACTTCACTCATGAAGCAAGGCTTATATCTGAAAGCACAGCCTTGTCATGGCTCTTCGAGGAAATGTTATCCTATAAAGTGAGTGACGTCTTGAAACAAGACTAGGAAAGCCAGGATAATAATCTACCACAAGAAGTCGAACACCTTGGAACCAAGCTATTTTCCCATGAAACGTGCACACATGTATAGCAAGTTGTTTACTGCGTGTGCACTATTGTTGGTGACCTGTGATTGTGTTCCATTGGTTGAAATCTAATAAAACACTCCCAATTGAAATAAACAATCTATTCGTATTTAGTTGGCCTATGTTTGACCCTGTCCAAGGTAGCGATCGATTCAAAAGTACGAATAATGTCGATGTATTGACATTTTATAATCATAGATGACATAATCTATATGTCAGGGAGCCTTTCATTTCAGTATTCACTCTGTCAAAACAAGAGATTCGGGTCTTAGACTTTGCAGATGCGTGGGGCCGATATTCAAAGCGTTGGTTACCAAGAAATGCGTCAGGAAGGTCTGTTTTTGACACGTCATGTTTCTTTGGGGGGTATAAGAGGGGATGAGCAGTGGTGATTTACCTCACAAAAGATAAATCTTGATGGTTAAAAAAGAAAATATGTTTTGTTGGATGAGTTCGAAAAGGTGTTTAAAAAAAAAATGTATGTGTGCATATCAATTAAGCAGGGTATCTTTGCTGCCATGTGTATGGATATGTAATGTGAGCTTTTTGAATATTACATTTGAATAATAATTAGCAAAAAAAAAAAAACAAAAAAAAAAACACACGAATGTAAATTTAATTTGTTGTGAACTATTGGAATTGAACTATTTTGCATCATCGCTTTTGGAAAATAACAATGAATACGTTTTTGTGGAAGGGTAACAGGTATGACATCTCCCACATCAGCCCATGACTCTGTTTCCGTGGCAATCACAACTACTTTCAACCCTCAGGACACTCGGATCATTCATTTTCTTGTGGAGTGGGTTCATAAGAATAAATTGTCAATTTCCTCTGATACTATAATACGGTTAACCACACTGTACTCTCCTCTCTAGAATATGGCAGGAAAACGGGAGGACTCGGAGGCTCCTATGGGACAGGAGGAGGGGAAATTCATGATACAGAGGAACGACCCAAGCCTGCAGAACAGCAAAGTGATCCAAGGGGACGAGAATGAGACCAGGGGGAACTGGTCTGGCAAACTGGACTTCATGCTGTCGTGTGTCAGCTTCGCGGTGGGGCTGGGCAACATCTGGCGGTTCCCGTTCCTCTGCTTCGAGAATGGCGGTGGTAAGAGATTCCATATTAGGCAACAGTGATGACGTGACGTATGTTGTGTTTACATCGTCATGTAGGGCGCCTCCTATTAATTCGTAAAGGGCAAACGTTGCTGGCGATTCCACTAACTACTGTACATATCTGATTGGACCATTTAAATAATAACTTATCCAATAGATTTATAGACAGAGGGAATTATTGTCTCGGTCTTATCCATTAACATGTAGTTTGTACATATCAAAAACCACACCAAAAACAACATCATGCTAAGTTGACATTAATGGATGCTCAAAAACAGGATTACGTCGCTTCAGCTATTAGGAAAATCACAATGAATAAGTTTTTGGATCTTATGACTACGCCGCAATTGTGTTGGTGTAAACATAACCATTAAATGCATTAGCATATTATGAACCCGGAAAAGTTAATTTAAGTGAGAATGGAATAACTAATTGAATTTAAACCAATTATCTCCAGACATTGTTCATGCATGTTATAAATTAATTAACGGTTGCAGGTTGGGCTTTTAAAGCGGGGATAATTTTGGTCGTTACTCCAAAAATAGATAAGGAGCAACGCAGAGCTGTTGATAGTAAAAAACATTGTGAGAAACGACTCCCTTTGAAGTCACGTAGTTTTTTAGAAAGAGGTAATTTTTCGCTGAAATAGTTGAATCTGAGAAAGGCTTCAGGCATGAAGCTTTTTTCACGTCATGAAAAACATGCAGTTTCAGCCTTTTCAGACCGCTCCAGATTTTCGCCGATATCTCAAAAGCGCTTACATCTTTTGAAACACATTTTTCAGAGGTTACCTTATGGTATATATCTCGAAGTCGAGGGCATTTGGAGATCCTTTTTGAATTGTTGCTATTGAAATAAGCCCAATATGAATGCGGGCAGAATACCTGACAAAAACATAAACGTTTTGATTGTGTGGCTACAAGGTGACCGCCGAGATAAATGAAATGTTCACAAGTTAGTTGTTTGGTGGGCGTTTGTAGACAACCAGTGAATTGATCTACTTTTCTCAACAAAAAATATGACACACTTCCTCTTTTACTGTTATTTTCACAATTACGAATGTTTTGATAAAGTGCGATTATTACATTCATCAAAAAACAAAATCTATTCATTGTTATCTTGAATTGACATTCAAACTTCCAACCTGTTGAGCTTTGCATCCAGAGCTCTAATGGATTGAAATTTTCACAAGTTAGTTGTTTGGTGGGCGTTTGTAGAAAACCAGTAAATTGATCTACTTTTCTCAACAAAAAAATATGATACACTTCCTCTTTTACTGTTATTTTCACAATGACGAATGTTTTGATAAAGTGCGATTGTTACATTTATCAAAAAACCAAAATCTATTCAATGTGATCTAGAATTGACATTCAAACTTCCAACCTGTTCAGCTTTGCATCCAGATCTCTAATGGATTTATTGTTTTGCTTCTAACAGGTGCATTTCTGATACCGTACTTGATCATGATATTCGTAGCCGGCCTTCCAATGTTCTTTCTGGAGCTGAGCTTCGGTCAGTTTGCCGGTCAAGGATGTCTTAGCATCTGGAAGATCTGCCCTCTTTTCAAAGGTATAATACTTCTAAATAAATAAATATTTATATGCCTATTGGTCGTAATTCACTTAAATACCTTGGCATCGCCAAAAATGACAGTTTTTGGTTTCAAAATTATTACTGCATTCCAACATTGACTTCATGTAAAGTTGGTACACATACCAAACACTCAAATGAATATTTTTATCTAATGAGAATTAACTGATATGGTTTTAAAAGTTATTTTTAATCGCCATTACACATACAATCTTGAAGGGCTTTGTGATCAAGATGTAGATAAAGAGTAAGTTTGTGTTTCTTGAAAACTAGAGGATTCGATCAATGGTCTCAAAAACCGGTGCTTAGCCCTTTTTTTCAATGGTTTGAAGTTACTATTAAAAGAAGCAGTTTAAATACGAGAATCCTTTATGAATCTCCGCAAGACTTGCCCCAAGAAAAGTTGAAATTGTCAGTTATGTCAAGATACACCAAACAGTGAAGCCAAACCTTTCTTAAAACACGCGGAAGAATACCTTAAAAGTTACAAAGCGATGCAACCCAAACACCTCTTTTAACTGCACACATCAACAAGTTCACACCATGTTTGCTGATGAGTTAAAAACTTCTTTTAAGACGCATGTACACATAGCAACAGTGGTCCTTGTTTACTTTTACTCTCTATGTTTCGTTGTAGTGGATGTACATCCATGCCCACACTTGGGAACTCCCATTGGCCTTTCTGAGGTGTGGTGGACACTGTATGAGTGCATTGTTTGGCTTGGGTGTATACAGATTTTACCCAATTCAAATAAGTGCACTTGTAGTGTTGTTGAAGGACAATTGAAGTTTGCATACCAAGTACAGCGGGTACATACACAGATCTTTCTTAATTGTTATGTAAAGGATCTGTTTCTTGAAAATGAAACTTGATGGAGTAGGCGTCCCGGTCAATGTTGTTTGTCACCCATCTCGACCTCGTCTGAAACTCCTTCCCACTACGACAGACCTGTGGGATTCGAAAGTCAAGGTCGGTAGTCCAGGGAATCGGAGTGCAAGTACATCTCACAGACTGATCATCTCTCCATATGTCCACGAAGGTTAAGTTGATATTTTCAGGCGTGATACTCTTCCTACTTTAGTCTGATTTTTTCTCCTTTTTTTTGCCCTCAGAAAAATCAGTAAAATTATGATTAAATAGCCTGAAAATACCATATGTTCGAGTAGGTCAGCCCTTCTACTCAATAAAAGTTGCCTACTTTTTTTTCAAGGGTCAAATATCAAACATTATGTTATAACTCCGGCAAAACTCGTTTCAACCAATCCAGACTATCTGTTATCAGTTGTAGCAGTTGGTTCATTCGTCTTTGCTGTAAACTTGAAAATGGTATTTGATGTAGACAGCTGCAACTCCTTCATTGTACCTGTCATAAGTCACAGAGTTAAAAGTGATCACAGGAAGATTGCTTGAGTTATAGGGGGTGGGGGGCAGCTGCAACTCCTTCATTGTACCTGTCATAAGTCACAGAGTTTAAAGTGATCACGGGAAGATTGCTTGAGTTATAGAGGGGGGGGGAATAGTCACCCTCTTTATTTTTTCGTAAATAAAACCAATACAAAATTGCTTGACCTCAGTTTTTTTGGAAGGATGAGGAACGTGTACAACTTGTAGTGTGTACTGAAGTGAGCTTTCTGACATTAAATCAGTTATTTTGAAATCGTTGATTTATGAGTAATACTGTAATCAGTAACAGCATAGACCACTTGTCGATTGTTATCCCCCAAACGAATGTCCTGAACCCCTTTATGATTTCCCTAATGTGATGATGTCGTGGCCTGTCCGAATTAAAGCCGTATCTAGGGTAACATTTTAGGGGGGGCACAAGGGGGGGGGGGGTTCCGTTTGTATTTTTCCCAAACAAGCCCCTTTTCAGCGCTCTTCTGACTTGTTGAGGTAAAACAAAATACATTCTGCGTGTAAATAATACAAAACAGTTTTAAAAACATTGACATTACTACAGAAAAACTCATAAATGTAACATTTCATTCTGGTATTTTTTTTTAATATCAAAAGTCCAGATTTCAAATGGGGGGTGGGGGGCAACCGGAGGGACGTGCCCCCCTTAGTTACGCCACTGATTGAACGCTTTGCTGTGGCTGCGCGTGCGGGCACTGCTGCGACGGCAAACATTAATGCCTATTTGTTAGCTATAGTCGCAGCAGCGAAGCCAAGGGGTGGGGCGGGAGGGGGGGGGGACGTGCGCCCAAGGTGCCCCCATAAAAATGTAGATACACGTAATTCATACAAAAAAACATGACCCCTGCCCCCCCCCCCCCCCACTGGAAAGCAACGCCACATGTGTAACACCCCCCCCCCCCCCCCCACCAAGTGAAGAAATCCTGGCTACGCCGCTGCATCGTCACTAAGTTCGGACGGAAGGAGTCTCATTTAGAAACCAGACTGGTGTCTTGTTAAACTATTAGTTTGACTCATAGTGAGTTGAGATATGCAGTCAAATTACCATACACTACTACTAATTCATGCATTGTGGTTGCGGACGTTCGGGGTCAACAGCCCCGTGCGGTTTCATTCCATTCTACTTGCCCAGTATCCCCGCCGTCCGTTTTGTGTACTTATGCGCCCGTTCCCTACATAATGGGTCCTGACGGTACGTCAGTATCCGTTCCCATAGCAACGTGTCAGATTTTCATTTAAGAAAGAGCTATAATTACATCCCCTGTTTCCAAGAACTTCGTTCGCAAAGCCGCGGTTTCCTATTATGCGAAATCGCGGATAGACCGCAAAACACTCAATATCAGATGATACAAAATTTGTAACATGATTTATGTATAATGGTGAGTGGTTCATCAATGGCCCAACTTCTCCCGCATTACCCAAATGGAAACAACAACAACTTTATCAATGAAAAAACATGTGCGTTTGTATTTTGTGTAATTTAGTACATATTTTGAGCAATGTAGAATGAGCAAAGCAAAGGACCGATTCATTGACATCCTCTGTTGACTAACCGTCCAAATGAACATTATTTTTTTTTGTCAATCTATGTCGGTCATACGTCGGTCAGGTTATATACTTGGTTATCTTAAACGTTTACTTAATTTCTGATAAACCCTTTTTAATCCAGGACTTGGTTATGGTATGCTGATCGTCTGTGCATTAGTTACTCTGTACTACAACGTCATCATCGCGTATGCTTTCTTTTACCTGTTTGCGTCCTTCACGAGTGATGTACCGTGGAAAACATGTGGAAACGAATGGAATACTGGAAACTGTACCATTCAAAAGAAGGGAGAAAACGACGTCTTCGATGACATCTTCCTCAATGGAACCTTCCAAAATGAAACAGCCTACAATGAAACCTCACAAAATGGAACCTTGACAAACGTCACCCATCCAGTTCGTCCCAGTGAGGAGTATTTTAAGTAAGCATCTCATTGGTATATCCAAAAAAAAAATGAAATCAGAACTTCTCAACAAATTTAGTTCAATTTTAAAGTAGTTAGTACAGTTTTTCTACAAGGTAATTTTCAAGTTTAATATCGCTATACATTTATTATTGTTTTAAGAACCATGGTTTACTATTAACCGTCTGTTATTTGGTTCTAAAGACATGTCTGGGGACAGTGTCCGAATCTTGGAGACACTCATTCCCAGCGCACTGCTATCAAGTAGAGTTTACTGTCACTTGATCAAACTTACAAACTCTCCTTTTCATGTTACACACCATGCAAGGCTTCAAACTGCAAATAAATCTTAGCATTATTGCAATTTTACAATTGGAGGTTAGGGAGGCGGTGGGTGGGGTAGGGGAGGCTTACCCCACCAGCCACTCAGAGTGGAGCCCTTTACCTAGGCTTGTGTGGGCGCACCAAATGTCAACAGTAGCAGCTTCCTTTTGAGCAGGAGTATTATTCTAAGATGAATACATTTATGGCATCGATGGTTTTATGAAATGAATACCATTCAACGTTGGAATGTTTCTGTTGTCTCTATGCAGCAATTACGTGTTGACCATGTCAGACGGGATGCATATCATGGGTCCAGTCAAATGGGAGTTAGCCTTGTGTCTGCTCTTGGCTTGGATTGCTGTGTTTTTAAGTCTAATCAAGGGAATCAAGACATCAGGGAAGGCAAGTCAAAATACTCTTGTAGAGATCTTGGTTTCTTTTAATAATTAAATATGGTAGCCAACACAACAAACTAAATACCACTGTTTAAGGAGAAAAAAAATCATAACACTTGTTTTCCAATTTGTTTTTCTCCAATATCATTTCAATAGACCTAACTTAAAAATAGGCTAATAACAAAGCAGTAGCCTCCGACAGATGGCACTTCCAGAGCTCCGTAACTAACCTGATTATACAGGAACGAACCGAAAAGTATGGCATGATTGTTGAGTGCATGTACACTTTGTTTTTAATCGTTGCTACCACTTTTCAAGTAATCAATGAAGGGTCATGTTTCTACAATGGGTAGGCCTTCGGTTTATTTCAGGGTGACGTATTGACACTTCAAATAATCTGGACACTGACAGTAATGTGTTTTTATCAAGGTCAGAGTGCCTCGGTATTATTGGGTCAGTATTCAATGTTTGTGTGTAATTTTTATTGGAGAGCCTGTCTGTGATATTCAACACGGTGAATCAAGGTGTCTTTGCTTCATTCCAGGTGGTATACGTCACATCGACTCTGCCGTACGTCGTCTTGCTGGCTCTATTCATTCGAGGCATTACACTAGAGGGCGCTGTTGATGGGATCATCTATTACATCAAACCTGACATTGATAAACTCTCACGTGCTAAGGCAAGTCATTTTAGACAATAACAGCGGCGTAACTAGGGTAAAACATTTTGGGGAACAAGGGGGTGTACCATTTTTTTAGGGGCATTTTTGGCTAGTTAAAACTAGTTTCCGTTTGTGTTTTTCCTAAACAAGCCCCTTTTCTGCGCTCTGATGTTATGCCGTTTACTTTGTTTTATATAATATTCTGACGTGATGGTAAACTACATTGTTTGTAAAAAATTAATATAAAAGTAGTTTTAAAAACATCGAAATTACTACAAAAAAGCTTATAAAATGTAACATTTTTATTCAATCTAAAATGTCAAGATTTCAAATGGCGGGGGCGGAGGCGTGGGCACGGACATCAGGTGGTGGTGGTGGTGGGGGGGGGGGGCACATTTCCCCTTGCGCCCCCTTCCCCTTAGTTCCTGGACTATAATAAGCCGCTGTTCCAGACACGATTAATTTTGATCGGTGCACATATTAAAACAACCGTGGCTACAGACAGCAGCGCGGCAGATATCAAGAGCGCCCTCTTTCTGTAACTTATTTCTGTGACCTTTGTGCTCTCTTGAGCGAGAACGGGTTTTATAGTATTCTGCCACGGGGTAAGTAGTTCCATGTTGACCGGTACAAACTTTAGTTAGGGATTTGGATGATATTATATATTTCATTTTCTTAATCGAAACAGTTTTTTTAATGTTACACTTTGTTTGAAGTGTAGTTTGTTTTGTCTTGATGGATATTTATAAGTATTTTGATGTCGGCGTATTAATTTGAAGAGGTTGTGAATTGGGGGTACTATTTTGCTAAGATTATCAATCATGATTGAGCAGACGACATTGAGTGCGGAACGAAAAATTCTTAGTTTTTTGTGGAGAAATGGCTCTGTTCAAGATGCTTATACCCGATATATTGGAGACCATACTGTATGGAACTCTCACTCTCAGTGAGTATTTCTGTTAATATTTGTTCCTCTTTCACTTCGGTGAGAAACTGGGTTGTTCTTTTTTGAAACGTGTGAACACATTAGACCCAGTAGGCAGTAACTGGGGCGCTGTACTCCTATTTTGAGATACTGACATTCCGACCGATAATGTCAAAATCTCAAAAAAGAAGTACAGCGCCCCAGTTACTGGGTCTAGTGAACACATACATTGACTAGTTTTTGTGTATGTACATGTATAAATAAACACTGTCTAGACGTGTGTGTACGTGTACATGATTGTGTACATGCACAACAAATGTCAACAGTTTATCGTTCATGGCAATGGCAAATGGTTACATCATGGAGCAAGCATTTCGTCACTGACACCACGAACTAGCGCACATGTAGACAACAGTAAAAAGTAGCAATCGGAGAAAACGGCGTCTAAAGCTGAACGCTTTTTTAAAATGCCACTATCCTTTAGAATTTCAGAGTGTTTTCAACTAGTTTTCTCATTGCTGACTCTGGATGCTTTGAACTTGATAAATATACTGCTTTTGTCCGCTTTGCTTTTTAAATTGACAAACAAAGGAAAAAAGGTGCGTGCTAGTTCGTGAAACCGAAAAAGAAGCAAAATAAACTATTTCCGATTTCACGAAGTAACACTTTCCTATGTATTAGTAATGCAAACTTGTGGGCGCGCGCGTACATGTCCTTCGTGCACAAGATTTGTGCCAGTTCGTGATATTGTTTTGTTCACATTTGAGTATGGTGGGCGCCGTGCATTTCAATGGTAAATGTTACTTGTGTGCTAGTTCGTGAAAAAAAAGATTGTCAATTCCGGGCAAATGTTGCCATACATAATTATTATAATTAAAAAAGTAAGGCTCTTGAAGCTTTGAAACTTGCTGAAATTGTAGTGCATGTCGACTGTTGTATGAAAACGTAAAAAACTAAAAATTGAAAAAAATATGGTTTTGTACACAAGGTGTTAGTTCGTGGCGTCGGTGACGATTTGCTCTGTGGTTGAGGCAACCAACATCTCTCAAAGAAAAGCCAAAGGACCACTTCGGTATTACTTAACGTTATACAAGTTACAACAAACATTGTTTAACTCTCCAGTCTTCTGAGACTTTGTAAACAGTGTCTCTATCTAAAGAAAATTATGTGGATGGAAATTGACGTTAATGTTTTTTTCTCTTGGAGACTGCCTGGTGGTACATGTATAGTCAAGTCACATTACCGCGGGTCTCCTATTACCACAGTATTACAAATTATCTTTTTGTGGTGCCAATAGCCTATGTCATCTACATGTATGGGCGACTTTCATTCAGTGAATCGATAACTAATAACCTGCTGACAATCTGTGTAAAAGAACAAAACCAAACTGTTGGAAGGATATTTATTAAATTTAAATATTTGTGGAAAAACGCTATTTTTCAGACCGAACAAATTTTCGCTGACCATGGCTGCCAAAAGTACCATTTTGTCATTAAACATTTTACCTTAAATGTTGTTCTGTCTTTCGGAATATCAGTGTCCAGAGCCTGTTTCACTTTTCAGAAAAAAAATGACATTGAAAGATTCATTTTCAGATAGATTTTTCAACGATGTAACAAAGGGTGCCCTCAACGTGTGTTTTAAAGAGGATGGGACATGGTGATTGATTTTGACGATATTGTTTAGTTTTCTGCTTTCTATAATTATTGCATCGGACAAACTTCTCTTTTGTGACATTAAATTGACAAAAGAAGTGATAGTTGCAGGGAGTTTTTACTCCTTCAACTAGCCCGCCGCCTAAGTTTATCAAAATCCTGGAAATGAGGGCAGCAAACAACTTATGACGTCACTGGAAGTACTGAATCCCCGGATGGTCTGCACTCAGCAATGCTTCAATGAGTAACAACAAACAGCCGTTTGACAGAGGAGTACTTTCTGTGACGTCACTATTCTTTAGAATTTCTGGAGACAACTTTCAGGCACTGACTGCAGCTGTTCTGATTTTGGCTCGAGGCGGGGCGTGAAAAGAGGCTCGAAAACTGCCTTTGTAAACGAATAACCACCTAATCTATAATCCTGTCTCCGTTTTTTCGTGATAGATATAGGTGTATTTAGGGATGTCAAAATATTTTTAAAGAGAGACTTGTAGCGTGGCCCATCCTCTTTAACACAAAGTAAAAAACTCAAACAGGTGAAAGACTTGCCTGAGCAAGTACAAAACTTGCCATGGCGAATGCGCACAATTTAAAAAGTGCACATTTCAGTTTTGAACTTGCGCGGTTACTATTTTGGGGCAATTCTATGACATGCTTAAGCATGAGGCCTGCAACGTGTGTTTAAAAAAGATAATGACCGAGAAAAAAACCTCTCCAAAATATTCACAAGAGCTCTACTAACTCATACTTTAATTGAAACTTATCTGATGTCAAATATGGTAAATTACAATTACATGTCAGTTTTGGTTACATTCTACATTGTAAGACTTGATTTTGCGGCAGCTCTCACAAAAGCTTGTTCCTGGTGGACAGCATGCTGTATCATCCCCTTTTGCTGGCTGCCCATGGGAAAACGAGGTTACACAAGTTGCCTGTATTATTTGTGAATTTGAAATAAAAATTATGACAGACTGGGGAAAAAATGAAAAACCTTTAGAAACTGAGTCAACATCAATTGACAAACTTTTATCCAAGCTTAAATTTTTTAGTAAAAACAAATTTATTCTTTTTGTGATACAGGTTTGGCAAGATGCTGCAGTGCAAATCTTCTACTCACTTGGAACTGCTTTTGGAAGTCTACACACACTGTCGAGTTATAACAAATTTCACAATAATGTCTATCGGTGAGTTTTGATCCCTGATAGAGAGTAGATCCCCCATTTATAAACATTTTCCCTTAACACATTTTTCCTGTTGTTCACATTGAGGTTGATGTTTCTCTATCATTTTTAAAGTTTATTGGCTTAAAATTGACCTGACAGTATTTCAGATGGAAATAATTCTCTGGAGGATCGGTAATGGTATGAACTTTATTATCACTGAGTTTTTAGATTGCAAATAGAATTTTGTTGTTGATAACTACCAATCCTGCACTTAAAAACAGGTGTCTTGAAATCATGAAAACCTTCTATCATGAAACTTTTGCTGGTTAAAGGGGTTGTGTTGTTTCACCGTCTTGCGTCCAATGATTAAAATGTTAGAGTGTGCCCCCTTGCGCTTCAGTTAAGCACTTAGGTAAAGTCAAACTTTTGTTATGCCTGTTTCATTAGTTACTGCCACAATGATGGACCGTCCATTTGGACGGTAAATATTATCACATCCTGCATATTGGGCTGTTCTAACCCTGCATATGGCGCTATTTTAAGCTGCGCGTCAAGTTTGCTTGAAGATGAATTTGTTATCACGTGCGCGTGGAGTTACAGAAAAATATAGCGCATCTGTGTCACAAGGTTGGTGTCCCCTGTTGGTTAATCATTGCATTACGCGCCAACATCTGCTGCATGCCCTAAGTGATTGCTACTTCCGGTTTCAAAAATGGCATAGACGTTTGTGAGTAATTCTTTCAAAAATCACCCATTGTTATCGTTCAAAGGCATTTCTTGTGACAGAAACTTATAATTCTGAGAAGACCTTGAGTCTTTGAAGAACGTATGTAAAAGCCAAGTCCAGTTAATAAACTTTTCTTGCATAAATCATGAAAGAAAAACTACCTCGATGCAATTCTTACAGGCTTCTGGTAATAGTTGGAGCCAGTGTGGCATTGTGAAGTGGGCGTGGCTTACAGTGGAATCAGGGGGGTATCTACAGAAAAAAATCGCAGATGGCAAGAGCACTGAAAGTGCGCCCCTGTCCAAACATTTGACACCCATCTTTCAGAAAATGTTACCATATTCAGCTCAAAATACAAGTCAAGCTCGTTAATCTTTTAATTAACAAATAATTATGGCACTACATGAAAACTTCAACAGCCTCTCCCATGCTTTCACTGATGTATGCAAACTGGCCTACGTGATCAAAGTCAATTTTTTCCATTTTTTCTGGCGCCCCCCTTCAAGTGGTGCCCAGGCCGTGCCATACCAGCCATACCTATAGATATGCCACTGAGTGGTATTAAGACATGGAGTTGTCCAGATTGTTTTTTTTTAAAGAATTTTAAGTGTGAGGTGGACGAGGAACTGTGTCTATTTCGTGTTTATTGTAATTTTACATTTTTTTTTCAAATGACAAGGAAATATGTATGAGTAATATAAAACAGATAGGCCCTATTGAATGCATTTTGTTCTTGCATTTAATATCGCAAAATATAATCACTTGGTGAAATCTGGCTTTTCCATTTCACTCAATTTTTGTCTATGATACTACTAGCATAGAGCTATAGTTTTGTGACTACTAGCTACACACTAGGTGCGCATGTAATATGACTGCCAGTGCGTGCTTGCTTGCAATAACTGGGTGAGAGTTCATATTTTCAAGTACAGTCACAGGCCTGATATGATCATTGTAACACAGCCCCTTTAATGTGTGAACATAATTCATTGATTCATGAGGTGTGATGATTTGTTTATAAATCTTTTTTTTCCCATTCACAGAGATGCAATAATTGTGACTTTCATCAATTGCGGCACGAGTGTCTTTGCTGGGTTTGTCATATTTTCTGTCATTGGATTCATGGCAGCTGATGCTGGGGTGGACATTGAAAAGGTTGTAGCATCAGGTAAGGTGAAGACAGACCATTTCAGTTTTATGCAGACTTTTGTTCTATAGTGGCAGAGTGAAGCTGTGAATAAGCTACTAAGCAAATTTTGTGTTATATCCATTACATGTATGTACACATTATCTCCTTAGATGTTTTGGAACTTTTAATAATGCTGATTGTGTAAACAATTCTGTCATTGTAAATGTTGACACTGCATTTATTGATGTTTTCACCTTGGTTCATAACTCCTGTAGTGATTGAAGAATTATGTATTGTTGACAATTACAATATTATACAATATCAAATAATACATATTGTGTGCATATTTTTCCCCATTTGTCTGTGTTGTTATATTATGCATATTATGTTCTTTATTCTATCTTTGTCAATGCTATAGTATGCTATGGTATTTTATGTTGTCACCTTGGTTCATAAATCGTAAGGTGAACAAAGATAAGAAAATTGTAAAATTGTGTATTATTGCAGGCTTTGAATTTGATTTATCTGGAGTTTCCTTGGTAATGGCAGTTTTGTGTGTGAAGTAGGCCTATGTGGAGTATATTTCCATACTCACAAAGACATCATAGCATAAACCAGGAGCAACTTTTGTACTTTTTTCGTTATGACCTTAATACCACAGACCCCTTGCACAGGCCACCATTGCTGAGGTCAAACTTTACAAACATGTACGCACCTCACACGACTCTCAGCCACAATTTGACATTTTTTAAAGTTCATTGAGGGTGCTGTTTGAGCTCATGGCCTGATATTTATGGGGTCTATTGATACAGTTTCTTTGATAATAATTTGAGTTGTATGAAACTTGTCTTACAGGACCTGGTCTAGCATTTATTGCCTACCCCGAGGCTATTGCCCGTATGCCTTTCTCAACCATTTGGGCATTGCTGTTCTTTGTCATGATCCTTATGCTTGGGATTGGAAGTGAGGTAAGGCATACAATTCTAGATTCCTTAAATACTTTGGCCTTCCAGAGCACAGGTTCTGGAAGATTAACCAAGATTCAATATTGATGAGTGACAGATACCCAACCTCAATACAGTTTAGTGCAACTTAAACTTAATAATAACAATGATTAATAAATATCTCAGAGAGTTTATGCACTCTCATGCAGACTGGTCATGTGATATAAAGACTGACTCTGTGAACTAGTGAAAAAATGGAGCCCTTAAGAAGCGTATTGTTGTGTAAAAGCTTGAATGCACTATGCATGTTGTGCAGTGAACTAGCATGTCAACTGTTTTCCTTGTGCCTATTTTTGTTTTTTTATTTCGGCAGGAGAATTTGGTGTTGCATGACCGTGCATACCATGCATACATATGTGTGAAAGCGCAGACAATGGAGCTGGTCTGCACAGGAAACCAACGTAATGCAAAGCATAAAGCCAAACACCAACCAAAGTATTTCCATATATACATATATATATATATATTTTTTTTTTCAGAGGTCTTATTCTGGCTCTTGAAAATATGAATAGTTAATTATGTGCAGGAGATTCAACAGCCTGAGGACTCACTGGCCCTTGAACATGGACTTAAGGGACTGAGCCAAAGGCCAGCCTCCAAGCGAGGTCATTACCACGCAGAGAAGACCGGGTCCTCACACTGTTATTACCATTAATAAATACCTTTAACGAAAAAAAAAATTGAAAAACTTCTGAATTTGTGATTTTTCCTTTGCCAATATTTTCTATTCATACAAGGGCCATTCTTAAGGCTGTTCGATTTTTGAGCGGCACTTTATCTCTTACATGTACACTTAGGTAACTATTTATGCATATTTTTGAGAACCAGACTACGAGCTTTGAAAATTAATAACACCATATATGGAAATACTGTGGTTGGTCTTCGGCTTTATGCTCTGCATAATGTTGGTTTCATGTGTGTACCAGCTACCTCAAATCGATACACTGTCTGCGGGTTCAGTTCACGCATACGCGTGGTATGCATGTGCACGCGGTACCATCTCCTTGCTAAAATAAAAAAATAAAAAAATGTACTCACAAAGAAAACAGTTGATTTGATAGTTCCCCACAAAACAAGATTATTTAAGGGCCATTTATTCCCTTGATGGCAGAGCCGGTCTTTATATCGCATGTTAATACACCCCCATGTGACCAGTCTTTGACCAATCAGAGTGCATAAACTCTCAGAGTTATTCATTAATGCTTAATAATAATGTTATGCAGTTCTGATATATACATTAGCCCTTCAACACACTCGTAAAGGCATCTCCAAGCACTCATTATTTTTTATACAGGTATGCAAAGCTAAGTTTGTAATTACAAAACCCTTGCAATGGTTTACAAGGTGCTGCCAACTTTGCCAGAAACACCAGGGCAAACCCCTTCTCATAATGATAAGTGTACTGGGTTCTTTTACGTAGGACCTACAGCCTTACGTCCCATCCAAGAGATGAAGCCTCATTGGTTAATTGTCTTACTTAAGGACACAAGTGTCAAGATTGACACTTCAACCCACACTCTGCTGGTCAGAAACACAATTGAGATCTTTGAGCCCGGTGCGCTTGAGTGCTCAGCCACGACGTGCCATGAGCAAAAAAAAAAAATAATAATAATACATACTGATTTTGACAAATTGCATTTGATTAATGATTATCAACATTTTTTTCATTTTAGTTTTGTATGTTTGAGACTGTGATCACTGGAATGGTTGATGAGTTGGAGAAATACAACCCCATCTACCGAAAGAAGAAATATCTAGTCACTTTGGGAATGGCTGTATTGCTGTACCTCTTGGGATTACCAATGGTTACTCATGTAAGTACTTTGACTCCAAAAATGAGTTTAAAAAAAACTTCTCGAAGGTCTTGAAGCAAATTTTGGTTCACACACAGTGCACTACCTACCCCAGAGAGGCTGTGTTATCACAGTTAAGTGGGTTTATGTCTTGTAAAAGAAGGTGAGATGGAATAGTGGTTTTGCTGATCACAATTCTTGTTAAAAAGTGCCTTTTGGTAAAGCCTTTTGTCAAGACCTTGGTGGCTTAGACATGTGCAGCAGCGAAGCCACTACAGCGAAGACCAAGTCAGTGAGTACGACGAGTGGTTTAGCCATGAGGACCTTTTCCAACTTGTCAGGAATTTCTAATGTTTTTCTATATTCCCTGATTTTTGCTACCCTAATGAGGTACATGTAGTAAAATTCCCAGCCAATCAGAAGTGATGGGGTTAGCAAGCATTAACCTCATCCGTATTGTGATTGGTTATCCTTTCTTATTTGCGTAAAAATTATGAATAATTTATGTTTGAATTTTTTCAAAAAAAATTCAACAAAAAGAAAAGCGCCAAATCAAGTTGGAAAAGTTGTATTTGTTGATTTTTTCAGGCAGCTATGTAGCTACATAGTTGTCTAAGCCACAAAGGCCTTGACAAAAGGCTACCTTTGGTACTGAAAAGAATGACTTATTCCGTTGTCTTATTCACACAGGGTGGGATTTATCTTCTGACGATTATGAATGCATTTTCAGCAGGATTGTCTGTCCTGATAATTGCTATGCTAGAGTGCATTGTGATTGCGTACATTTATGGTAAGTACTTAGTACAAAATTCAAAAGACATAGTAGATTAGAAAACTTGTCATTCTTTCATTGTGTTTTTCTTTCTTTCCTGCATATAATAAATTGCCTATTTTACTTGCGTTGTTACATGACAAAAGAATGTTTAATTTGCAATAAACTTTGTACTGTCATTTATAGAATCAAGTAAAGGAATATGAACTGGAACTGAATTGACCTCATCTCATAATTTATATGTAAATGTGCACATGAGTTGGCACTTAAAATTTCTGCATTTGGTGTTGTTCGTTTATATGTGAATATTGAAGTGTATTGATATCAGGCAAACGTATTGTATGAACATTACTGAATTGATGAATTAATAAATTATGTACTTTTTTTTCCTCCAATTTATAGCAAGAAGCTAAAACTGTGTTTCTTATTTGTATTGTATTATTGCTTTGAATTGTATGTGCTTTTTTCATTTCTAGAAAATACTTTCACTGTTTTATCTTTTAGGGACATTCATTTTATTTTTCTCTCATTTAATGAAAACTGCATATTGTCTTCATTTTTAATGTCTAACAATTTTGCGAACTTGTTTTCTCCAACTTTTAGCGAATGCTGAAATTGTTTTTCTGATTTGTTTTATTGCTTTCAACCTTGGTCTTGTTTTACTAAATTTTATCATCTGTTTTGTAACATTGTATCATCTTTTTAAGACCAGTTTATTTGAACTGATTTCTCTCTCAAAAATCAATGAAAACTGCATATTGCCTTCATTTTGTACTCAAATAATACATTTTGTTTTCACCAGTAAAATACTGTATAGAATACTTCCTTTTCCATTTATAGTGTAGGCTTAGAGTAGTCATCAATGTGACTGGGCAATCGTTTAAACTCCATGTCAAATATAAAGATGTTTGTTGTAAATGAATAAATGAAATATTCTGACAAAATGCTAAGTATGAACAGCGCCCTCTCTTGGGTTCCATCAAGATTATTTTCTGCACTCTTTACAATGACAACTTATTGACTATTCTATCCCATGCAGGTGCTGATCGCTTTTTAGATGATGTAAATGTCATGGTGGGTTTCCGACCGGGATTTTACTGGAAAGCATGCTGGAAGTTGCTGTCCCCTGCCTTTATCTCTGTAAGTGATGGATTTCAGTACAACGCTAACCTTAGAAATTTTCCTGACTAAACTTTCGTGGGTGTCTAAATACAATGTTAGATTACTTGAAGCCTAGTTACAATTGGATTGTCAATTGACCAATCCATTAAGCCCCACCCCCTTAAGTGTTGACCAATCACAGCCTTGGCTATGCAACCGTGAGTCTGATAAACAAGTCCGACTTTATAAAATCCTATTGGAAAATGTAAACAAGCGTGCGCCTACTTATAGCATCCATGTTCATGTCCTGAAGTGTGGCAAAGAAGAGACGCACATTGTGCCTCCCACGTTTACAGTGGTGATGTAGCTGATGCTGTGATTGGTCAATATGTTTAGGGGGTGGGGCTTAATGATTGGTCTATTCCCTGTGTTGTCATAATTTCTTGGAAATGGTCTTAAAATTCACCAAATATTAAAGCAAATTATACAAGTCAGGTTCACAAAGTGAAAAAAACAACAACACAGTTCTCATTTTACACCTCAAGTTTTTCTGAACATTTTCCAGTTTTTCACAAAAATTTGACTGGTTTTATTTTTGTTATGTTTCAGTTCATCATTATTTTTACCTTTGTTGGTTACTCACGGATGACGTACAACAAGAAGTATGTGTACCCAATATGGGCTGAGAGTTTGGGATGGTTAATGACATTGTTCTCGCTGGCTCCTGTGCTGATTTACCCAATATATTATCTATCTAATTATGTTGAGGGCACATTCATTGAGGTAAGATTAATTTGTATTATATGGGTCAACTTATGTTATGGAATTGTCCATTGGGAAAGTACCCCTGAGTTTAACTATGAGGGTCATATTGTTGACTTAAGAGAAACTTTCCAGGGGGTTGCTCGTAAAGTTTTGTGAGCTTGTCATTTAACTATGAGATTTTGGTCATGAGAAATGTATGGGTTATTTGACATTTTTTTGTGATTTTCTTTGTGTAACCACAGCGTCTTCGTCAGTCCCTGCGCCCGAACCATGAATGGGGGCCAGTCCTTCAACGTCACCGGAAAGAGGCAGGCTTCCCAATACTTCCAGAAACTGACTCTAGTGTTAAACTAGAAGAAATAAAGAAACCTCACAAAGAAGCAGAGACGAATGTGTAGAGGCACCGACACACTCATTGCATTCTCTTGAATTTAAAGAGCAAACACTGCAAGGCCCTTGTGTAGACTCATGGTAATAAAACCGTCCCCTTTAGAGTGCCACTTGGCTTTTACCTTATGCTGGCTCCAGAAATATTGATTCAGCCACGGGGTTGCTTTGAGTTGATAATTGTAAAGCTGTACAAATTGCACTTTAAAAGTTCAGTAACATTATCTGACATGAGCCTATAGGAGATTCGGTATGAGGTCATCAACTCTCCCATTGGCTTATTTTTAAAGTGGAGGACAACAAGAATAGCCAAGGCACACTGTACACTAGATGGGTGTACAGTTTTCTTTGATATTTCCATTTTTTTTTTTTTTTTGTAACAAGATGCATGTATTGGGCATCGAAACAAGCGAAGTGTGACAGGTCACTATGTTACAGACAAAGGGACCGTTCTGTGGTAATTTTACATATATATTTTTTATATAGCTCAGTATACATTTAAAGCGCCAGCAATGCAAAAGAAATTTGAAATTGAGTTATCAGTGCATTTTACTACATATGCTATTTTTAACAATTGTAAGAACATTTTGAAATGAGATGTTATAATATGTGAGTTTCATCTTTAACAGTGTATGCCGTTCTTCATACTGAAGATGTCCTGATGAATTTAAAGATTAAATAGTTCTTTATAATTTTAATCACGGAATTTAGTTTTTTTAAACAGTTATTCTTTTGATTGATAAAAAGGAATGATATTTGTGTCTTCGGTAATGGTTTTTTGAATCCAGAGTGATTTTTTTAATATGATATTATATTGTTAAAGGGTATCAGCGTAAATTGAACACCACCAAATTTGTTTTGGTGAAATTTGTTTAAGACCTTTTTTTCTTCTTTTTTTTTTTTGCCATTGTGACATTTTTGAAGCATCAAGTCTTCCTTCAGCGTGGTATTTCCCCCCGAATATAAGTGGACAAACTTAGGGTAATTTTTGATGGAGTTGTAACACTTTTCTTAACAATAGACACTGGGTTGACTCGACGCTGCGACCATTAGATTTAGGCATGCAACTTTATTTTATTATTTTTTTTTATAGTTGTGCTGCTGAAAGCTGTAAATACACTGTACAAAGGTTTGTAAAGTTGCATGTGTCTGTACGTAGACATGTTTATCATAATCGTCTAAAGAAGAGATATTTTCAAGAGTTGTAAAATAATTGTTTTGTTTTGTTTGTTTGTTTGTTTGTTTGTTTGTTTGTTTGTTTAAGAAGTGAGGGATGGTGTAAAAAAGGTTTGATTTTCAAATGCCAAGAATGAGTGTTTGAAATTTCATATTATCAAATGTAACGATGACATATGCTACCCATGGGTTCATTCATAGAACACGTCACAATTAAATGGAAGTTGTTCATGTTATTATTTTTTTCATTTATCATGGATTTGAATCCAGGTCACGGCACTTGAATGGCCTCGAGCAAGACACTTAACTGTAATTCTTTCTCAGCATTGATGGGTAAATGGGTGCCCGCTAGTGTAGAAAATAATATTAATGTGATTGATTAGCTACATGTGAGCCTAAGGAGGTGAGACGGTCTCAAGAATGTATTCGGTCTGATGAACGGGTTAGTGCAAGGCACTAAAAAGCTCCCGAACTTGTATCTACATTCGTTAATGATCGCTGTGTTAAAGACTTACATTTTGACCATTAATATATCGTTTTTATACCAGTGTGTTTTCCTGTCTTATCAATGCAATTAAGACGTTTGCATGACGTCAGTGTGTTTGGAAAAGAAATCTGATTCTGTGCATATTTATGGAGCACAATGTATACTAAATAACTTGGCTGTACAGGGTTACAATGTATAGATGTAAAAAAGATATAAAACAAACTTTATATCAAATAAAATCTCGTGATACTATATAATGTTACGTGTTGATTTGAGTGGTTTGTAATGATACCCACCACCGCGATGATACATTACACGTATTTGATGCCATTTTGTTGGAGACGTTGGAACGCTTAGGTTTGTGTATGCCTTACTCAAGTGCCACTGTGTTGTACTGGTATGTTAAAGTGGGATTTCTCGACGGCTACATTCAGCGTTATTCTGGAAAGTGTTTACTCGCTGCAACCTTGTCATGGGATCTCTGTTATTTCTGGTCGGATGCCTCGACTCTCGGATCTTTGTTTTACCCGTGAATCATGCACTCACTCTATGCTTTATGTCTTTGTGATTTTCTACTTTTGTTCCCTCTGTGTTGTCCTAGACTTTGGCACCTCTTTATTGATTTATTAAACAAAGTACACTTTTTCTAGTTTTAAAGCAACATAAATTAAGGCTTATTGTTGCCGGTACCTTCCCGTTTAGGCCGTATAATATAGTTTATAATATTCAATGCACATACTTTCCATGTATTATGTATACCTTTAAAATGGTATAGCGACAGTCACAAACAAGTAACATTATAAGTGAGGATTGGCGTTGTAACAACATGCGGCCTAAGTGGTTTGATGGTTTCATTGTAATTATTCGGGAGTCGGCGTGGGTTGGGGTTGAGACCAATAGTCTCTGTATTTCAGAATCAACGCCCATAAATATTAAGGCCAAACTGGTAGCATTTGACTGGGTGGTAGAACCCAGACCTATAATTGAATTCACATCAGTATCATACGTGTCCAGCTCTCGACCTACTCCAAATTAACTCTATAATTAGACTGCCCGTGCTGCTTCTCAATTCAATCGTCGTGTATTCAACATCATAATTATATTGAAGACAAACAAATTGACCCAGAACAGGTGCAGAGGTTATGGATCCGACAGCTTCACATTCAATATTGGGGTCAACTAATGGTGGGTTAACCAATTAAACATTGTGGATCAAGGTTAATTGCTGGCCTGATACTCCTCAGACGAGGTCATCAAAGGGTCAATTTGTTGCAATATGGGATTCATTGGCCAATCAACAGCCGA
Organism: Marthasterias glacialis; assembly: GCA_911728455.2. Lineage (NCBI taxonomy): Eukaryota > Metazoa > Echinodermata > Asteroidea > Forcipulatida > Asteriidae > Marthasterias > Marthasterias glacialis. The sequence goes on from OU452228.1 coordinate 8,024,065, forward strand.
AAAATGCACACCCCCATTGTCGCCATTATTTAGTCTATAGTAAACCGTAACTCTTAATGCCAGATACTTTTTACTCGTTTGTGTTTGCAATGGCGTGCCATATTCTTCTATATTACCTTTATCATGGCGAGGACCATCCGTAGGTTCCTGTAAACACATAGAGTGACAATAATAATTTTAATCAATTTATTAGAGATTTATTTAAAAGAGACCCATCTTTTCCCCTTCCAGCCTCGGTTTCGATACATTGAATTGCTAGGATGATCAAACAAGATGACCTCGTGTAATACTTGAATGCTGTATCACAACAAGGATATCATTATAGTTTCACTTCAGCTTATTATGCATCCGGGAAGGAGATTTATACCCTCTCCTCCATGACAAGTACTTATGGGAAAATAACCGAAAAGCTGTAACTGTAATTAAGTATTGCAGCATGGGATGCTGCACCACTTGGGTTTCATTTCCCATTGACAGCCGTAGTTGCCCCCTCTGAAGCACAGAGCTAGGACCACAGGCGAGATTTCACAGCTCTATTATTCTCAATGCCAATGCGTGGGTCTGAAAGGAAATTGGAAAAAAATCCCTGCTTTTTTCACCATGTCATCATCATATCACATAACTCGAGCAATATAGCCAAAACAAGATCTGATGGCAAATAAAAGAAAATAAGGTACGCTTTTATGTAACGGTAACTGAAGGCGGGCGGGCGGGTGGGAGAAAAAAGGGGTGCGTCACTTTTCGCACATGCCAAATTACTTCCCTGCAGAACTTGGCAACAGTGCTTCGAACTTGGTGGTGACAATAAGGCAGAAGATTGAATAGTGTAGGCCACGGCCATTATCGTTGGCAAGACTTAATAAGTACAGGACAAATAAAGATCATGACGGGTAACACCTTTTCTCCCGGGTGGCGAATCATTTTTACTTTGTTGGCATGCTTTTCATCGATTGGCAACAGTCTATGGCCTAGTTTTATAGCTATGTCCTATATCCAGAGCTCGTGCTATAATCTCTATCCAAGTAGCGCAAATAGGTCTTACTTTTTTTTTGAATGCATGAATTCCACTGACACCCTTAGCCTCGTTTCAAGCCAGATATGCACTGACGCATGACCTCACAACACACCACACCATATACCCGGGTCTGAACCATTCTATTGGTTCTAAGTCGGTGTCCGTTGCGTGACAAATTGGCTTACACTTTGACTGAATGCACTTTTCCCCCCGAAGTAAATAACATTGACAGCACAAAGAAATAGGGTGGAGGCTACCCGGTGTCTCATTATTCCAATTCCGTTATCTTAAAGGCGTCATTTAAGGCCATCCATATGTATACATCAAACAATGAAAAACAAAAACAAAAAACAGACTAAATGAATCTGAATTGCTCGCCTTTTTCGATCAATATTGGATTATTAAAATTTACGGTATAATTTACTGGATGTTTAATCTCATATGAACGTATGAAATAATAAAAAAGTCGTGAATATTAGTCAGATATTACTGGTCAGGAGAAATAGAAAAAATCCGCATACTAAGTTGTCGGTGAAATATTTTAATCCTTGTATGAGTTGTTATCCCTTTGAAAACAATAAAAACGCACTTAAATATATTACGAATGCACATAGTTGTTTGTGGAAGAGTAATTCATTCCAATCATCCTCTAGGTGTCAAGAACCGTACCTTCAAACCACTCAAACTATTTCCGCGAAGCATGCGCTCACGTGTGAAAGGATCTTAAAGCGGTCAAGTTTAAAGTGGTTGTATGACTATTTCTATTGTGTTACACGACACGGTTACAAGATTGGATCTATTCAAAATGTCATCAATGGTGCCATTATTTCAGATATATAGTCCTTGTGTAAGATTGGTACACATATTATATACTAATAAAACTGAATTATTCTTCAGATTAAAAATCGTGAGTTTAATGATAATCGCCCATCCAACTCTTTTAAAACAGGTGCGTAACTAAAGGGGGCGGGGCACGTGCCCCTCCCCCAATGATGTCCGTGCCCCCATGTGCCCCCATTTGAAATCTGTACTTTCGAGATTGAAAATTACTTAAGTAAAATGTTACATTTTGTAAGCTTTTAAGTAGTAATTTCAATGTTTTTTTGTGTAAAACTATTTTTCTATTTACACGCAGACAGTGTATTTGTTTTTACATCCATGTCAGATTATCTTAATGTAGTAAACGGCACAACAAGAGCGCTGAAAAGGGGCTTGCTTGGGAAAAGTGAACAAAGTCATTTTTTAGTTAGCCAGAAGTGCCCCTAGAAAAAAACAACAACAAAAAACGGTGCACCCTCTTGTGCCCCCTTAAATGTTACCCTATAGTTTCGCCGCTGTTCATAGATTCTCGTTATCGAATAAAGTGGCACAAAGTTTGCCAATGTGATGTGTGTGACCTTTCTTCAACTCAGATTAACAGAAGTTACCAACATGTACACTGTCCGCACACGTGAGAGATCTTATCAGAGGTGGGCGTCTTTTCTTTATCCATGCCTATACAATGTATCGTTTTAAACACATTATCCCCACCATTCTACCCTGTTGGGTCCCCTCCCAACAAATGCTCAAGGGACACTTCCCTGATGGGAAGACGTGTAGTCTTTCCCCAATCAGTTTCATTAGAAAGATTTGAGGGAAGACGGCTTGGAGTAAGAGACTAACAATGGAACCAATATCCTGCTGTGTACGGTACTTTCCAAAACCATGTCATGTTGTATTTCGCGTCAGGCAAAGTTTCGAGTGACATCTTGTTGATGGGAGGTTTGTTGTCTCATGACAAACTGAGTTCGTCCTGAACGGCATTTTTCCTAATGCAGCGTCCTTTGTGAAGACACCACACGAACGTCTCGACGAAGGCTTTTCTGTAGCGAGGGTGTACGGCATAAAAGATGAGCGGATTGATGGCTGAGTTGAGGTACCCCAGGGCTCTCAGTGTCTGCAGTATCAGTAGAATGGTTCTGCTATCAACTGAATAATAAGTCTGGAATGCCGTAACCAGTGAAAATATTTCGAAAGGTGCTAAAAGGCCAAACGAAACCAAGCAGTTGATGGCCAACATACGTGCCACACGGCTACGGGCACGAGCGTGGACTTGGGGTCGACGTTCCTGTGCTGCAACTTTCCTCTTCGTGAGGGACCTCATGATGCAAATGTAAAGTGTGATGTTCACTACAAGTGCAATGTAAAAAGGTGCCGACTGGATGATGTTGTGGGCGGCGTCTGCCCACTTATCGACGGACTGGCAACTCGCTGCAACGGTTGGAAGATGCCGGTATGCCTCGGACGCCGGCCAGATGATGCAGTAGTGCTCGAGAATACAGGACGAAGGAATCAACAAGCAGGCAAAGAAAGCGGCCACTCCCCACACGCCGCATGTTAGTTTCAGTGTCAAACCTCTGTTATCCAGCACCATGTGTTTTATTGGCTTGCAGATGGCTAAGAACATCTCTAGGGTCACCAAGGTGATAAAGAAGAGCGAGGCGAAATAACCCACGGACCTGAAAAATGGAATGATGATGCAGCCGAATACGAGCCCTTCCGTTCCCTTGTCGTAGAAGATGGGAGACATGGCATACCGTAGTATCCTCTCCCCAGCAGCAAACAGAAGATACAAGATATCCGTCGCAGCAAGTTGAACTAAGTAGTGGTTAGTGACAGTCCTCATGCGCTTCACTCGGAACACAATTATCAAGAAGAACAGGTTACTGACGACGCCAAAAATGAGGATGCATGGCATGACAATACTGACAATCGTAGCCGTGCCTTTAGTGTACAGTGCTGTGTCTGCCGCGGTTGGGTCTGTGTAGTTTTTCAAACTACAAGACATGTTAAAAGCCATGTTGAAATCTCAATTGATACATCAACAACGGCAGCTGGGTAAAGAAGTGAGACGCAAAAGATTCCGTGTTTCACATTTTGATATTTCCATCTCCAGCAACGCAAACAAGCCTCATTCTATCAAAGAAAAGTAAAAGGTATAGAAGGTGTAAACAGTAATAATTGTCACATTCCGTTTCAGGCAGAGAGACAGAGAGAGAGACAGAGAGAGAGAGAGTACAAATCTGTCAACTTCTGTTTCGTTTGTCAGCAATGATGGATGAAATAAAAACAGCGACTGGCGTTTCATTTCACTGAGATCAATAAGTGATCCAACACCGAAACCTGTCCACTATTTAAGACAAAAACGGTCCAGAAAAAAAGAAAAAGAAAATCTGTGGGTCAGTTTAATGAGTAATCAGTTAAATGATTTTTTCCCGCGAGCGTCGCTTAGTTTGCTTTGCAGAGCAATTCAAATATGTAACACCGCAACCTGCTTGTGAACATTTATTCTAAACACACAGCTGCACTGGAAAATGTGTGTTCAGGCGATCCATCGTATGTAAACTATGTTGACAAAGTTGTCACACGGCGAGAAGTTCCGGGTTTTATTTTTCGTCTAAATTTGTTCGATCTTAAATTTCCCTCGTCCTGGGATTGAGCATGTTTCGAGGCTTTCAGAATGTCACTTCTGTGGGGTGAGAGAGCATGTATCGAATAGTCCTCCACAATGAGCATCGGGCGAGTTAAACACCGCGGTGGAGATAAGTTAATTGCTTAGAAAAAGCTATAAGGTGTCCACGGAGTGATTTGTGAGTGCAAATGCACCACGAACAACGCATTGCAACACTAGTTGAAATCACAGGAATTGCCATGAACTGCCGGCAACAGAACTGCAACACTGCTGAACTTGTTGATCTTATATACCATAGTGCATGTATTTTTTTCGTTTGCTTTTTTTTTTCACTCGGCATCGAGAAGGCGGATGCGAGTCTTTGTCAAGGCAAAGAGATCCTTTTAAGAGCATTTATTAGAACCCCGGAGAATCCGGTAGTCACGCACGTTTCATTTGTCAACACTGTTCTCCCGTGTTGAAGTCTACTAATAACAGAAACCAAACGATGCCGTACACCGCCCACCAACCGGTGTTTCGTTCATCAGCAGAAACAGAGTCAACACACTAGCCATTAGGAAGTGTTCAGCGGCAAACTTTGGCCCTATAAGCGATCGTCTTAAATCTCGTTTAAACAACGACGGTTATGATACCATTTTTATCCGGCGACATGGTCACAGAATGTGTATAAACAGAACATGAACACCGGCAAGCGAGCCAACTATACATTTGAATGGCATTTCTCTGTACACATCTAACTGAAAATAGGTTTACCGTTTCACGAAAACTCTGCAATTCACCGTTGTGAAAGTTTTCACCTCACCAAACTATGTCAATAAGTACATTGTTTCTCGGTGCTGGACAAAGGAGCTTCATTGTGGGTATAACACTTCTGTCGACAGACTAGACATGGCAAAGTTGCCAAGTCTCTTACATTTAAGACCAAACCTCATCACTCATGTAGCAGTGGGCTGACTTTTCCATCTACTGGCTGGATTAAACATTAAAAGAATTAGTAGGATGTAATATGATGTAGGGCGCACTTTTTTTGCTTGGTCGTATTTTCATCGTCTAGCAGCCCAGTTATTTTAAGATCAATAAAATGGCTTTACCGTATTAGAACAAACAATATTAAATGACTGTCGTTTTGTGACATATTATCATTATGTCCACCAGAATGCGTGCACAAAAGTTAGGAATCTACTCTTATGTAGTATTTTATGACACCCCCATGTTGTTAGTCTCTGATTATTACAATAGATAAGTGCGCTCTTTCTTATATGAATTCGATTGTTTTTATTCCTATTGTTGTCAGTGTTTTGTACTACTGCTATTGTCTTAATAAATGAGGAGTGCTTCAGGTTGAACCATGCACAGTGATGAAGACTTAACACCAAACTTGTATCAACTAAGTTTTCAACTGGAAAGAGTATTTTTTTAGACTTGAAGTCTTGGTGTTTGTTGGCATGTCAAGTTTACAAAGTTCAGTGGAACAATGAAGCACTCGGCATCCTGACAGCGACAACGGGGGGGGGGGGGGGGGGGGGGGTGGGCGTTAACAATTATCCATGGCATACCATGAGCTTATTGGGGGGGGGGGGGGTTATGAAGTCTTCTTGCGTGTTTCATTCGCAGCTGTCTGTGTATTTATAAAGATTCCCGAACACAAGGACACACTCTGTGGCTAACTGTTGTTTCGTGTTATGTTGTTGGTCGTATACAATCTGCTTGCCCTCAATAATTTCTTGACATCACAACTACGGTCATATTCAAACGCCTGGATGCAACTTATCAAAACACACATCCATTAGTACACTTTAAGTCTCTGCTAATAACCCATACGTACATGCAACTGACATTTATAATAACACTCGGGAGTGGAAATGATATTTCCTGCTTGCCAGTCTAGGGTTTCAATCCATCTCTGGCTGTATTTACCCAGCAGACTCTTCAAGACAATCAGCCACCATTGATTGCGTTGAATATTAACCCTAGCAGGGCTATGTATACACAAGGTGCTATACGTATTCAGATAGGACGGAGATCTCTTCTTTTTAGGGTATGGCGTCAGTTCTAAACTTATTCATCGACACAGCAATTTTTCAATTCGTTTTTTTAGGAACGCACTTTTTTCACTTTCACTCCGTCAGCAGTTTCAGATGTTTGGGTTACTGGGATGGAGTTTGCTCAAACAGAGACCAGGAAATCATTCTTATGTGTTTTTGCACTTTCACGCCTTGTAAATCGGGCACAAAGTACGAGGCTTATGAAATATATAAGGGACCTTTTTGGCGGCACATCACCACCACATACAATTTTTCCCCTCTCAAGTGACAGGAACTTTTTGTCTTAATCAAATTTGTCATCATCTTTGTTGTAAATGCAAACTTTGACGGTTTTCATTGCTTTGATTAACTTGGCTGCAATCGGCCACCGCTTGAACGAAAACAAGAAGAATATCTCCCTGGGCATAGGTCTTCGTTGACTTGAAGTTGACTAGAAACTTGAGACTTTGTCTTGACCTTTGATGTAGATGAATTGAATTTGACTGTCACTCATTCGACTATGGGCTCCTTCGCCATCTGTCAACTTGTCGTCATGTGATATGAGGTTTACAGTCGGCTCGGCGTCTCGTGCAGTGACTGTCAATGTCACCTCGCGGCCCGCTTAGATTGAAAGTCCAAGAGCGTTGATAGCTGTGGGCTATGTACCAAATTTGTGGCATTATTCATCGAATATCAGCGTTGAATCACGGAGGAGAGTCATTTATCATTGTAATTACTGTAGTTGATTATCTGATTTTAGTCGGCTGTTGTTTTAATAACTGAGGTTCGCTTGGGGGCGCACTTTCCTATCTGCCGTCTACAGATGGGTGCACCACACTGAAATAGGCTCCCCATAGCAACCAGTGCTAAATGCTTAATATTAAAAATACTCAAAAAATATATAAAAGACTCTCAACCTCTAGAAAACAAATAAATTATATATTCTGACAACTAAACTTCAATTTCCTTTTCAATATTTAGTAGGTTAGAAATTTGAGAAATTGAGAAATTTTGGTAGGCTGATCCAAAATAAAAACACCCATGAACGAGTAAACTGGCCAGACTCCATCTTGGAAAAATGACCCTACACATTTTGTTTTTGGAAAGTAGGGTAATTTTTAGAGGGCCAGTGTACCCACAATGCTCTGGGTTGAAAGTCAACAACCCCATAGGCTGGGCACAATGTTGGACCATTTTCACCAATCCATATAAAAGCCATGATCTTCCACTCTTTGATTTACAGAAACAGTTGTGGGTTTACATTTTAATAATGAGGCTCGGCGCATGATTTTCTCTCTATTTTAGTATGTATACCCAGATACTGTGATCGTGTATTAACATACATCTTTAAGGGATGAGAATCATCCTAACATTTGAATCAGTGGGTCTCATCGTTGACAATTAGTAGGGAACATCGAGGATGAGCCGCATGAAGAGAGTTTGACATTTTCTTGGGATGTTTCAAAACAGTTACAGGTATGACATGAATATCATTTCAAAGTGCCTCCAATTCTGAGAGTGTCACATCATTCTTCTTCGCAAACTGTGTTGAAATATGTGATGGGGTTTTATTACTAACTGACATTTTGCACAATTCTATTTGCGCTCGCCTGCTGCAGTTCGCTGATGTATTTAGGAAACTGACTCTCTCTTGAAATTACAATCTTGCCTTTCTTGGAACATTTTCTTAGTATTCATTGCCCTCAGGGCAAAAGCAAATTGTTTTTTTCTTCGAGAGCTACTTTCACGAGGCGTTTTGTAATACAAGGACAGGCTTGAAGAATTCACTTTGTATTATGCTACCATAGGTGATGTCATTCCACAAGACCTAAATTTGCCTATCTCTGCGTGGATATTTATACCCGGCTGAAAGAACCGTGTTAAGACTAATGTGATAATATAATTCAATAAGCAACAACGTAACGTATCCGTATATACAGGAGAATGGCAGACCACCGTATCTTGTGTTATCTGGTTTAGTTAAATTCACTGACTGAAAAAGTCCACAGCTTGCATATCCAAGGGTAAATGTCGGTCCGATCTTGTTTGTCCTATATATTAAATTTCCCGTTTGAACACGGCACTCGAGCGGCACCGGGCTTACAAGTCGACCTTTCACTAAACATAGGAACGTGTTGAGACCTAGTTTGAGGAGCCTGTTACTTCAGCTTCGGTTCTCGTTCCAGTTCTAGTTCCGGTCCCGGTCCCAGTCCCGGTTCAATTTAAATTTGAATAATGGCCTAATTTATCTTTTACCATGAGGTGTTATGCGTCTTTACTATAGGTTCACTTTATATGCACCGTTGTTTGCCTGCGGAGTCGGAACTATTCCATTGTAATTGTGATCATTTAATTAATGTTTAACCCTGTTTCAAATTGGAAGGTATAGTCGAGTTAAGTTTTAAAATGTAATGGCTCACATTAAGTTAACATCTTTGATTGCAGTGGCCCCGTCATTTCGCCCGCATGCTCTTGCAAATCGTGTCCTTTCATTCTTTTAAGTTACGTTTGAATCACGTCATTTGGAAAATGAAGAAGTTGTTTCTGTCCTTGAACGCTTCAGTTTTGCCATCTCCAAGAAGCAATGTTTCCCCCCCTCAGAATTTCCGCTTATCGCTCTATATGCAAATGCGAATCAGAAGGACATTCCTGCATTGGTGAACTAAAATGAAAACCTGCCGATTGATGAAGTCGAATACCTGATTAACCTCCTAGTTGCTTCGACGGACGTAACGACAGTTTGACTGTGCTTATTAGAGGAATGAACGCCAAATTGGTAAAACTAAATGACTTTTAGACGACTTAATGCTGACACAAGGAAACATTCATTACCAAATTAAATTGAACGAGACTGATATCAAATTGGACGTTTCGTAGCTGAATTTAGCCGCTTCGAACCTATACGTTGCATTTCTCGCCTTTGAGAAAATCCCCCAGTTATGTTCGCGTGTAAACTAATGATTTCCATGAGCGACTCGCTGAAGTATCGTATTTCTGTAAAACTTAAAGGTCAACTCTCGACAGTATTTTAGATTGTGCATTAATTATGCACGTTTTTACATTAGAGTTGGTAATTTAAGATTTTATTTAAGCGACTAATTTAATTAATTCCGCCATAGTAGTGAAGGTCTTTATTCTAGCGTGATCTGACAAGTCTGGGGAAATATTCGCACTTTTGCTGGTTATTTCATTATAACCACCGAGCGTGGTTTTCTTGTTCATGGGGGAACTATACTGTGTTTTCGCAGCCACTGCCCACCTTGGCTTGAATTCGGTGCCGTATTTGGATAACGTATTATCTGTAAATCACAGCGAGGTGTTTGTAGCGAGGAGCATGGGTTGCCTTGATTAGCAAACATTCCACGTACTCCTGGTTTCTAAGGAGGGTTCAGGTAGCGTCATGCACTAACATTCCTGATGAACTGTGGTGACACAACTCGACGTTTCGATCTGACCATCTTCAAACGAGTTGCATCAATAATAATAACAAGGGAGTAGCGAGATTCTTTTAGAAGTATTTGTGTGTTACAATCTTGCACGCAACACTCGGTCCAAATGCCATAGGCTAAATTTCGATTTCATTTATTTTAAGGACATTTCCAACACTTACACTTACAATTTCACAACACCTACAATATTTTCAAATTTTATTCGTTGACATGAAATAAAGTGGAAATGTATTCACCGCAAGCACAGTTCATCCTGGATCACATAGTGCAAAAACTGGGGTGTTAAAATGATCATTTTGGTATCTATACATGACGACACCGACACGGTGTTGAATATTACCATAGGTACATCGTTGGTAAAATCAACCCCGGTGTCGGTGTGATCACATTATAGATAATTAGAAGAATCAATTTAACACCTCGGTTTTTGCAGAGCATCAATAAGTTCAGTTTAAATTGTAACGTAATGTCATGGGTGGAGATTCAAAACTTGTTCACAATTGGAATATAAACATGATAATAACATACGATAAATACACCATTTGACTATGCATTAAGGGAAGCATGCGACCATGCAGGTCTAATGGTATTAAGGTAGTCACTATAACCAGACACCCTATGGGAATAGAAATGTTAGGTCCGTCACTGTATCAAGATGAGTAAATGCTGGCGTACCTTTGGCACCTTCCCGCCGCATTTATTACATGCTCAAATTGGATATAATTGGCTCAATCTTCATCGATTACGCCAACCTCGCCAATATTTGCTGTTAAGATGAAAGCACTGTATACGAAATGAAGCCAGCTCAAGGGAGACGACTCTGACAGAAGATTTACTGCACCATACGTAGCGATACCATACGAGTTAACCGGATCTGATACACCACACTTCAAAGCCAATAATATCTAAACGGTTTTTGTTGAAGTAATTTATCTCCTTATTTCTGATTAGCCTCGTGGCTAATGGTACTGACTAATGAGTCCACATCCCTACGGAGACAAACTAACATGATTAACCCAGAAGCACAACCGATGCTAAACAAGTTCTCTTCGCATCAAATGTCTTGAAAAACATTGCACCTGTAAGGCGATAACTTGCTTCCTTTCGTAAAGGTATTGACTTAAGATATTAGCGCGGGTCTGGCCGGTGTGTTATGGTTAAATATCCTGAATTGAACTCAACCATACGACTGTTTTTTTTCCCTTCCCTCTTTCCACTTTCCAAAAGTCACAGAGATCACTATGTAACCGATACCTAACTCAAACCGCAGAACTTCTTGGCCTCATCCACCGTGCTATAAATTGATTTTCAATATCCTTGGCTGAACCATCCGTAGCGTTACTTGAGATTCTTTATAGTACTAGTACTAGTAGGTTCATGATTTAATGAAACGGTAAATCAAGATAGCAATATGAAATACACGCGCAAGTAGGGGTGGTACACCTTTAATGAGAGACTACTATATGCAAGTGTGAGAATCACCAATCTCGTTCTACAAGACGCGGTGAGCCACGATGATCACACCTCCGGGAATTTTGTATATGCGTTCATAGCCCTACTCATCGATTACGTATATGGTTGCAGCCATTTTGTCTTCCCCCATTTAAATCACAACTGAGGCTTTTTAGAGGGGGAAATTGGTCTGGCCCCTTTTGATATGACGACCAACCGTACACTTTATTGCTTGTGCGAACAGGGTACTCGATAAACACGTTGTCAAGATGGCCTGTCAAGAAAGCTAACAGAGAAATATTGTGTGAATTTTGCCTTCTGTGAGTACTTTATCTATGCTAAATTTAACCGTGAGCCGTTTTGTGTTTCCTCGAGAAAAAAAAATGTCATCGGGAAGATGAACGTGCTGTTCCCGCTACCTTTACCTTTCTGCTCCGCTCATATATAGATGTTTTAGCCTAGTTCGTAATTCTCACACGCCATATACACCTTACACAACTGCTGTCTATTTTTGCATGTGAAAACAATATTGCAACGAACTTGAGTCATCGCCTGAGGCTAAACCCCAAAACTGTAACAACATTAATAAGAATTGATTTATTTGATTCGACCTATATTACCCTGTGCATTATTCATCAACAGCGGAGCCCTTTCTACAGCAATAATTAATGGTGAGTCATTGCTGTTGCTTCTGGAGCTGACATAGAAAATGCCAGAGCAGTTTGAGATAACTCTCTCTTTCTGAGCAAGTATGATGGAACGTCTAAACTTTGGACGATAACTTGAAAAAACAATGATGGAACACCAGACGTAGTCCTCTTACCCCCAAAACATCAATGAGTGACAGTCATTGCGATAACAAATTGAGATACAGAGCAACCCGGAGTGAGATAAAAAAAAAAGGTTGTTGGATTTGACTAACACTCGCTGGTTTCCAGGGCATCATGCTTCGCCGCCCTCACTCTCATAAGAAACGCAATAACCATAATTGAAATGAAGTGTTTTAAAACGAGGCACTGGGTTCGGGCTGAGTTATTGAGTTTATAGCGTCGCATCTCCCTCGAGTCACTCCTTCGTGCTTCGCGTAAAAACCTTCCTGTTTTTCAAATAAATATTGTTCTTTCTTCCCCGTAGAAATGAGGTGTTTTTTATTACTATTAATACCCTGGATTTAATTAATGTTTAGACATGGCAGAATAGTAAAACAAAAGAAGTTAAAACTTACACTGGCAAAGCCAGCGTCTTTTTTTAGACGGGGCATAGGATGTGGGCACAGGTATTTGTACTGAGAAAAAAAAAAAGGAAATCGTTGCATAGGATTTCGAGAGGGGGCCGTGTAATGGTTCAATGTTACAAGCTGATTTCTCTTGCCTTGTGTAAGGCAAGTAAAATAACATCATTTTCACGCTTTTATTATTAAATCAAAGATGATTGTACAAAAGACAGTGTTCTACTCAACAAGATAACATGATTATTTATGTTTCATAATCACAAAAACAATACTTGGTCGGTGGCTGCCGAGATTGCGCTTTTTGCACATTGTCCTCGTTTGTCTGTAAGTGATACTGATTGAGTCAAATTATTTTAACAATTTTAATATTTGTTCTCCGTATGAGATACCACGGTGAACTTGTACCTAATGTCTCGTTATTTAGAATCATGTCATTAAGTTTCTTTAATACGAGCGTAACAATTTACGCAATCTTGGTTATACATTTGTTGTAACCATACACAAAGATCCTTGTCATTTAATTGGCGCAACACGCGTCACGTGTCATTTATTATTTTGCCATGTATTTACTGCCCCCACGCTCCAAAATTTAATATTGGACGGGCGCCCGTCCACTATGGATAATTTTTGGACGCTTGGCAACGTTGTTTCCAACACAATTGTTCCCGCCCGTTTGTCCAAACGAGACAAGGTCGTGTCACGGCGGACAAGGTTGGTGTCTACATGTACGTGGCGTCATCCACGTTGCTTAGAATCTTTACGTGTGAGTTATATAAACAAATATTGAATGCATTTCGTTCGTAAATTGTTCGCAGAATGTAATCCACTCAGTGAAATCTGGCTTTCCCATCTGGAATAGTCCAGCTGCAACATCGTTAATATGTTTTGCGACAATGCGCTCATATTACGCATAAAACATTTGTATGGTATCGTCTCAAATAAACTAAGAATTCCAAAAGAGGTGGCATTCTTAACAAGTGGAACTTTAACATGAGAAGTGCACATGTAACAGGAGTTACATATTTAGATGGTGATATTAATGATTGATTACATTAACCGATAGTAATATGAACAACTAACACTTCTCATGCATTCATTATTGCAAACCGTTATTTTAAATAATATATAGTCTACTCGAGCCCACTTGCATGTAGATCGAAGGATCGTCGACATATCTGTATTATACACATGACCTTTATTACAGCGTTGCGTTAGTGCTACAAGTATAGGCTAACTTAAGAAAGAAAAAAGAAGTAAGACAACAATTTCAGACTGGATTTGAAGTATTTTGTTGTTTTAACTCTCCACTTTATAGACAGGATAATCGCAGGATTCATCTTGAATTGAATGCAGTACCTTGTGGTACTACTCTGGATCAATCGATACAGACCTTGAAAGAAAAAAGCTATGTCTACAACACGATATACATTCTAGTAGACACGGCCATCTTCTGAAGGAAGGTGTAACATTGTCTTGTGGAAGAGTGCATTCATTCAATGCCTCCACAAGCTTACCTGTGAAAATCTGGTTGCGTACACATTTGAGTAATCGGCTATGTTTTGTGTTCTACATACTGCAAAAGTGTTTCTTTTTATCAAATTTCGTGTATTCAGTCATAAGATCATTTACGTTGGAAATAGTTCTCAAGGTGAAGTTATTTTTTTTTCACCAACTTAAGCTTCACTTGAAAATTTTAATTTGTCATTGTACACCTCTATCAAAAATAATGCTGTAAAAGTGCACCCGTTCCAGTTGAAATGATGAGAGACGTCCATTTAATTGTAGATTGATCAATCGCCAGAGAAACAATGAGTCGGGAAAAAGAAGATTATAATTTAGGTTTCCCCGGCCAACTACGTCAAGTTTTTTATCCATCTTAACGCCTGGGTTCATTCAGTTTAGATTGGAATTGAAAAAACCACTCAGATCGTCATTCAACATTCAAAAAGAATCTTTCAAATTCTCTATCCGGGCTTTCTATCGTTTTATCCTGTCGGTAAGTGATGACGTTTTTGGAGCCGGAAGTGCAATGTAAACGAATGGTATACGTACGTTGTACATAAACATTAGTTACACTGCACTTTCGGCTCCAAAACGTCATCACGCGTACCACCAGGACAGCTTCAGTCGTCCCTGTAAAAGATGCATTCAAGTAAAAAATGCAATGCTCATTGAAGTCAGACTGAACCAGGTGAAACAGGTTGTTTGGGCATTTGCAATTCATTTTTTCGTTAATGGGCAGACATGTTCCAATTTATTTCAAGCCTCTTCAGTACCCGGTATGTTCTTGCACGTCCGATTGTCCGTAGTTCCTATAAAAGTCCTTGAGTAATTCAAGGTCCTCAAATAAAAAAAAATGTATATATATATATTTCAGTGTTTCAAATCCTCGCTTTCACAGGTCAATAAATCTCCCTCAAAGTTCCTTTAAGTTGTCAGCAAGATGGGCAAACGGGAGAGGTATATTGTTTATTTTTTATTTACCGGTATTTCATGTTTTGTTTGTTTGTTTGTTTGTTTGTTTTTGTTTTTTTGCATAAAGCGAAATATATAATATATCTCGTATGGCCTTCTGCGTTCAACTAATTTATTGTTTGGAACAATTAGGCTAATGTTTGTTTCTGATTAATCTCAGAGAAGTATTGCTTGTGATTGAAATGAGGCTTCCCCGGCCTGTTAATTGCACTTTGGCCTTGGTTTATGATCTACCACGAAAAAGCATTCCTACATCTTAACAACTGTACCGTTCAGAGTGTATCATATACACTTTCATGGTTACTCACCATTCAAGTTGGCAGCAGCTCTAAGTGCAATGTCAATATCCATCATTTTCATTGACAATCAATGGCCGTGGTTGTCTCCCCACTGTATGCTTGCTTGTTTTACACCCAGCCTCGGGGATGATAACAAAGCACCAACAAGTAAATACTCAATAGTTTTTTGACGTTTTTCTTTTTACTTTCAGTTCAAAAAATTTAATTAAAAAAAAAGAAAGATTCACCTGACCGTTTGTGGGCATCATTTCAAAGTTTCGCACATGCTGGCGTGCCGATATATATGGCTGGTTGATTGGGGTCGATGGAGAAGTGTGGAATTTGTTTTGTGTAGAAACTTCGAGCAGTACACTTGTTGAATAAGATAGGAATGTTGGATGGCTAAAAAAGAGTCAAAATTTTGCCCATACCCCTTTAACATATTTTGAGCAGTTCGTCTACTAACCAGCAGTTTCCTTGCAAGTATTACGCGAGCTTAAATTGCCAGGATTAGGGTATTTTTCAATTATTTAAATGTTGTGCATTTCTGATATGTGAACTGATTTTAATCGAAGCCGTGGGCGCTACATTGCTGTCAGCTGCACGTCTGCTAGTTATATCATCGCCGGGTTTTTTTTATAAGTCAGAAAAGAAGGGCTCGTAAATCTATAGAATCTTCTGACCCAAGTTTTAAGTTTCAAAATGTGTCGTACAGTTCACGATTGCTCAGGACATGAATATCTGTTTTGTCTTCTTTTTGCTACTTAATTCTTCTTCTTACTTAAAAAAAATGTATATTTTTATATATATATATTCGAGAGGTCGCGGGTTCGAGTCCTGCATCAGCCAAATTTTCTTTGCACACCCCAATTAATATATATATTTAAATTATTATATTAATTGGGGTGAGCAAACAGCCAAGAAAATTTTGCTGGTGACGGACTCGAACCCGCTGTATGTTTAAAGTGCTTGGGAATAGAAACATTTGTGTTTCTGGAAGCTCAAATCTCGAGGAGAAATTGCCGTATAAAGCATTGAGATACCGGTACTGCGGTAAAAGGGATCCTTACATGTTGTAAACAGACCAATTCCAATCTTCATACATAAGGTTTAAACACAATTGTTAACCCTAACTACCTGAGCCCACTTGCCTACAGGTGACCTCAAACCTCCTGCAAGTCACTTCACACCAACTCCAAGATTGGAATGTCTGACCATAATGATAAGCAATTGTTGTTTGGGCCTACAGACCATAGTCCTTCTGCATCCTTCGTTTTGGCAAAGATGATATAGGAGGATTTGGAAGGGTGAGAGTTCATAGGGACACTTCATCATTTTGGGCTGTTGTTGTGTTCTCTTTAAAATACAGACACGTGTTTTGGCAGGCCCAAATTTGTTTTATTTATAAAGTGACAATTTTAAATTGTAGTTAGCTTTAGTTTAGCATAAAACACGTGTTAAACATGAAAACGCTGATATCATATTCAGTGTGATTGATAGGGTAAGTGAGGGTATTGTAACAAGATGATATTTTTACTGGTAATTTCCCTTTACTGCACCAACATCCCCATTACCTCAACCTATAAATTTATTCATATTTGACGGTCAAGATCTGCTTATTACATACCTGATAATAAAGACAAACAGCAGTGGAGATATGTTGAATATTTTCGTCAGTTGTTTTTTAATCAGCCTGATTGAACACAAAACAAATGTACAGCAATGCATGTAATTAAAGTTCGGTTTCCAACTTGTGAGCAGGTGCAAATCAAGAATGGGCTGTATAGTGGACTGCTATCTTACAGTCTAGGACAGCAGCATCTCGACAAGCCAAACAGTTTTGGCGAACCATGCGGATATAATAGGCTAAATTTGGTTACGTTGATGAGACTATAGAGCAGCTTCCTTTAATACAATATACAATTACAATGACAGTGATAAATTGAAATGTTTAATCAGTGAAACAGGCTGGGTTCGCCTCCTCACAATACTCCCTTCCAATATGGTGAGGTTTGTTTGAGAAGCAGAATTTCAGTTCAATTGTTCATTTATTTGATCAATTTCATATTAGAAATAAACTAACTGAACGCTTTTGTGTTTCAAAAAATTTAAATTGCTCCATTTGGACTTCTTGACACACAATTCAGAGGCATCAGGCTTTTTTTTCAATTGTTTAGTGACTCGCTCAAAACTCAAACTTTAATTGATTTCAGCTTTAGCGTACAGTTGCATTAATAACTTTACCAATAACATTTACATGTACAATGCTTTCTATTTTAGTCCACACGTGTTTGAGCTGGAATCGCGTTTTAACTTTGGTGGCATCATGCAATGCTCTCGTGCATTCCATGAATCCTTTGAAGCTGGGGTGTGCTCTCGCGCGAACAAAATAAGCTCCACGTTTCTTTGAAAAAATCAATCACTTGAATAAGCAATCGAAGTTTAATCCCAGCCCATTTATTTGGAGTATATGAGATTAAAGAGAGCAGAAGAGCCAATTTACACCCATCCGTCTCCAAACACGAGGAGTTGAAGATTAACCTATATTAAATTAAGAAAATCGCCTTTATTGAAAATCCCTGTTACCTTTTTAGTAGATCGAAAGAAATAAAACTGTTCGGCTACACTACTGAGACTATGATTACAATTTTTACATTACAAACAATAATGGTTGAAAACTGTTTTGTGGTGATTCATGTTACTTTTAATACGTCAATAACAAAGTGAACCCTCTTGTATTCAAGCATTTATTTATACAATTCAGAAATGAGAAGTTGTGAAAAAAAAAATGATCGCAAGCAATGAGGCATGATAACATTGTTATTTCTTCTCTGGCATAACTGAGCACCAATTTAAGATGCAGACAGTGCATATATTCATTCTCGAGAAGTTGGCAAGAAAACCAATCACACAGGTTCGTAATCGAGAGCGAGGAGCAAGGTATCAACGTGAAATATCCCACATGTGGGTTTTCAAACATTCCCCGGTTAACAACGTTTTTTTTTTTCTGACATGTGTTCACGGATCTCGCCTGTTATTGTGTGGGTTGCATTTTCAGTTGTGACGTTTCTAGGCCAGACCTGCATGTGAACACCGTGCAGGGTCTTGTGGAGATCCCGTAGAAATGCAGAAAATACATTCCCATGTCTAATTAACATCTCGTGTGTGTTTAACAAGAATATGCGAAGGACGGGACTATGGTACACCATCTATGATTTGTGCACACACGGCGCTGTAATTTCCAGGCATTTGATAAAATAAAAGTTCTATTTACAGCAGTGTTTTTCAGTTTTCCAGGCATTTGATAAAATAGAAGTTATATTTACAGCAGTGTTTTTCAGTGTTCCAAGCGTATCGTTGTGAACAAGTATGGAGAAAATTACTTTCTGTGAACGCTGCTTAAAGCCCCAGCATAACATTGGTAAGAAGAAAAACAGAAATGTTCACAGATTTACATGTACCTTACATGGTATCAAGATACTGATGGTAGAAAACTGTCCTTGAAATATTTCTGCCTGAAGTGTTATCGTTTTTAAATAATAAATGAAATAAGATCCAAAATTAGTTTTCGTCTCGTGAGACGAAAACTCTGCCTGTAGGTGTGCGTACAAAAACGCTGAATGCATTTTTAGCGTTTTCTCGCACATGAAACAATGAAATGAGCTGCATTTTTCACAAGTTGGTTGTATTACACACATCTTGATTTGAGCGAAGAATGGAAGCATTCACAGACACTTTACCAAATGTTGAGCTGGGGTTTTAAGAGGGCAAACATTGACTGCGTGCAACAGTTATGGTGACGGTCAGCAGCATGGTTAATGACTTTTGTTTTATAATAATACAACACTTCTCGATACCCAATCGTTCGAGGAGTATTTCCATCTGGAATGCTTTCATTTTTGAGACAATAGATTTTTCTTGTTAAAGATAAAGCCCGATTTATACATAGCCTTAACACAGCTTACCTTGATAGCCTTGTATTGTAAACCAGTTCAAAGGTATGATACTGGTATATGATCTGAATTTAAGAAGAGGAAACTCTTTCATATTTCTTAGTTTTTAACAAAAACATCGTACAAACAACCTATGGAAATGTCTCTTGAATAACGTAGTTCATTTTTTTTTTCTTTCAGAAATGGCATTATTACATTTAATGTATTTTTATCTCACGGAAATTGTGTGTGCGATTTTATGTCAAGTGCTCAATTCGATTAGTCTTAATCGAAATGAGATTTCGACTATAAAGCCAGACGTTTTTAGGGAAAATGTAATGGGTACATGTATCAAGTTCGTAAAATGTAAGTTCTCATATTACAAGTTGTTCGTTTCCAGATCATTTCAAAGTTGTACCATAGTTTGAAATGAATGAACTCTCCCAAACCAGGATTGTTTCATAAGTTGGATGTGTTAAATCAAACCACTTTTTTTCCCTCTGGTTTTTTTTTTTTTTTTTTTTGGGGGGGGGGGATGAATTTTCATCTTTGTAATTCAATATAAATTACTGTGATCGCAGACATGTAAAACTATTAAGTAATGACATAAAAACACGCAGGTGTTTCCGTCCACTTGGTTAGAAATAATACTAAATAATCAACTGAACATTGTGTTTTCACACCAACAATTTTTCAAAGTCACTTAAGATCTTAATCATGGGAAAATTCATCTTGTTTTGCTTCCGTTTAAATCAACGAAGCGAAACAGAGGCTGGAGGGCAAAAACAGTCTCCATTGACGGACAACATTATATGGTAAAGGCGGTGTTCGAATCAAGCGACTTCGGCTAGGGCTATAATGCCGTTGTACAGCGACAACCTTGGAGAACAGGACTTTTCGGCGATCCGGCCATACACTACCGAAGCCATACATTCGTACACGGCCTAACATTGTACTGTCGCTGGATCCGTGCTACTAAAAGCCGACTGCTGCGTGGCTAAGACTTGCTTAACTTTAGCATAATTATGTCGATAATAGCAATGTAGAATTGAAAAGAAAGTACAGCATATTCATGCTATAGGCCTAATTTTCAATGCATATACCTTCATTTTATAAGTGATACGTATTTTCGAGTTACCGGTACAACAATTCAAAGATAAATAGTAGCTCAGAAAAGAACCGGTTGTTCTTTTTCTCACTTTTTGGGGGTTTAATTACTAGGGTGCTTTTTCTTATACACATATTTAGGTCATTGCCATGCACGGAACAGGGGCCGACTGGATTGGATTAACAAGCGCTAACATGTGTAATTAATCCAGAAGGAATCATTGAACTGTTTCATTAAATTCAAGCAATGTGACGTTTCAATGTGATTGCGCAAGTGTCCGGTGGAACCATCTGGTTCTAACGTAAACAACTCGTTTATCTTTTTCAAGTTGAATGACCGAGAAGTCAGTGTGCCTTTGTAGACAGCAGCCGTGACGCTTCCAACGACGATAACATTTCCCAGTCTATGTAGTCCTCTTATTGGACCAATTGTTCCTCCTAGTTGTCTTACCGTGTACGTGGAATACGGTACAATCAGTGGAAGTAATGGAAGAAAGAATTAGAGAACTTATTGATGTGTTATTGTCATTTTCGCCCATACTTTGTGTGTAAACGTGGTGATAGGCTTAATATAAGCAATTGTGATATCAATGTCTATGGCAACATCAGCAGCGAAGATTAAAGAAATCAGCGATATACAATCATTTCATTTGACCCTTACTTCCGGTGAATCTGGAGTTGAACGATTAAAGAACAACACTCGATCTGTGATATTCCTCCATGGTTATGACGGAACGGAAGCGCCGCGTTCTCGCGTTCGCCGGCCCGGACGTGAACGCAAGCCTGAACGCGAGACGATAACGAGAGTTGGTACAGTTATACACAATGGGGTTGACTGCAGAATTCATGTACATTAGTATGCCACTTGCTACCTCGAAATGAACATTGTCAATGTTAAAGAAAGCCCTCAGAAGAGAAGCCGACTGAAATGGTGCGAGACAACAGAAGAATATAATTCCGTTTGCTATGAGCATTCGGGTTACCTTGTTACGGTCTTGTAAAGTACGGGCTCGTAGGTCTACAGTTTTAGCGTTTGCGTTGCTTTGCTTTAGGGCTTGGATGATCTTAAAGTACATTATGGAGTTAGCTACCAAGGCCATGAAGAACGGGACCGTTTGTAGACAGTTTGCAAATATAGCAGACCAAGACCACAGTGGGTCGCAGATGAGCATGGGGTCGGGGAATAACGGTGCAGAGCTCCCGTTGTTGGGGTCGGTCAGGGTTTCCCACTCTACACAATACGTGTTGACCACACTCTTACCGGGTATGAGCAAGCAGGAGAAAGCACCTCCCAGGACCCAAGCACACGCTGCAAGCCTCTTACAGTGGTGTAGCTGCCGGTTCATAATCTTGCCCATCGGTCGGCAGATTGCCTGAAGCCGCTCGTAGGAAATCACAGTCACCAGGGCTATGGAAGCGAAGTATGACATCGCTTGGAAGGGGTAGAAGATGAAACATGCTATAGGTCCAATACCACTAACATCATCCATGTACGGGGAGGTGACATACATCCATACCTTCTCGCCTACGGTGAATACAAGAAAGGTGATATCAGCTATAGCCAAGTTAGCCAGGTAAAATGTGATGACACTTCGCATCCAACGGACTCTGTACAAAACGAACAGGAAGATGAGGTTGCCGATAAGCCCAATGAAGAGGATACAGGGCATGATTATCGTAATCAAAATCTTGGAAGTTTGGCCGTACGTCAAGAAGTCTATTGACGACTCGTTCAGCAGAACATACAGGATATCACACCCCTGGGTGGAGTTCTCCATGACGGCGACTGGTGAAATATCACAGATCCACTGGAACAGAGACTGTTAACACACCACAAGTAGCAAACACTGTTTGCCGTGATACCATAAGCCTGGTTGAGATACGAACGCTGTAACAACAGGTCTTCTAGTCCTGTATCAAGCAGTGCTCGGTGAGTTACCGGTGAGAACGTGGACACCGTGTACTAACAAGACCAGGGACCCACAAGTCAATATCACAGATACCAGCTCCTAGTGGCGCTCTGCCGGCCCGCAGTCCCAGAGGAGAAATATATGCGTCTGTCGTGCATCGGTAGGCAACTATTGTCAATGCAGACATTATAATAATCGCATTCTATTTGCATGAAGGATCCGCGGCTGCGAACACCTCCTTTCTGTCTTTTACACTCATGATAATGATTCAATGTTTTATTTTGTGCTACCGGCTTGAGAGATATGCACAATATGTGCCCTTGGATGTGTGTATCATTATACTCCACATGCAGGTGTGTTGAT
Organism: Marthasterias glacialis; assembly: GCA_911728455.2. Classification (NCBI taxonomy): domain Eukaryota; kingdom Metazoa; phylum Echinodermata; class Asteroidea; order Forcipulatida; family Asteriidae; genus Marthasterias; species Marthasterias glacialis. The sequence continues at coordinate 8,046,752 of OU452228.1, forward strand.
GGCACAGAGTGGCTATGACGTAGGCGTTGGCTTGCCGTGAGCAAGGCGAGGCAATAGAGATTTTTTTACATTTTCACTCCATTTGTCGTATAATTGGTTTCCGGCTGTAAGAGGTAGAATAAGCAAAGACCCGGCCAAAGTGATATCTCTCGATGTAATGTCACAGCATCCCGTAAATCTCTCAGGTACAAAGTGAATGAGAACACATACCCTTCAATTTATCCATGAAATGCTTGGTCCCAGAAAGTTGCACCGGAAACGAATACTCGAAGTGACAGGCGAATCTTATACGTTAACCAAACACGATCGATCTAATTTTGCTCGTGCTAGCCGTTAGCGTATATACGCACCAGATGCAGTTTTATTAACCAGACTGCAGATTTACTCACGTGCCGCGAACGTCATCACTGACCACATATATCTTGATTTGTCGTCACGAATGCTCACGAATTTATGTAATACAAAATGGATCTGTTTGTATAAAGTAGTGATTTATTTCAATAAATGTTGAATGTAAAAGGTTTCTGACATTGATAACTTGAGATAGAAGCAGATGGTACTAAATGGAAATTGTTGGTCTCGTTCTAAAACGTCGTACATCATCGTCAACAATTTTCGTTAAGAGCAATATTCATGAGCTTATATCGTATATACGTATATTAATCACCGAAGCAATGGTCCTCTTCACATGTCCTAGCTTTCTAAAATAAAAGACCACCGCTACATTGTGCACAATTACACTCGTAACGCAATTAAACTTGTATAAGTGCTTTTAACTCAAAGTTATAGTTTTACCGCATTACGAACTTGTTACTTTCTATTCTCAAAACAGTCAACGACCGCTTGGGGAATCACAGGTTAAGTTTCATCGTAAAGGTTGGAGTTTGGAAAGAGGTGTATGACCTCACTAAAACGGTAAACTCTTTAAATGCAATGTGTTTATACAACTAACAGGCTTGCTTGCAAACAAAACTGAAATACTGCCACCCCCACCATTACCCACACACACACCACACTAACTCAAGGAGGGTGTTAGTATTGGTCAGCACAGTCATATGTACAATTGTGTTGTGAACGTAACTATATCAAGATTGCGCCACAAGTATTACATCATAAATCATATTGCAGGACATCTTTTTAAGATAATATTTTTTTTTCAATCCACATACTGTTGCTTTATTTTTTTTTTTATATATTTTATTTTTTTTATATTACTGGATGGTGATGTTGAGGTCAATTGACATTATGTATGTAGCGTGAGTTTATTTTAGGCGGAAGTAACACAGTGTGATCACTCATGACAACTTAAACACGGTGTGTGAACACTGTGAACACACAATGTTGTTCCACACTCTGGTGACGAGGGGGGTGGGGTGGGGTGGGGGTTAAGGAGCAGTACGGACATCTCGTTTCTGAACACTAAAATTACACCAACCCGTGGCAGGCCCTTAAGTTTGTCCCCGTGTCAAGATTGCTTGAGCAAATGCAGCGTGATAAAGTGGTTCCGTTTTCAGACCAAGTATGCACGATTCTGTGTTTTGTTATTGTGAGTTTGGAAATAAGTGTGTTAGTGAATACACTTGGCCCTTAGAATCATTTAAAGGAATATTGTGTGTTGTTTAAACAGCATATTCTGTTAAAAAATGTCCTCTTTACTAACAAAATAAAATATAAAAAAACTATAGGTTTGTTCTGGTCATCGACGGCAAAAAAGCAGCCTAATTCACTTCCATGCACTCGTATTAGAACGATTTGGCCTCTTCAGATGAAACCGTCGTTCATTTTTTTTTTTTTGAGGCATGCAAATTTATACACCGTTACACTCAGTTAAACTTCTAAGTCGTTCTTTTTAGCCTTGCGAAATTGGCATTCAATTTAGCGGAGGCGCAACCATTAATTTCTGCGAAAAGCTGTTGCGAATTTGAAGGCTGTTCGAGAGGATTGTTAAATAGTTACCGGTATCTTTTTAATTTCTTGGCGCAAAAGAACAATATTCCTTAAACATTAATCAACATTAAAGGACTGTTTTGAGGAGATTTCAATTTGGCGCGAAATAGAATAAGACAAACAGTTTTAAATTGCCGCTTATCTGCCGGAAATGTCCGTGAAAAACTATACGGCCTGTATAGAAATAACTTTCAAATTGATGTTATTATTATTATTATTATTATTATTATTATTATTATTATTATTTATTTGTCATCAAACTCATAAAAATACAAAACAGAAACATACAATACAAGACATTAACTGATGACGGGAACTAAACATAGTAAATCAAATTACTGTTGCCGTCAGGCATTTGTCTCCCACAATTCAAAATTATATAGAATTAATAAAATTTATGACAAAAAAAGGTAACTTCAAAAAGAGTAAGAAGGCAAGTTAAAAGAAAACGACTATAAAAATAAGTATTAGGCAGTATTATATACAAGTCCATTAAAATATTACAGCATCAAAAAGAGATAAAAAATACATAACACAATGTGCAGGTGTATTGAGGGAAACACTTTAATTTGGCAAACAGTTTTTTTTATTTCCAAACCATTATCCTGAAAAATGACTTCACGTTATGCTGAATAGTTTCCTGATCAGAGCTTGTATTTTGCATTAAGAAAGCTTCCCATGACGGTACTGCCTGTTATCGTTCAAACTACCCTGTAACAAATGACACACCATCCTTGAAACCATCATCGTGATTTCACGGGTCTTAGAGAGCACACATATTTCTTTTAACTTTGACATTGATGCAATACCAATATTCCTTAATGATCATGCATACCCGGGTTGACAAACGGTTCCAATCGGCAAAAAGCACTGCACAGGATTCTTGGCGTCTGTTCTATACAAATATGTACAGCAGTAGATTGTCGGGTATCTAGGTGTTCCAACTCCACGTTAAAGTGCGGAGAAGTGGAAATAGAGCCCCTTTTTTTAAATAATAGATAACAGTCTTGTGTAAGACAGTTGAGTATTCTAATTTCAATGTTGTCATTAAAGTACAAAGATTATATATCATCATATTATTTGTCATCACAAAAAAGCTCAAGCGACGTTAAGACTTTGTTCATGTAAATTTTAAATCCTCAGTTTTCACGTGAACGTATCAGAAAAATAACCATATGGTACACTCCATATTTAATTTATGGAAAACAGTTTTTAAACAAAATTAATGTGTTTACATCTTCTGCAAAATAAACAAAGTGCCGTATTTGAGGTTAAACCATATTTAAGTCTTAAACTGCTGATTAAAGAGTTCCTCTCACACCGAACGTAAATTAAGTTCCCCAACTGTAATTCCGCAACTTGGATTAATACTACGGAAGCGTGTTGCCGCCACGTGAATAAAATTTTTTCACTCATATCGTGTACGTACACAATAAGAGTGATATTTTTTTTATTCACGTGGCGGCAATACGCCTCCGTGTATGTACACGATAACTTCAAACTGATCGTGTACGTACACGATAACTTCAAACTGATCGTGTACGTACACGATAACTTCAAACTGATCGTGTACGTACATGATAACTGATCGTGTACGTACGATAAGTTATCGTGTACGTACAATATAAGAGAGCTTTTTTTTATTCACGTGGCGGCAGTACGTTTCTGTATACTTCTACATCATAGACATTGTTGGGCTGTTTATTTCTCATTTTTGTATTTAGGCCTATGTCCGTGTCGACCCCGTCTGCCCGTTTCTAGTTCTCGGCTGCGTTTGTTTGTTTCTTGCATTAGGCATCGCAGGGCAGTCCACGGTTTGTCGAAGAGCCCCCATTACCTATAATCTATTTGTGTACGTAATTATATTATTTTGCGTTACTCCACTTACACATTTAAATTATAAGCTACTAGATGTTTGCATTTCTTTCATAAAGAGTGGCAGTGTGAGCTCAAACGGGAATGCTGTGTCACGGGAAAAGCAACCAGTATAAACCACTACGAAGATGACGCACATATTGACATAACTCTGAATCTGAATGCCAAAGTTGTTCTGAAACGGTACCAATCTGCGTGCACCTTTAACCGTTGCCCATGCTCCCATGATTGAATAGTCCTATGGGTTTGTGTAAATACACCTCCTTGATACCTCCCCCGCCCATACACCACATTCAAGAGTCTCTCCGCTCCCCCAGTGTTACTCATTAGAACATTCTCCTGACATGATCCCACGCGTCGATCACAAGATTAAACAATGTGTAATAGAAATGCCTCTGATACCAGTCAACACAGGATTGCATTCTAACTAATATCGTCAAACACAAGGCTACGTGAGTACCGCACCGTCGATTCCAAAGCGATCACGGTCATCCGCACTATTTTTGTATTTTTATAGATCAACTTCAGTAATAATGAATACAAATGCTTTTAGTCCGCGATCATGAAGCGTAATTAATTTGATAATGCAACCTTTTAATAAATACATGGTTTTATATGTGGCTTCTTGTCACATCTGTACCTTTTTTTTTAAGAGCCGAGAGACTTTGCCTTTGCAGTGTAGTGAATCTTGGGATTGTGTTTTGCCTCCCTAAAATTTGCAAATAATGCAGTTTCGGAATTATTGTTAAGTGGACGAGACACTTTCAGAAGCCGACAAGTTTTGTGTTTGGTCTACATAACTCAATAAACAATTACTAGTTCAATGAAATCGGATAAGTTAAGGCATGCAATGATGCAGTGATTATATGTCTTGATTACGAATCACCACTGAACTGAAAGCTAATCCGTACACGTTCATTAAGTCGTCTGCCATTTCCGACGCCCGTGTTTCTCAAATCCCGGCGTGCAGTGGGGAGAAGAGAACACTGTCCGGCTGCACGGCCACCTTGAGGCATCCACACGCCGAAGTCTAATTTCAGCCTGCAATCTCACATCCTCCATCAAGTAGTATTGATTGACTATTGATGTTCCATGCAACATCCGGCCTCATCCGGCTGGGCAAGTCATCTCGACTCCTTTTTTGTCTGAACAACATAAGGAATCTATCCAAATCATATATCATTATCATAGTTGAGTCAAACATTCCGGTCAACTGAGCATTGTTAGACCTCGTTTATTTCAAACCATGGCGATCATCGCTGTTGCCCTGGGGGTACCATTGTGATTGGGGTAGGCACCTGCCGTGAGATCACGGGGAGCAGCACGGTGTAGATCCACACCGGAGCACAGCCGTAAAATGATATTCGGCTATGGTCACTTTAACACGTTCATATGGATTTTAAGAAAATGTCAAGTTGTAGAAGATCTAACTAACGGGATGCAAAAATATATTGACTTTTGTAATAACATTAATGTGTCTCCACCCTACTCATCCGGAATGTCAGAGAAAAACAAACTCCCCATCTACCCTAAACCAAGCGTGTAAAGTAAACCAATGTCAGTAAAAACCAACAAGCAGCGAGCGACGTGTTTTCATAGGGAATTTTAAAGTGAACTATATCTTTCTTTCTTTTTGAACTATAGTTTTCATCAATTAAATTGATTTTAAAGTATTGATTGTACAAATCTCCCCGCATGTCCAATGTGTCCGTACGTTAAGACTCAACTGAACTCTCCCAAAACATTAGCCTGTCGTATATCATGTTACAGTGTGTAGACAGCAAAGTACTAATCAATAAATACACGGTCCAAAGCCTTTTTATAAATCCAAGAAGATGTCACGAAAGATGAACTCTGGGCTTGAGTCATGTTTAGACTGGTGCGGGAAATGTGCCCTGGGGACTTCATAACGCCCGACGTGCCTCCGTCCTCAGCTCATTCCCCCTTACACAAGCACAGTCTTGGTGAGCTCATTGATTGGAGGGTGTCAGCTCGCCTCAGTCTAGAGGCGTGTAGATCTAAACAAGCCAGGGCGTTCTTGATATTGCGATTACAGAACACTGACAGACATGGTTTATCCACACGCACTATCACAGCGCTCAAAACTTCATCACTTGCATGTGTCGATGAATTTCATTGATTGTTTGTTTGTTGTTTTGGTTTGATTCCTGCGCTGGAAGTATTCAAACAATTTCATTTCGGTTAAATTTGTTATGTTGTCATTTAGAAAACCACACACACACACACAAAATTACAGTACATAAGCAAAGCTATATTTTATGGTTCTATTTTATGGATTAATCTCTGTACCATCTGAACATACATCAATCATTTCTAACAAAAAGTAACCCCGCCAGTGTGCATTTATGAATTCACATTATCCTTTTAGTATAATTTCACTTTGATTGAAACGGCGTCATGACAAACAAATATTTATTCGAGTGAAAGCTTTTAAATAATTTAAAGTAGTTATAAGGTTGACCATGGTTATAGTTTCGGGATGCATCACGAGTCAGAGGAACTTATTGTCGTAGCCGAAAAGATGTTTTTTTTTTTTTTTTTTTTTTTTTTTTTTTTTTAATTATCTTATGGGGATGGGGTGTTTTCTTCATATTGTATGTCTGTAACTAATTCTAACGTGAAGTGATTTGTTATGCCAAATTTGCTGGCTTAATTATACGGTTACATACCAATACACTTCGGTGAGTTTCTATTCATTACTTCAGACCTCACACTCTTAAAATATGACCATGTTCGAATCAAGTGTGGCTTCGGCTACGGCCCTGGTCTGTTGGCTGCAGTGACAAGAAGGGCCCCTTGAAATAAATGTTTGTTAATACAATCCTTGGAAATGTACCTTTGTGTCCCATTTAAACTTATCTTAAAATTTTCATTTTGCCATTTATTAGGGTAATTTGGTGTATTTTTTTGTTATGCTGACATGAATTTCCATATTCATGAGCAAACGTGTGATGTCACATTAGGCAGAAACCTCGATGGGTTAATCAGTTTATGCACAAAAAGTGGACAGAATTTAGGATATTTTGCTGTCGTAAACTTTCTTTTCTTTAGTGATTCGTTGTTGTGTCAGTCCATGGCAGTAAGCCAGTGAGTAAACTTTTCTCACAAATACTTTCAACAAACAAACAATTTTTGGGGGTTTGACAATATTTCATGAATTTCAACAGGAAACCACAGTGTCACCCTGAAATGACATCAAGGCAACAGCGCCCTCAGTTGTCCGGAAAAGCATTGAAAATTGTAAAAGTTTAAAGAAGTGCATTTTTCTATGAGATTAACCAAAAGGGGTGTCAGTTAATAGTTTTCATACGCTTAAAGGGGAAAGTAGCTCAAAATATGTTCCGAATAAATATTCACTTCAGGAGCCCTGCGACTTGGACATAGCTATATCAAAAGCCGTCAATATTGGGACACGGCGTATAGTTGTTACATTAAAATTTTATTTATTTCTTATTTACCCTGGATGATCCATTTAGTAATTACTGATCTTCCATGGACCCCAGCTTACAGTAGAAACTACTAAAAAGCAATTAAAATATTAAACGATACATTACAATACATAACATTACCAAAAAAAGGTTAATAGGTTAGCCGTCGAGAATTTTTGGTTGGCTAATCCGAAATAAAAACATAACTGAACCAGTAAACCGGCCAGACTCCAAAAAGCAATGACCCTACACTTTTTAGCAAAACGGTGCCATTTTTAGAGGACTGGTGTACCCAAAATGCTACATGTTGACAATCAACAACCCCAACACTCCATAAAAGCCATGACCTTCAAATCTTTGATTTACAGGAAAAAAGTTGTGGGTTTACATTTTATTTATGAGGCTCGGCGCATGGTTTTCTCCCCATTGAGTGTAGTGCGTCCTAAACTGGACGGAGTTGTATTGATAGCGCCCTCCTGTGAATTTACCCGTGTTATTGCAATCGTCTTAGTTTTATTATCGATATGTTTCTTCTGTAACATCTAATTTCCATTGTTAAAAAAGGGGGAATTGTGACGACAGATATGAAGGTCTTATGATCCACTCAAAGTTTGGTTTTCTTCCCAATATGTGTTAGTCTCGTTTTATGTTCATTCTTATATGACTTGGCATCATAGAGTTATATATAAGAACTAGAGGGCGCACAAACCATGCGAGGCGGCCCGACAAGGAGCATTTTTGTCCATTGAGAAAATGGCGCGGACCATTCATTTACACTGGTCACTCATCCGTTCACACAGCCGCCATCTTCTAAGTGGACATTCGTATACAAGTGACCCATAGGGATTTTCGCCCAAGGTGAGTCAGTGGAGTTCCGCGCGTCGCATCGCGAGTGCTCCCTCTAGTTCTTATATATAACTCTATGCTTGGCATATATTTTGTACGTGATGAATCTCGATATCCCACCGATAGAGGACGCTACACGCGAATCACGGGGGTGCTCCACACTAAATAAACTCCCATTGCAACCAATGCTAAATGCTAAATACTAAAAAAATACTCAAAAATACTTAAAAGTCTCTCAGCCTCTAGAAAACAAATCAGATATGTATTTTCTAACATCTGAACTTCATTTTTCTTTTCAATTTTTAGTAGGTTAGCAATTGAGAATGTTTTGGTAGACTGATCCAAAGAAAAAAAACACCCCTGAACGAGTAAACTGGCCAGACTCGATCTTGAGAAAATGACCCTACACTTTTTAGCAAAACAGGGCCATTTTTAGAGGGCCGGTGTACCCCCAAATGCTCCAGGTTGAAAGTCAACAAACCCAAGGGGCAGAATGTTGGACCATTTTTCAACAATCCATAAAAGCAAGGACCTTCAAATCTTTGAATTACATAAAAAGTTGTGGGTTTACATTTTATCAACGAGGCTCGGTGCATGGATTTCACTCTATTTAGTGTAGTGCACCCACGGTGGCCAGTTTCATGGTCTGTGTTTTACTGTTGCCCGGAGAGGGCGTTGTATATGAAAGACTAAAAGTATGAGCTCATCACGAGCCCTCTGTTTACACGCACTTGTATAGACTGCGAAAACACCGATACACAAGGAATGTAAGCTTAACTTTGAACCATCATTTATAAAGGACTTATTAGTTCGACCAGCAATTTGTTTCACGACATCTAAAAACAATTCCAAAGGAGTCATTAATGGAGTATTCCATTTTGGTTATCCCGCCCACCCCCTTTCAACAAAACGTCCTCTCCCACCAGAGCGAAGGTTTTGAGGCACGATAGTAGGGCCTTTTCGAAACCAAGGGGGCTTTGGCTTTGGGCTCCAGCTCAGGCTCTGTCATTTTGAAAATGTGCGCTTTCTGTACTGGACTTCAAAAACAGGCAGACGGAGCCGTCAGTGCCTTCCTGAATCCAACAGAATAGCCCTCGCCAACATAGGTTACCTGAACCCTATCTTGATGTGTTTGGTACGTGACTGGAACGGTTGGCTTGCCAATGCTGTACTGAAGCATTCAACGTTGCTCTCCAATCAGGGTAGGACTCTGTGTGACTAGATTAAATGAAATCGAAACACATCAAGAATAATAAAGAATAATAATAAGAAGAAAATAAAATAAATAAATAAATACCTATAACAATATTCTATTCAATCTTAATTGTTTCGTAATTTGTTTTTGTAATGCTCAAACATAATTTATTTCTGCTTCTTTCTGACTCCGTACTAACTTTGTTGACTCACAGCTAAACAACTTGGTAATTATGAATGAGACTTGAAATGAATATTCCAACATTTGACATTTCAATGCAGCGAGTGCTTACGAATGAATATGAGGCTCAAACAAGTGACGGATTGTGATAGCACGTCAAACTTTTATCTGACTCTTTCAGTTACTATACAATCGATGTAAACTGAATTCACTTCAAAGTGAAAATTTACTCAAAAGTGCCTGTGGGGTTTAGCCCTCTCTGTTGAACCCTTACAAAGATTGGAACTTCAACTATATTATACTCAAAATTCACCAATTAAAATGTTGCGTCAATAAGGCAAGTCAAACATCCACCCGCTAAAGATGTACTCGGTCAATGCTAATGCTGTTTCGACGACGGACGCATGTCAATCAAATAATTCAATACAGTTTGGATCACTGTGGACAGAACATGACAAGGCATCTCTATGTACATTTAAGCGTGACGCGGAATCAGGCCTACCTGTAAATGCGCGCTTCGATCGTGACGAGCGACTAAGATATAGCGCATTTGTGTCTGTTGATTCATTCAAAAATACCTTTTAGAGTATTCTTCCGTAGGAGACTTTCACTTTTCTGATCCCCGTGGTGGTTCTGTTGTTAATTGCTTTGAGCTGCCGAATGTTCGTCCGATCCAACATTTGAAAAGGCAGAAGGTAGGCGCTGTAAACAAGAACCAAACCCCATCATTTCCGGCAGTTAAAGTTTAAAAGTTAACTTATTTTTCAGGGAGTGAGTTATCGAAGGTTTAATGGCGAGTGTCCACATAACAGTCTCTGTTTTACCATCTCCTAAAGCTAAAGTTGTGGTTAAAATTGCATTTTTGTTCCAGTTAGTCATATAGAGATCCCGAGGCTCTTGCACTGGCTCCCGTGAGTCTACTGTCAAATGACAATTACCAAAATAACCAATGGGCATTTTGTAATAGTTATGTACCCATCTGTTGATATTAAACATTAAAGGTGATTCCCGTATACTACCGTAGTAAATGTTATAGTTGAAGGCTGAGGCGAACGAGAAGTGGAGACATCTTGGTTCATGTCCGAATCAATGGCTGCGGGTTTTCTTAAACAGCGCCTGTGTCTTTGGCAGTGGTGTTAATTTGTTGTGAAAAGTGGGGGGGGGGGGGGGTGGTCATGTGAAAAAAAGGAATAATGCTGAGATCACAAGCAAAGGGGGCATGGGGAAGGTTACATGTAAGTCCACAGCAGATGTTCGATTGCATTATGGATGCCCTCTGTGTTGTTAATGTTCTACGTAGTTTGTTCAAATAATTACAGAAAATATTTCTTTTCAGCTTTTCTGCATAGCACATTCATTAGGCATTTTCAAGTAACCGATACCAACCTCAATTTGTCACGGCGGTGCTATTTGGTGGATATGGTTAAGTTCCGTATAAAGTTCGTGTAAATGACCGTCGACTCACTGTTTGCACGTACAGCCGGGCGTACACTGTAAAACCGGTGACGCATGACGCGTTTATACGTTAAACACATAAACACATAAAGAGTTTATAACTAAAACACTATGCATTTATATTCACTATTATAAACACGTGTTCAGTCGTAATCGTGTGGGTGTGTATTTCATTTGCTGAATTCAGGCTGCACGGGGCATAATTACGCCAAGGATGTGTTAGTTCGTGCATAATAGACGTTGGCTAATATTAATTAGTTTGGTTGAGGATGCTTTTTTGTTCTTTTCTTTCCACCAAACAACCACATAAACATAATGCTGACAATCAACTTGAAACGTAAACGCCGCGTTTAGTATTTTAGTCGCGGGCAATTCTCCATGGAAAAATATACGCATGCGCAATAGCACCTTGACCTCCTTTCAACCGCCGGCCCCTGACCAAAAGTGCGGAGTCGCCATTGTTCGTGGTGTCCAGCCTCCATGATCTCACTCAGTTTCTCTACAGATCAAGTAATACTTTGTCACAGGTTTGAGCATGCTTATTTTGTTTTTATATATTTCAAGGTCAATCTCGAAACCGTAAAAGAATTAGTAATGCGTTAGTTGCCGTTGGTATTAGTGATTTTGTTGGCTCGTTGTCGTAGGGTTCTGTGCACACGACAGTGCAATGAACTGTGCATGTAAGTTTACTCAGGCTACTATTACTATTAGTATTACTAGAGTAGTAGTACGACTACACTATGACGAAATGACGTACATGTACATGTACATGTATGCCTACTGTAGTTAAACTCATCCTAAGTTCATCGTTAGACTTGTATACATTAGTGTGTTTTGTGTGGGTGGATTTTGTGTGCTGTGCATGGTTCATGGCAGATTAGAACAGTGTATTAATGTAGTGAGGCTTAGCTTAGGCCAGGAATTTCTTAGACTTAAGAGACCATCTTCAGTTTCATTTTTCAATGCAATGAGCAACTTCCAATGACTGGGTATTAAAATCTTTAAAAGGTGTACAGATAACACTTTTGCAGAAAGCATTTAAAAGCAAAAGGGGCACAAACAAGGGTGACAGGCACAAGGCAACAGAGGCCAAGGCCAGCCCATCATGGCCTCAGGCCCAGTTGTTTATTCTTGGGCTGTTGGCCTATATTGATTGCTTGCATTAATTTGTAAAGCTACTTTAGTGTCCCCATTCCTCTGTCAGGTCTGTTATTGAATTATTATTTTTTTCAGTTTTTATAAATTAAGTAAGGGCTAAGGCATGTGATAGTTGCAGCATGTACATGTATACTGACATCTACTTCTAGATACTTCTACATTTTTAATATGGAGTTCAAATGTTCCATGTGTTGCTTTGCTGATAATTCGTATGATGTGTTTTCAAAACACATTGTCCGATTTCACCGACATGACCCAAATTTTATCGTGTTTTGTAGTGTGAATAATTGTTATTATTCTACAAAAAGCTTAAACAGTGTAGCTATCTACCACAAAGGTTCTCAACAAAGTTGTCTTTTTTAAAAGTAGAATTACTGTATGAATACCTAAAAATTTTCGTAATCACAACCCCCCCCCCCCCACCACCTGGACTAACACTACAGCTCGGCAGAATCATTGAACCTTAAAATGTAAATGTATTTTTATTTTGTTCTGCAGTCTTTTGTGTCCATTTTGTATTGACATTGTTTTGTTTTGGTTTTCCTCCCTGAAACTCTACACAGGAACCCGAGAGGTGTATACCTATCATTCATTACATAGAGAGAGCAACAGGGTTTGAGAAGGGGAAAGGGACAAAGAGCAAGTCTGTCATTACCATCAAAGAGGTTTGTGAATGTTATGCAGTTCTTGACTTGAAAGTTAGACTGAACTTTAACAATTGTTCATTTATTATGCTGTCCCCTTGAAGAGGTACATGTGCCAAGATTCTTTAATGGGAGACTTTGGAGAAAGATGGGTGGCAGCATACTGGGCTTTTTCATTGTTTGAAGTATCACCAGTATGTTCAGAATGGCGTAAACAATGGACATTTATATTGTTTATATAGTAGGTCTGCTGCCACCAGGGCCCAATTTCATAGAGCTGCTAAGCACAAAAATTTGCTTAGCATAAAATTTCTTCCTTGATAAAAACAGGATTACCAACCAAATTTCCATGTGTTGTATATTGCTTGTTAGTGGTATCCAGCTGTTGTTTGCTAATGCTGAAAATCACATGGAAATTTGGTTGGTAATCCTGTTTTTATCAAGGAAGACATTTTTTGCTAAGCAAATTTTTGTGCTTAGCAGCTCTATGAAATTGGGCCCAGGTGTCTGAAAGTCTCCCATTAGAATTTGCCTTACATGTGCACAACAAAATTTAAAGTAGATTGTTATTAACCATGGCCCATGGCAGTCCATGTCATAAGAGTTATGTTTTTTCAAGAGGGGAAATACTAAAGACAGATGCTTTTATGTTATTACACCTCATAATTTTGTTTTAATAATTCTGTTTGAAAAAATCATTTTGTGCATTCCTGTATAATTTTACATTATTTATTTTCTTTAAAAATGATAGTCTTAAGGAATGCCTACGAAAACAGGCCACTTGCTTACATGGCTTGTTCTCTGTGATGTCACATGCATTGTGATAAAGATTTGTTTTAAAAGCATTAATGCGCAGCTTCAAATAGTGCAATACGAAGTGGGAACAGTGTAAAGGAGCAGGTGTGATATGGACGGTGCAATAATAATTATTAGTTAAATGAAAAGGCAGCATGCAATTAAAATATTGATTATTTTTTGTTTTAAATTTTCAGGATATTCCTGATGGTGAAGTAGAAGCAGCCCTGAAAACTGCTGAATTAGAACCGCCACGGATCTTGGTAATAAAGAGGGGCGGTGCCATAATAGGCATTTTCATCTCTGGAGACGGTGTTAACATTAGATGCCACACAAGCACGGATAAAACTGTAACTTCAGCCATTATAACTTTGCTTGGAGTGTACTATGTGTTTCACCTGGAATACCCCAAGATGTACTCTCAGCTTTTGGGTATATTGCAGACTCACCTACTGAGGGGCATACCCTTCGATGGGAAGAAAAGTGCAAAATACAGATCTTTCAGCACTGTACTGAGCAAAAAGCTGTCTGAGTAATAATTATGTTGTGTTTGTGTTGAATTATTCAGTCAGACTTACTGAACCTTCACCCAAATGTAATGACAGTGGCATTATTACAAGAAGATTTTATATAGAATATTGTTCTTATGAGCCTTTTGTTTATATGTACATTTCGAGTTGAGTGTTTTGAGTTCAAGTACATTATGGAAAAAGGCAGTTTACCAAGTGGCTCATGATACAAAGATTTGTTTTCATTTGAGAACTTTTAAAATAGTACAATGGTGCTCTATTTTGCAACATGCACAATATTAGGACATTATTTTATTTGGACAAGATTTCAGTAAAACCCTTTTTGGGGGATACTGATCAGACAAACGGACTCTTGCTAAACAAAATTTCACCGATAAATAGAAAGCCTACAATTGTCTGCCTTTTTTACTCTTTTTGACATGGTAAAATTTTAAAAGAAAAAAAAGAAAATAATCAAAGCCTGTAAGTTCCTGTGCAATTTACTATGATATCTGTAATTAAGTATTATTTTGCAAAATTTCTATCTTTGTTTAAGACGCATTACTGACATACCAAAAAGAAATTGGTCTCAAAAATTACATGTGGTTAATTTTGGATGAAGAACTTGCAGTATGTTTAGAAATAATGTTTTACTTTATTTAAAAGCATTGTCTGCCATAGTTGGAATATTGGAACCGGTTAATTCACAGGAAAATAGAAAGTGTAACATGTTTGTTATAGCATTGATTAAGAAAAATGATAATTAGTTCATTTAAATCTGAAGTGTTTTGAAAGAACTGGGATAAATATGGCCAGCTGAGGGTTGTGGTCCAATTTCCTGACATTGATAAACAACACCGATTACACATCTTATAAAAAAAACAATGATTTTGTTACTGCTCCAAATCATTTATTAATAAGATACAAGCAAAAAGTAACTTGTACAAAAAGGCTATAAAAACAAAATCTCAAAATCTTTCAAAAGTGTAAAAACAGTTATTTACATGAACATCTGTTTTGTTTCCTTGATTTTGTTCCTTTGAAATTGAACATTCTTGGGGAATTTTAAAAGAGTGTTTAGTTTTTAAACATGTCTCATTTTTATAAACGCGTTTATGTGTTCAAAAAGTGTTACAAGCCATATACGCGTCAATGTGTGTATCCCTTAAACGCATAAGCACGTTTACATTTAAGACATGTTTAGTTTATAAACATCATTGTTAAACATGTTAGTGTGTTTATATATAAACACTATGTGTTTTAAGAATAAACGTTATGTTCAACTATAAACATGTGTTCATGTGTTTATTCATATACACGTTTAGGTGTTCAAAAAGTGTTACAGATTTGCGTTTAACTATGTGTTCAGAAGTTAAACACCGGGTTTTACAGTGTATACGGGCGTGCACAGACGTGGGTGTTGTCTTGATAGGGATTTGAAGAAATGTTTTATTCATTTACTGAGCTATCGGGTGCTTTTTCAATGAAAACCACCAAATTATGTATTTTAGGGACTCAAAATATGGGAGGATGATCCATAGGATCACTCCCCTCTGGACAAAAAGTGTGTGTGTGTGTGTGTGTGTGCGGGGGGGGGGGGGCGGTATATCCCCCATCCCCCTGGTATTTACGCCCATGGTCTTTGGCCACTCAAGCCAGCATCATGACCCTTCGATTCGAACTTGGCTTGACCTGCGTCTCAGAAGGCAGTTTTAATAGAAAATCGAGACCCATCCATGGGTACTTTGTATGTGGTAGAATTACGCTCGATATGAGTGTGCATTAAACAGTTTTACCTGTCCGTTCTAAACAAAGAAAGATAATAGACTCATCCAGTGCCGTTTACCCATTACCTGTTTAATATTAATGCCATGGTAGATACAGTCACTCAGGGTTTTTCTTATCCATTTTTAAAGTCATAAAAGGCAATCTGATTAAAAAACAAAACAACTAAATTTGATACCAAATACAGTTATAGTGAAAGATAATTATTTTTTACTTTTTTGAATTTTTGTCCGAAATACTCTCAAGTTACAGAAAGTACTTCTTCGACTGAAACAGTCGTTTTCGGTGTTTCACGAACTATTATTACCAGTCAGTTGTATAAAGGTTCATATGTTTTTTTTTTGCTGTGCTTTTTCGGTAGGGGAGATATTAAGAATGAAATATGCTCTTCTAAAATCCAATTATGCACCATTCCTTTAAACGTAATGATCCATAATTGCCCTATCCCGAGGTTACCCGAGTGCCAACCTGTTTTGACAGATGTCATGTGAAGAAAAAAAGGAAGAAAAAAAATCCCTGTAATACGACCATGAAGTGTTATAATACGAGAAATTGCGTTTTGAACCAGTAACTCAAGTGAATTACGTTGGATGGAAATCGAACAGCCGTCAGCAATTTCAAATATCAACTCGATTATGCCATCGGAATGGTTACTCGTCTGTAATTAAACCATAAATTTTATTGATAGATCGATTGGGGGCACCGATGCAGTGCTTAAGTTTCATAGTGCCCGCCTTTCATGTTTTCTTGTGAAATATCTGTGTGGTGTCATGATGCCCTTGTATAGTGAAGCAGTTATAGTTTTCATTTCATGGGATTTTTTGTTGTTGATATCCTATATATTTTGATCTAAAAACCATGCTGCACTTTGTAATACAGATACTCCCCTGACCATGATTCATTTCATGTTTGATAGCAATGTTATAATAGCTGAAACCTTTCCCATGTTCAACCTCGTTGCCAAGCGCCTTTCCCGTACAGTATGACAAACACGAATTGGTGTTCTCACCTCTGATAAATTAAAAATGATAGCTGAAGGGCCTTGGACAATTTTGAGCTGAGAAGACGCAGAATGGCCGGGCTTCTCAAATTTGCATTCGCTTGGCTCGGAATCAACTGTGTCATTCTCTACAGGGTTTGAAACGAAATTGCAAATCCAATTAACGTAAGGCGAACATTCCCTTCAAATAAAAAAGATCTATGCAATATAAGGCACGATCGAAGAGGGTCAGATTCAACAAATAAATTGCCAATATGGGAGAGAAATGGTCAAACTGAAACCGAAAAGCATCAACAATCTGGGGTTTTAGTTTGTTTTTAAATGGATACCGATCCCCCAAAAGTTTGTACTTTCTGTTCTCATTTCGATATTGAGTCAGCTGACAAATTTCTTTCAAAATAGAACTATCTTTTCCGAGTATAATGTGGAGCCAGAGTAGTTTTTTTCTGTCATTAATGTTTTATTGACCTTCCACACCAGTGCACCTTTGCATTTTTACTATAAAAAAAGTTCCAGAAAAAAATGATCAGGGAAAGCAAACTGACTACGTAAAGTGTGACTGCTTTCTGCCTTTTGCATCGTAGACAATACATTGAGAAGAAGCAAGGTCTTGTATTGCATATCAGTGTTTCAAATGATGTCTTTGTGCACAATATTTGCATTAGGACTAATTTGCATTGTGTTCTTGATGAAAGTTGCTCATCACCTAGCTTAGAAATACTAAGTTTAGTGTGAGAGCTATGGGGGGCGAAAATGGGAAAATGAAAACGTCTGAAACTTGCACCACTGGTATTCAAGTAACAACGGAGACTGGCGTCCTATCAGGGCTAGTAACTACCTATGTATCTGGCACCCATGACCTGTTTGTGTCTCAAAATATTGGAGGCACAAACTGGCGGTGACCGCCTGCTCATCCAAATGGTTGCATAGCTCGATTACGCAGAGCACGTGAAAGGTAAAAAGAGCATCTCTAATAATATGCTGTTCTTACTCGACGTTATAGCACCTTTGGCACAGTCTATACAGTGCTTCATTTTAGGAAGCTATCATTCTTAACCGTATGATCTTTATACTCCATCTACTCGATATATTTTGTTATGTCCGTGAGGAAACGGGGCAGCCTTTCAAAGAAGATTTTGTTCATATTATGCTCTTTAAGTCTGAAGCATTTAGGTTGATGATCGAATAGAATGATACCTTATTCACTGAAACTGCTTAAAGGGACAACTGAAAAGAAGCCTGCTAGAGTATGACCAATCTGTAAACAGCTTGGAAGAATAATCTTTCCTTCGACGAGGAGAACAAATTCATCAAACAGGTAGAAACACACCGCCGACCATTACTTGTACCGTATAGACCTACAAAATATACAATCCTTTTAGTGTATCCCCACTCGAACTCTTCCAAATTTTATTTCAACCTTTTATCAACATGTTCGCGTTTTAATATCGCCCCTGAAGCAACAATTTTGATCGACTGACCTGTTTTTATTTCTCTTGGAGCATTTTTTTGAAAAACACAAACATACCCATCGTCTGAAAGCTTCTTCCGTCAAAACATTGCATTTTCGGTTTTTGTTGGCATAATACGCAAACAGATCACGCGCACCCTGTAATGGAAACACGTTCCCTCTGTTTGCTCATCTGCCTGCACCAGTTGGGCAAGGGGAGGGGGTGCTAACCTAATTCCTGCGTCGCATGCCATAGTTACGCAGTTTGCTACGTAAATGTTTGAATGCATAATCAAGATGGGAAACGTGAGCGTGTAAAACTTGCTAGAGTTACCGACACAATCTTCTACCCCGTCGAATTGTCGTGTTCACTGAGGCAGCGGGTGAGGTTAGTACGGGTAAATGCTCGAACTGACGGGGCATTTGTTGCGCTTTGACATCAATGGAACTGGCAGCGTCAACACAACCAAACTTACACCACCAAACACTTCCGTATTAAGCTGAACTTAAACTTGAATTCTAAATTTGATTTGGCATGTTCTGGCTATAATGTTGTTTCTGACTCATCTAATTGATATACGACAAGGATACGTTTCTACAATTTTTGTTGGTAGAGTTCTGATTGAAAATTTTCTGAAGTCAGGTCAATCATAAACCTTAGCAACTACTAAAGTGCCAGTCCCGGAAGCCAAGTCGTCAAGTCAAAATGGAGTCTGTGACAAATTGTACTAAATGACGTCACCCAGCTTTAAGACATTGCCAAGCAACAAGAATAACAAATGGCGCCTTACCCTAAGCCGAGGAGCCTAAAACTCCGAAGAAATGATTTGATTACTCTCGACAAGAGCACGGTGCTTGAAACGAGTCTAAGTAGTACTGAAAAGTAGGTTGATGGATATATAGATAGAGAGGACTTGAAGATTAGGACATGGACTCCGATCCAAAGATAACCATTAACTAAAGAACTCCGCTGGCTCATCACTTTTTGTGATCGAACCAAGTGGATGTTTTGTGAAGAAAGCTTTACACCTAATAGACTGAGTGTCTAAGTCGCATAATAAAACAGTGTTGAAGATAAAAGATACAGTTCTTGGTAGTCGACCAAAACAAACAAACAAACAAACAAACCACAAAAAACGCATTATTATCGATTCAACGACATAATAAACATACAAGCTGATATTTTTGCATCTCAGTAAAGTGAATAACAATATTAAATAATTCATACTTAAGTATTCATGCTAATTTGAAATTCTACCTCCCAAATCAGACGATAATTTAACAATCTAAAGCACCACAAAGTGCAATCAGCCCTTAAATAAAAGCCCGATTTGCTTGCATGATTGATGACGAAAATTAGGCGCATACTTCGAAAGAGTAGCTTTGCCAACATTACCATGGGGTATAATATTGTCTCTTACAACATTATATACTGCCTCGTAAAGTCGTCGACACCACGCCCTCTCTTGGTAAAATTCAAAGAAGGCAAATGGCCCGAACACGAGCTGCTGGAATGTTTCACTGATTTTAATTACTGCAAATGGACCCGTTAGGAAATTCAGAGGGTAATTTGTGGCGTTGACGAGTTCAATAGAAAAATAGAAAACTACTTTATCCCAGATGGATTTTCAATCTCGGGTCATAACGCACTAATCGACAGGAGAATTAATGCGAAAACCTTCTTATTCTGTGTGGCTTGTTTGGTGGATCAATCAAAATCAAAACCGGAGTTACTGTTATCATTGCATTGTTAGTTGGCATCATCTGCAAAGCCAGGCATATGTGAAGATACGTTTGGTTGTGTTTCATTTATAATAAGAGGTTACAAAGAAACACAGAGTGTGCGTCTACTGTAGATACCGTCATGGCGCACCGGCAGCGACACATCATTTACAAGTATACTATAGGCAAGCGGGGAACTTTTCAAAAGAGGCTTATTTTAGGAGTATTTGATCCACCCAATAAACACTTACATTATACATCATTAGAAAGCTCAGTGTGTCAGATAGGGCAAGATGTGGAGCTCAGAAAATGAGATTTTTTTGAGGGGGGGGGGGGGGGGGGCATTTTGTCATAAAATTCTCGTTTTTGGTCAAAAATATGATTTTTAAGATATTGGTATTTTAAATATCCTTAGGACAGCCATCATACACGAAGGCAAGTTTCAGACCGAATTGAGGCTCCATAAATTGACAATTGCCAGGATCATAAGATTACAAAATGTTTAGAAACTTTAGGCAACATTGAGGGGAATGTGCATTTTCTCAAATTCGTTTTTCTGAAAAACTACATTTGGGTAAAAAGTTCTAAAATCTTGATTTTTTATGGAAAATAAATGTTGAGGGGGAACTATGTTTAGAAAAACGATAGAAAAGAAGGTAGTATTTTTGTTGCAGTCATTAAATGGGACCTGATGGAAGTTTTTAACAAAGCCAGTGATGGAGAAATATTGATATATATTGCATTAAATTGTTCAACAGTGTAGGAGCGGGAGATGTTAATGATCTGCATGCGAAATCTTACGTAGTTACAAAGGTCTGGAAGTAGCTACATCCGACGGTATCATATCCGTCTGAATGAGGGATTGAAAAATTGCCCCTCCTTCGATTCTTATAAACTAGAAGATTAGATGCACTCTTCCGTAAATTAATGATCATTTTGCACTATGCATTTGAGTGTTTGATTGTCCGTTATTATTTGAGTTAATTGGTTAGAAGCGAGATAGTACACATTGGGGACAAACTCGGTTGTTCTAATTGATCGTCTTCATCTGTTATCTCCATCTACAATACTTAAGTGCGTAAGGGAGCGACGATTCAATGTTTAATAGTTGTTGAACCTACCACTATAATATTGTAGTATATACATTATCATCAGCATCGCTTGTGTGTGGGTGGGGTGTCTACAAATCGAAACACTTAGAATCCATTTTCTTTTAGTGTACTCCTCGAGGAATTGTTTAAATGGGACAAGAGACCAGTTTATTGTTGATAAACAAATCGCGCTGGTTGGCACGGACGGCCAAATGAAGCAAAACATTCCAGTCTTGTTGACAGACGTTGTGACCAAATTCAACATTTTTGCAACTTTCTATTTAAAGAAAACACATCCCATTGTTGGTTGGTTTGTTCACAACAAATTCTAAACAATTTTTAAATATTTGTGTAACATTTTCTGCAAACTGTGATTATGTGTTTTTACTTTGCATTGATGGCTCCCCGTAGTTTCTCCATATTGGTTGGCGAAAACTCGAGCTGTGACGTTGCAAAAGAAAAAGTCTATTGACCTTTATCATGGTGCGGCCATCTTGTTTTTCTTCTATCTGACCCAGTGTAACCAAACTGAGGCTGGAAGGTAAAGACAGTCTGGTCCCTTTCCTTGTCATGAAAATTAAACCTGCCACTGTTACTGCTGTATGCAGGGTACCTGACACAGACGACCACAGCATGATAAAGGTCATTATATAGACTACAACCAGTGCCTCGCAAATCGTTTTGTATTACTGCATGTATGTGCCTTATGGCACTCAGCTTTTACCCTTAAATTACATATTACTCTTCAACAGTCAATTTAATTTTACACTAATTTATTTCTATTCTTAAGATACAATAGAGAGACATACTTGACATTTTATGCTAAGGATAATTTTAGAATAGAACACAAAAGGCAGACACCTTGAAGGAGAGCTTACCTGCAGTAACAAAAAAGAAAAACACAATATTAATAACAAGAAACATATGTGTTCCAGTGAATTGTTCAGCAATTCATTTAAAACATACCTATATGTACTCGTATTATTTGCTGGAGATTTGCCATTCAAAACTATAATTTAAAGAGTGTGATATAAAAAAAAAACATTACTTGTTTCCCCTATCTTGCCACTAATGAAAAGGGAGCGTCTGCGTTTATTTAACCCGAATCATATACTAGCCTGTATATAGTTGCAGTTCAGCATAGTGTGTGTGCAGCAAACGTGAACACATTTTGCCGGTTTTACAAATGGAAGTGTGAAATGAGGTGAACACTTAGGCTTGAGTCGTTTGTTTTGCAGACGACGCGACCATTATAAGGTAAACACCTCCCTAATTACTTTTTTTTTTGGTCATCCCACGTATTCACTTTCTCTTCACACAAACTGATCAGTGAAAATGATAGCTGTTTTATAGTCACATACTCAAATTGAAGGACACTCCAAAACGCATTACCTTACCAGAAAATATTCAATGAGACAGGTTAGACAGCATCGTAGATTGAACGATCCGATATTGTTTGTAGCATTTGGTGCAGAAGAGTACAGTCTCGGTGTGAAACACTCCGTCATTATGCCACTTTTCTGACGGTCTTCACGCGGAAGTGTTTATATTATTTACTTGGGAATGTGTTCAGGATTATTAATTTATTCTACACATAGAATACGGCATTCTATCAAAAAATGTGGCAAGCACGCAAAAATGTGCTTAGCCACGACTGTGCTTATCACAGCAGCATCTTTAATGAATGACTCTCCACTTAAGTTCTGCTTCAGTGAATAGATGTGTTTAGGGAACAGTGCTAGAAATTGTACTCGGATCCGTTTTAGAAGTCTGAAATGTCGAAGTGACACTTCCACAAACCTTTTCCCAAATTTATCTCTTTAATGAGTGCGTGCTCCCCCACACAGATAATTAATATTTCCATCAAAACTGGCCAACGAAATGCCTGCAGTGTAGGGCAAGCCTCCACGGCAAACCCCCCATTGCAATCTCCCTGTGTTTGATAAAGCAACTGCTCTCCTCCAAATTAAAACTCTCCAAGAATCTTTGGGGAAATTTGAGAGGCAGTCCCAAGCCCTTTGGCCGAGCGGCTAATTTGAAGATTCCAGCACACGCAAACGAACCGTCACTTGATTTAATACCTTTTTATCAAGCTAGTGTCTCTTTCAGGAAACACACGTCTCTCGCCAGAAACAGTTGGCTCTGCTAACCCGTCCACCATCAATATTTGATTATATTTCCTCCTCTTTTAGTTTCTTTGTTATGGTTTACCAGATTAATGAACGCCCCCTTCGCGATGAATAATGAAATAGAAACGGAAACCTCAAATCCACGAGAGACCCCCAAAATCGGTTCGACCCCTTCCACTGTGGCAATTGCTCGACCCCAATACGTTTAATTACATCAGCTACATTGGTGAGATTGCACTTTGCTTGCCTAACCTTTCCTGCTTAAAGTTGTATTATTGATGCACTGCAGTCTTAATGTAAAGATGCGAGCAGCAAAAACTACTGAAATTCCCAGCTGGATTATGGCGAGTCTACCATGGTGAACTCTATACCTTCGGTAAATGTATCCAATTTCGAAATCGATAAAGATCTGGAAAAGCAAACCAAAAATCATGCAGCAAATTTCATTTTTCACATATTCAAAAGTATGTATAAATTATGCAGTGCGTTA
Organism: Marthasterias glacialis; assembly: GCA_911728455.2. NCBI lineage: Eukaryota > Metazoa > Echinodermata > Asteroidea > Forcipulatida > Asteriidae > Marthasterias > Marthasterias glacialis. The sequence continues at coordinate 8,070,472 of OU452228.1, forward strand.
TTGCGAATTGCGAATCATTGTCATTTACACGTTTTCAAGGGGGATACTGCATCAGAATCGATAAGCAATATCAAGAGCAAAGGATGATAATGTTCCTTAAACCAGGCCGAATGAGAAATAATATTCAACTCCCCTCCCCCCCCCCCCATGTGAAGCAGGGGTGCCCCTCTTTTCATTGCCTTTTGGGTGCTCCTTCCCCCGTATCTCCACGCCCCACTTTTTTGGAACGCTTTAAGACTTATTATTTTGTGCTGGAGCAATTATGGATTCATTCAAGCATTGCAAACACATGCTGTGCCAATCAACCCTCTACAGATGAGTCGGTCAGTTAAATGTATTTTAGTACAGCTAGTATGAATAATATTGATCATTAAAAATAAATAACAAAAAATACTCAATGGCTGTGATATATGCGCTCATTTTAATTTCTTAATGCACCCATTCTTTTAGATGCTCTATTTTTCCTTGACCCTTTAAACGAACAATCTGAACGTTTTCACACATGATTGATTTGTTTTGTTGTTATTGAAGCAATTAATGTCTGTCCCACAGCAATTATAAAACATACACATTGGTTGGTTTGTCCAGAATTCATTAAGTGGTATGTTGGAAAGAAAAAGAAAACATTCCATTGTTTCCCCTCCTATTCCTCGTATGCACCAACGGACATGGATGGTTATACTTGTTACGCTTACTACATGCTCTACTTGATAACTACAATACTTGGTGTACATACTTGATATAGTAGTTATACTTGCTGTACTTGCTATTTTGCTATACTCACTGTACTTGCTATACTTGCTGTATTGGCTATCCTTGCTATATTTGCTATACTCGCTGTACTTGCTATACTTGCTGTATTGGCTGTCCTTTGCTATTTTGCTATACTCGCTGTACTTGCTATACTTGCTGTATTGGCTATCCATGCTATATTTGCTATACTCGCTGTACTTGCTATACTTGCTGTATTGGCTATCCTTGCTATATCTGTTATCCTTGCTGTACTTGCTATACTTGCTGTATTTGCTATCCTTGCTACATTTTTTTATACTTGCTATACTTTCCGTACTTGCTGTACTTTCTATACTTGCTGTACATGTTATACTTTCTTGACTACTTTCCCATCCATCACCGGTTTGGTTTCATTGATTTAAATGGAGGAGAAAATGGCTGATAAATAGACAAACAAATCAAATTCGTGCATATAAACTGGTCCATAAATATTGATGTACATTACATATACGTTTTGACAAACAGGCAAACTAATGGCCATGTACATAATACGTGCTTTTTTGACAGAAAAACCAATGTAGATTTACATTCCATTGCATTTTGACAGGCCAATGGACAAACCAACGTACAAGTACATCGCAATGCATTTTAACAAACCGATCACATTACATTACAAAACCAGCTCACAGACAAACCGATGCACATGTACTGCATACGCTGCATTACATTTTTAACGGACAAACCAATGGCAATGTACCTTACATTGCTTTTCAACAAACGGACAAACCAATGTAAATAATCATTCATCGCATTTTGACAGACCAATGGACAAATCAACGTACATGTAAATGTACGTCCTGGTGGCTATTATAGGCACAACAATGTGAACAGCTTAAAATGATATTTTGTCCCTGTGTGTAATACGTTTGCTTGCGTTCGTCACAAGTTTAAAAAGGACATTACCATTCTAACAAATTCTTATTTCATTACATCTCGCTTGAAATGCTAAAAATATTTGAAGTTCCAACCACGTTGTAATTGTATTTCAGTTCCCCGACCTTAAGATACGCGCGTCATCGTGTACTTTGAGTATGTGCGAAGGAAACCAGCACAATGAGGTAATTTAATCCAACGGATTACACTAATGTTTGAACTATTCTACACATATATTGACAACCTTTATGCAATTTCCGCACTTGAATTCATCATTGGATTACGATCCTTTCAGCATTTTGAAAAGCCGGTCTCTTCACTTTCCCAAGTCCGCGGACGTTATTTAATTCCCCCGGTGGTGAACTCACAACATGTAATTAATTTACGGGCAGGTTACCGACATCTTAGACGTAGGAATCGTCAATGTTTTTCTTATAATTTGTTTTAACTTTTAAAGAAAAATGTGTTATTTCGGTCCGGTTTGTGGCATTCCCTCCTAGTGGAATCTAGTTATTGTTGGGTTTTGACTGGGTGGGTTATGGAGTGTTGTCTACCTTTCGTCTGGCCTGTTGATGCACTTGTCTGCTCTTGATTTAAATCAAAACCACGGTCTTGGTTGTTCTGGTCATCAACAATATCAAGCTATTGACAGGTTTGTCAGTTCACCTGTGTACGCTGTTACAATTTTAAATCATGATTATCATGCAAGAGAAGACACCAGGGTGTTATTGCTTCCTGTCTTGCTGTTATCGTGTGTGTGTGTGTTTAATATTGAAGCAGTATTGGATAGAGGTTTGCGATAACTGGCACCACAAGGACAAACCTCACGCTGAATCGGATCGAGGTCCAGATAATCGTCTAATGGTCATTTCGGCTAGTCTAGTCGGCTTCATGCGCTGTTGCAGAATCTAGTTCACTGAGTGGCATTGGTGCTCAGATGTGAGCCGAAAATCTACGTTTCATCCTGCCGGTTTTTGTCATCATCAGAAGATTGCATGTTTTGTATTTTTATACGTCATTGGCAATTGTTAATGACATATTTTTAATGAAATGCTTGTCAGTCGAGATATCCGTCTACGTGGCTCATTAGTATTTTAAAAACACTGAATAATTTCAGTGGACTTTTTTGTTTATGTTTTAAGTTTTGTTTAATTCAACATTTATTTTCCCAATCGACAAGGCGAATATCATACCATGCCCACAGGATATTATCTAACTCCTTTCTATCACCGACGAGCCCCTATTACCCCGAGAAATGAATTACTTTCCATCCCTAAGTCGTACTTTCCTATTACTGGAACTCGTGTCCAGCCTGTTTCTTCCGATAACTCAGTCATCAAGAGCTCGATGATGCATGCGTCCTTGAGCAAGACACTTAGCCACAATTGCACCCCCCCACAAGAGATAATTTGGGCTTCTGGAGGCTAGGGTGGAAAAAGAAGGGAAAAAAGGGATGGACTTGTTTGATTAGCCTTTTAGCGACTAAAAATTGTGACAGCTTGCAACTCACATAAAAGGTTTATTATCACGACCTTTTCGCACTGAGATTTGTCCGAGATCCCTAAGGAAAATATCTCAAGTATGGGTTTGAATCTGCGCCTTAGCACCACATCGACTCCGACGGGAAATGATTAGTATTGGTACACGAGGCGGGTTAACGGAGGCGCTTGAAGAAGTCGACTTGGTTTGTTTTTGCTTTACAGAACAAGTCTGAATCGAGCAATGACCATCTGTGGCATCTATTAATCTGCAGATTAAATCTGGACCTAGTAGATGTGGATTTACTATGCGAGGGATTGTTTCCTAGATACAGGACTCCGCAATCTGATTGTCTCTTCAAAGATTAATGCCGTCACCCGGGAGAATTGTAATTCGGATCATATCATAAAATAACAATACGAAGCTATTTTGTTCACCCAATGCACTGTCGTAATATACGAAGATTTCCTAAACCGATAGGTCATTCCTAGATACTCGAAACGTAACACCACTGTGTGCTGTCTAACGACAGGGGTGACCTCCCTTTTGGATAACTTTTGAGATATTTCCCCTGAAATCTCTTTGCGGTCTTTCTCAGAGATATGTCTCTATCTAATGTATGGCGCTATTTCTGCGTGATTGTCAAGGAAATGACTAAACTGGGATGGGCTGCACCTAGACAATTAAGTGTTGATGGATGTGCCTCTAACATGAATATTGCATATTAGTTTTTGTAGGCCCACAACCTTTCTAAGATGTGTATACGTAAAAACCCTTTAAACAAAATTTTATTCAGGCTACGTTTTAATGTATATAGCTTTGTGATGTTTTTAATATGGTGACTTTAGGCAACGACGTCCCATCTGTCCTAGTAAAGGTGGTTTGAACAAAGCAATAGCCCGGGCAAAAATCCACACCCGCCGTCTCTTTCCTCCCCTTCCCCCCGTGTTTAAATGATGGTTTGCCCGTCAACACCTCGGAGGCACGGGAGGGAAAAGATTCGACTGTAGTAGTCTGGGGGTTGCAACCTGCTCGAGAATTGTGCGAGGTTGTCTGCTCCTCTCCGATTGCTCTTTCTAATCGATTCTCATTATTGACTTTCACCTCCTCATTTTCAAAAGTGCTCGACGGTTACGTTACGTGTCAGTGTAAGTGAGCTGTTTCGGATGCTGATGCGTTTTGGGGTTTGAGGTGGTGGGGGAAATAAGAGGACTAGGCTACTTAAAGATATCAGACAGCATTCGTTAATCGTGAAATCTATGTGCGGTCGGATTCCACGCCTTCAAACTTGCTAGATGTGCAGCACGTATCAAAAGTCCTCGAGAATAGCTGTTGTCAGAAATGGTACTATTTTTAATCTTTAATGTAATTTGAAGAGAACTCTTTTTCCCAATTCACCGATGGATAGAAAAATAGTGCAGTGCATTTGTTATAATTATTTATTACTGTATAAGTTCCTCGTGAGCTGAATAGAGTTGTGGTTAAAGATTTCGATGGTTAGTTGAGAAGTACGAAGACCTATGATTGAATGATGGTATAAATCATTCTCACGACAAAATTTTTTGAAACATTACCCACACTTGGCGGGTCGTGGCCGAACGAATAAGAACACCGGACTCAAGCTCCGGTGTTTCTGATCAGCAGAGTCGGGTTCGAGTCCCGGTCGTGACGCTTGTGTCCTTAAGCAAGACTCTTAACCATTATTTCTGCGTCCTTCAGATGAAACGTAAAGCTGTATGTCACGTGTGTTGTGTAATGCACGTTAAAGAACCCAGTGCAGTTATCGTAAAGAGAAGGGGTTCGCCCCAGTGTTCCTGGTTTGATCGGCTGCAAATTGCGCCACAGCACCTTGTAAACCGTTACATGGCGCCAGGAACAGGTCTCATACTTCAAAACTAACTCTGCGTATCTTGCAGGACAAAAGCACAGTGCTTTGAGAAACCCATCTGGTGTGATAAAGCGCTACATGAGAACTGCGTAAAATTATTGTTGTTGTTGTTGTTATTGTACTGTCCCACAATGTTTCAAAGAGAGCAAGTACCAGTACATACCAGTAGACAATCATGGTGTTTTCATAATGATATGAATCAATGTATCAACCCATGGCTTTGATGCAAAAACAGTCTGGTGTCTTTGTAGGAATACGAATTGGAATTCCATTGCATATCACAACGTGACAAACGTCTGTAGGTCTATGTGCTACACCGGTTCTGTGTCTTTAGTCTCATCTTTAACGTTCTTCTTCGATTGTGTGTCATGTATACTTTCAAGTGAAATGGACTGACATTAATAAGTCTGAAATGATCAAGTTATTTTGGGAAACGCATATTGGTTAATATGTGTTTCAGCACTTTTTCGTTCAACGAGAGAAGATGTTCCTGCACTGCTCTATTGAGTGGTCAACGCAGCGTTGCCTAAAGTGACAATAATGTCGACCTGTTCAAGTACTCTATACGTGAAAATATCAAGAAACTGTCCACACCAGTATCTGGGTCAATTATAACAACTGGGCTAGATTCAAGAGTACAGGAATGTCAAAGCGCAAGGTTCCTACAAAATGTGATGTCACCGTGGTCACACGACATCAAACTGGTTATGTCTTGAGTTTTTTTTTTTTTTTTTTTTTTTTGTTCTCTGGTTTACAGGAGAGGGTTCACAAGTCGGTCAAAGGTCTGACCTAGATCAAGAAAGTCTGAATTAACATCGACTATTTTCTGAGTGATCAGGCGTTGGGTTCATAAGAGTAAAATTAACGGTTGTACATAGCCGGATCATTAAATTAAAGATGTACCGCAATTAGCAAAGTGACCTTTCCAGCATTGTAGTATTCCTGAAAACAAGCACCCCAAAACCACTATTTGGTAAAGTCTGTTTTTTGTTGTACTTAAAGGGTATAGTAAAGGAACAAGTCTGAGTGGAACATCTGCCCTGGATTGATTCCGGGTCAATCTTCACATAACCCACAAGGGTCATCTTGCTCCCTCTGGTTCATTGTCTGACCTCCAGAATAGTCTATTGACGCATATCGTTTCCGGGTCAAAGCGAGGCCGCTCCCTGACCTCAAGCAGTGGCATTCATTTCACTTTCCGGATGCACCACACCAAATAAGATCGCCATAGCAAATAATCACAAATATTTTAAAGTCTCTCAGCCTCTTGAAATTAAACTCAATGTATTTGCTGACAACTGAACTTATTTTCTTCTTTTCACATTGTGTTAGATTAGCCGTTGAATGATGTGAATATGCTCATCCACTAAAATGAACACACCCCGACCGAGTGAACTTGGCCAGACTCCATCTTGGAAAAAGCAGACCTGTCAGTAAAATATGGCAATTTTTTTATTTTTATTTATTTTTATTTTTTTTCATAGAGTACCAATGTTCCTAAAAATGCCCCAGGTTAAAAGTTACCAACCTCTGTGCACAATATTGAAAATTCTTATATTGAAAAACTATCCCTACAAAAAGCAATGATCTTCAACTCATCGATTTTTACACAAAAAGTTGTGGGCTTCCAAATTATTCATGAGGCTTCGCGCATGATTTCTTGTTGCTAAAGGGAGTTTCGTTGCCAGTAATCCTGATCCATGGTTGAACCACCTCTCCGTGACAGAGGAACCTAAGAATAATGTGGGAGCGTCAAGATTGCTTAACGAGAGAGAAGACAATCCAAAGTTAACAAACGTCGCGGACAATTCTACGTGAATCAGCAGCTTAACTGTGCGTTATCATTATGTAGTCACTCCATCCCATAAAGTAGCCTCGTCGTCGTCTGAGGTCTGTTCTTTTCGTGCAGTGCAAGGTGGTAAAGCACGTGGCCACGAATGAAATGAAGCTTAAGTAGTTCGGTTATAAACACTTATTTTAAAGCTGTCAGTTTTGTCAAGAATTTCTTTTCAAACAACTCTTTGAAAAAAAGTAAAGGTACAGGCCTTTTTTAGTGATCGTAGAATAGGGCTCTGAAGGGCCTGATTGTGACATTGAATTATTGTTTCTGCTTTAAAGCCCCAGCTCGACATTAGTAAACTGACTGTAAATGCTTCCATTCTTTGCACAAATCAAGATATTTGTAATAAAACCAACCTGAGAAAATGTCTGCTCATTTCGTTGTTTCATTTGCGAGAAAACGGTAAAATGCATCCAGCATTTTTGTAGGCATTCCTATTGGCAGAGTTTTTGGTCTCACTGAAACAATAACTAATTTGGGATCTTATTTCTCATTTATTATTTAAAACGATGACACTTCAGGCAGGAATATTTCAAGGAAACTTTTGTTCTGCCATCATTATCTTTATACCATGTAAAGTATATGTAAATCTGTGAACATTATTATGTTTTTCTGCTTACCAATGTTGAGCTGGGGCTTTAAGAATTTGAAGTTATTCTTATGGTAAGATCACCACACTTTATTAATGGGAATGAACACTTGGCTATACTGCTCGATGTTCACACAAAAAAAAAGGTTTAACTCATGTTGACCCACTGCTCACTCGGTGTTGATTTTGCAAGATAATCCTGAAAAAAGGGTAACCTTGCTGAAATCTTACTTTTGGAGAGCTTGGGTTACAATAACATTTTGTAAGACGCAGCAGCATAAAAGAAAATGAATCTCTTTTTCCTTCCAATGCAATATTCTGACAGTAGATCTATAAGTAGAATTCCAAGGAAACGGTTGATTTAAAGATTACAGCAAAGTATATATGGCCTATAGAGCCATAAGTTAAGCAGCAACTCGTTCGCAAACAACCGTTCGTGATAGAAGTTTACTTGTAAAATTGTATTGGTCTTTGACGAAGATATCGTATATAAACAAGCTGCCTGGAAGTCTGATCAGAGACACCATGGGACGGTAGTGGGTATGGATTTGCAAGCAAAATATTGATGTAACTCTGAAGCGTCTTGTGTCGATATAGGAAATGTCTGAACATTCAAATTGCGATCTTAACGCTAAGGCCAATGGATATGGTTGCTTCATACACTGTTTTCTTTTCCGCCCCTCAAGCTTTGAAAAGACGTAAACACCTTAGCGGATATAAAGATATTTGGGTCATGCATTTTGATCGATGGGATAAACCCCGTCCTCAGATAATTTTGCCAACTTTGTTTCTTTTAGTATAAAGTGCAGGCCTAGACAAAAACACAACAACCCACACCGGGATTATAGAGTGCAGTCCAGCGATCTTGGATTCAAATGACCGAAAATCAAACCCAAGGATTTCAATTCCCGTGGAGATACCAAGCGAAATGTATATGGTATGCATGGATACTTAGTGTGCAATCCAATCAGGTACCGGTAAAGTATCTCTTTGTACAAACATCTCTACAGGAGGCCTATCTGAAGAGATGCGCTAGCTCAAATTCCACCCGCAGCAGTGTTGCAGGCCGAGCACTAATCTACTGTTTTAAGCTGTTGTCGAGTTGCAACATGACAGACCGTAAATTAATATTTAACATAAAGTGTGTTCCACTATCATATTAATGGTTTTTTTTCCCGAACCAGCATCCAACAGCACGAGAGCCCTTTATCACTTCTGAACCATTTGCAGATTTAGTGAGCTCTGAGCGTCTTAAGGTTGACTCTCGGCTTTCACCTTTCTTATTTACCACTCCTTACACGTCTTAAAGCAATTGATGGATGTGTCGAGACGTTTATGACCGCCAGAGCCTACTTACAATCTCAACATGTGATGCGATATTTTTTTTTTGTAGAATCAGAGCGAAGGAACGGTCAAACATTCTGATGAGAATGATGGAGATAGGTTACCCTATTGTCACGTTCTCACAACCGCCGGTAACTCGGGGCAATTTTGTAGAGCAGCCCCGATGGGGGCCTCTTCGCGGTCTTGTGATTAAACATGTTAGTCTTGAATAGGTGTTATTTTATGAGTACAACTAAATCATCAAATTTGGTCAGATTCACACAGGCTGAAGTACAGAGAAGTGCCGTACCAGATTAGACGATTGCCTCTTCTGGTTGAAGGACCAAATAGATCACAGTGTCATCTAAATAATGGTCTTTTGAATTTAGATATCGCCATTTCCTCTTTTTGTTCAAGCTATTACACTGCAAAAAACTGGGGTGTTAAATTAACTCTCTTGGTATCTATGTATGACAACACCAACATGGTGTTAGTTATCCCCATTGCTTTATCATTGGTCAAATTAACACCATGTCGGTGTTGTCACATATAGATACCTAGGAGTATCAATTTAACACCCCCAGTTTTTGCAGTGTATATTTTAGATGGGCCGCTACAATAGAACACCGTATTCGAAAATATCAGACTGAAAATACAGCTTGCATCTGCAACCGTCTTTCTCAGGACACACATGTGCCGAATCTCCATTTGCTGAAGCTACATAACGTAGATGCGAAATGCGGGCAGGTGATAGAAGTTGTTTTGCTTGCAGGCTTCAAAGGAAGTTTTGACAATTGACAGATTCCTCCGCGATTTGCAAATTGCCCCGAAGGCCGAGGGGAAAGAAAAGGGTTCCACGCGTCTGAGATTGCATCCACCTAAGCAACAATCACGGCGGATTTTCGAGAAGAAGGGAAAAATGTATGAAAATATGCACATTTTGAAATGTGATACAACGTCTTATCTGAACCAAGATGTCTTATTCAAGGGGTTTTTCCTCTCCCCTCTTGCTGTTTGAGGCTCAAGACAAAAGGAAAATTAAACAAGGCATGGGAAGGAGGCTTGTGTTTGTTTCATGCATCTACGATTGGTTTGCTCACTTGACCTGAAAAGGGGGGGGGGGGGGAGAGAAAAAGCACTATATCTTGACAGGCTTTTTAGCCCGAGGTTCCTGCAACGGAAGCTACCCGAAAGCGCGGCCTTCCCCACGCTTCTACATCGGATACTGGGCATGCCTTAACTTGAAAATTGATTTTGTTTTACCGTGTTTTGCTTTCCTCCAACGCATTACTTATTGAATCCAGTTTGTAAATGATTTATTTTTTTTCTCTCTGGAAAGGGCATGAGAAACAAACAGAACGGGAATTTGTTGTTCGCTCGATATGTCCCCTTCTACACTCATACAACCAAATCAATGTATTATGCATAATGTATACTTGCGGAAGTACTGAGATATCCAATCAGCTTTTTATTCTGATTCTATCAGGATTTGAAGAAGGCTGCTTACAGAGATATTGAATCATTATTATGTATCCTTAACGACAATCGACAATCCATTGTGGTCTGAATTGTGTCAGCCGATTTTTTTTCCTTCTCTCTCCTGTTGTTACAACAACGCTTTGCAAACATCTTACTAGATTCCTGGTTTGACTGTTGCCTCAACAAACCTCTGAATTCCTAAAAGGAGGACAAAAAAAAATATCAAAAAAATTACTAATCCAGAGCGACATCAAGAAATATCCATCTCGCCACCCCTTTCGCTCTATTTTTTTAACAGTTTTAAAAACAAACTGGATCAGCTGGCGAAATATAAGAAGCTACACTGTCATTGGGTTGAATCGAGGCTGTTTTCTTTCTGGTGTTTTCCTTGTCTCGTGCTATTTATTCAGAGGATTGTTTAAGATACTGTTCGTATTTTTAGATACACGGCACGCACGATGGTAGTGGTTCTACGTGGAGCAAACAAGTCCTCATATTTCGTTATCCCGAAATGTAATAGTAGCAGCATAATACTTTCCGTTTGAAACATGTCTGAAACTCTGCAGTTTTTTAAAAGGGATTGTAAATCATTTCAACTATAGTTTTCAAAACAAATAGCCTACAGATAATGTTAAAAAATCTGTTTACAGAGGCGTTCATATGTCGGTTTATGCAGCGTATGACGAAATAACGAATGCAAGTTGTTTTTCTTCTACTCATACTGATCGAGACGTCGACCAACAGTTCTTTTCAGAGCGACTCATTAGAGAAATTATTGACGTGGTGTCACCCCCAAAAATTTCTTTCCAGACTGCTTTCCTGCATCACGAAGTTTAACATCCAAATCATGAGATGTTTCTCAGGTGTGAGCATAGCTCTTTGGATCACGAGGCAACCAACCAACAAAATGTTGTCCATCCTAAAAAAAAAAAAAAAACCCCGGATACTTTCAACTTTCTAAACTCAACCCGTTTCTCCGTTTATACGAGGATTTGATTTGCGACGGCAGGTATATAGATGGCTCTGCAAGACACGGACTTTGCTTTTGTTTGTCAGTTTCGACCAAGGGATCCGATGGGAAACGGACAGATGTTCTTGGAAGTCTCGGGTTCCATTACAAGTCTCGTATTGACCATACCCTTCTTCAAACAAAGTCTACAAGGAGAAATGCAACACAAGAAAAAGGGAGATGGCAAGCTTGAAACCGCGGCTGGATAACTAGAAACGTTGGGACACTTTACGTGTGTTGATTCAGGCCATCCCGTATTAACTGAGGGTATACACGGGCAGTTGTGCTGATGCAGCTATTAGTCAACCGAAAGAGGGGAAGGACTTGCCGTCTACCTTTACAACATCATAGACCTAACTTACCCGAGTTGTGTTTCTCACCCCCTGTTTGTTTCTGAATCCACCCACCCCTTTTGAGATAAAATAAGCCATTGGCGATAGCGTGACACACGGGCAGAAAGTTTTGATACGAGACTAAATTGCATCACTAGTTGGTGCAGCCCAGTTTGTTATATCAGGTAATCGATGCAACCATTTTTTTATATATAAAGTCAGCTTATAATTAAAAGAAAATGATCGTCTGCCAACTCGTGTAGGTTGCTATACATGAAGTTCCGCTGCAGCTTTCACGTTGCAAAACGTGAATTAAACACGCTCTTTCCCCATGATCAGTCCAATAAGTGAGTCTACAGTGCAGGCGCGGTTTTGGAGCTAGTATTTTTATTTTATTTTATTTTTTTTTTGGGGGGGGGGGGCTAGACCCTTCGCACGTGATGTGACGTCACCATCTAACTTTCGCTGCTGCTATTTCATTTTGGGCGTCGAAAAGCAACCTATTTATGCAGCGCATTTTTCAAGCACCGCGTTTTTCCAACATTAAATATGGTTCCGTAAACATTTAACCGTACACGGAGTATCTGGACCAAGACTATGATATAAAGTGACAAGGACAGTGCAAATGATCATACACTATTTATTTGAATTTTTAATGAAGATCCAGTAGTTTCAAGCTATATCTTTTTTTTCTTTTCTTGCATTATTATTATTATTATCATTATTATTATTATTATTATTATTTTTTATATTTATTATTTATTTATTTATTTATATTTTTTGAGGGGGGAGGGGCTAGACAAAAGCCCCCAGCCCCCCCCCCCCCCCAAAACGGCGCCTGTTACAGCGAGCACTTACTTCAAAGCAGTGTAGGGCGTGAGTATGAAAAGAAAATATGAATGCATTGATTGACATAATCAAGCGAGAAATGACTTGGAAGCATCACACTGATCGAAACAAAAGGCCAGTTTTTATCTCCATTTTAACATGTGTATTAAGTGAGGCTGGTCAGCCAAACAATAATGAGCGACCGACAACTACCTAATTGATCCTTGACCGAAAATCAGAACATTATTGCGGTGGCGCTTGTTTTTTTTTATTAAGCACTCAATTATATATATATAACAATGGGATCTCGTCCATTAACCGTACAAACACTTCAAATTAAACGCAGTCATATTGGGTTTGTTGATGCATGTTGATGAATGGGGGTCACCCGAATCGAAAAATGCTGATTATCGAAATTGGTTTCCCACCAAGCGTAAAGATAATCAATGAACACGCAAAATCGTGACAGCCACGCGGACGGTCTTGACAGTCCGAGTTTCCCGCCAAACCCTTGACTGGCAAATATGATTTGTATCTGCGACGGGATGTCCCCGTCAAATAATTTTCCCCCCATCACTCGCTAGTCCAACCGAATGTTCATGTAATAGACATGCCTCGAGATTTGTAATAAGCTGATTCCGACTTCCAAGCCAGTGGGCAAAATATTTCCCGCATGGGGCAAAAGACTTCATAATGAACTGTATTTTAAATGGCGGAATTAAGAGTTCGAGCCACACAATGATGCATTATATTGTCCGCAACAGACATGTTGCCTGCTAGCCGACGACTGAACATAAAACTACGGACTGTACATCATATTTCATTACTTCTACATCTGAAGGTCGTAGATTTTTTTAATAATTAAACGCAGTCACCCTAATTAAATTAATTTGAGAGTCTGCCGGGCGGTATGGAAAGAAGGTAAGGAGTCCCTCTGACAGCGTGTGCCTTCTCACCGTCGTGCGATAGCGGCAATAATCAAGATTCCTTATACTATACCCGAACCCTCTGTCCTCACACGGGATTGTTTACTCTTCGGCGCCGCATCGTTGGAGGAAAACAAGCCACTGTTTACAAAAATGGACAGGGTTGCTGAGTTGACGCTGCTGACAACTGTCTTTATCTGTCGAGAAAACAATATTAATTTGCACAATTGATTCCGATGTACCTTGTGTCCTGCAGTGTGTCTATACGCGTTACTCAGGCGTTATAGTGATGAGGTTATGCATCCGTGTTGCAAGTTGTGGACCGACGAGGAGTACCAATCGGCCTCCCTCGAGGCCACTTTGGGCTTTTGGAACCTTGCTGGTACTTTTGTATTCCTTTCTGAGAGGACCCAAACGGAGCCTAGTTGTACCCCCATATTACTTTTAACTAACTGTGGTCATTGCTCCGTAGAGTTGCCCCAGTCCGGTATCGCCTTCACTCTTCCAAAGCCTCATATCTGTTTTTTTGCCTTAAATTTACATAATTGTAAATCTATTCCTCTTATTCGCCCACTTCCCCTTTCTTCTTTCTGTAGCCTATACTGTCTTCCCGTTATTCTCAAATGAAACACAAAAGGTCACTAATTCTTCATTGCTCATTCCAGTTGCATCGCAATTCTCTTCAAACCACCAGTTTTAGTCAAATGACTGAACACATCTGTGATAAGACTCCACCGATATCACACCAACAAGAAAAGAGTCGTTCACATCGATTATAAAGCCAATTCAAACTGACCTGATCTAAGATTCCAATCAATAAACTATGCATTTAGAAAACTACATTATAAAAGGGTTAACATCATATTCTTTTCTTTTACTGTCGAAAATCGATTCGTTTTTGATTTGCAAGTTTATTCTATCGAGAAAATTTCGCTCATCCCCAAACGGCATGAAGATGGGGCAGCGTGAAGTGTGTCAAATTAATCCGAATTTGTTTTACAGCATCTTACGAGGGGATTTGAGGCTGGCTCACCTTAAAACCCCGCCCTGAGTCTGGTAAACCGGAAGACGTCCGGTGGCGGGGAAGCCTTTTTGGCGGTGCAGGCAAAGTAATACACGCAAGGCAAATAATGGTGTTCACTTGGAGCCTTGATGTAGGCACTTCAAGCGCAATACAGCCCCCTGTCAAGGCGCGCCTTGTATCCACTCGTTATCAGCATCTTGGCTTTCATATACGACACCGTGGCAGGGAAACAAAGTTAGCACACTTCAAAAGGGGCCGCGTTTCTTTCTTTTTCTTCTTCTTCTTTTTTTTCCCCGATGGATTTATAATCACCCATGGGTCCGCGTTGACACTACATCAACCAAGTCCTGTGTGGCCTCGGGAGCCGTTTACCCAAATGACGGAGTATCTTACGGACTTCGTTATAGTACAGTTCGGTCCTTTATAGCTAGCTCCCCATTAGGGATGGAATTGTCTCAGAATGTTACACGAAGGGTCATTGATAACCTTGCATTAAAAGCCACTAAAGATTTATGCAATATTGTCGTTTCCCATCACCGACTTGTAGAGGAAGTCACGTAACTGAATCAATCTTAAAGTCTGAGCGACCTCGAACAGCCGGTACTGCAGTTGTAAACACGACTTGCTCATCATGATCCTTCAGGTCCAGCCCTGTAATATTAGTGCCTAAATGAGTTCACCTGGTAATCCATAGAGTCATTATAGATCCTTTTCCTGGCACCATCCATATTTATTACAGCTCAGATTAGAGCGATTGAGTTATACAAGCTTATTGCGAGGTAGAACAGAATCAACACAGGCAGGGGCGACCGTGACGTCATCACGTATGCCCAGAGCCGGCCATGGCTAAACAGGGCCCAATTTCATGGCTCTGCTCACTGTAAGCAACACTATCGATGCACACGGAAGCAGACAATTCTGCGCTTAAGGGTAAGCATAATAACTGTACAGGTAAGCAAGGAATGTTTGCTTGTACGCGTACTTCACGTTACTAAGCATAGACATTCGACGCTTAACCTGTAAGCGGAGAATTACGACCGTAAGCGCCAAGTTCATAAATTTGAGCCCAGATTGCTTTAACAGTGTCATTTTCAAACACAAATAAATAAACATCCCATTGGTTAGGCTACGCTGCGTTTACTTTATAAAAATGATGCCAAACTAGCATCCTGTTTTTACCCGTGCCCCACTAATGGCCTCCATAATCAGTCACGATTGTCTCATTTAAAAAGATCATCCGGAATCATTCATAAATGACGTAAAACACTTAGAGAAAAAAAAGTAATTTGTAACCATCAATGGCAATGGGATCGGAAGAGATTAATATTTCTCCAAGACATTACCTAGGAGTCTACACTCTCAGGAGTAATAACACGTCGCAGTTATATCTGCACTTTATTTCCCCCCACAAAACTGGCCTGATATAATAGGCCTAACCAAAATACTCACAAGGGAAATGCTAGAGTTACTCATAATATAAAGTATTTCAACATCGTGATGAAGACAGTTGACTAAACATGCCTGCCAGACATCTAAAAAGAATGATTGGGGATGTATGGAATTCCACTTTGCTTTGTTATCCTTTTCTATTATCCTTATAGCCTATCTACTGCCAACTTCCTTGAAATCTGTGTTTAACTTTCTATATATATGAAAAAAAGAATGATTGGGGATGTATGGAATTCCACTTTATTTTGTTATCCTTTTCTATTATCCTTAGCCTATCTATACTACCAACTTCCTTGAAATCTGTGTTTAACTTTCTATATTTGAGTCATCTTGATTTCCGATAGAAGATGCGAAGTGGATTATGTAAATAAAACCATCCTTCCGGCGGGTCTAGACGTAAATATCTTTTTCCAGATATTATTACCTTTGTCGCTTGCGGCAAATATGAAAGAATGGGTAACAAGAACGCAAGACACCATTTTGTGAGCTCCAAGAATGTATGCAGTTGAATGTACATGTATATGTACTCAATTAAAAATTTGTGTTTCCGTTTGCATTTTGAATTATGTTGAATTGGATCAAGGGCTAAAACAAAAGCAGCTCTCCGATTTATTGAATGCTGTAAATGTCATTCGCTGAAATTGCTTTAAGCCTCTTTGAAACCGTTCGTCAAACTAAAAGTAGATGACGGAAATGAGATGCAGGAATCGAAAATAATGAGCATCCGATTTACTCCATTGTAAGAATTAGCTTCACTCTCAGATGTCAGTCTGGATATAAGACGATCATGACAAAGCTCCTCATCAGCAAATATTGCATCTCGGTGTGCATCTTCGGCAAATTAAACACTATAAACAATTTCTCATTTCCCGTATTCCTTCCTCTAAACATCAAAGCTAATGTGCGAAACCGCATCAGACCCTGTACTTATCATGTTCGTCTCCAATCCCACTGTGGCAGTGATGAGGTTCCATATGAGCAACGCCTAAATTCTCCATCGCACTACGTCTTGACTAATTACAGGAGCCATCTGTCAGTGCGAAAGTAACCCGGAACTATTTATTAAAAAACTCTAGCAATCATTCCGGACCGAGCAAAGCCAACCAGAAAATGTCAGAAAATTACGGGCGTCAAATTACAGAGCATTCCTTTCACTCCTTCGCGTTGTTCTTTATTGGGGAATAATAATCTGGTAAAATTATAGCCAGTCCACTCACTAATCTCTTGCATCAAAATTAATTTTCATGGATATGATGAGGTACATAGACAATTTAGTGACAATAAATTGAGTTGTGGTAGATTTTTTTTCGAAGCAGCAGATTTTCAACTGTCGCTTGTGTAGATTTGCACACGCTGGAATTTAAATGAAATAGCGTAATGTATAGCCTTCGAACGTGCATTTATCTGACATCCGCTGATATGCATTTGTCTTACTGAAAGCGAATATTTTTGTTTTTCGGATTTTGCGTTTTACTCTTTTCCCAAGTGACATTGATTATTACAAACAATAGTATCATAACAAAGAGTCGACGAACGTGATTTCTTGAGGGAAACAAAGAACTTTCCTTAAAAATATACCCGCATAATTTAATCACGGAAAAGTATTTCAACTAGAAACTTTGATAGATATGTTATTAGACGTACATACCTCTGTTTCCCTTTTTGACAAGTGTATATTGTCTACCAAATAAAAATAAAAAAAGTTTTCCTTAAAGGTTTTCTATCGTACATAGTCAGGGAGCTTGTGTCGAAATGTTACGTTCCGTGGGTACGGAATGATAACAACATGCCACTTAGCTAGATACTTAATTTTGATCTTAAGAAGAAAAATCATGTATGACAAAAGTGAGGAGCTGCAGATGGCAGCCACCTTGGTTTTCAAAATGACCGCTGTTTTGAACACTTTTTCTGACTATAGCTCAATTTGTTGGTATTATATTTCATCAATTTCGTTAGATTTACATCCCAAATGGTTATCAATGAAACAAAAAAATGGATATCATGGTTTACCACGTTCATTTTCAAAATGTCCGCTATTTAGTTTTTTTGGACCCCTTTTTGACTATTATCTCAATGTATGGGTATCATGTTTTACAAATTGTTGTTCCTTTAAAACCCAATTGATGATGCCAATGGTTAAAAAAAGTGTATTTAAAAAAAAAGTAAACTAATTAGTGGCGGCCTACTTATTTTTCAAAATAGCTGCCGTTTATTTTACTTGTTACTTTAAGTTAACTACGGTGGGTATCCTTTTACCATTGGTATATCAATAAATGTCAGGCATGTTGATTTTCAAAATGGCCGCCACGGGGATATTCGAACCCTTTTTGATTTTCTAACATGTCTGATATTTTGGAGTCATCCGAAAGTACTGCTTAATTTGTCACATGGATCTGAAATGTCCATGCAATTTTATTAGTAAATGGCGGCCATTATTCCTTATAAGTCATTTAGTAAATTACAAAATTACGGGATAGTGCTCACTTTCTAAAGGATTATTAATTGAATCAACGTAAATTTAGACGCAATTAAATCTGACTATTGTGAAATCTTCTTTTTGAAATTTTGAAATAAATAAACCATTTATCAAGCAAGCAATTTGGTGGCAAGATCAAGGAACGGCAAAAGCAAATAATAAATGATTCACCCCAGCATTTTTTTTAATTTTTTTTTTTTTAATATTAGGTAAGCTCATGTGAATACAAAGTTTATGCAAACACCAGCCCTCGGAGGTATCCTTGTCAACCCATGCGTGCTTGAATGACCAAGTTTAAATAGTCTTCTGGGAGAGATGACTTTGTATATTGTAATGACCCAATCCACCTGACGTCATCATCCTCGATAAATCTTGGTTGTGTCACTTTGGATGTCAGATTCCCGTGTTACTGTGTAGTGTGCGTTTTAGGCGAAGCAAATATTGCGTACACGCAGTTTTACTCACAAAGACCAACGGCTGACAACAGCCGCGTGTGACGTCAGCGCAAGGGCTCGATAACATATTGTTCAAACTTAAAGCGATATTGTTTGTACCCAAACGAGCAAGCGTTTTATTATTATTCTTTCTTTGAAAGCCAACTACTGACTTTGAATAAAAATGTTTTCCCAAAGGCACATGAGCTAAAAAATCCCTTTAAGCATGTCTTTTCTCGAGAATTCCGCTCCACACTTTCCCAAAAAAAGAAACCCTGCCTAGACATAAAAAATGAGAAATTTCATATCCTGTTATATTAAATTATATTTTCTTGCCGTGAAAAGAAGCAAATTGATTGATGAACTTCATTGCAGTTACTCGCTTGACCTATTTGATTACATCCGACCCCATTTTATGATTTTTTTTCCCCCAACAAAATAATTGCACGGCTCATACTACCTTTTTTCTCTCCCCCATATTCACCATTGAACTGTATGAGACCCATTCATTCAGCCGACCTACAATATTATCCCCACAAAACGAGAAATACTGCATGGGGGAAAAAACTGGTCTTTTTCTATTTCGTTCCATTAAACAGTTTTAATACAGTTTTATTATGTAGCAATTCATTACACTGTGTCCTTGTTTCGTACGTACTTGCAGTTTAATCAGCCACAATTCCATTTATTCAACCGATTCACATTAGCCACCGTCACTTATAAGCAAGCCGTCAAAGCATGGCCGCCTCGCTTATAAACCTCCCATGATAATATCATGGTATCACGACAGAGCGTCCACTCTAATATTAGCGAGGCGGATTCAGAACGGTTTACTTAGAATGGGTGAGCGTTATCACCATACGTGACCGCCTCGCTTATAAGCTACGGTGGCTAGTCGTGAAAGTAGAAATCGCTTACGGTGGCCTGCAGTGAACATCCTGATGTGGATTTAAGTAGCCGGGTAGGACCTCACCAACTAATAATAAGCCGGGTAAATAACGTCTGGTTGACCGGGCGTTTCCTTGGTTTCTACGTGGCAATAATGAAGTCTCAATGAAGCCAAAATATGCTTCTTAATGAAGAAAGAGAGTACACTGATTGAAAGAAAACGCTTGTCGGCTTTACTATACTTAATCAGCACGTATGTGATTTAATTTAAAATTGGTTCACGTTGAAAGGGGAAATGCTTTTGCGGGTGGATGTAATTTAAAACGAGGCCGTTGAATGTTGCCAATACATTATTAATAAACACGGGTTTTTTTGGTAACCATCGGCATATAAATAGGGGAAAGTAAATACTTGAATTGAACAATATCATATATAACACTCCGACTGGAGAAGGATTTGAAGATGGCTAATTGGTAGCTTTGAGGGCGGAGTTTGATCAAAATCCACATCGGAGCCATTGTGGATTTTTAATTTCCACTAAATCTCCACCGTTGTCTTGTCCCGCAGTGACCGGGTAGAGGAGATTGTACCGGGGGCTTAATAAAAGCGTAGGTGGGCAGCTAAATCACATGGAACGAGGCCGAGAAAGCCATCATGGATTATTTTACATTGCGTGTACTTGTTGGCGAGATGGTCGGTCGATATTTTCCTCATGTGATTTCGAGATGCCAAAAACATTTATAAAAACATTTAGATCTAAAAGTCCTAAAGGCCTTTCGGAAGATCATATATTAGAATACTGCTAAACACAAATGGCTAGCTAAGCAGAGACAAGCAGGAAATCAGAGACATTTCTACAGCGCACCACATTCTAATTTTTCTTAAACATTTATCTGTATGAGCTTAGCAAGATGTATGTGCTTACCACTTTGTAGAATCGGTACCCCGGGATTAAGTGTTGGGTATAGAGAAGACGATTCTTAAGTTTTTTGCCTCTGTGTTCAGTAATTTACCTCTCATGGTCATGGCCTCCAGAAAGAGCTGAGAACACACGTAACGTTCTTAAACTCACAGAATGGACGCGTAGATTGCCTTACTTGTTTAATCCCTCGAGGGACCCCCTCACTCAAATTCTTTGCAAAAACGACAGTGGGAACTCGTTCAAGTGATTCAGTTTTACCATGAAAAACACAGTAACCGCACGGCACATAAATATTACACGCTCGAAGAAATGCACATTGGGTCAATATACGACCAGAATGCATCTGTCAGATTCAAGGCTGCCGTTCGAGTACTTATTTCAATTACTAGTCGTTAAGGACACGGCGTTTCAAAAAACCATTCTTAGTATCAGTCAAGGTCGAGATGCGACGGGGGAAAAATAGAAAGAACCCCCGCAAAAAACCGGTCTTGATTGCTATAATGCGCAGTGAGGCTCACTTTTCTATCTAATATCTTTGAAATCGGTCATCCATTCATTCATTCATTTTATATGGCAGACATTAACAAAAATACAAAGCTAGAACATATTCAACAGGAAAGGGTGCCGAAATGCCCTCCATGCTTAAAGAAACCAGGTGTTTTGACAATTGTGATGTACATGAAGTTATCAGGAAGTAACTATAAGTAACTATATCTAGCGGGCACAATCACGACGTATAAATCTCTTTTGGGAAGAGCGTTGGCTTTGAAAAGAGCCGCTGTGGTCTCGACGTTTCGAACAGTATAATCCGTATATCTGTTCGTCTTCAGGAGAATGCTGGACTGGCGATGACGCTGAAGCTTAGAATAGGGCTGGAGGGATGCGCGTTTGGACGGGAAGGATCCAAGCTGTTCTTGGCCGGTGGTGCCTTAGGGTTGATTTCTGGCTGGATGTGAGTGTGCTGGAGTGGTGTCAGTGTTGTGGTGAGCTGCTGCTGGAATGGGGGTGGACTTCAGTAGTGGTGACCCGAAGTCGTTGATGAAGAACCCGACCTCTTGTGGAACTGTGTTTTGTGACTTGATTTCTATGGCTTCCCTCTGACTCTGCGTTGTTGCCAGAACTCGACAGGAGTTATTTGAGTTTGGTTTTACTTGCAGTTGATGCGGAGTTCTTGTTCTTGAGACCGCTTGATGATTGCTGATTTATCCAGGCGTCCTAGTCTGCAGTGTGCTTGGTATTCCTTGACCCTTGCAGATATGTTGCGGCCGGTCTCCCCGATGTATACTTGACCGCATTCGCTGGGAATGCGGTAAACACCAGCCTTGTTTGGTGCGTTTTGCTTGTCCTTTTGTGTTTGTTCCATGTGACGGGTCTTACTTGAACTTGGCTGAAGATGCACTGGAGCTTGCATGCATGTATGGGAGGGTGATGGTATAATACCCAAATCTCATATCGCACACGTATCTACCAAAAGGTACTAAAGGCGCTTGTTGTTATTTTTGTAAACATATTTGTGAAGTATTTGAATTATGAGACCCATTTTATATAGCACCTTGTAAAGGTTTACAAGGTTCTGCGGCGCATTCAGCAGCCACTGCCAGAAAAACCGGGGCAAATCCATTCTCTGAGCGATAAGTGTAACTGGGTTCTTTTACGTGCATTATACACAACGCACCTGATCTACGGCTTAATACCCCCATCCGAGGGCACTTAAAATTGGTTCACGTTGAAAGGGGAAATGCTTTTGCGGGTGGATGTAATTTAGAGCGAGGCCGTTGAAGGTTGCCAGTACAGTATAAAAAACACGGTTTTTGGGGGTAACCATCGGCATATAAATAGGGGAAAGTAAATACTTGAATTGAACAATATAACACTCCGACTGGAGAAGGATTTGAAGATGGCTAATTGGCAACTTTGAGTGCGGAGTTTGATCAAAATCCACATCGGAGCCATTGTGGATTTTTTATTTCCACTAAATCTCCACCGTTGTCAGTCCCGCAGTGACCGGGTAGAGGAGATTGTACCGGGGGCTTAATAAAAGCGCTGGAGCTTGTGTCGATGTATGGGAGGGTGGTGGTATAATACCCAAATCTCATATCGCACACGTATCTACCAAAAGGTACTAAAGGCGCTTGTTGTTATTTTTGTAAACAGGTTTTTGAAGTATTTGAATTATGAGACCCATTTTATATAGCACCTTGTAAAGGTTTACAAGGTTCTGCGGCGCATTCAGCTTTACCCCCGTCCGAGGGCACTTGAACTATGGTCGTTCTTCTTGAGGGATGCTTGGCTTGAGCTGGTTGAAGTTGAAGTACTTGTATCCGTTGAGTTGCAGTGATGTCTTGATGTGATGAAGCTCCTGCTTCAATCTGTGTTGGTCACAGGTGCTGAGAGCACGGCGGACAAATGTATTGTGGACAGCAGATTTGAAGCATTGATGATAAAACGAGGAGCTGTGTAGATACCGATATGTGTGTGTTGGCATGTGATGTTCTGTACTGGCGAGGGTGCCATCTGCTCGGCGTGTTACTTGAACATCCAGGAAGAAGATGGTGTTGTCCTCCTCTTGCTCCGTGGTGAATTTGATCGGTTGTTCAAGTGAAGGGAAATTCTTGAACAAACAAACAACCCAACCAGCAACCAAACAAGCAACCTAACAAGCAACCCAACAAACAAACAACCCAACAACCCAACAAACAAACAACCCAACAACCCAACAAACAAACAAACAACCCAACAAACAACCCAGCAACCTAACAAGCAACCCAACAAACAAACAACCCAACAACCCAACAAACAAACAACCCAACAACCCAACAAACAAACAACCCAACAACCCAACAAACAAACAAACAACCCAACAAACAAACAAACAAACAAACAAACAAACAAACAAACAAACAAACAAACAAACAAACAAACAAACAAACAAACAAACAAACAAACAAACAAACAAACAAACAAACAAACAAACAAACAAACAAACAAACAAACAAACAAACAAACAAACAAACAAACAAACAAACAAACAAACAAACAAACAAACAAACAAACAAACAAACAAACAAACAAACAAACAAACAAACAAACAAACAAACAAACAAACAAACAAACAAACAAACAAACAAACAAACAAACAAACAAACAAACAAACAAACAAACAAACAAACAAACAAACAAACAAACAAACAAACAAACAAACAAACAAACAAACAAACAAACAAACAAACAAACAAACAAACAAACAAACAAACAAACAAACAAACAAACAAACAAACAAACAACCCAACAACCCAACAACCCAACAACCCAACAACCCAACAACCCAACAACCCAACAACCCAACAACCCAACAACCCAACAACCCAACAACCCAACAACCCAACAACCCAACAACCCAACAACCCAACAAACAAACAAACAAACAAACAAACAAACAAACAAACAAACAAACAAACAAACAAACAAACAAACAAACAAACAAACAAACAAACAAACAAACAAACAAACAAACAAACAAACAAACAAACAAACAAACAAACAAACAAACAAACAAACAAACAAACAAACAAACAAACAAACAAACAAACAAACAAACAAACAAACAAACAAACAAACAAACAAACAAACAAACAAACAAACCAACAAACCAACAACCCAACAACCCAACAACCCAACAACCCAACAAACAAACAAACAAACAAACAAACAAACAAACAAACAAACAAACAAACAAACAAACAAACAAACAAACAAACAAACAAACAAACAAACAAACAAACAAACAAACAAACAAACAAACAAACAAACAAACAAACAAACAAACAAACAAACAAACAAACAAACAAACAAACAAACAAACAAACAAACAAACAAACAAACAAACAAACAAACAAACAAACAAACAAACAAACAAACAAACAAACAAACAAACAAACAAACAAACAAACAAACAAACAAACAAACAAACAAACAAACAAACAAACAAACAAACAAACAAACAAACAAACAAACAAACAAACAAACAAACAAACAAACAAACAAACAAACAACCCAACAAACAACCCAACAAACAACCCAACAAACAACCCAACAAACAACCCAACAAACAACCCAACAAACAACCCAACAAACAGACAAACAGACAAACAGACAAACAGACAAACAGACAAACAGACAAACAGACAAACAGACAAACAGACAAACAGACCAACAGACCAACAGACCAACAGACCAACAGACCAACAGACCAACAGACCAACAGACCAACAGACCAACAGACCAACAGACCAACAGACCAACAGACCAACAGACCAACAGACCAACAGACCAACAGACCAACAGACCAACAGACCAACAGACCAACAGACCAACAGACCAACAGACCAACAGACCAACAGACCAACAATCAACCCAACAACCCAACAAACAAACAAAAACAAACAAGCAAACAAACAACACAACAAACAAGCAAACAAACGAAGTGCAGAGTGGTTACCGCAATTATTTTTATTTTTTTTTTAAATTAATCTGAAGATGTTTTGTTAAAGGTGAACCCCTGGCACTGCCAGAGCGACGAGCGAAAACACTCATTCGTTCTTCCGTCATTTTAAGTATCAATTTGATATCGATACTTACAGACCTCTTGAATTGTTGATGTAAGAGTATCGGTTATTCGGTATCGCTTCATTGGTGTTGACACCCCCCCCCCACTCATGTAGCGAAACTAGTCTGACATCCTTCCGATTTCCAAGCTATATCTATGATTGCTAAAAGGGGGTTAGACAAAGACGGCCACGCCATGGTGGACGGGTGTCATATTACAGGACGAGGGAATGCAAACTGGAAAGCACAATTCCTCGGGGGTTGAAATATTGGACATTGGTAATGACCAGTTTATTAGGGAGTTAATGAATCATTATCGGAGCTCATTTCCTTCGTGTGAAGTTGATACACGGATCAATCAACCTTAAAACAGGTTTCCTGCGGTGCTTCCAATTGATAGAGGAGTATATGCAGATTTACCTTCAAAATGATAAATAAGAATAATAATAACTAGATTTTATATTGCGCTTTATTTACGGGCGTTTCAAAGCGCTTAATAATATATACACAGTTTTGTTTTTTATAAGTCGCAGATAGTGTTTAGCCCTTTGACGTTAGAACGAGCTCAGTAACTCCAGCAATAACGCTAAAAGACAACAACAACAACAACAACAACAACAACAACAACAACAACAACAACAACAACAACAACAACAACAACAACAACAACAACAACAACAACAACAACAACAACAACAACAACAACAACAACAACAACAACAACAACAACAACAACAACAAAATGTATAAGGATGTGAATTACAAACCAAACACAGGCATATATCTGATCTGAGTTGATTGTTGAGAGCACTTGAAAAATGGTGGTTGGTCATGACATCTACTGGCGTGAATCTGTACCATAAATGGCGGACGTGGTACCGGTAAAATGATGCTCCCAAGTAGCTGATGATACGCGCTCTAGCAATCTCCCTCCGCAGCTTCACATCTTCCTGTTCCCATGCCCGCTAGTCACCATACCCGTCAATCAAATCAACAAGACACACACAAGCGAACGCAGTGATAATTAATTTAAAACAGGCTTGGTATTTAATGTGTGAACCGCGTGCATTAGCACGCACTACATTCTCGATGGTAAAACAGCAACGCACCAATGGAAAACATGGCAGGGTGCGAGTAAAACACAAATAATGTCACGAGTTTGCACTTCTGATAATGAAATTAGGTGACCACGTGAAGTTCCCAGAGACACACAAAAGGCACATGCTTGTGTGCGAGTTTAAATCAAGTAGTACGGTTTCATCATTTAATATGGCTGTCACGATATCGTC
The DNA here is from genome assembly GCA_911728455.2 of Marthasterias glacialis. NCBI lineage: Eukaryota > Metazoa > Echinodermata > Asteroidea > Forcipulatida > Asteriidae > Marthasterias > Marthasterias glacialis. Next base: position 8,096,917 of record OU452228.1, read on the forward strand.
CGCCCAAGGCTACACCGTTCTTAAGTTTGAACCGTGTCTAGACTCCAATCAAGGATGCATTTAATTTAGAAAGAACCTTCCACACTGAAATGAAAACCACTGATTAAATACCTCTTGCTTACTTTAAATGTACACATTCGTCCAATAGTCTTAATCTTTAGGCTGGGTGTTTATGAAGCATTTGTACAGCAATCGCTTAAAATCTAAAAAAAAAAAAAAAATGAAACAAAACCGTGGGAAAATGTTTATTTTATTCATTTTATGTAGAAAGGCAAATTTGGAACCATTTCTTGATTGGCATACCACTTCACTACCTTTAGACAGTCGGTCATTGTTATAAGTTTCCAAACTGCGCACCCCTTTAAGCGCAATTTTAAAAACACAGTATTTGGTAAAGACAGCCAGAGGGGATGAGTGGGTGTCCATTGTCGACACCCTGAATTTGGTAATGTGCTGCTCATCCTGTCTTCCCTGTCAAATGACATTCAAAAGTAATGTAATGGAGCAGTTTGGACACCCGTTTGCAAATTTATACGATTTTCCATGTTATGGCTTTAATACCTATACTGCTGTGCATGTTTTATGTACACTATCTGTAACCACCACGACGTTCGTTTTTGAGCATTTGTTTGACTTTTTTTTCTAGTTGAAGACGACACTTACTTTCAATTTAAAAGAAATATACACAATACATCACATCTGTTATCGTTCTCATTTATGTACATGTCCAAGGTAAAACCAATATTTCAACTGTTTTGCTAGGATGGTTATTACGTGAAACAAACTTTCACAGGTTTGATTTTGTAAGCATACGTTTTTGTTTTTTGTTTTTTGTTTTTTTACAAAATGTGGAATGATGCATTAAAAATAGCCATTTTACTGAGCTCTCACAGTGCCTTTAACATTGTTTATACACCACTCGACATGTTAAGAGCGCAGAATTATTATGCAGTAAATGCAAAAAAGGGTCCAATTTCATAAAGCTGACCATCAGCAGGAAGTATTGGTTAACATTATTCACACTGCCGAGCAACAGTTAAAGAGTCAAGTCAGGCACCACGTAATATAAATGACATGACATTTTCACCGTACTCCCGCTAAGCATTGATTGTAGTTTAAGTGCTGAGCAAGTAAGGGAGCTTTGTGAAATTGGACCGATTTGCCAGTGTGCACCGTCGTGGACTTCCAGTGCTTGCTGGAAGTTTGATTAGTTTATGTACAATTTATACGCTACCATTCTATATTAAGTCACTCAATAAATGCAATATACAGGACAAAAAATGTGTACACAGACCTCAATATATGCATTATGTGAATATACATTGTGCATTATATAATAGATTTAGATATAGAAATATAAATATTTTTTTCATCAAAAGCAACCGGCATTGATGATAAGTGTAATCAATTAATCAAGTGTAAGTAATTACTAATAAACCCATTGTACTGTCGAGCTGTTTAGCAGGTGGTCGGGTCTTTTGAAAGTAAATTCCTGTCCGTCGGTGAGGCAACTCGTGCGCGATTAAACGAATATCCACATTGTGTAGGGACTTGACGAAGAATGTTCAGCTTCTAATCAGATGTCGCACCAAATTGTGCAGGGGGGGATCCGCAGTCAATAGTGTCACTGCCTGCGATAACTTTCTCGCCGCAGCGATACAACCACATTCTCAGCTGCGAAACCGCCATGGAGCCGTCTGGCCCTACACACCTGTACACATCGCCAAGGGCCAACTACCTCCCGCACAAACCGGACAGATAAAGACATTGGATATTTAAGAAAATTGATGGAGATGTATAATAATATTTTGTCTGGGCGATGTCGGGACTACATTGAGAGTACTTCATCTTATGCTAATTTGTTTCAAAGAAATATCGAGCTATCGTTGTATCCTGTAAACAGTTGATGAGTCATAGCACTATAATACAATAGTTTCACCTCAGATTTTACCACATACACACAAAAACGCACATTAAAGTGTGTTGTAATAATTGTGGTCTTGTTCGTCACTGGTGAGAAAAGCTAGCTGCATTTGCTATAACTTAAAGGTTTTAGTAATAACCTTCCAGCAACTTTCTTCGATTAAACGGATAATTCTGCCTTTTTTGAAAATGCTCGTTGCCTGTACGAACGTAGCGTCAGAGGGTATAATTAGATTTGGATTGAAATGTCTTTAGTGAAATCCTCAAATAAAGAGCTACTCGAAGGTTGCATGGGTTAATGAAAAACAGGACAAGAAATCTGGTGAGCAGCACGTTTATTAAATTCTAGTATGAGCAATTTAATTGAGTTAAATATTCCCATTTTCTCTGGAAATGGAGCATAAATCTTATCGGTTCAGGTTGTTTGTCACCGATAGTCCTGTAGACTTATTACAAAAGTTCTTATGGTCAAATCCAGCATTCGTGAGTTAAGACTTTTCGCGTATAGTCTCCGGGCTAAACCTTCTGGAAATAAAGCCCTAACTGTACAATCATACAGCGAGATATTTACTGCTGGTCTTTCAAGTGGGAAAACTAGAAACTAAAAAAAAAGCTGGAGGGTATCCTCTCGCAGTATCCAGTTGCTGTGAGGTTCGAATTAACCCAAAGTCCCCGTAAACCCTACGTCATTTTAGGAGATAAATCCACAGCAAGAGGGGGCCTTAGGCCACCATGGGAGAACAGACTGTAATCGCCTTTTCGAAAAATGAAAAAGAAAAAAAAAATACCGCAGTCTTTGTTCCGACTGGTATGGATTCAATTGCACGTGGAAAGAGATACTATTCATCCAGCGTTGTAAACGATACTTGCTTTTGCATTTTTTCCCCTTCAAAAGCGTGCCGTAGGAGGGCGGATAATCTTCCTTTCAATATCGCGTTTATTTCTTAAGTAGCAGATCCCTTGCCAAATTTCGAGACGGTGTGGCGAAACATATCTACCGAAAGACCGGAAAAGATCGCTGGCGGATCCCCTTATGGTTTGGCTTTCTTTGCTTATGGGTATCACACCTGTCGTAGATTTGTATTCGTCAGAAACAGGTAGGCCTATTTGATTGCGTTCTGTTATAAAAAAAAAAAAAAAAAAACACACACACACACACACACACACACACACACACACACACACACATCCAAGTTGCATTGAAGAAGCGATGACTAACTGAGCCCTTATTGCTGCTGGAACAGAGTTAGTGAGTGCGAGATTGGTGCTGGTACTAAAAGTAAAAACTCAGAGAGAAAATATGCCTTGTAGTATGCAGCCATAGAAATGAGGATTTGAAGTGAGGATTTTATTCGCTTTAATGTAAGACAATTATTGACTGATGTTTGGCATAAAGTGGTTTTGGCTTCATCTTGAAAAGATAAGGGTTCTACAGCGGTTCATCAGTCAGAATGTACCATAGCTCCTCATCTATAACCAAATCGATTTGAAAACAAGCATGGCTCAGAATCGCCATCGATCGGGGGGAAAAAGTATTAACGATTTATATGCAAGTAATGAAATTGCTACAAATTGAAATGGTGTGATTACCTGACCATGTTCTTTTTGCGAACAACAACAAAAAATAATGTACATATTATCAATATCAGTGGCCGTCATTAACGTAAAATCATGCTCATGGTGACGAGTCAAAACGCGTGTGATATATTGGGGAAAAAACACCTGTTGTGGTTCCCAAGCAAGAAGGGAATTTACAAGCTTTTGATGTGAAAGGACATTAAAAAAAACCACGAGATTGTTACAGTCGTCAGCCGCAAGGCATCGAACTCCCTAGATAAATCATAAGACAACACTAAGGTTGTTACTGCAATGTTCCTGCTATACGTCAAACTTCATCATCTTAACTGACGTTGCAAAAAAGAAAAAAAAAAGAAAAAAAAGCGCCCTAGCATTTTCTTGTTTTACATACATATATATTTCATATTTTCCCCATTGCTCTGGTTAGCAACGCAGAAGTAAAACTGACATTTCGCGGTGAGGATTATTAAAATCGATCGCTAGTGTTTCTCTCGCGTCGAAGGCCTTTGCGAGTGTTCACTTCTTTTCCAGATTTCTGCGGAGTCGTGAAATAATGTCGCCGCGAGCTACTTTCAGCCCATGGGATTCATAAAGCTGCAGCCACGTGACACTTATCCGTCCAATCCGGATGGCTTACCCTTGCAATCACGGTAGTCCATCAAGAATCCCATCAAACAACAAATTGTGCTTACAAATCGCATGAATGACTACCACGTGGACAGAACGACAACGTTTTATAACAATCTGAAAACATACCGGTATGTTTTAAAAGAAAGAAGAAGAAGAAAAAAAACGACTGCAAATTAATTTGTAATATTATATTTCGATGTTACATAATCAGCTAATGTCAATTTCATGTGACATAATGGATTGGGGTGTAGTACATTGTGTGCTAGGGTACACGAAGCTCATCCATGCGGACACAACTTTAATAATATACGGTTGTGACTACACGGGCTTGTTGTCTCAGTCAATCTGTCTGTAACCCTTGATAAACGTCAACGGACAAAATGAAACCAGACCCCCACAGCAGCCAGACACTTAACTCACCAAGCACAGAGGATTCACAAGCAGAGTCTGTTCTTGTTTTTGTTTGGCGTAATTTTTTTTGTTCTTCTATTTTAGGACTAAACTAATTTGGGTAAACCAAATCACACACGTCAATGCACTATTCTCTGAGCGCCTATTAGCCAAGATACATTTTTTTTTATATTACAAACCTGAAAATCCAGACCTAGTATTCTTGCCATAAATAGTGAATTAGTGGCACAAACGGGAAATCTAGAAAAAAATATCCGCAACAAACGAATAATTATCATAATGTGATATTCAATGGCGCGTGATAAGAGGCGAAGAAAGTACTTTTTTTTTAAATTGTCTGTATGGACATTATGGACCAGACACGAAACCAAGTCTTGCATCCGTAATTATATAAGTCATGTCGCCGAGGATAGATTCATCCTTTGCTCGTACCGTTGACAGAAATCTTTTGGGGACTGTCACAAAAACGAATTTGCATTTTTAAATCTAAAATGTATACAGCTGAAACTCGCATACATATTGCATTGAGAAATGTGATGTCTGAAATGTTAACTTTTTGCAGACATGTTCTAGCCTATAGTATGTTTTCGAATAAAAATGTGTCATGGTAGTTGGTAGAAGAGTTGCGCACGCAATGTTCAGAAGTTTTCAAGATATGGAGGTTAGTCCGTGTCTGAAAACTCACAGGCTACGGCTTGGAAAATAATACGTGTGCCTATATGGAAGCCGCTGGCTAGCGGCTGCAGTCAATTCCCATAGACTCGTGTGTTATTTACGGCCGTAGAGCCAAGTAATTCGGATAGGCCCCATGTTGAAATCAATATAGGTGGACGTAATGCAGTCTGCAGATCACCCGACTGTACCTAACCTGTATCAGAGTTTGACGAGAGAAGATATATCACCTCCTTGCATAAGGATTAACATAGAGTAGTTCAAATAGTTCTTCATAGCTGTCTTTCAAAAAGTAACCACGTATAAGGTGCTATTGGTTTGAATGAATCAAATATCACATTTGAATCTTTGATTGGTTCTTCAGGTTTTTTTAATGGTTTATTGATCTCTAGTCTTTTTCATCAATTTCCCCCCAAAATCATCACAAGAATAAAGAGTATCCACAATTTTTTTTTTGTGTGTGTGAACATGTCGCTTTAATATCCACTAGTGCTTGGTCTACCCAATGATTTAAAGGGCGTGCAAAACATCGGCAAGTCCTTCGAGGATGGGACCTCAGAACTAAAGCAGGTTTACCTTACCTTGAAACCGAAAAATGCTGGGTAGTTGAACCATTATGCAGCACTTTGCATCCGTTTCGTGCACATCAAGCAAAATCAAAATAAAATGCCGAGCATTGATTTTTTTTTTTTTTCATTTCAAATTGTGTCCAGCGAAACGCAGGAAATGATTTGTAGCCGAAGCAAGTGATTAGAAGAGGGTCTTGCACGTGATGTGAATGCATTACCGTGCAATATTAACTCCCCTCCCCAAAGATGCCTCGTGCACTTCATGGAGTTAACATTAACTCCGTATTGCACTTGGGTGATAGGTGCGGCTGCACTTACATCGATTCATCTAATGCATTTCTATCGTTCACAATAAAACAATGTATATTTAAGTATTTGCAGTGTCTCCAATATTTGTTGCCCCTAATGTCGTCATTGTATTTGTCCAATGTCGCTTCAGTCCGTCTGATTTTTTGCGTCGCCATGGTCGTATCAAGTTTAGAGGGGCAGTGATTGTGAATGTTTTAAAATTCCACCTGGTTTATGTACAGTCGGTGTGAGGCTAATGGAAAGTCAACAGAATGCTGTTGGATATCTTGGTATCCATATCCAGCGGAATACGAGCCGGTTTATATTCCACATCATAAACATACCTAATGGAATGGATCATAACTGCGATAGTGTCTTCCCTGTTAGATATGGAGTGCAGATTCTGCTGCCTGTCAAAGAGGTGCTTTTCGGGAGTGGCTTGTCCCAAAGTTGTTCAAAAGTTTTGTTTTTAGAAGGAACTACTTGTCGAAATACCCTGCTAACTTGTTGCCCTTTTTATGGTAAATCTCTGCTCAGATACGATGTTCAAATCTTTCGGTCCCTTCTTTCGCTGGTAACTGTTGGTGGTCTGTACGTAGTGTTTTTATGGAGCGATACCAATCATAGTTCAATGTGATCCGTCTTTTTTTACTTTGGATTCTTGACTCTCACCACGCAGATGGCTTAGCTGTACGGTTGAGGGCGACTTTGATTCATTTCGACGGTCTTGCTTCCTACTGAAGGCTCGCAAGAAGGCTTGGCGGTACCTCGGGTTGGTCACATTGTAGATGATCGGGTTCACTGCCGAGTTGAGGTACATCATCACCCGGCAGAACTGGGCCCAAGTCCGCCGGGTGGCGTTCTCGCTCAGCCCCTTCCACATGATCATCTCCGAGAGGGATGTTACCTCGAACGGGGCCAGACACAAGAAGAAAATGGTCCCGTTGGCGATCAGCATGCGGCTCACCCGATCCCGCATCTCGGTCTTGCGCTCCCGGGAGTTCTGGCGGGTGGTTTTGGAGACCCGGTCGTTCAGGGCCCGGAATATATTCACGTAGATTATGATATTCCCTGACATGGCGAACAAGAATGGCAGGGCCTGGGCACCATCCGTAACATACGCGATCCAATCGGTTTCCGATGTCGGCATACAGGTCTCAACGTACCGTGGGTTCTTGATGTACTCCATAAAATCCACATTGGGGTTGTTCGTGGTGTAGTAGTACAGTTTCTTAGCCATCGACTTGGATGGTATTAAGAGGGCCCCCAGAATGCAACACACCAGCCAAGTTGCCGAAATTAGTTTCAACGCTCTTTGCTTACTGTTTAGTTTGTAATCGTGCGGTCTACACACAGCGTAGAAGCGGCCCACGGACACTAACGTTACCAACGTGATAGAGGTATAGTAACACCATCCTTTGACAAAGGCAAGTATGATGCACCCCACTCTACCCTTGGACGATTCGTCGTACATGATTGGATTGTTCACGTACATGCCAATCTTCTCACCTATGGCGGCGCTCAGGAATAAAATATCTGCCGCGGCTAGGTTTATGAGATAGAAATTCACCACGGTGCGCATCCAACGAACCCGGAACACCACAAAGAGAAAGGCTAAGTTACCTACCAGCCCGATGCACAGGATGGTCGGCATGATGCGTGTAATCAGGATTAGTTCTGACGTGTGGTAGGATAAACTCTCTATGGTATAGAAGTATTCTAGATTGGGCATAGCATACGTGTCCGAATAGTCGGTGTAGTTGTGATCCAGTTGGTACTGTGTCAAGTTACGTTGGTCCTCCATGGGACCTAGCGATGTGATGTCCGATACATTCATCTCTGCAGTCGGTAACGTGGCAACAACGTTAAAAAAAGAAGAAGAAACACACACCGTTATCTCTTGCAGAACACCGATTCCATCTTAGTGTGACAACCTGATTTGTTCCTCGTCGGTCTTTGTAGAACTTTCGCAGGTTGGATGTGTCAACCACAGCCGCACTCAAGGACTGGGGAAAAGGAAAATCGACAAGTCCGAAGGTAAGTCTATTGTGTGATTGTCTGGGAGCTAGCTAGACAGCCACCACACGGTCTGCACGAGCTAGGTGTTCATCCGTCTGTTAAAACTTGCCTCTTTTGAGGGCTGAGGCAGATGTGGCAGCGTATAAAAACGAATAGCAGCGGGAAAGCAGGCGACAAGCACAGCGATACACTGATGCACAGCACCAGCCAACCACTGCGCCGCATCGCCGTCTGTCTTCTCATTCGTCGTTCAGCCCACAGAGTCTATATAGCCACGCCCACGAAGCTGCACGGTAACAGAGATGTGGTAAATGACTGAATAATGTAATTTAAAAGATGGACGTACCCTCGTTAGCAGTGTGCCACGGGAGCGCAGTTTTAATTATAGGAGTCGTCGTCAATCCTTTCCCACCCCTTTGGAGGGGCCAGGATGCATCTTTGAGGCAGTATGGGACACGGCCCGAGAGTGTGTGGGGGTATAGAGCATGAGGCGAGGCCGATGTCTCATCGGCTGACATCCCAATAAACGAAGACTCAATGAGAGAATGCTGCTATGTGGCAGCGATACACATTATAGCTTGCTGAATTGGCCGGAGGCTGTTGATTCGCAAAACGTAAGCAGTGACTTGTCAGGGAGCGTCAAGTAAGAGCAATGAATCAACTGAGCGCTTACAGTGACGTATAACGCTGTGACATGCGGTCTTTGGTAGTGGGGTGGGGAAGGGAGTCTCCAAAATAAGTTAGCTCTTTCTTTTCTTTTTAATACCAAATTCTCGATAGTATAAAATTAATCCTGACAAAAAAAAATGCCCGAAGTGGTTTTCATTTTGAAGAACGTAAATATATCAACCTCGTTTCTCTTGCCTTGGGCAAGTGGAGGGAAGTAATAACGATGAACCTTGTGTACAAAGCATACCAACATGTATTAACCCGTAAAATACGCTGTTTTCTCTCAAAACATCTTTTTCAATATTGTCCACAAGTTTGGTTTTTAGGAAATACACAATGAAAGACTGCACTCTTTACTCAAACCCAATGCTGTGCCGTCCCTTTAAAATTGTTAGATTAGTCTGCGAGTTAGAGACGAGTAAAAAGATGGAAAACCAGCAATTTGATTATGACCGTAAGAATTCATCCTTGCGCACGCTTTCATCAGCCTCTGATTGACGCAGTTAGCGTGTGAAACACCATTGGGGTATACATTATCTATTTAACGTCTGTGCATGGGTGCATATATGTCAAAAGAAAGGGAAAACTGACAAAGCAGTTGCGCAAAACACCTATTAGGTTTACAACATTTATGACGGATACTCTGAGGGGAAATACCTTTTTCTAAGTTTATCTGATTCTTGGTCAGTTTTGTATTCGCGGGGAATTATATTTACCTAAATTCAAACGATGTTTACAACTGTCACGTTATTTGGCGGAGTTTTAGGAAGTAACGTTTAAATCTCGCGTGATTATAGAACAGATATCCGTTGCAAAATTAGTCTGGTTCCTAGACCCAAAAATCCGCCGACTATTCTCTGTCGATTTTAGGGTCCTGTATCACCCAAATGTCACGTGCTCCCCAAAAAAGGAGGAATTCCTCCCTTTCCGAAATAACCGAAATGCTCCGAACTCGTCGTCAACATTTGGACAGTGTCGTTGATGGTCGAACATTTCTTTTGTTGATAAAAGTTCAAAAATTGTGCAGACACAACCCATTATCGTTTTTCTTTTAGTTTGATCCCCAATAAATTTAACACTCTATTTGAATATATTTGTAACTTTTTTACAAACTGATTATCCCAGGTTTTTTTTTAAAGTAAACAAAGCCCGTCATCAGCGCTTCGTTTTTTAGCCAATGACATCGTCTAACGTTGGGGACAAGTAATGAATATTTATATGTGCTGCGTCGTAATCTATGTTTAGCTCCGGATGACGCCTGACCTAAGATTTCTAACGAGTCGTTAGGGAATCTTTGGTCAGGGAACCAGACTCTTGCCAAATGATAATTGCGACGGACGTGCTAAATGGCAAATACCGAATTATTCTGCATAAGCTGAACCCGTGAAACCTAACAGTCGCTATATGTACCAGATACGTCTCAAACAAACCCTTATGAAGACTGCCAAAACAAACAGCGCAGATCATTAACACAAAACCCCGGTAAAAGCACACACTGTTTGTTGAATTTAAATCTTGTATGAGGTTTGTTTGCTTTTTTTTTTTTTTTTTTTTTTTTTTTGTAGAATCTGTCACGTATTCATTCTCTCCGGTATACATGTGCTTGAAACGTGATACGGGTCTTTTAGGCCGTTATCACACCATAGTCATCGTAAGTCTGGTTCTTATAGAGTGCGCATTCGAGAGTATTATGAGCTAATTCTGTTGAGGCCCCGGCTATTTTTCCCTTAAGCCTCCGTTTGCTTTTGATAATGTTATGAAGGAAACAAAATTATATCTGCACATCAACAGATCGTCGTGTGCCTGGCAAAAGGGCGTAAGTTCTTACGCCCTTTTGCCGGGAACATAAAGTAGTTCGTCCCAGTAACAAAAGGACGTAAGCAACAAAATGGCTTCTGACATGAAAAATGTGTCATTTTTGTTAGTTTTTTTTGGTGCTAGAATTACCCTGAAGACATATTTCCCCATTCTTCAAGCGGAATTTTACCTTTCTAGAATGACTTTTGCATGGCAACAAATTTACCAAACTTTCCCGCTCATAATTCTTAAAACACAAATTTTTAACATAAATTGCTTACGTCCTTTTACCGTAAACTTTCCCTTACGTCCTTTTACGGGGTACACGACGAGATGTACCTAAACACTTACCGTGTTTCTTCACAGGGTACAAGATTTGACCAAGCATCGTTCACTAAGAATTGATATCGATTCAAGTTCGCTTTGAAACCACTGGCGTCCTTTATTAATTAACTATGCAAAATAATCTTCCAAAAATAATCTAACAAGAAATGGGACGGCCGAAAACACCCTACACAAGCACTGAAGAACCGTTCACAGGAAGATACTTTCGTCTGAGATTGTTTTGAATATTCAAAGTTTTAATATTAAAAGTGAACATTTACATGTAAATAATAAATGAGGAGGTATATTGCGTTCTCTAGTGGTTGTTGCTTATTAAGTACTTTATCCTGGTCCGAAATATATTACATGTCGATATTTTATCAATCAACATTGCCACCTGAAATGGTGTTGTGTAGTCGCTTTAATTCCGTGGGCTCTGCTCCAAGGTTGAATAATCCATACGAATTTATACAACTGGATATTATATGTTTGTTTAGCTGGATTATCACGGTTGCGTATATAGAATAGCAAATATATATGTTTTTTTTCTCGATGACGCCGTTGCGTTCAACGTGGAAGGATGTTTTGATGTATATCGAACTGTGGTTGTTGATGAGGTTTGGTTGCAGTGGCGTTTGGTTGGAGTAGAGGTTAACTTTGGTCTCCAGGCATACGCCAATAGTCTATGCAATATATACCTCATTTTGTTATATTAAACCTCATACAAATTGCAACATACTATTTTTTTTTCGCACCACAGTGCATTTGGGTAAGGTCCCTAGAATGACATACTAAAAATCCGCTAAAATTCGAGAAGTGAAAATATGCCCAATTTGCATAAATTAAGAAATGCCCAGCAATTCAACGTGTTTCAATTGATTTGGTCATAACTCACCTTACATAACATTTTGGGTACTTTAGAATTTTTTTTCACGGTTGTAACCTATGCATAGTTCACAAGATTGCTATCCCTTTATTAAGGCGTTGTAATTTGCATAATTCCAACATGGCCGCCAATTTAACGACTTTCAGTTTTGTCATAATTCTCATACGATATTGTTGATGCTTTAAAATTCCTAAAATGTACATTTCATGGGTCACAAGATTGCTATATCCCTTGATTATTGTTTCATAATTTGCATAAATACGTAGTGGCCGCCAACGTTCCACAGGAGGCCATTTTGGATTTATGTAAATTAGTGCACATTACTCAAGAGATAAATTAATGATGCGAACCATACATAAAATAACCATCCCAAAACGTCATTTTAGATACTTAAAAAAACAAAATGTGTATGGCGAGACTTACAGGCAAATCAATGAAAATCTTCAAATTGTCGGACATTATGGATTAATGCAAAATTAAGACACACTAATCAAGGGATGTCATAATTTTGTGAATCGTGCATAGATTGCAGCCACCGTGAATGTTCATTTTAAGAATTTAAAGAATCAAAAAATGATGTTTTGAGAACGAGGTTTATGACAAAAACGAAAATGAAGTCGTTAAATTGGCAGCCATTTTGAACACTCTACTCAAGGGCTAGCAATCCGTGATCCATTCATGAATTACCCATTGAGAAAAAATGTTAGGTAGGACGAGCTATGACCAAATAAACTGAAACATGCTCAATTGATATGCATTCATTATTTATGCAAATTAGGCATATTTCCACTACTCATATGAATTAGCGGATTTGTCATTCTTGGGATCTTACAAAAATGCACTGTGATGAAAACAGTATTCTGTTTTCAATTCTGTATTCAATTTGTTTGAGGTCAAACCATGTTTTTTTTGTCACGGAACATTTTTTGTGGCTTAATATATGGTTTGAAATTAACAAAACATAGTATTGACTATTTTGATGTGTCTGTTATGCGTTAATACACTTTAATTGAGCCCCGAAAATGTGCGCCATCTGATTGCGCAATGATCCATGACGTAGGCTGTGGCAAAACATTTCAAAGGCGGCTCTGGTGCCGAGTGGTCAACAATGCATTGTATGTTATTGTCACACACACATGGCCCTGGTCAGCCGTTCCACTGTCTACGTCACAGATTTTATGTTAATGAGGAAGGGTAGGCGGAGCACGGCAACCCCCTAATTTTAGAAATCGTTATTTCTACGATTAATACGCATGTAAAAAATATGAAAAAAAGTAAAGATATACTATAATAGGCATACTTTATTATTCTAACCAATAAACAAAAAAATAATTCATTGGACCTTTAACCACCGGCCATTATTGTTTGATTATTGCCCGTATAAACCCTAAACATCGACACAAACACTACCAGCAAATTTCCAGAAAGGACATCGGTCGTCTTGATCTATCATTTATCAGGTTCTTCAGATAACCTACCATCTTCCGCAGATTCTCTACAATTATTTTTTAATAATTTTTCTCTGGACTCATTGATACTGTCTAGCCAAACCAATCCCACTATTGAAACCCTAACATAGCGAAGGCCATCGTTTTCCCTTTCCCATTTTACATCAACCTAACCACACCGAGGCAGGATATGCAAATGTTGGGGCGTTTATATATGGTCATATTACCTCGCTAAGGTGTTTTACATTTTTGAAGAATTGCGCGCAAAATGGCGAATAGGAATAAAACATTGGTGCATTCAAAAAATAAACTTACTTCCATAATGAACATAAGATACTGTAAACCGGAACGCAGATACCACATTATCTACCCGCGCAACGGTATGCTCCTTTACTTTTACAGGCCCTTACCCGCTTTTATTAGATATTTTTATCTCGTTTTCGTGTCGTAAATTCAGTTTGTAGTCGGATTGCTTTTTAAATGTGTGCCCTCTCAAATGTCACCGTCCCTTCGTACTGAATTTGGTACTAACAGCTTGAATTTTTAAGTGCCGAAGTGGGCGATTTATGGACCGATTTGGTTGATGATGCACTTTGAGGAAAGACGGGAAACACGATACGAATTTACAGAAAGGGGGGTGACTTCATTAGAAGCGTTTGACGTATTTTTTCACAGAATGCCTTCCGTAATGAAATCCGAAAAGCCGCTCATCGATCAAGCAGATTAATCGCACAACAATCTCGCCTGCTAACCTTCAGAAACAACATCCTGTGTTTATAATGTCCTTTTTGCTTGAAGTGATTTTGGCCGCTATATTTTTTTTTGTTGGTTCTGGTGCACTTAAGACTGTGATAATGCGGGGGGACCTTATATTGCGCTTGTAATGCCATAGAGCAAGGGTATTATTATATAGTTCAATGTATGGCTGACACTAATGATAGCCTGTGTGGTTCTTATATGTTACTATACGTCATTTTGGCGACTTGGTTTGGTGTTAATTTGTGGATTCGTAACTCAGGATTAGCCGTTATAGTTTGACCTAACCATTCATTCTGAGTATTATTGTTCATACTGATCTCATACTCGAGTAATCGTCTTGTGCTCGCCTCACAGTTGAGAACGCTTTTGTATTCGCACTCTACGTGTATACTCACTTCGCGCTCGAGTACATTTCTTTTGTTTTACTCGTCTGGCACTCAAGTAAGTGTGTGAACACGCGGTAATGTACTCGTCTCGTTCTCGTGTACCTTTGTCCATTCTTACCCGTGCTCTCACCGATTGGAATGTACTCTGCTTCCATGGTCTGTATAGCACATGTTAGATATACTCATAAATTTTTTTGATCAGAAAATCCACACTAATCGCAATACAATCAGGTCATAAATCGTCCACTGCTTTTCGTGTCCTTTCAGCCTACTTTCTTATCTCCCTATACTCCACTGCTAGACTTTTCGAGTCCAGTGTTCTATAAAAATGAAACAGAAAGTGGTACCTCTCACGAGTGAACCAGATTGGAACGACTCGCCACAAGCCAGTGGCCCCTTTTCCCACCGAAATGACTCGCTTAATCATTTTTTTCAGTCCATTACGAAATGCTATCGAGTTATCACAGAGAATCGCCGGTAACTATTTGCCCAGATCTGTACTAGATACACGCGTGAGTCAACCCGGCTTTTCTAGGTCAACGGTTTACAGTTGTTTCCCCCCCTTCCCGTCTAAAGAGACAGCTTTACCAAATCCTCAATCTTCGCCACTTATCGGTTTTGTTTAACCGGGGAAAGCTTGTTTTTATCTCCCTGCCGAAAGTGCATCGGGCTCTATAGACAAGCTTTATCAACACAACACACCAGGGCAATGTTTTACTCTCTTTATAACAGTGGCATGTAATTCCTCATAAGGGCAGAAATACATCGTGTAATAGCACCCGTAGAATTTAGATTGGACAAGGGAGATATTGCGCGTGATACGATCTTGCTTGGCGAGGGCGAGTAAGACTCATAAATAATTGCTCTTCTTCACGCTTAATTCTCTGCTTTGGGGAGACCAACCTGAGCTCACTGTAATCTAACCCGCACAGCCCTCCGAGTCACACACATCTGCGACGCGGTAAAAGACTGGATATGATTCGAATCCATGCAGGAAAAATGACAACACAACAGTTTATGATTAGATTTAGACCGCAAAAACACTCGAGGTGGAGAGTGAACAGAAAGGACGTCCAAACAGTATCTCGGGAGACTCGGCGTATACTGGGTTAATATATTTAAAGTACACCAGAGATGACATTTACTGATCATAGCAGTTGAATCTATTCCGCTATAAATTGAATGGAATACCATCACAAGGCATGCCACGATGTCTATGTGAATTATTGGAGTTGAAGTCCTCATCTTTTTGTAAATAATTTCTGTCGTTTGAAGAGCAACGGCACGGAGATTACCCCACGAGTTCAAATGCCGTATAGTCCGCAGAGAAATTTCAGGTCATCTTTAAATCTGAGAGCTCTAGCTGAAACTAATATATCTCTAATGATTAAGTGACATTGCTGGTTTACGTTGAAATCAATCTGCTTTAATAAATAAATAATAGCTTTTGATAGCGACATATCTTTGAACAACTCGTGGCAGTTATGCACGTCATACACGTAAGAGAATATGCATTTGTGGTTCTACAAAGTATACTAAGTTAATAGATTTGTTGTTGTTGTTGTTGTTGTTGTTGTTGTTGTTGTTGTTGTTGTTGTTGTTGTTGTTGTTGTTGTTGTTGTTGTCGTTGTTGTTGTTGTCGTTGCTGTTGTTGCTGTTGTTGCTGTTGTTGTTGTTGTTGTTGTTGTTGTTGTTGTTGTTGTTGTTGTTGTTGTTGTTGTTGTTGTTGTTGTTGTTGTTGTTGTTGTTGTTGTTGTTGTTGTTGTTGTTGTTGTTGTTGTTGTTGTTGTTGTTGTTGTTGTTGTGTTGTTGTTGTGTTGTTGTTTATTTTGAAGAGTTGAAATTATTTCCACCCTCTTGTGGTCATTAAACACACCGTCGGACCAAATCAGGTGATCACATTTCAGTGAAAACAATGAAAAGCGGATTATGTTTTGTCAGGTATTTGTTTGCATGCTTTTTGTTACACGTGCTTATTTTGATTGCGGAAATCAAAATAAGCAACGGTGTTAGCTGGGGGTCTTCAAAAGCTATTTTTTCGAATTCGACAGTATTTCAGATGGGAATGTTTCTCCAGTGGATTGGTAGTGGTATTGATAATCAGAGAGCTTTCAGATTGAAATGAGTCCATTGTACTTCTTGACAATATTTCTACTTCTGTACAATGTCTGAAGTGTGATGCTTAGAGATTTTGCATATAAGTAGCCATGCGGGGCAGTGATTCTGATAAAGGGATTGCTCAGTTCCGACAGATGTCGTCCGACAGCTATTATTGGTAAAGCGTGTTTGGGAAAAGTACAGAAATATCTTTATCTGGATTGTATGTTAACCACGCAGGCTATCTTGGTTGATTCGAAGAAACTGGGTATTATCAGTAGCAGTGATCGATAATGATGATGAATGGTGATATCCAAGAACTCTGATCTAAAAGGAACTATCTGATATCTCAACATTACCCTACGGTATATCAAGTACATTATCTCTTACAGTTCATTTCATATAAGAGGCCCCCTATAATGACGTCAGCGATAACTTAAAATAGAACACCCCTGCAAGGGGTGGATACTAATTCCACTCCTAATTAGGGCACAAGTTTTGCATTGGATTTATTAACGGCATCACGTGATGCATAAGTAACGAACTTTGGGTCAGCTCTCCTGAAGACACATTGTTCGAAACGTCGAGGCTTAAAGGTACAGGCTCGTCGGGGGGAATAGCCGTCGGGTTTCTTTCGCAGTGAGAAAGGCGACTTGTTTCACGTTGTATGTATGTATGTACATGAACACGTACATGATCTTTCGTGCCATTTGAAAACGGCCGTCGGGTAATGGCGAAGAGCCTGCGTCTTTTTAACTCGCTCCTGGTTCACAGAACCAGAACTTTCACCGAGAAGAGATTAGGATTCGTACATTGCTGGCATCTCAGAACTAGCTAAACATATAACGTCAGGTAACCGCTCTTTAACGTTAAAGCAGCCCATGAAAAATGTATGAGAAATACTTGAGCGGCCTCGCGGGGAAAAACAAGCCGGCTGACGCTTAGATCACTCAAGTACGGGCAGTGTCTGCCGACTAACTCAACCCGAACGTTTCATGTAATATAGGTCACGGTGACGAACACAGGGTGTGTGACTGAGTTTAGTATGTACACAATTACACCCTTAAAGTAATGGGCATTTTTTGTCTTTTCCCCTTTTTATTTATTTTTTATTTATTATTATTATTATTATTATTTTGGAAGAATGCATACATTTAAAGCTTCTTGAAAATAGTATCTTAAAAAAAACGTGTAAAACTTGCCTTGACTTAAATGCAAAATGGTTCTTCACATGCCACGAATAATGTTTGGTTTGAAAGCTCTCGTATGTGCGGAATTCGTATAAACACAATTTCAAGCTAAACGCGTGACCATACGAACTTATTCACTGCGGTGAAACTGTCTTGTGTTCATTCTTAACGTCCCTAATGGAAACCTTCGTGTACGCGAATAAATGTAACTTGATCTTCCCTTGATTGTAACTTGTCACCATTTTATAGAAATTGATCATGATGGTCAAAAAAATGGCAGTAAAGTTGCTTTTAGACGGGGTCAACATGGACTAACCTAGCTAATAATGATATGTGCACGTTAAACACTTGAGACTTGGTGTCGATTGAGGCAGTGCTTCTCTGCGCTGCAACGGCAAGGTCCTGAGAGACGCACTAATCAATGTGCGCGTGGACCGTTCATGGAGTGGAGATGGTTAGATGGCCATAATCAATTAAGTATATCGCACGAGTTCGCAGGAAACTAGTTCTGACGATACCATGGATATGGATTTTGGGCACTATAGCCACGACGGTGAAACTGCTATGCAAGTTATACGATTCTCTTTTGATGACAGGGTATACAACAGCGGTGTCACAATTAATGCGTTACTTTGATTCAAGGAAAGGTACAACATTGACAGGAGTGTTGATCTCCCCCGGATCAAAATAATGAACAACATTTGAAATGATGGCGACACTGCTATAACCTCTGGTATAAGTACACTCTTTGAATCAAGAGAAGGTACAGCATTAGTAATGATGAAATCTACTCTCTTTCAATAAAGAGAAAGTGTGGTATCAATAATGGCGGTGGTCTGTTGTCTCTGGTGAACTCCTTTTGAATCAAGAAAAGGCACGGTTAGAAAAACAAAAGTAAGTGGAAACTGAATTCGTAAGACTACCATTTTGGCAAAAGGTATTCCGTTAATTCCGCGCTCATAGGTGGAACTTTTACCGGGGCAGTTTACCACGGGCGCAATTGGTCCAAACTTAACGAATGTCAACCGCAAATATGACGTCACAAATCTGCTGAAATGGTTGTTTGTGAACAAAAAAAAAATGTCAACCCAAAAATCACAAATTGTATAAACGACCTCTTTAATCGTACCCTTCTTCCGACGTCGACATCACCCCTCGCATGTAACCACCTCGCCGACCGACCCAGCCGGACAAAAGACCCATCAGCCCGCGAGGATACAACAACTGAATGGCCAACCCTCTGAGAAATCTACACAAATTACCGTTTACTCTAAACTGTCACTATCCATAATTTCGCTGCTGTGTTTGCGACTTTGTAGTCATGCCACTGTCATCCCCTCAGACTCTCAAGCTTTGTCAACGGCTGAACTACTTCCCCACCCCGTGACCGTTAACTGCAATGTCCCACAAGACACAAACCTAGTGACACAGAATCTTGAAGAAGGGAGAAAGACCTCGGAAAAAGAGAGAGGGAAACTTAAGCAACAAACCGTGATCTATGGATTACGGAATCGTGCACTGTTGAGTTTTCAAAATCACAGGCGGGAGGTTGGTATCGCACTTGGTTTGTAGAAACAGTTTACATTTTGTGTTCACTTGCCAAGCCGGATGGATGGGATGCAATTTGGGCTGGATACCGTTGGGAGGGGAAGTGACGTGTTTATTTCCTTCAATGTTATGTACAGAAGGGCATCAAATGTGTCCTATCCTGAAAGGTTTTAGACACGATTCATCATCTAGTATGGCGATGAACTGCCCTTATTATTATTAAGCTATTCGTTCATGTTTTTGGTTATCTGCCTCGATTCGGTTATTCGTTCATAATTTGGTTCTCTGCCTCATTTCGGTTATTCGTTCATGTGTTGGTTCTCTGCCTCGTTTCGGTTATTCGTTCATGTTTTAGTTCTCTGCCTTGTTTCGGTTATTCGTTCATAGTTTGGTTCTCTGCCTCGTTTCGGTTATTCGTTCATGTTTTAGTTCTCTGCCTTGTTTCGGTTATTCGTTCATAGTTTGGTTCTCTGCCTCGTTTCGGTTATTCATTCATGTTTTAGTTCTCTGCCTTGTTTCGGTTATTCGTTCATAATTTGGTCCTCTGCCTCGTTTCGGTTATTCGTTCATGTTTTAGTTCTCTGCCTTGTTTCGGTTATTCGTTCATAATTTGGTCCTCTGCCTCGTTTCGGTTATTCGTTCATGTTTTTGTTCGCTGCCTCGTGTCGGTTATTCGTTCATAATTTGGTTCTCTGCCTTGTTTCGGTTATTCGTTCATATTTTGTGTTCTGTCTGTAATTTGGTTCTTCCATTCTGCTCCATTCTGTCATTGGCTTTTTCATCTAATTCGGAAGCAGTTATATCTTAATTGTCATTTCAAAGTAAGACTAAAAACGTTGTCACACTACTGCCTCTTTCTCGTCCAAAATCAAACCGAGCTGGTAGTACTAATTAGGGATCTATTAGATTCATGTTTTACACGTTACTAAATGGTGTGATATAGCTGAACTGAGCTACGATAAATTAAATGTGTGTGCTGTTTGTATGTCAAGAATAACGTCGTGTTATTCTTCAATTAATATTAATATAATTGGAAAGTACATCAAACAGTTGTCGTATCCCCAGCCCCCACCGTGACAAGATATAATTTATGTTTACAGCAAACCACCAGTGCGAGTAACTTCTACTAGTTAGTGAGTTTCGTCTTTAACAGATCATTTGGCATAATAATGTACGGAGGTTTAAAGGAGGCTTGGTTGCAACGTCTAATGTTTCGTTACGGCCTATAGTCTATACTTTACAATCGATAAGTTGCGTGTAAGGTTGGCACTTCGGCTGTTTTTCCTGATGGTCTCTTTAGCCACCGTACATATTCCAATCAGCACAGGACATAATTATAATAATATAAAGAAACTGCCTCAAAGCATAATGCTGAAACCCATGCCAAAATTCGTAGACCATATGAGTTTTTCAACTGTGGCGTTTCTCTGGTTTCTTGTATCATGTATCATCATTTCTGTGGTCACAAAGTGTTAATTACTACGCCTCACGGCAGCATTGATTCCGGTGTGACGACCCCGCCGAGTGTGACGTTAAAAAAAAAAACTAGTCCGATAGCAGGTCAGTGGATGGACGCAGTGTCGTTGGCTTGACTAGAAAAGGAAGAGATGAAGACCAAAGCACAGACACGCAGCTTAAAAAATAATAACATAAAAAAGTTTCTAATATCACCCATAAATCTCGTAAGAGGTGGCCAGACGTCGTTACATGAAGCCATTTTGTCTAATGTGATTTGTGCAAATCGGCACCATGCAGACTCCTTGCTATGAGCAGCATTCTTATATGCATTTGCGCTTAAATATAATCCTAAATAGAGAAGTGACAAACGGCCGGTGCCAACTTCAATCTACACCACGATGCATCAAAATATTGTGAACAACAGATAAAGAGGGAGTGCCAGGAATAATGCATGGCATAATATGGAAGAGCCTCCTTCAATTAGTCGGTTGAGGAAGTATATTTTATAGTAATAATATTAAAAATCGAACATTTAGTGTGCAGATGCCTCCCCTAAATACAACTGGTTAAGATATTTTTTTTTCTAGAAACGTTCAAAGAAACACCGCATGGATGGTGATGATTTGGTATCTATTACATCTTTAGCATGTGTATTTTGATTTCATCGATCGATTTGTTGGAACTATTCAGCCTTTGTCTATTTGCCTGAGACAGACCCGATGTTTAGTCGATCTGTAGTCTCCAATTAGTCATAAAATACATGTTATACAAAAACAGTTTGTTTGTTTGTTTGTTTGTTTGTTTGTTTGTTTGTTTGTTTGTTTGTTTGTTTGTTTGTTTGTTTGTTTGTTTGTTTGTTTGTTTGTTTGTTTGTTTGTTTGTTTGTTTGTTTGTGTGTTTGTGTGTTTGTGTGTTTGTGTGTTTGTGTGTTTGTGTGTTTGTGTGTTTGTGTGTTTGTGTGTTTGTGTGTTTGTGTGTTTGTGTGTTTGTGTGTTTGTGTGTTTGTTTGTTTGTTTGTTTGTTTGTTTGTTTGTTTGTTTGTTTGTTTGTTTGTTTGTTTGTTTGTTTGTTTGTTTGTTTGTTTGTTTGTTTGTTTGTTTGTTTGTTTGTTTGTTTGTTTGTTTGTTTGTTTGTTTGTTTGTTTGTTTGTTTGTTTGTTTGTTTGTTTGTTTGTTTGTTTGTTTGTTTGTTTGTTTGTTTGTTTGTTTGTTTGTTTGTTTGTTTGTTTGTTTGTTTGTTTGTTTGTTTGTTTGTTTGTTTGTTGGGTTGTTTGTTTGTTTGTTTGTTTGTTTGTTTGTTTGTTTGTTTGTTTGTTTGTTTGTTTGTTTGTTTGTTTGTTGGGTTGTTTGTTTGTTGGGTTGTTTGTTTGTTGGGTTGTTTGTTTGTTTGTTTGTTTGTTTGGGAGGGGGGCTCAAACCATGCTCAAACCGTCTGAGCCCAGGCACCTGCATTCTTGCGTGCAAGGATTCTTAACAGTAGTCAAAGAAATTGCCTTCTCCAGGAAACCACCGGAGTAAATATAGTCCACTTGTTTGTGTTTGGTTGATACAGAGAGGAACAAAAGCAGCTTTTTTCCCCCCAGAGATTGGTGTAGATTGCGATATCGAATTACGCGCAAGCTGCGGGGACCATCGTGGTTGTTGTATCTTCACGACTCGATAGAGATAAAATAGTGGAACGGATTCCACACGAGCAATTTTGAAGTTCACACCCTTTCGAACAAATTTCATATCTTGTTTGTGTCCATGACAATATGCTATACATGGCTCTTTATAGATCTGCACGCCCACTCATTCCATGAACTTCAAATCCCCAAAGGTCAACGGGGTAAAAACCCGGGACACATATTCATTCTCCTGTGGTTGGTGGTGGTAAATAAAGTCTCATATACAGCATGCCCATATGGTGCCCGTGTCGAGATTGAAAGGCGATCCAACTCCATCACAGATCATGAAGATGAAACTGAATCCAATTTTCCGATCTGTGTGAATAGTATCAGTTCTCTGCTCCTTTGTGCGCCACTGACAATATCCCATTGACGCATCTGCGCCCGGCAGTTTTCAAACAATTATATTTTCTTTTGGACGGGGTAGCAACTATCCGGTTGCATACTGCGAGCGAGGCGGATACCCCCCCCCCCCCGGCACCTCCGCTACAGACAGTTTCCAGCACAGGTGATGTAAACTTCCCCTTTCTGAGAGCGGAGGAGGGAATTTGACACTCTTGGTAATAGCAGTCCGTCCTGCAGCCACGCGACCGGTTCACTGACTGAAACGGATGCGCGACATCTTACACACGCACTTGACGTTTAAAGGGGGAGTGGCGAAACCAGGTGGGGGTGTGCAGGCGGGGGAGGGGTACTGGAGCCCCCCGCTCAGAACCCTTGCCCCTCTATCTCCCTCTTGCTCTCCCAAATGAGATCGAATATTAATGCACAAATGAATTACACAATGAACATGTCAGGTTACGCCAATGAAGGAGGGTTGTCCCTTAAATATTAAAGGTGCATCCTATCAAGTTCCCCCCAGAGCAATTACAGTGCATCGAATTCAACCTTTTGATCCAATCTAGAAATGCCTGTATAAACAATGGGGTGCGTGCTTCGCAAAAAACTTGGGCCTAAAGCATTCTGCAGACGGTCAAAGATAAAGAATGCATTGCATCAAATCATTCAAGAAAGGTGCGATGCGATAGCCCCTTTAAGTTATCTTCGTTTTTTTCATATGATTACAAAAGAACCCCAGGGGGTCAAAGATTAATCGGCACAAAGTGTGTACAAAAGTCTACATAGGGAAACATTGTACATTTTGTGCATACTGTCAAACCATGTGTTTGATGATAATTTCACCAATATATTGCCGTAGACTCTGTCACCTTGTTTACAAAAAGAGGGACCTACCTCGTACATTCACAATTCAGGGCACTTCCTGATAGACAAAGTACTGCGCTCACCATTTGAGAAATTTTATATTCTAAAAATCAAAATTGTGAAAATAAACAGCTGAACACGTGCCCCCCTTTCTTCATAAAAAAAAAAGTTAATACAAATCGCACAGGGTGCCATTTCCATTAAAGTGAAGGTGTTTTCTTCCATTTAGCTGTGTACAAATCTCGCCTGCAGGAACTCCGGGACTCTTGTGGCTCGTTTGTAAAGATGGGATTTCACCAGTATAACATGATCTGGATATGAACGACATCAACATGCGCAAAAGTAATGACAAAACCATAGCGTTTTTGTTTCTCTCGTTGTTTTAACAAAAACACCAACGTGTATATGTCTTTTTTTTTTTTACAGGCTGTGTGAATTGTGTGTTTATTTAAACAAGTCGATCATTACAAGAAATTGACTCCACCAATAACGTACTTTCCCTTAAGAATTCCTGTAATAAGTAGCGGTACACAATACTTTGCGCGCCAGAAAAAAAATGTCCCAAGACCAAGGTCACTGCTGTAATAACCCTATTTGTATCAGTGACGTAACCAGAGGGAAGCCCCGCTTGGAACTCTTGTCCCCTCTTGCCCCCCCCCCCAAAAAAAGGGGGTCATAAGCCCTGTACAAATGAATGGTTCGATACATTAAATAGGCCCCCAAAATCGTGTCTTTGCCCCCCCCCCCCCCCCGCTTGCCCCTACCCCCTCCCTCCACCTCCAAAGGAAAACAAGTCTGGTTGCGCCACCGTCTCGTACCATAATCCATACCAATTTACAGCACCCAATAAACTATTCAAACGCGGTGTGCTATTAGACAAAAATACTCACCTCCTTTGAAAACCCCACATCGCCAATAACATTAAAGATATTGCATATTTTCCCCCATTTTCTTTGGATTGTTATTAACGCTCATTCATCTCGGAGTCGGTGCACTTTTGTAACCGTGGGTAGACGCCTTGTTTGTGGGCTTTTATGTGTGGTGTTAATCGGTGCAATTAAGTTAATGTCAGTCAGGGCAACGAAGTTACCGTGTATGGGTGTAATTCAATCCGACTGCCAGTATTTGATAACTGTTTTTTACTCCAGCCTGTTGATACTGGCGCTGAAATTCCAAGGTATACGAAGCACAAATACGGGAATTGTGAATCGAGTATACCCGCGCAGCACGATCAAAATTGTGCTTGCTCGGTGATCAACAAATGGAGGGGGCACGCTCCCTAAACCACACCCATCAAATCAACTATATGGATATGCTGGCATGAGCGTCAACACACGACTATAACTTTATTTAAGTACGAAATTGCTGAACAGAAGAAAGAAGTATCGACTGTGTGGAAAGCGCCTCTGAGAGAAGACGCCGTGGTCGTCCGACTTTCACTTGTTACTGACAAATAACGGAGTGGCCGGTGTGACTTGTGACTTTGAATGAATGTGACAGTGTAAATTACATTGAGATTATATAGAGAAAGCAAATACAAATCCTTCGAACGTAAACCAGCGCTATGAGCAGCGCTACAATGCGCACTTCAGCTCGCTTGTAATAACAAGCATTGCTCTGTGATACAAGCGACGAGTACCCTGTCACATCAAATAATAAGTGTCACTTCTATATCGACGTCAGGTGTGGTGCACTTTCACAGAATGAAGTATTATCCCAGTCATATTGATCAATTGTCTCTTATTACAGAGACTCCGTACAAGCGTTGTTTGCACAGATATCCATTGGAAAGATATCATGTATCATTAATAAGGTCAACGATCCCAACGTGTTGAAATTAATTTTCCCTTTCCCCCCCCCCCCCCCCCCTCAAACGGAATCCCTTAATCAGCGTTCTTCAATCAGGTTTCATTTCTGGATAGAAACTTGTTAAGTCCTTGCTCCTTAAGCCAACATATTTCTCACCTAGTATTTTCAACTAGGCCTATATGTAAGGAAAGTCCAATACAATTTCAACTGGCACCTACAGATGGACTTTGGGATTTATTACCTCAGCTGCCTGCCGTGTCTCATATCAAATCGGCTAAAATCTGGATAAATCCCATTAGAGCAAGTTTTTACTTTCGGTCTTGGGAGACTGCTCTTCTGGAGGAATGATTTTACAGGATGAATTATCCGGAATGGATTCCTGACGACCTTGCTCAGGAGATAATGTGCAATATGTAAAAGCTATACTCTTCTCCGTCTAAAAAAAATCACATGGGTTTGAAAGTATAGGTGACGAGGCCATTTCAAGCTAGTTTGTGCGCTGTGAGAGCTCGTCACCGATTCAATTCGGTCATGCTTTTTGAGGTGGTATTCAGGTCTTGGGACAAGTAGGCGTAGCCTCTGTATAGCTTTCAGAGGTGGCCGCATTGTCAAGTATTTCATAGCTCTCTTGCTGTTCTCACTGCAAATCTCAAGCCTCTGTCCGCAGGTATGGAAACATTTGCTTTTATAGTAAGCAGGTGTGCCTTCCATCAAAAAAACCCTGCAAAGAAATTCATAATTCCTTTAGCTGTCTCGAGTCCAATTCCCCCAAACAGACGCTACTAATTGCCGTTTACAATTTCATTTTTCCTTGTGCATCTTGTATTTCTATTACCGTTCCCATAACAAAAAATTAAAATACTTATTCTCCAATTAAATTATCCAGAGAAATTGTTCGATCCTGTTCGAATTGTAAAGGCAATTGAAGATTTCAAATCAAACTTTCGCACAGCAACTTTACATCGACGGAAAAGTTCGTCCATTTTTATTGGCACTTCAATCTTGTATATATTTTTTTCAGTGAAAAACACTGTTATCCCAATTTGTAATTTTTCGTGTGAAGTACAAGGGATTTGGGAATCATTGTCCTATCAAGGATAGATTCAGGTTCAAGTTAAACATATGCGCAATAAACTGTTCAAATTCAAACGACACTTTAACTCCAGCTGGTGTTCTTAGACTAATCAAGACATTGCGTTTTCTTTTGAAATTAATAACAGCAGTCTGTTGGTCTTTTGTGAAGGACTATTAGTAATTCATCATCGGCTTGCCTTGACTGTGAAAATCAACAATTTCCAACAACGGAAAACACCGCATATAACAGCCGCCGGAAAGGGAAACCAGTTGTGTAACTGAAAAACAAAATAATAACCTGGACGATGTAAATTGTGCCCCTTTGGTGTTGTCCTTCCCTTTGAGATAAATACGTCACTACATACAGATTTTCAACTTACACAACTTGCTGTTTCTTCATTCGGCATAAGCCTAGCTACAGAAAAAAGGTCATTGGTTTCCATGTACGTTTTTTAATACAGAATGGAAAATGTGCCGAATTCACTATCGTCGGTACATTTCCTTTTACTTCTCTCTCTCTCTAACCATGCTCGAACATCATCAATCAGTTGAAACACGATGTTACAGCATCATCCGGTAGGCTGTCACCACCAGATAATCAGAATGTTGCCTTCACTTTAAGTATCTCCAGCCCCACCTTGCCGTAGGCCTTAATCGATGAACCGCTTTCCCCCTTAAAGTGACAACCCTCGTCCCTGATTTCGGTTGCATCTTCTTTAACCCCCCCGGGGACATACCGTACTTTTGTTCACGTTATGCCACAATCAGCGGAGGTTTTTCACTCGCCGAAATCAGCTAGATTCTCTTCGATGGTCTTGGGGGCATATACAGGCAAATCTAACCAACAACTGTGCCGTGAGGTTTTAAGGTGTCTGTTAATATTTTAAAGTGAAAGGCACAGCACTGGTGTTTGAAAAAAAAGTAGATTCATTCGAACCGTCCAAATTCTCTAAACCACAAAAGAATGCCACACAATATAAGTAGTTTTTTAGACAAGTTTTCTGGAAATTCATCATCGGGTCATTGTTGTTGTTGCTGTTGTTGTTGTCAAAAAGGAATGGCATATCATTGGTTTTAGACTGGTATTTTATTCCAATCTTCTCTTTTTTCTAGTAGAAGCATATATATAGAAGCAACTATAAGTTGTGTGGCAATAGCTATTGACTAATTGCTCATGTTTCGAGAAAGCATGTAACAGTAGACATTCGAATGTGTCTTGAATCATGTTGTTCCAGACTAGGTGATGATTAGGTGATAATTAAAAAAAAAACCCAAACAAACAAACAAAAAAACGATCAGTTTCAATCTGAAAACTCACTGAGATACCGAACCCTTAAAGAATTATTTCGGTCTGGAATACTGTTGAAGTCGAGAAAATAATTATATAAGGACCTACCAAAACGAATTTTTTCATTTCAAGTTTTTGTTTTGGTCACAATTAATCAAAATAAGCCATATGTGAGAGTGCAAAAGATCTTAGACAAAAAAAAATCAAAATAATGCCCAATCTCAACATTGGTAAACTGACTGTAAATGGCTCCAGTCTTTGCACAAATCAAGATATTTGTAATAAAACCAACCTGTGAAAATGTGAGCTCATTTCATTATTTTATTTGCGAGAAAACGGTAAAAATGCATTCAGCATTTTTGTACGCATTCCTATAGGCAGAGCTTTCGTCTCACTGAGACGAAAACTACTTTTGGATCTTATTTCATTTATTCTTTATAAACGATAACACTTCAGGCAGAAACATTGCAACTAAAGTTTTCTACCATCATTGTGTTTATACCATGTAAATCTGTGAACATTTATGTTTGTCTTCGTACCAATGTTGAGCTGGGGCTTTAAAGATATTTTTTTCCCCAAGTTTGTTGTACTGTGTCTGTTGAAATCTAGAGAATGGGAAATGATTTCCTCTTTCAAAAACACAATGATGTACTTTTCCTTTAAGTTTTTTTTTTAATGTATATATACTGCCGAGTCTGATACGGCCCTTGGCGTTTAGGACTGTGCGATGGGTCTGTTCTTGAGTTCTCAAAGAAAATCCCAAGTATTCGCGTAAAATAATAGCATCGGTTATTAGCCCTGTGGTGAGTCCAGGACACAGAAGTCTAATTATTAAGAGCAAATGAGATTGTCTCTCCGGTTATTGGTAACATCATAATCCGTAGCTCGTCTAGAATGACACCAAACTGTACCCAACGGACGTGCAATCAGGTGTTCATTATTCGAACAACCACCTGAGTTCCCTTTCGCATCCACGGTAGGGCATCCTAAGTTTCTCGCGGTCCTTCCTTCAGCATCTTCACCACGTATCACTGAACCCTCTTGATCGTGCTGAGATGTTAACCGGCTTGATTATAGAATAACGGTCCCTTATCAATATTACCGGGTGCATGTCATGAGCATTTTTAGCATTTTCATATAACTCAATAAGTTGTATGTGCTGCCATTATACAAATAATCGTAGAGATTTCGCCGCCATGTTGTCTGCGAAGTGCACGTAGAAAAAAATGTTTATTTTAAAAATGAAATATTGCTGGAAACTCTAAAAACGCCAAAAATATGAAAGGAAAGCTTAAAACATTACCTCTAGCACTTATTTGAAACTATAAATTACGGTATCTCTTAAACGTAAATCATAGGCAGAATCTCTATTTTAACTTATAATCCCTGAACGGTTTGAAAACCTTGAAGGTGTAATCACAACTTTTACTGAAGAGTTCTGCACCTGTAACGTGGGGCGGATCGAGGAATTATGACTGGGGATGAGGTCGACACTTCCACATCTTAGGGATGTCCCAATGGGCCGTGCAAGTCTGAAATGGACTGTGCAATGTCTCGTGCGTATTTGAACTCTTGGCTCCGTTAAAGTGCACGATCTGGTTTCCTGACGATGAAGCAATGTACGTGGGGATCCAATGTTTCCAACATTGATCGAATAGAACTGATGCGTTGACGTCACCACGCCGCCATCTTAAAGGTAAAACGCAGATAGAAAGGCACATCTTTGCATGTCTGTATATGGTGCACAGGTTGGGCCATTGAGCGACTTTCTTTTGACCTCTAGCCGAGGGCGCCCTACTCAAATGACGTAATGTGCGTTAAGGGACATAATGCGCGAAACTTGCACGGTGTATTATCTCAGAGTCCCCCAATGACTGTCTAAAGTTGGGTCGGGATTGGGGTTTCTTTGGAGAAGTGCAGAGGCTGAAGCGAATACTTTATGGGAAACCTCCCTCCATGGTTTAAGTAACAATGTTGACAATGTTGCTTTACATCGCCCACTCTATAATCTTTCTGATATAAATACGACTTGGTCTTTGGCCTGGAATCTGCCTCGTAAATTATTTTGAACCACCTCGGTGTAGGTGCATGGTGAATGGAAGGCATGCATAGACCTCCGAGGTATGCTTCGACATCGATGCATTTACTAATCGATATTCGAAATCGTAACATAGTCCTTATAAAATTAGTGGGGGGAAAAAACCCAGCACCATTATATAGAAAGTAGGTACTTGAACTCATCCCGATGGAGAAAAGACAAAGTTTTTACCAAGTTGAACGACATGGGACGGCAAACCCCGTGAGAGTTTACACGTTGAAATTCTCAGGCGAAACCAAACACACGTCCCCTTCGTTTGCTAGCCGTCGCCACTTATTCGGTTTCACCAGAATCGAATTAAACGCCGTCGATATTTTGGTGGAGGCATCGCGATTGCACTTTCCAGCTCTTGGTGTGGAAATTTCCTGTCCTCCGGCCCGATACGTTCGTTACACTGTAAGGCGAAACGTGTCTGAATGCGGACGTTTGTTGACTCTGTCCCCAATAAGCCCAAAACGGGCGAGGCTAGCAATAGCCGTTGCACTTAAATGATGCAACATGAGCCCAGGTTCTTGACTATTTCATGTACGGTTTGATGTTACGGGTTTTTAGTTACGCTTGAAAGTTAATTGTGCAATTTGCAACCATCTGTAACGTAGACTAATCACGACGATGTATGGTGGATTCGGATAATAAAGGGCAGATAAAAAAAAAAAAAAAAAAAAAAAAAAAGAGAGAGAGAAGAAGAACAAACAAAACAAAAAACACCTGAGAGTCGACAGAGATGCGACATTTATTTTCTATAGAGAGATCGCGAACCTTTCTCCCGAACATTCGAGAATGCGACTCTGCAGAGGCGTGAATGAAAACCGAGATGGATGCTTGGGCTTTTAGAAATGTGCGCAGAAGTGGCGGACTGACAATTCATCGATGTGATGTCCGTCTTTAGTGTAAGAAAGGTTGGGGGAAATCAAGTGAATGAGTGTTGCCAAAAAGGTATTGACAAAACTGTGTTGTGAAAATCAATCTTTTGAATAGATTTTGTTCACTATCTGTGTCACCTTTTGAGATATTTGTAATTATATGGCGAGTTCAGATCACAGTGAAAAGGCTAGACAATGAATTTTCAAGCTCTTAAATGGTATACGTTGAGTAGAGGGTTGAACACTGTTTTAATGTTGTTCCCTAAGGCGACCTTATCTCAAACTAGAACTCGTCGTCTTTGCGGGTCGTGCACAAATCGTACTGTTTCCAATGGAGTAACTACGTCATTGTATTTACCGACTTTCTGTGTTCGTGACTTGATAAACGGAACCTTGTAACGGATGGGATATTATAGTAAATGGTAAACCTGTTGGCGTGCACCGTTTCCTTTACACACACTGTTCCTTCCCCATCGAGCTTGAAGCGTGATCAATCATCACCCAAGTGCGAACACTTTCCCAACTGGGAATTCACATTGGGTTGTTTACATCATTATCGTGCGATGGCTTTTTGGTCCGTGAAATGTAGGCATATACACTAAAACAAAGCAGCTTGCATGTTTTTCAGTTTTTGATTTGTTTTGTTTTGTTTGTTAATTTGTTTGTTTATTTGTTTGTTTGTCTGTGTGTTTGTTTGTCTGTTTGTTTTTGTTTGTTTGTTTGTCTGTGTGTTTGTTTGTCTGTTTGTTTTTGTTTGTTTGTTTGTCTGTTTGTTTTTGTTTGTTTGATTGTTGGGGTGTTTGCGTGTTTGCGTGTTTGCTTGTTTGCTTGTTTGCTTGTTTGCTTGCTTGCTTGCTTGCTTGTTTGCTTGTTTGCTTGTTTGCTTGTTTGCTTGTTTGCTTGTTTGCTTGTTTGCTTGTTTGCTTGTTTGCTTGTTTGCTTGTTTGCTTGTTTGTTTGTTTGTTTGTTTGTTTGTTTGTTTGTTTGTTTGTTTGTTTGTTTGTTTGTTTGTTTGTTTGTTTGTTTGTTTGTTTGTTTGTTTGTTTGTTTGTTTGTTTGTTTGTTTGTTTGTTTGTTTGTTTGTTTGTTTGTTTGTTTGTTTGTTTGTTTGTTTGTTTGTTTGTTTGTTTGTTTGTTTGTTTGTTTGTTTGTTTGTTTGTTTGTTTGTTTGTTTGTTTGTTTGTTTGTTTGTTTGTTTGTTTGTTTGTTTGTTTGTTTGTTTGTTTGTTTGTTTGTTTGTTTGTTTGTTTGTTTGTTTGTTTGTTTGTTTGTTTGTTTGTTTGTTTGTTTGTTTGTTTGTTTGTTTGTTTGTTTGTTTGTTTGTTTGTTTGTTTGTTTGTTTGTTTGTTTGTTTGTTTGTTTGTTTGTTTGTTTGTTTGTTTGTTTGTTTGTTTGTTTGTTTGTTTGTTTGTTTTAGTTTTTGTTTGTTTTTTGTTTGTTTGTTTGTTTTAGTTTTTTGTTCTCGTCAGAGAACTCAAAGGCCATGAGATCTATGTGAGGAATGTTTGTTTCTCCAACTCTTCAGATAATAGTGTGATAAATATTACCAAAACTTATTGAAATGCTAACCAGGTAAGCAATAGTTTTATGCCTGAATGCACTGTTGCTTTTAGACGTTTTTCACCTAATGACTACTTTTGAATCAAATAGATTGCTTATTGCCCGATAAACGAAACAATTATCTTCCATTTTCCATTCTTACACTTTAAACATTGTTCGCCAGGCTTGTTTGTTTGGTTTTTTTTTTTTTTTTTTATTTTCATTTCTTAAACACTGAGAAACGTTTTTACATAATAGCGTGAGGCCCGTTAATTTGCCCTCATTTTGAAAGTAGAGTAGATTTTTGTTAATTTCGACTCCTCAGTCCAGTCACATATACGAAACCTGTTTACCCCGAAAGCCATCATTATTAGAGCGCTAATAGATTACGTGACTTTCTCACGGTTCGGTTTAAGTTGTCCATAAACGCTAAGTGCAATTAAATGGAAAATAAATTTACAAAGTATAGTCGTAGCTCATCAATTGGCCTACCTGAGCAATCATTAAAAAGTTACATTAAATCGTTGGCATTGAAAATAATCACTTAGCGTTTGACATACGTGAGTTGTTTTCTTCTTCTTCTTCTTTTTTTTACATCAATACTAGCCGCCTTACCTAAAAGTGCGCTCTACCAAAGAATATTAAAATGTCATTAATAAAATCGAAATATTAGAGCCAATTCAATCTCTGTAAAAGTGTCAGTTCACTAGCTTAGAGTCCCTGAGTCAAAGTGGGATGGGGGCAATATGCTCTAAAATTATTATGAAATCAGGCTCGCAACTTTTTCGAGAACTGCTCTTAAATATTTTAAACTTCATGAAAACAGATTCATTAAAGTCGACTGTGCGGCCACTATAAATGAAGCCTGGGACCCAATTTTTCAGAAACCTGTTTGTTATTTGTTTTCTTCTTTTGCCCACACGTACCTATAATTATGTTTATTCTTTAAAAGCGTAATTATTTAATTATTTAATAATTTTGTTGTAGGTATATTGCTTAATTCAATAATTGTATTGTTGTCCTCGTGTGTTCAGTTGCTTTTTTTTCTGTTTTGTTTCCTTTCAACTAACTTTCCTTTCATCTTTGTTTGACTCGATGTACAAAATATCTGCAGTTCAGCCCTTGGCTGTCATTGTGATATCTTTAATGAATAAACCAACAGTGAATGCATGAATGACTGAATAAATGTATAACCCGACCGTAAATGTGGCCCTCAACCCTTGTAGTACGTAAATGTAGGCCAGACCAAAAAGTAGCCCAATCGTCTACCTAAATGTAGCCCGATTTAGGTCTGGCCTACATATTGTAGGTACAATATTGGGGTTACATATAGGTCCAGCCTTTATATATAGGTACAAGTTTTTTGGGGCTACATTATGGCCCGAGGTGCAATTGGGTACAGTATGTGGGCTTCACCTTTAGGTCCGGGTTAATTTACGGCTACGGCTACATTTTTTTTTTTTTAGGGGGGGGGGGGGGCACGTTTGAAATATTCGA
The DNA here is from genome assembly GCA_911728455.2 of Marthasterias glacialis. Lineage (NCBI taxonomy): Eukaryota > Metazoa > Echinodermata > Asteroidea > Forcipulatida > Asteriidae > Marthasterias > Marthasterias glacialis. Next base: position 8,130,606 of record OU452228.1, read on the forward strand.
GAAAACAAACATTGTTAATAAGATATTTTACTGTACAAGAATACGTTTCTGTTCCACAGAGGGACAACCGAGAAAGCATTTGAGAATTAAAACTACAAAAAAAGGTACATGTCATTTTATCGTATTCTCAGATTTTGTATCAATATTTTATCTCTTCCCACCTCGCAGTCATCGGTGGTTTTAAGTTAAACATGAAATAGCCGTTGAGACATATCAAACAATAATGCTCCCGGACCTCATAAAAACTGGGAAAAATCTCGTTTAATTCTAGTTTAGCGTGCATCTTTTTGCATTCAGCATATCACGCGTCGCACTTTCATTTTTTCCTGACCCCCTGATTTGTTTCATCGAAAGACATAATTGCTAATAAATGTTGTTTTCGTGTTGCGTTTCGTGCTATGGGCGTCGATTTGACTTGTTGAAAATATAATTTGTCTATCCACGTAGAGCGGAAATGATAAACAATTGTGGGGGAGTCGGACAAAGGCTGTTAGGTACTCTGCTCACGGGGGTAAAAAACACTCCGGGCATGCAGTATTTTTCGGTAAAACAACTAGCCTTTTCTTTTATAAAATGATTACGCAGGATGGAAACAATTTGTTTAGTCACCTTACATTGATTTGTCGTTCTGAGCTGCTTGATTGAAAACAAAGCTGTTCTGTGTGTTTATTCTAATGATTATTTCCATTAATTTAATTTATTTTTCATTGTTTATATAGTATGTGTATAAACATATCGTGGTGTGCACGGGCACACAAATTACATTGCCCCAGCAGAAGGTCACAAGCAATAACATGGCTCTTTTGCAGAAAACAAAAGTATGGCATAACTGTTGCATATTTGTTGCCAGAATTACACTCAAGACATGTTTTTGCATTCCTCTGCGAGATTCAACTTTCCTTAATAACTTATAATAAAAAAAAGCGGGAAAACGACCAGACTTCCACACTCTGTTTTTCTTGAAGCTCAATTTTAGACAGTAATTGCCAACGACCTTTTGCCGGTCACACTTGCGTTTCGTTCTTTCTTCTGGACACACCGCGATGTCGGGGCATGTTTAAACCTGTCACATATGTTTTTGTTTTTCTTATTTAACCTTACACCAATTCCCACCCCCCCCCCCCCCCGAAGTATACTGCATCAGTTGTCTTTCTTTAGAGAGCAGTTTAAAAGTCTGTGGGTAATATTAAATGTTCAAAGAATATACAGTTAGCAAAATGTTCACCCCAAATGGATATTATTGTCACGTTTCCTTTTGATAAGCTAACGCATAGCTTAAGGTTTGTTACGACCAGCTGTATTTTTTCCCCTTCAATTTGTTGTTATTCAATTATGATTATCATCACACGTTACTAATTACAGAAAAAATAAACAAACCCATTGTAACGCATTGTCTAAACATAACCAGATGTTGGTTAGATATTTGTAAAACACTATACCTTTTGTTCTGTTTGTTTATTCAACTTTCTAAAAATGATCAACGTAATTTGTTTGACATTCTTGCGTTCACTGTTGCATATCACACCGTGTGTTGTGTAGTAAGGGTCAAGCTGATGAAATAAAGGGACAAATCGTTACATGGATATGTGCATTTAACAACTGTCAACTGTATTTCTAGTTTTAGTTTATGTGTTGGTTGGTTTTTAATGGATTCCGTGCATGCATAACCAAGGACGTATAAATGTATCAAAAACACCTTTCTTTTGCAACGTCACAGCGCGAGTTTTTTGCCAACTACGGAGAAACTACGGGGAGTCATCAATGCAAAGCAAAAACAGATGATCGCAGTTTGTAAAAGTGTTACACAAATATTCAAAAACTTTTTAAAATTTTGGAAACAAACCAACCAACAATGGGATCTATTTTTTATAAACAGAAAGTTTGCAACAACAACAAAAAGACTTGAACGTTTTGCTACATTTGGCCGTCCATGCCAACCAGCGCGGTTTGTTTATGAACAATAGATTGGTATGAATAGGGAAAACGTTTTGGAATAATTTGAATCTCAAACCGCGGCTTGGGATCTACAGCTCCTGCCCCGGGCTCCGTTGGGCTCACTCTGCTCCAAAATATGACGACGGCGCCCAAGCTGGTGCCCAAGCCCGAGCCATGGTTGGAAAAAGGTACCTGTATACCAAATATAAGCTGAAATAGGATTCCGTCTGAAATGCTTAAGCAACTCATAATATGGTCAGTCTCCGGCAACATTTAGTGTTTTTGCCAGGTTATTTTGCCACCCCCCCCCCGCCCCAAGACACTTTGTGTAGTCGGACCTGTGCCGCAATTCAGTTCTATTCCAAGAACAAAACCAGGCTGTTTGATGTTCTTATCAAAGACAAGTTATAGTCGGATTTGTTGACTTTTTGACCTCTGTAAACTACTTCATTTTATTGATGTAGGTTTTTAGGATGTTATCTTCGTGGAAGGGTTTTGCATACCGGTACGAAATTATATTCAAAGAACTGCACACACAAAAAAAAAAAAAAAAAGAAGAAGGGAAAAAAAACCGTATGTATATATATCGTACTACTTTATTTATTTATTTGATTAGATCTGTGGCCGTTTTAAATTCTGTAATTACCTTTGTTATCTCTTCAAATGATGTAGGTCCTTAAGAAGTAGCCGGGCTGCTTGTGCACTCGGAATAATATTCTAAAAGAATAAAAACGAAAAAAAACCAAAAAAAAAACAGTCCCACCCCCTGTATTTCTTATTCCTGTTTTTGAAGTTGCACGGAATTTGAAACGAGAAAGCTTGGTGACCCATTTATTACGGACGTATTATTATTATTATTATTATTATTATTATTATTATTATTATTATTATTATTATTATTATTATGATTATTATTATTATTTAGCTTCCCCTCTAGGGGAACCCCGGCCCCTCCACCAGGGAGAGAAAAATCGTGATTTGACTCTCTCCACAAAAGTTATCTCTATCCCGTCCAATGAATTTTAAATCGAATTACAGCCCCAACGGAACAGAAAAAGAAAAAAAAATAGAGAAATGAAAAATATCAGCTTGTCAAATGCAATTATAAAAATCCAACGAATCAAGGTAATCGAAAATCGATGTTTTAAAACATGAATGGTGTGTTCAGGCTATCTACGCGTCATCTTTCATCTACATACGCGGAAAATTGTTTAAACAATATGTTCTAGATTCTAACAGTAAACATATTGTTTGACTCAATGTCCAATAATTGTCTTTTTTCTCGTCTTTTCCCCCCGTCTTTTTCTTTCAGTTTCTCTTCTTCCGCTGGAGGTTGTTGAACACCCTCTAATTCTCCTCCGCAGTTTCAGATGTTTCGAAATTGAGTAAGTATCGAGCCATTTTTACATTTCGGAATAAAACGAAACTGCAAAGATACTTGGTAAAAAAAATAACTTGATGGGAAAATATGCTACAGCCTGCTGATAGAGAGGCGATCGTGCGCGTAATTCAAAACCTAAAGGTTACATCGATTTTAATTCACTTAACAATGACAGTTCTTATATTTTTAGCACAAAAACATATACTGCAGAGGAGTAGTAACAGAGAAATTAACTTTGATTTGCAGTTGTTGAGATTGCACACTATGAAGTGGAGATGGGTTGTTAATTAAACTGTCACTTCATTTACAATGATTTTTTTTTTATCATTTCACTGTGAGTTGTGTGCGTCACAGCGAAAGGGTAAAACTCGTTGGTCTTCGTCTTGAGCAGTACATGCCCCGGGCCGGTGGGAGGGGGGTAGCGGGCGTGGACGTTGTGGGAGGGAAATTAATTTTAGAAAATTTCCCCCAAAACTTTGTTGTGCTCCATAATTTCTATCAAATTTATCAACACCTGAACTGTGAAAAAAAGCCCCAGTTTAATCTTAGGGCAGCCATTGCTTGTCCATATCAGGTCAACATATTAAACTGAGGCAGGCGATTGGCAAAAAGTCTGATCCCTTTTTGATGTGATGTGAATCAGTATTCACTACTGTTACTGAGCAAAGGGAGCATGGCAAGATGGGGATAAAAGCTCACAATGCCATTCGTTATTAATTTCCTAGTCAGTTTCTAAATCACCATAATACAAATTTAAAAAAAAGATCTATCACTACCCCACAATACTTTCAATAGTTCTTTTTTATTACACATTTTTTTTAATGATGGTCATTAGTACAACATTACAATCAGATAGAGGCCAGAGTACTTTACCTTTCAGCCTCGGTTTGAATACACCCATTTGCATTGAGGAAAGACAAGAATACTGCATCATGATGAATCTCAATAATGTAGTATGAAGTGTTGTGGCTAAATTGTCTCAAATTATGGAAATTAATTTTGACTTCATCCGGCATTCCAACTAAGATCTGAACTTTCTACAATACGATAACGCACTTATTTACTTGCATCGTTCTTGTGCTCACGGGTCGCCTTATTACTACTCTGTAAAAAAAATAATAATACAACACCTTTAAAATTTGCTCTTTCTTTATCATAATTTCATTCCACTTGTTGCTTTGGCCCAAAGGCATCTGCAAATGCGAGCAAGCCCGTCAGCCATCGACATTGTTCATCCGTCCATCAAATCCCTATTAGTTCACATGAAGGTAAACTTTAAGCTCTGCTTGCTTCTATGGACGCTGCTGGCATAAATCTATTCTATATTTTACACCCAAATGCCTCTTGACAGTAAAAGAAAAGTAATATTTCCTGTGAGATTTCAGTTGAGATGTTCTTACCAAAGTCCCAGCAAACAACTATTGTTCCACCGTCAAACATTTTTTTGTCTACGGTGTACGACACCAGCGGCTGTTTTCCCCGCCAGCACACCTAATAACTGTTGCTAATTCAATTAACATATAAAGTTTTTGTTTGATGTTTCAGAATTCCAAGAATTGCTTGAAAAGTCTTTTTTTTAAAGAACAAAATGATTCTTCAGAAAAAAAATATATATACGTAACTTGAATTTATTGTACTTTTTGCTTTTATTGTTTGCATGTCATGTTTTACTGTATTCTGTGTTAAAGCCCCAGCTCAACATTGGTAAACTGACTGTAAATGCTTCCATTCTTTGCACAGATTAAGATATTTGTAATAAAACCAACCTGTGAAAATGTCAACTCATTTTGTTGTTTCATTTGCGAGAAAACGGTAAAAATTCATTCAGCATTTTTGTACGCATTCCTATAGGCAGCGTTTTCGTCTCACTGAGACAAAAATTAATTTGGGATCTTATTTTAGGCAGAAGTATTTCAGGCAGAAGTATTTCAAGGAAAGATTTCTACCATCATCTTTTATACCATGTAAGGTACATGTAAATCTGTGAACATTTATGGTTTTCTTCTTATCAATGTTGAGCTGGGGCTTACGCGCTCTGATGTCAGCTTTCTGACATAGGGCGCTGTCCAAAAATATATTATTATTTTTTATTACTGTTACTATTATTATAATTGTTCTCCTCTGATGTGTGTTCAAAGGGCAGGGAATCGACAATCCCACTTGCGACTGCACTTTTAGCCGAATTATCTTAAACAGTTCCATACTGAACCTCAGAAGTAAACATGCCTAAGTATATTATTTGTGTAACTTTGTTGCTAAAATAAAACAACCAACAAATTGTCTCCATAATTCAGCCTTTTATCACAAGCTTCCACTATTTGAATCAATAGACCGACTGCACGACCCGCGTCTCGTGACCTATTGTGTGTGTAAATGTAAACAAACACGTCCTCCTTAGGAAAGTGCAGTACGGTACATAAATGATTGTTGCATTTGTTTATTCGATTGAGGCTTTGCTTTCTCGATATCTGTGAAAATATTCCTGAGTTTGTACCAGAGACCTTCGAGTGGCTGAATAAGGCAAGTCAGGACAGTTCCAGCAAGTCTTGAAAATTGTCACAACATACAACTTTAATAAAATGGCTTAGTAACTGTGTTACTATTACCAAAAGCCGACTTTTGGTGTGACTCTGCCAGTCACGGCACGTATTTGCATGTAGTTTGCCATCAGCTGAAATGACGTAGTACCAACAATAGGTCACATGATGACATGTAAACAGTGGTCGCGCAATCGGTCTTTTAATTAATCACGGCTAATGAAGGTAGCCCATTTAAAAAGAAAAGACTTTGGTCGCGCGCCGCATCTGGGCGCGGTTCGTTCTCACGACACGGTGCGCATGCTCAAGGGAGTCAGTTTAACCATCATTCCCATAATTCCGTGCGATTGGAAACCAAGATGGCTGTCGCTCTGTGGTAATTTTCGGAATTCGTTGAAAATTCATTTTAAGTATTCTCATGTATTTGATGTTGCACCCCGGCAGAAACATACATAATTTGTTACGGTAAGGATACACTCGAATGCTAGTTTGAATGAAACGTTGAATTTTGGTGACTGAATTGCTCTATTTGTACAGTTGTTTATTTATCAAAATGTGTGCCCATTTTCCGGACAATTGTTATTTTCTGACTTGCAAGAGTTCAATTTTTTAAATTTTAGGTGGTGTTTTCCTTGTTTTATTATCTAATTAACATGGAATATATAACGTCTATATCTCAATTTACTGGCATATCTGCATATGGTGTGAGTAATGATTGTTTATTTAAACTTATCTTGGTAAGTTGCTGGTGGTGGACAACACCTGGAATTCTGGGTGGTTCATTTTCGTTTTTCACTTTTATTTCATTCACTTCAGGGTTAATTAAGACAAACCACTTAGAATTGAATTACCCCCAGAAATGAGTACTGCTATAGTGTCTCCATCCACACCCAGCTCAACAGATGGTGACATTGGTGCATTTGGTGGCATAGATCACGACGATAGAGGTGAGTTGTTTTGTGTTTGACATCTTAAATTCAATGCTCTTAATCCACTGCCAGCCAGGTAATGTATTCGTTAATTATTGACCTTTATAACCAAAAATGAGGTAAGATTGATGGAAAAATAGTCAATATTAAGTGGAGGTCGGATACAGAATCTTATTCTTGCATTTTCATTACCATGATAAGTGTATGTCTGTAAGTGTAATGTGTCGTGTCTGTACAATTTCAAGAGATGAAGTACAAGTAAAGTTTGAACCCTAACATCACCTTTTGTAAAATTTGGTCATCATCTGGTGGATGTTCGGTCTGAGTGAATGCCCCATGGCCTGCCTTTGCTGGTATACACCCGGTTACTCCTAGAACTATGGGTTCGTTCCGCTATCGTCTCCACGAACCTCATAGAGTGACATGTACAAAATCCTATTCGAAACTTTTTGGCCTTTACGTTTACATGGCTACAGTTCTTTTTTGAAATCAGACCTCGCCAAAATTAGGCTCTATGTGTTCTTTCATCTCTCATCGTCAGGAGCATTGTCTGATATGCGTCGAAAGAAAAAATTCATGTGGAAATGGACATCAACGGACCAAGACCCACCTATTGCAGATCCCTGGGTTATAATTTTGAGATACACGAGGCAGGCTTGATGTACCCTCCCCGGGGGGTCATAGGATTCGTAAAATTGATAGGTGTATAAGCGGCCTAATAAATAGATCTGCAATACTCGCAACTCCCTCCGATTCTAGATCCTACATTGTCTATCTACATGTAGCTTCACCTACAATGTAGGAGATCAGTGCGTTTGTTTGCAAAAATTTGCCCAACAATGTTTACTTTCATAATTGTGGCGAGTACAATAAAATGTACATCATACCAAAACTGGTCAGCCGGGCCACATTTGATTGTACTTGCCACAATGTGGACGAAAATAAAGGCCCCAAAACCTTGCACATTCTAATCTTATTCAAAGACCCATCAGTCTCCTGAGCGAAGCAAAACATGGGGCCAAGAATTGGAGGAATCCTGAGTAACGGGTGGGTTTTCTGGCGACGACCACCATGGGAAGAACCCTAGAAGAGGGTGGTACAGTTGACCATTTCTTGCGCTTGAGTGTTGATCGCGGTACACCGTGTGATTGTATGGTGTGCTAAAGTACATGTACAAATTAAAGAATCATTCGTTTGGTTGTCGCTCTGAATATGTACGTTTTCCTCAGTAGGCTCCATATTCTTTTGGTGTTTTTTTTCTGTGTGGTATTTAAATTTTATAGCATGTTAAGGGTTAAACCCTAACCAACTAGGACAATATGATCACACATAGCCCAAGTCCGACAATATCCTTCAGTCTGAGAGGGTAAAAAGACCATAAAGCCCTTCAAAATCCTTGTATATTTTATCCACATGACATAATTCCTTCGAAATCCTTTCAGCCCATGGTAATCTGTTAATTAAAGTTTAGCCAAATTGCATATGACCCAATTCCTACTATCACATTTTAGCAAAATCACATATGATCCTAATACTTCTAAATCCGTCTTCGTAAAATACAGCCATGTGTTTGTAACAGCCATGTGACTGTAATTCCTACTTACTCCTTCCTTACCAGAAACACACTATTACCAAAATCCTTCTGGATCCTTCTCTGCTGCAGTGGCCTAATACCCCATATCCTTCAAAATCCTTCTTTTTGAAGAAAAGGAAATTGAAGGTTCTTAGCATCAATGTTTGTTTTTTCCCAAAGTAGTTTATTTCCCTCCCAAACTGCCAGACCCCAGCTTTGATTGTAGGTTTGTCTTTATCTCTCCCCCACCAGGTGTGGTTTCACCGAGACCAATGAGCACAGACAGTAGCACTGGGGATCTAGCAATGCGTAGCACAAGTTTAGACTGCTCCCCTGATGACAGCGAGGATGCTGAAGAGAAGGCAAGACTTACTTGCCAAGTACTGGAGCTACAGAACACACTGGACGGTACGTTCATCAGCGATGCATTCACAAATAGTCACGTACTCAAATCCATCTTTGCCTTTATGCATGTATGAAGAACCCTTGCAGATGTACTGTAACTTTTGGAATATTAGCCGCCAGCAATATAAGCCGTAGCACCGGAAAATCTTTGAAAAAAATTGAAGATGTCGGAATATAAGATGCGCTGTTATAACCGCACTAGAAAAGCACCTGATTTTCATCTTCTTTTTTTTTTTTTAGATGTTTTTGACCTCTCTTTGCGTATTTTATCAGGTGGGACTGTTCATACAGTTTGGTTGGTTTCTCATTTTCTGGAATTTAATACACACACAAAAATGATATTAAAATATTTTGCAAGATTTGGGTTTGATTGCTTTGAAAACAGATTACTTTATGGACATCGTAGTGGAGTATATTGATCGTCATTTGGTTTTCAGAAACAAATGAAACAAAATTAAGTGGTTTGGGGCAGTGCTGTAGGACTCGAGACTGATCTTGGACTCGAGACCGGTCTCAGTCAGTTTGTTTTGTGTACTTGACTCGGACTCTGACTCGAACTCAACCCCATTGTACATGTACATCTAGGTGTGACATATTCCACTGTACGCTATGCCCACTTTACACAAACTGGCTCCACTGATTACCAGAAGCCCATAGGAGTTGCGCTGAGCTAATTTTGGAACTTGGCTTTTACATACGGACAAAAAGGGACTCGGTGGGGAGGACTCGGACTCAGACTTGACTAGAAGGGGACTCCGACTCAGACTCGGACTGAGACTTGACTAGAAAGGGACTCTGACTCAGACAAAAGGGAACTCAGACTCTGTGGGGAATACTCAGAGTCGGACTCGGATAACAAGGACTTGGATTCAAACAAAAGGGGCCTCAGACTTGGTGGGGAGGACTCCAACTTGACCAAAAGGGGACTCGGACTCAGACTAGGATTCTGACAAAAGGGGCCTCGGACTCTGTCATGTCTGTGGGGAGGACTCTGACCTGATCAGAAGGGGACTCGGATTTGGACACAAGGGGCCTCAGACTTGATGGAGAGAACTCAGACTTGATCAGAAGGGCACCACTAGAACTCAGACTTGGATTCAGACAAAAGAGGACTCAGATTTTGTGGGGATAACTTGGACTCGTACAGAAAGGGACTCAGGACTTGCACTCGGATTCAGACAAAAGGGGACTCGGGCTCTGTAGGGAGGGCTTGAACTCAGACTCGGATAACAAGGACTCAGACTCGGACAGAAGAGGATTCAGACAAAAGATGACTCAGACTCTATGGGAAGGACTTGGACTCGGACTCAGACAACAAGGACTCGGACTCAATCAAACTTACTTTGCAAATTGCTGTATAAGCCGTCCAGAATATAAGCCACAGAGCTCGTTGACTGCATGAAAATCAATTCATAAGCAGCGGCTAATATTCCCAAAATCACTGGAAAGTTTCTCAGGCCTTGATCTTTGTTATTAAAGAGGCACAGATATTTCCCCTGGTCAAAGGCACTCCGAGCCTCCTACTGTCTGACCATTCAATATTATCATTTTATTATTACCATCCACAGTGGTTTAAAGGCATTGCATACGTTTGGTAATTTGAGCCTACTGTTTGTTTCAAACCAATATAATTGTAGATATATACCATAAAACTAACCTGTGAAAGTTTCATTTCAAAAGGTAGTAGCGTTTTTGAGATTTCGGCGACAAACTAGAACGGTTATTTCACGCCGGAGAACGGTTAGTAAATAGTTTCGACATTTCATATTGTAGTTCGTTGAAAAAGTACTACCGCCCTCCTGTGGTCGTTATCTTAAAAATACCAATATGGGCCGTTTGAAATTGGTTCGTTCGGCCAGCCCGGGGGGTCCGTGTGCCAGCCGTGGCACGGCTTCGTGTAACCCGAAACGGGGTCACGAACTCTCCACTGTGGCTTGGCAGGTCTCATAACATTATGATAATATATGCAGCAGAGCCGACTGACCGCAAGCGGACGTGATGGAGTAAGCTACACCATGGAGCTCCATGGCTACACACACACACACATCATGTACATGTACATGTACATTGTACTGTGTTCTAGGTACCACATGTACAGTACGTATGAGTGTACTGTGGTGAAATTGTGAACTGAGAGTATCTAGGCCAATGTTGTCGCTCGGTAGCTTTTGTAATCGAAATGGACATGTAATAAACAACGCAGTGTCATGTATAGTAGGCCTACACATTGTGCTCACTGATGTTATCACCGAGGAAATCCAAGCTCAATCAAATCATTTGCTATGTACTGTTTGGTAAATAATCTTTGCCCATGCCCGACTTGTGGTTATCATGAAGCAATAAATCAGTTTATTGCTCCGTGCTAATATTTACAAGAATCATGTTGACTCCTTTTTGAATATGTTTCAAACCGAAAACAAACTTGACCCCCCCCCCTCCAATAAATAATCTATGGCTACGGGACGTAGCCCGTCGACCGGAGTAGTTACCGGCACAAAGGAAAATAGTAATCAACCCATCATGCGTACATCTGGCATGTTCCCCAGACGGAAGGATTTATGGCCCTTTTCGAATCCACGGCTTTGGCTTTGGATTCGGCTTCAGGGTCCGTCCTCTCGTCTGAAGCTGGCCCTGAGCGCGTTCGCAAAGCACGCGCAATTGTCATAACAACCGCGGGGCCAAGCTAGCCTGAGCCGAATCCGGAGCCGAAGCCGTGGTTTCGAAAAGGGCCTACGACCCCAGAGAAACACCTCGAAATAAATGCCCAAATGAAGGGTTCATTCACGGAAGTTCAGTACCAGTCTTGTGTGAATGGTTTATATCATGAGTTTAATTCCTACCTCCATGGTTATATAAACTGAGAAAGTCCCATAACTACTATGTCCAGGTTATGGGACAGATGATGGGTTTAACTGGATCAAAATGGTGTGATTTCTTTGTGTGGAAAACAAATGACTTTCATGTAGAAGGAACATTCATTGATGATAGACTATTCATAACTGGCGCGTTTTGTTTCCAGTACTTGCTGCCAGCTTTGTGTGATAACAAGTTGTAATTACTTGAAGATGCATCTCCTGATTTTATACCGAATTGATGGTTAAAAAAGACTGAAACATAAAATAGTTCTTGTCCTTTAGTCAAACTTTTCTTTTTTTTCCCCCTCTACACATTGTGGTTCCCGTTATCATTGAGTAATTCATTCTGGAGCTATTCATGGGCATTTCAGAGGACAATAATCTGAGCCACATACATTGTAAGTCCAAGGAGAGTGTTGTTTCTTTCACAAAAGTAGCCACAAAGTATATTGTGTAATGCATGTGAATTTTGTTTGCGTTCCTGAAAACCATTATTTATAAAAGAAAACAAAACAAAATCAATATACGGGTTTTTTAATTTTTTTTTAAACACACTGTTTATTGACATAAAAAAATGAAGAACCACATACAGTAATTGCTTTTGAGTGTGTCGCAGATCCTTCAAGAAACAATTAAGGAATCTAAAATGTCCACAGGGCTCGATAATTTACATGGTGCTACTGCAGAAACTAAGTCCTTTTTTTAGTATTTTGGGGTGCAATGGCATAATTAGTTTATTTTATAATACATGCACATTTTAGGTCAAAGTTTGTGCTGACCAGCACCTGTTTTAAATATGTAGGGGAAATGCCACAGAAAGCCATTTCTTGGAGAAGATACCGAGGTATGGTTCCTTCAATCTATGCCTGCTGTCACTCGTAAGAGTCATGTCACATGATGCAATTTACAGGCAACTGATTCTAGGCTGTCTCCAATAATGATGCAAACGGCCTTTTTTACAGGATTACTTCATAAAATGATGTTCAATGGTTCATGCATAAATATAAAATTATACACTTGACTGTTAGACTTCTACACTGACTTAGAATAATGGCCCTTGAAAATTTGTTACATTACAACAGACTGTCCACATTTGATTAACTGTACCAGCAAGGGAAATTGGTACGAGGCCATCAAACAGATGAAATTTCTTTACGAAAAGCTCACTCTACATGCACATAGAGTCTTGCAATGGTCTGCGTCTATTCAGTTTCTTCTTTGGAAAATTGACCACTTTCAGCAGTAAGGAATGGTGGAATAACCAAGCTACATTCAACAGGACAAAGCAGGTACTCTGTTACAAATCCCTTATCTACAATTACCTCTTCTCCAGATTCAAGTAAATTCAATATACAAGACTGCTTGGTGATCTCTTTGTCTGAAATTCCACCAGCATAGAGGTTACTTACAAATGTAACAAGGCCTCCTGCTCCTGGTGATATTCCAATAAGGCATTTAAATGTTTCATGACGTTTGTAATGCGAAAAAAATTCTGAATTTAAATTCAAACTTGACGGTGCTGGCACAAATAGTTCAGTACAGTCTAAAATAACACAAGATTTTGAAAACTGTTTGAAGGCATCTGGAATATGTCGGTCGACCATCTCTCTTGTTGGCCACAAAGGAATACTCCCAAGCACAGCACACAGAAAGTTAGCCCAAGTAATACTAAATCTGCTGACTGTTGAACTAGATATGCCAAATTTATCTCCTAAGTCCTCATCGAATGAACCTTATTTGACCTTATTCAGGAAAAGAAAAAAACTGGTCAATAAGTGGCAGTTCAGACCGAAAGCCAGCACGCATTGATGAACTTTCTCCTCTTTTTGAACACACCACTTGGCTCCATCGGGTCATCGTTGATGCATGAGGAAAAACAAAATTAAAAAATTCCATCAACAGTGTGTATGTTGGAAATGCCGTGTAAATCTATGCAGGATCTTTGGAATACCTTTCCGAAAAATGTCTTTCTGGACGGCATTGTTTATCAAGTTGCTTTCCAGTTGTTCAATTCGTTCCTGCGTGGCCTAAAAGTTTGTCTTCTACAGGGGATGTTATCCAGATAATCATGGTCCGGTAACTTGGTAATGCTTCTCCACACCACAGTCACTCTCCATGTTTCACAGCTGTTGCTGGACACCTGTTAATTGTAAAGAAATTTGTCAATATGACACATAATCTTGACAATTTTAATAATGAAACTTACCCGTACATTTATAGGATTTCAAGCTTTGCATTGTAGAGTAATGATAGCAAAGCTTTAAAAAAAAAATGGATCAGGAGGGACTTCATGTTATATCTTCATTTTCCCAGGTTTAGTAGCAACCACCCACTAACCCTTTTTTAAGGGGTGGGGTGGGGTGGGGGAGAGGCCTTAAAAAGTTGTACAATGCCAAACATACAATTTAGCTAGTGCTTTCAGCACAATGAAGATTTCGAATGAACAGATGCTTTGCATAACTAAGTTGTAAGTCAACACATCCCTAGAAAGAGTTAATTGTGTTCAGTTGATATAAATAAAATACTTACTCTCTGTTTCTTCTAAGTTGCCGCCTTTTAGGAGTTTCCACAGTCCAAGGAAAAATGCTTGGAGCATTTAAGAAGCCTTTTCCCAGTCATTGTGGTTTTTAAACTCATTTTCTTTAAAGTGAGTCGAACAAACATGTGTGCATCTTGTTATCTGAAATTCAAAACATCAAAAATAAAAACAAATTAAGAAAATCAGTAAAGCACCAAGAAAATCCCTGAAAGACCTTAGAATATTCAGAGTTAAAGACCTCCATTCATGTAACTTCTGAGGACATTATAATATAATTTATATAAAGACTATAACATAAGCAGTTTTGAGTTTGTCAGTTTAGTTCGTCCTTCGTCTATGCCCATGGTTCAATTCAAGATAAGAAGCAATTCAACATCATAAATTTACAAAATTGTCCAGTGAAATCAGGAAAACCCTCAGGGATTCCACCAGACTAATTAGTTGACAATGGTTGAGTCCTATAGTAGTATAACTTATTTGTACAGGCTTTTTATTGTACACTCGACTCCATGAGCCACATGTTCGTGCAGTCTGACCTTACTTAGAACATAGAAGAGAGCAGACATATGGAGTACACTTCCTTCTTCGACGGTATGCGTGCACTAACGTCTGAACGTTACTATACTCACTGTTTAGTAATACTTAGTAAATAAAATAGTATTTAGTAATAAGATAAGAGCGAGTTACAGCCTACTCTAGTTACGAAACGTACCTCCATGGTATGGTTTTAAATAAACATTTTTGACAATGAATGTCTGAGACTTACCTTGAAACTTCATCCAGGATCTGTGCGTATATTCCTTATCCATATCTTTCTCAGAGAGTTAAATTTTGGGAACATATGAAACGACAACTCATCCGTCAGGCACACAGCAATGTCAAAATGTGACATGTTTATGAATTACGTAATTCGTGCAATAGAGATCAGCAGTCAGTGGTGACCAAAGATTATACAGCGCCGTAGGCGCAAGATGGGGAACTGGGCCTTTATCTACTGTTGGAAAGTAAATTCGCATTGGTGTTGACTCGCTGTCATTTTTCCAAGACGGCGATTCCGTGTAAGGGCGATCGAACCAGGGGCGAACTGCCCATTCAGAGATCGATCGGCGAAAACGACCAATTAGGAATCAATTTACAAAGCAGTTAATCTTAGACACTTGAGGGCGTTAGTCAATTCGAACGTTCAAAATCTGAGAAGCGTTACCGCCAACAACGCTTCTCAGATTCAAATTTTTGGAGATAAAAAGTGATATATTTTTCCATAACGGCGGTACTTCGAATTGAACGTTTCTCAATATGCATTATACTATCCAAAGCAGCTGTACTTCTTACCAAGTAAGTTTTTATTGCCATAAATTTTCAGAGTCATTACCAAACGTATGCAATGCCTTTAAATGATAGATAATTGTGCCAGCCTGCAATATCATATCATGTGGTGAATGCATAGTACTACAGAGTACACACATGTACAAGTTTATGCATATAGTTTCAAATGGTTTTGTCATCCTGCTGGAAAAAAATACTGCCAAGAGTAGGAGGGTTAATGAGCCATATAAATTTTGAAGAGAGCAAGATGCTATTTTGTGTGTATTCTGTCTGACATCTGCTGAGTCCACCTGTAATGTACAATGTATTAACACTGCCACACATTATCACCGTGTACTCACTGTAACACGTATGTCATCTTGAAATTTTGCATGTTGGAGATATTAGTGTAATCGTAGGAGTACACCATATGAGTATCTCTTATTATTTTGAAAGAAACCAATCTACCTCTTCCAAATCAGAACTGAGATAATTACATTGTGTGCCCTCAAGATTAAACTCATTTCTATGAAAAATGGCTACAATTATTTTTTTGTCAACATATTTAGACTTGGTCTATGATTTTTGTTGATAGCAGATTTATGTATCATTGTACAGTATGTGTTGTTTATTTTGTATTGTTTGTTATTCATGCTTTGTTTGTATAACTTGATTTTAGAAGATCAAAATGCAGTATTTGGATAAGTGTCAAAAATAAAATTCATAAACTAACACTAGAGCCTCGACCCCCCCCCCCCCCTTCTCCAAATATTAGAAACTCCTATTCTATGATCATTCATTACCATCCTCAGGCCATCGGCCTCGATGACCTGCCGAGTTGACTAGGTGCCCCTACAGAAAAATTACACTGTCACTACCAACTTGGCCAGCATGCCCTTTTTGAGAAATACGCAATTTCTCTGATTTGTCCTGCCCCCCCCCCCCCCCCGCCCCCCTTTTTTTAAGTCGAGGCCTGCGTCCATTGAACTTGTTGAATGATTGAATAACTAACTAGTAACTTGCATTGTTGTGAGTGCATCTACACAGTGCAGTTCAGTGCACAGTTACAAGGGCCACCTTACACAACTTGTACAGTCCAGCGGTTTTGAATGGCTGGTCGAGGCGCTAGAATATGGTACCAAGAGTAGGAAGGTGTTTACATAATTTAACAATCTTTACTACACAGCGTCTCATCAATCTTACTATAATATTCTCAAATATTATTGCATAGGCTGACAATTTTCCCCTCCGTTTACTCTCTGCCCATCAGACTTGTCCACCAGAGTTGACAAAGTGAAGGAGGAGAACCTGAAGCTGAAGTCCGAGAACCAAGTCCTAGGGCAGTACATTGAGAATCTCATGTCTGCATCCAGCGTTTTCCAGTCCACGTCACCAAAAAGCAAGAAGAAGTGAGTAGTCGTTTCTTTGCTGTCCCAAGTCAGTGACTGAATTATTCAAAACAACATAACTAGGCTTCCATTCACTGGTGTTATACAAACCATACTGAATGAATATAGAACACGTGTACCTCTATTTCGATCTTGCATTTGACATCTTTAAGCATGTGTTATTGTTAGCTGTCAGATGGCTAGATGATTTATTTTTAATGATAACAGTGGATGTTGTTGTAGCGCCGGCATCTGCCAAATTATTAGATGGTCATGGCGCATGAACATTATTACCCGTCATTGGGTCAGTCACATGTATTCATTCCTTAAAAACCATCTCAGCTCCCTGGGGAGTATACAATTTCAAAGAACCCTCTCGGTTAGTCTGCTCTCGAAGGCACAGTAACATGCTCCCTCCTCGTTGTTCCGAGGACACTGGTGTCATTTTGATAACACTGCAGATTGATTTGTAATCTGTTGATCATCATTAAGAGACAGCGCTGAAATAATGTAGGCCTCGTGATAGGAGACAAATATGTAAGCTATTATGAAAAATAAATCGCCTATACCCTTTATAAAAGTGTTTTAAAAACTAGGTCTCCAAGTTTAATCTACATGTATGCATTGGTGGCAAGCATTTTTATTTCATGCCATTGTGCCTCTTACTCAAATGAAACACCAGGCCTCGATCTTGAGAAAAACGGGGGCAGGCCTTTCCTGGCCAAATCAGAGAAATTGTACAAGGGCATGCTGGCCAAGTTGGTAGTGACAGTGCAATTTTTGTGAAGGGCATGCTGGCCAACTCGACAGGGCATGAGGCCAATGGCCTCGGTTAAGATCAATAACACATGTGTACCATTTGATTTTTCATTTTGTTTAGCAGGTCTTTAGTCTTCTCCTAATTACTGGTGTTCTACTCACGGTTTTACTCTAGAGTGTTTCTAGAGTTAATGATAATCTTTATCAACATGTATTTCAATCAGACTATACCTTAAATGCAGATATTTACAAATTTCTTAATGCATTATAATGCTGTTGGTAACTTCTTTTTGCATCGTCTGAAATACATGTCCATGCCTTGTGTCATCAGACTTATGCTGTGTATTTATATCTGATACGTGTATTTATGATTGAAAATGTATGCTACAATGTGCTTTTTATTATGACTGCTGTGTTTGGTTTTTACCCACCATCATCAGTGAAGATTCAGTCACACATTGTTAGATGTATCTCTCCTGCATAATGTCATTCCTATACTTGTATTTCTTGCTGTTCTATCCTGTATACTTTCATTCCTGTATCAAAGTTATTGCCTCATTCATAAATTGCTCATGTATTCTTTCCCTCTGGTTGTTCCCATTCCTAGTCTGTCGATAACACATTGATTGCCTATTGTAGTATGGATTGATTGTCATATTGATTGCCTATTGATTAATTGCATATTGATTAATTGTCAGATTGATTGATTGTCAGATTGATTGCCTATTGATGGATTGCATATTGATTGATTGTCAGATTGATTGATTGTCAGATTGATTGCCTATTGATTGATTGCATATTGATTGATTTTCAGATTGATTATTGTTGAATGTGCTTTTGGTTTTGTTAACAATTCATTGATTTTGCAGAGACTCCCATTTAACCCAGTTGAGTGTACATTGTACATGTACATAAAATTTACACACTGAAAGCAGTGAAGGGATTTTATTTCTCTTCAAAGCTGAATTTATGGCTTGTATTTTACTCTATATTACCATACATTTATGCATATTTATTTCTCTAATTAGATTATAGTATTCATATAGCTGCCCCTTAGAAAATGTTTATACAAGATGCACAATATATTTTGTTCATGTCAGTATGTTGTTTTTAATAGTTAAGATTGTAGTTTAGGAGTACATTTGAAAATTTTTATGAAGTTTGCATAATAAGATAATAATAATAATAACAGCGATTTTTAACATAGCGCTTTATCTCTGGGCATCTCAAAGCGCTTATTTTTATTTTTTAAGTCATGACTTTATCAAGAACGTAGGAGACATTTGATAAATCTGTGTGTCTATTTCTGTACTACAGGTCTGGTAGCAAGGGAAAGAAAACAGAGAAGTGAGTCCTGCATCGTGTGTGTGTGTGTGTTCACTGTTCTTGCAGAGCAGTCCCAACCAACTGGAGAGGTGCCATGGGTAGAGCTGCCACGTCGTCAATAACACCAGTCGCATTCTAAGCGGAAAAAAAAATAAAAAAACGCATCGGTAATTCTGCTTTGTTCGAGTCACCACAAGGTAGAATTCTCGAGCGCAAATCTCTCTCCCCAGTTAGTTGGCAAATGCAAAAAAAAATACCGTTGTTTTTATTGAGAAAGTACCTAAATAAGTGCGTCATGGCGTCATGACGCATGTGACAATTATGCAAATGCGTACTAGCTTATTTGAATGTCTATTTAGCATAAATTGTGTGCTCCGACTGCTTACATTTTTTCGGGTGTGTGTGTTTTAAGGATGGAGGACAGAAAGGATGGGGATGGTACTGGCTGGGTCCGGTGTCGGTCAGTGAAAAAAAACAAAGAAACAATTTTCACAAGTCAAGAGAAAAGCTGTTAAATATTTGCATTAAAACCATATCTGTAGCAATCAGAAAGTCTGAAACCAGTGAGTGTAATATGCTGCTATCATGATAGTCACGTTGATGTACAATCGTATGGGTGTGTGTAGTGTTTAATACAGCGGCATCAATAAACTCATATGTGTTGCCTACTTCACACCACAAAAAAAAAGCATGTTAACAATTCCCAGTGAGGTTCAAAGTAACGGCTAGAGTAGATCAGGAAAAAAGTTTTGGATGAAAAAAAATCTAACATTTGATAAATCCCACTGGTCAACAGTGAGATCATTCACATCAATCCTCCGTAGTGTAACATTTCTTATCTTTCAATGTCTTGTTATCAAGAAGTGCTGATGCTCCCAGCGTATTAGTGGTTTAATGGAACATTGCCGTAAACTTAGACGACTTACAACCATGAATAGCCTGCATATAGCCCATTCTGTAGTGCATAATTCCTACAGCTCTAGAGTATAATTGCAATGTTGTATTATAAAACTGATCGATCTGTGTGTTTACCCATAGGAGGACTAATGTTCAATCCCAGTTTAAGTCTCTGTGCCGTCCCCCCCCCCCCCCCACCAGAATTAAACAAGTGTTTATGTCCACTGTTTTTGCTCTGTGCGTGTACATCAGTAGAAGGCCAACGATCCTAGTTGATTTCCATGTGCATAAGAAAATGCAGTGGAACTATTCCCATGATTTTCCTTTGAAAACTCTCACTGTCAATACTGTGGATATAATCTCGGTTGTAGATGCAAATTCCCTGTGGCTGTAACACAAACATCTAAAGAAATTCGCTCAAGTGTTTTGCAACAGCGTTAAGTAACAGAAGATCGACTTAGACGCTCTCCGAAAGATCAGACTCTAGATACATAAAAGCTCAAGGAAATGCTATGTGCATTAACCAGTTGCTGGCAATATTCTCTGGATGTGTTACTCATTAAACAAACCCTAGTACTGTTGTTCAGGCGGTCTCAGTCGATCCAACTGTCCCAATTGGGATAAGCGTCGACCCTGATTGGAACCCTATTCACCCAATGAAGGTACATCCCCTCCCCAATCAGGAACCCCCAGGGTGACAACAACAACTGTTGTACAATGCCCAGAACGGTCTCACATCTCAGAGTGAATGACGATCTGTCCGTTGTAGAGTACATTGTAGTGTAGTAGAAGTGACTTAAACGTATGTACAGTGTAGAAAAACCAAGTGCAGTAGTGTAGTGCACCTTTCGAGTCTGCAAGAATTTGAATCCCAATGCATGTTCACTTTTTTTTTTATTCGAATTTTGTTCCCACTAACATCTTAAAATTCATCGTTGTATTTTGACTTTGGAAAGATCTAACAGGGGCTCTTGAAAAACCATCAAATGTGAAAAGAACCTCTCAAATTTTTCTTGGTGAGCTTTTTTTTTGCAAGTATCGGTCGCCACAAATTGGCAGAAATTTTGTGTAACATTTATAGGAATCTTCGTAATGGGGGGGGGGGGGGGGGTGACACCTGTAAAATATTATTCATGTGAGATCTTAAGTAAGGGACAGACAAACAGAAAGATTTCAGGATAATCCCTTTACATACATTTCAAAAGCCTTCTGCTTGAAGCAGATTATAAGTTTTTTTATTGTCTGCTGCAGTCAACAAGACCTCAGCTTCATTGGGCAAGTTTTAAGGTTTACATATGAGACAGACTGCATGAAGTTAAGGGGTTAATAACTAAGAGACAGTAATCTCCTCCAGGGAGAAGCTGTACCGTGAGAAGAACTATAAGTGAGATAAATGATGACTTTTCCCAACAGAAATGTTCTGTTCACTTATTAAAAGAAAGATGAACAGAGCATACTGTTTGGAAAGGCAGGACTTATTTCAAATCGGATTCCTCTCAAAACCTTACTTCTGCTAAGAACAGATTTTGTTTTGAAAACCTGTGGGTCCAATTTCATAGAGCTGCTTAAGCAGAATAAGGTTACCAACCAAAATACCATGTCACAGGTACCTCTTGTGACTGGTATCCTGCTTATGTTTGCTTAGCAGAAAATTGTTAAGCAGTATTGTGTGCTGAAGCAGCTTTATGAATTGTTCAGTAAATTGCTGTAAATTGATCTTCGTCATTTCATGTGTTTATGCCATTTCCCGACAATACGCAAAACGGGCATCGTACCGACTGCATCGTTGCTCAGAACACATCCATGAAAACCAGCAATGAAATGAAAAGCAATTATTTTTATTATTGTTGTTTTTATTTTATTTTGTTTATTTACTTTTCAATACAATTCGCCCACCACAAGGCCAAAAAGGCCACTCGAGGTGTGGGCTACTTTTTGAAGGGATAAAAATCTGCCCCAGTGCGCAGAAACAAGACATGGCGAGATATAAATGCAAAGTCTCTTCACAGTACAGCTAAGAACATGGAGGGGTAAATGATTCCGTTGCGAGACAAACATAACTGCCTCTTCCTCTATTAATGCCACCTCATCATGCCACTTTATCATGTTAGCAAACCGTACATCAACATAGCTTTTTTTTTATTTTATTTTTTTAATTTGAGTGGGGTGGGGGGGGGGCCTCAAAAAAGGATTTAAAAAATATTAATGTTTCTGAAAATCAGTGGATTCCTATTATTATTATTTTCTTTGTCGGTAATGGACCACAATTTTTTTTACCCAATATTTGTATATGTTGTTGTGCAATAATTTGACTTTGATAGTAGTATTATTTTATCTGTACATTGTTATCAATAGTAATAAGAAAGTTAATGAATTCCAAGTGTTTGAATTTCTAATTTCTAACGTAAGTAATTTTGGGTCTGTGCAGGGTTTAACCAAAGGGGTTTTGCATCAGTTACTGCCTTACTTCACCCAGAAGTGTTCAAGGGATCCAAACTGGTTATTGTAATATTGTATCTGTTACCCCTTGATTCAGACGTGCCAGCTTTCAGAGGCTGATGATTCAATGTGCCAAATACATCTACTTGCAGAAACACTTTTAAAAAAAAACCAGATTGTGGAGTTGTTAATTCTGCTCTCTTATTAACATTACCAGCTATTGGAGAACTTTTTTTTCTTTTTTTCTGGAGTTGTTTTTCTGGACATGTTTCTTGCCACCTTGAAAAGTTAAGGTTTATGGTGCTCCTCATCCAAACCATCTGAGTATCGTTCCCTTGTCACTCGATATGATTAATCTCACATGGCTGGCCACATTGTAGAAGGTTCACGAACCAATGGAGCCCCAACCCTTGGCCTTGCAATTCTTTTCACAGAGAGTCTTGCAATTCTTTTCATGGAGAGTCTTGCAATTCTTTTCACGGGGAGTCTTGCAATTTGCCCAATGAAGGGGAACTTGAGGAAGAAAACGTAAATGTAGCTGTCTGAGGGGGTACTTGGGTGGAGACGAGGGATACGGTTCCCCTTCAAGTCTAAGACATGCCGATAAGTTTTGTTTTAGCATTCTCTCGTTTCCCGTTTTGTTATCTCAAGTGAATAACAATATGCAAACAATAGTGAGGATAAGTCACGTGACAATTTCATTGATTTTTAAGAACTGATCATGTATAGTAATATTAGCATGTGTTAATCTGGACAAATTTCTGACAGCCCTCTCTGGTGACAAGTGAAACAACTTTTTTATTAGAATGTAAATTTGAGCGGCAGTTGATATTAAAACGTTTTCAGATGTTTTCCTCAAGATGGATAGTCAGACAAATAAACAATCATCAATTTAAAATCGTTATGAGTATTTTGGGAGGAACAAGAAGTGTACGCCTCACATGCAACAAATTCATCCCTTTGTATAGTGCTGGTTCATAAATCACAAAACAACCCTTACAAATTCAGTCAAACTACTTGTATATTCATTTAGGGAAGTACCCAGGAAACTTTTTTGCTGCAGTTTATTTATCTTCAACCTTCATTGATTTATATATTTAATAGTTTGTTTTTGTATAATATATAAAAAAATAAAAAAAAATAGAACAGCCATCTAGCATTCTGTAGACAACTTTTTTTTATTCAATGCTTCCTATTTTAAATGAAAATCCCTCCTCAGACTTAGTTACAAAATCAAACCCAAGCAAGACCCAATCTTCATGTACATTGTATACCTAATTTTATAATCACCTCAGTCTGGTGTTTACACTACTGAAAAGTATTGATTTTTGTAAATAGCTCAGTTAAAAAAAAAATAAGTGAAGTTTTACATTAATATAATCAGTCACATAGTGATTATGTTAATTTCTTGTTTACTTTTGTTTATGTTGTCCATTATGGATATATATCCATCGTAATTTACCCAAACAACACGGTGACTAAGCAAACTGTCATTTAGTGGAGTAATTAATTTATGTGACTTGATGCTTCTGACCAGTTTAAAAAAAAAAAATGAAAAGAAGAACAATTGAATGACAAACTACTTTCACGGTCTTAATTTTTAGCCCATGTTTTTTTTTTTTTTTTTTTGGTTCCTGTCGTACTCTGGAAAGCACAGAGTGTACGTTGATTTTCACACATCAATGTAAGGTTAGCAATCAAAATAATATAATATCTGTTAAAAAGTGATCCTAATGTGTTGTACTACTGCCTTTACATTATAAATATTACTTGTACTAACTGCATACCACACCGGGGCCCAATGTCCTGACTCTGCTTACCGCAGAATTCTGCGCTTACAGCTCATAGATGCATATGCCTTACAGCACACCGTAAGTGCAGATTCGTGCTTAGCATTCCGATAATAATTTGGTAACTTTCTAAATAACAGGTTACTTGATGGAGCTGTTACATGCTGAGCATGTGCACCATGTTGAGTTTCAGTTTACAACCAAAGCATTACATTCCGGCGATAGGTAGAACTGTGTGTTTATCACAATTTCACAAAACTGTTAAGCAGAAAGTTATTTGCTGAGCAAGAATTAGCAGGGACCCAACACCAAGAGGTGTACGTTACATGATAACTTGGCTGGTCGTCCACTTCTGATGAGCACTGTCTTTTCACTTCTTAGTATTAATCTCCACGAAGCTGTTTAGCAGAATTTTCTTTGCTGAGCGAAAACACTAGCAGGGAATCAACAACGAGATGTACATTACATGGTGTCTTGGCAGGTAGCCCGCTTTTTGCTCAGCAATATTTTGTCTGTGCTTAGTTGCTCAAGAGCTCTCTGAAACATGTTTTTCTGAATAAATTTCCTGAGGGTTGATCTATGATTCATCAGCTGAAGAAATGATTATTTCATGATTCTAAAGAGAAACCTGCAAATATACTGCCCTTATAAATTATTTCGCTTTAATCCCTCAATATCTAAATAATTCACTGTGTGTTAAATGTAGAGATAAGCAAAACATCTCCTGTAAAAAAAATAATAATGTAGAGAGTCTTTATTGAAAGTAGGCCTTCATGTTTAACTCTATAAAAATATATCTTCATTTTATAAGGTGTTTTTTTTTCCCCTAAGTCTTGCCATAATCATGCAAGTAATGACGATGTCAACAAATAAATTGTGGCTGTGAATGAATAAAACAAAAATCAATGTAAAATAAACATGTATGTTTTTAGGAGTGCCGCATTTCATTGTCCAATCTCAAATCCCCCAGTCTCCTTTCCAAATTGATGGCAGATACAGAGTTTGTTGACAGCCAAAGGAAGAATATACAACTCTTCTTTGAGACCCTTCTTTTGTAATAATTTCCACGGAGTTGAATAACCCATTTGGAAACCATTCATCAGCTGCACTGTATGTAATATTGTATATGGTGTCGCAGAATCATCTGTGTACTTTGTAGATAGATGCATTCACTACACGCTATCATATTACAAGCTACAGTTTATCTAGCATTCAAAGCCATAGTATTGAATGTTCAGGTGGAATTAGTGTTGTTTTTGAACCCCCATGCAGTTCCAACATCCTTCCATATCCAATTGCCAAAGTAAAGGATTCAGGACTGGGACCGGTGGGCCAAAAATAACAATTGCTTTATCACAGGGTCGGGCATTTCATTCTCCAAGTCCAAACAATTTGGCGTGGAGTGACATAGGACAGGAGGATGTGGGAGGTTATTGGAGGGTTGAGGTCACATGAATGTCAGTTTTTCTCCCATGAAATTGATGATAGGTTCTGTTCCACATTTAAGTTCATTGTCCAATTCCAGTTTTTCAACAAACTTAATCAACTGAAAGACATGAAATGGAGAGGGGAAACAAAATTTAGTTACTCCATCTTTTTTTTTTTTAGATATTGATTTATTCCTCTGTTTCGATGAAGACATTGACTGAATACAGTCCTATATTATTTCAAAAACACCATTGACCAACCAATAAATTAGATCATAGTAGCAGGTCTGTGATTTTTTCCTTATTTTTTCCTCAACTTGGGGATTGTTTCCAACAGTGGCATAGCCAAGTGGGGGCCTGGGGTGTGGGCACGTGACCCCCACAAATTCCCAGTGCCCCTCCCCCGCTCCCATAACAAAAATGTTGATTCATGTAATTCATAAAAAAAAAACATGGTACAGTACCTGGGCCCCGCTACTGAAAAGCAATGCCCCCCTGTGCCCAATGGAAAAAAATCCTGGCTACGTCGCCGGTTGCCCAATCTTGCCTTTTCTCCAAGTTTGATTGTTTTATGGAAAAGTCAAGAGATTCAGGAGTCATCCAGTCGATGGGAAGATCCATGCCAAAGACAGACTTTAAAGGATTTTTTTTGTCTTCGTTGAATTACACCTGTAGAAAAAGTCTTTTCAAACCATCCTCCCAACACCAAGTCAAGAGGCAATATACTCGCCTATTTCTGTCTTTCTTCTACGTCTCATTTTATTACGGTTCATGGTGGAAGAGTAGTTACAATTCAATCGTACCCATCACTGAAATTTAAGAATCAAATTATCGATTCACATTTGATATTAAATTAACCTTTCCCATGCACCTCCGCTCAATCAGTGTTTCTTGTAATTTCAGACGCAGTTAACCTATGACTTATAGTTAGCTTCTTACAATAACATATGCTGTGTTGTCCCGGGTGATTTTGTCACGTTGTGTAACTAACATCCGAAATAAAACACCTTTGTTTCTCTTCAAGGTGTTGAATATCGATAACTTAATTGCTCTGATAGGATCATCAATTCCAAAGCGTAAATCCAGCTTTAATAAACATAATAATATATAAGATATAATAACATAAAGATATTTTGATACCATTTATGCCAGCCAGTACCCCCCCCTCCCCCCCCCCCCCCCCCCCGGAGAGGTTAAGGGGCCAAGGCATGTCCCATGTCCATCACAATCAGTCAGTGTTTAGTGTAATCCTCAACTCAACCTTAGATCTCTGATCAAATGGGTCAGCATTATGCTTAACCCCAACTCTCTCTCTCTCGAGTGATTTACTAGGATCCATCCTTCACTCTAACAAAATCCAACACCAATGGTAACTCAACACCCAAATATTCCATGTAATGCAAAGTACTAGTGCAGTCCTCAGTCCAACAGAATCAAAGAAAACATGCAGTTGGATATTGGAGGCTTAAAGAATAGTTGGTTTTGGCTGAAGAGAACTGATTCTATCAAACTCGAGTAAAAACAGGTTTTCTCGGGAATTTAAAGGTAAACTGTAGTAAAGGTTTATAAGAATATACCAAAATATGTGTTATGCTTGCTAGTACATGTACATGTATGGTTGGTTTTTGCTGTGCATTACTGAATCCATCAAACTCTGGCAAACAAAGGGGAAGTTTTCTCTGGAATTTGGGGTGTACAGTAATCCAGACTGATGTGAAGATGCTAAACTATGATTCCAAATATGCATTAATTATGATCTTAAGTTTGGTTGGTCTTGGCTGTGCAGTCATGAATCCATCAAACTCGGGCAAACCAAGGGAAACAATTTGTTTCTGGAATTTGGGGTGTACAGCAATCCAGAGTAAAAAATATGAATAGACTGTGTGCAGACTTTGTGCAAGCGTTGACATTGTATAAGGATCAGTCTCTTGTTTATTGAAGATTTCAAAATGTACAGGCTTTAAGACTACATGTATGTAGTTCAAATGCAGACTTCCCTCCACTTTAGTGAAATTAAAGCTTTGCCCCATATACAATAACTGATTATGACCTACATTTATGATATAAAAGAAATATGCCACTGTTCTCTATCAAAACTCTATGGGGGAAAAAACAAAAAAATCTAGAGTTGAAAACAATTTCTGCAACCACTGGATGGGGGAAAAAAGAGGGCCCAACAAGATCTGTCCAAAATTGAAGTTGGGTAGTATAAAAAACCAGTAAAGATCTAATCAATATGGATAATCCACTCAACATTGATGATTAGTGACTAGTGAAATGGGCCAGGATTTTGTTTTATTTTAGAAAGTCCATGGAAAATTTGTTTCCTTTTACGCAAATCATCAACGAATCAATAACACAAATCAATAGATAGTCCTAAATAGAGGCCATCTTTATGGGCAACTTGGGTTTTGGCTTTGAGTCGCGTCGAGTATTCCGACATTTCCACGCAGCCAAGTGGTTCATCGACAAATCATGCAAGGAATTTAGCAAAACTCCCGCATGCCACATGCGGCATTTACAGGCCTTGATCTTAACTGAGGCCACCGAGGCTTTTGGCCTCATGCCCTGTCGAGTTAGCCTACATCCCCTGCAGAAAAATTGCACTGTCACTACCAATTGGCTATCATGCCCTTGTACAATTTCCCTGATTTAGCCAGCAAATGCCTGTCCCCTTTTTGCTTAAGATACATAATTGCGCATTAAAAAAAGACTTTTTACACTGTGTGACGTCAAGTGGGAACTATATGTATGTTAGAAAAACTAAAGCACAAGTTGCACTAAAGCACAAGTTGCACAAGAAAAACTCTTAACAGATGATGCTCCAATGGATTGACAATTACACGATGAAATGAAGTTGTTACAGAAAAAACAGATTCCTTCAACAAAAATGGTTGAAATCTATGAGCAATTCAAAGTGGAGTCGTTGATACGAGGCTATACCAGAAACATTATTCTGTGGTAATTCATTTGGAGCTGATTAGGTCACATGCAACAAACCACAAGCGTATGTTTTTAAAACAAATGAAAAGTACAAAAGATTAATGGTAACTTCTTTAGAGTTCAAAACTTTTCTACAAAAAATACTGTACAAGTATTTACAGTGTTTATCTTACAGTTGCGTTAGAGACTTTTGCTTTAGGAACAATGAATGACTGTTTAATATAGGAACCAAATTGATTTCTTAGTTATAGCAGATAAAATAATTTCCTCATGGATACGCCTACCAAGTGAGGGCAGCAAACATTCTTTAGTGAAGTATTTTTTAATTTTTTTTTAAACCAGTGTTGGCTACGTTATGTCAGTATAGCTGTTTGCTTTCAACATGGGGCTTCATTAGCTGGACAGAGTCCAGGCCCTAGCCAGAGCCAAAGATTTTGTTAAAGAAAAAAAAAAGACCCACAGTAGTTTTATCGCTCATTTGTGCATTCACAAAATGCCATTTGTATTCCCCGAGACCAAAGACCTGTCAAACTACCATGAGCTTGATATCCATGCACTATACAGGTTGTCATATTTGGGCCAGTTGGCAACACAAAGCTGCACAATAATTGTTGAGTCGTACATAATCTGCGTTGGTTGCAGGAAACATAATAAACAGTTCTCCGCCTACTCTTGGTTAACATTTTCCAGCAAGTTGACCAACCACTTGAAACAGGTTGTGTATGATCACCACATGGTATCATACTGCAGGCTGAAGTAGTTCATCTATCACTCAAAACCACAGTCTGACAGTAGATGATTTTGAGTGGTTAAACAGTGGTTAGGCTAGCCAAGATGATTGCTGCATAGGGCAGGCATGGGATTTTCTCAGGATTTTGTCCCGATTTCAGGATTTTTTGAGAATCTCCTTGAGCCTTCAAATTTTCTTGAAAGAAGTAAAGCAGTCACCAAAAGGGAGAAAGAAGTAGTCGACACTGTGTGCAAACCTGCAGTGTTGTATTTCTGGTGGTGCCCAGAAACTTGTCGTTCCTGTCTGCTCTAGAGTCTCGGAAAATCAAATGCTGCTTTTTGATCGAAACAGTTTTTCACAAAAAGGTGAAATTAAAGACGGTCTTATTCCACATGGGTGCTGGTCTTAGCAATACGCTGATAATACGCCGTTGTTGGACTGAGTTGAGTTCATGGACCAGACGGTATTGCGTTAGTACACTCTGTACTGGTAAAATGTCATGACAGTGTTGGAGATGTTCCAATTGATAATCAGCGATATCGCAAACATGCCCAGCAGTACCAGAGAGGGTGGGTAGAGAAGAACCACTGTACGTCTCAGGAACGGTAAAGCTGTTGTGAAAATCGAAATATAGATTCAAATTCGACAGTGCATAAAAGATGGGAAGAAAATAGTTTTTACTTAGAAACTAAAGTTAAGGGAAATGAACTGAAACATGTGATTGTATATGAATATTTCCTTTAATGTCTGTGACCATGTATGAGAGCAAACAATCATGCACTCATATTTGAGGATTGCAATATATACATGTGTGAATGAAACAGAAGTAAACTTTAAAGACCAGTTTTCATCTGTGCTTCAAATATCAGATTCATTCAAGTCGACATAGAAAATAATGTATCTCTACTCAATACCAGTCCACACGTGAGGACCACTTCATGTGAAAACAAAAGTCTAACTTTGCAGTTGATTTAGCTAGGTGCTGTCCTGTATCAACAAAGGTCTGCCAACCTGTGGGCGTACAAACACCCTAGTCTCTTGATAATACTGGTTTTCCTGGACCCATAGTTGATTTGGAATGCAGTATAAAGAAGTGTTGCACAGTGTGGTACTGGTACCGATGTGCGCTTAAACTTACCACTGTATCCCAGAAAGGTGACATAGATGTAGTATGTGATTGCAATCAGCCACAAGGTGTTGCCGATCAGTGTGGAAAGGAAGTTGTCATAACCAATTACAGCTGTTCACAAGAGTAAACAAGAATGTCATAAACAATGGAGATCTAATATAATCTTTATAACGAGCACTTTGATTTCCAAGAATCATCATATGTTTAAGACCATGTAGCTGGTGATATACTTACGAATATACAGAATGAGCTGAACTACGTGTAGTATAATGAGAACAGGGAAGAAGGCGTTCAGGTGTACATCAAATGCAAACCCCCACTCCACGTCCTGCGAGTTTGTCCCTGCGGATCGCAGATACTTGTTGGCAACAAGCCTGTAATAGAGTAAAGAATGTTTAGATTGAAAATTCATGGTCCAAACAAAACAAAATTCCACAGTTGTTAAAACAATCATCAAATAAATGTAAAGTGTTTTCCGAATAGTTACAAGTTTCCATTAGCTTTTTTCTGCTTCAAAAAATCTGACAGTCATCTTTCAGGAAAGTTGCTCTACACAAACGTATATTTAACTGGATTGGATTAGATTTTAAAGTTTGTTGAGAAATAACAACAAACCCAGAATATGTAGGTCCTTGCATTTTTACAAAGAGTTTACTTAAAATGCAATTGCATATTACATGTCACTTGAAGCTAATGGATGATAGAGTTAAACATGGCTCTGTGATTATATGATAAACTGACTTGGCTAACTGATGAAGGTAAACAAAGCCTGTCGCTGGGTTTTGATGGATGCGAAGTTGTGTAACGCTTACCAAAGAACAGTTGCAATCAGTAGTCCAACACCTATGCAGTCCACAAATACTACCCACAGGAGAAACTTGAAGAAGCCTATGAACCCAAGCCTTAACACTATGGCAAATCCAACTGATGAGGCTGGAGGAAATACAATGGTCAATAATAGCAGTTACTCATCGTCATGACAACTGTTTGGCTTCATTTCAGAAACTTTGCCAAGTTACTCCTCAAAAAGAACACATATCAACATTACTTCACCTTTGTTTAACCCTCCTACTTTCTGACCATTTAGTCTCATCCACTTTGGTTTTGAATGATAGACAAACTATGCAAGCCTGTAATGATATCATGTGGTGATTGCATCTACACAGTGCCCACATAAACACTGTTAGTTCTGTGCACACTTGTGCCCCCATAAACAACTTGTTCACACAAATGGTTTCAAATAGTTGGTCAACTCAGTGGAAAATGTTACCAAGAGGGTTAATAACACATGCAGACTAAAACAAGCAAAACTCAAACTATGTAAACAACTCTAAGGAATTTTGATAAATGTAGAAAAGATTGTTTGTTTCGGATGTTACGTGTATCGTTAGTCAGATCAAAGTAATGTCAACCCATACTTAGTCAGATTTGGGTCAAATTTTTAATAATCAACCGTTATGGAAAAAGAATTCTTACCGCATAAGCAGATGCTGAGAAGAACCAGAAAGGCAGGGTCATCTCTTGCCCACTGATTCTTAGTTTCTGTTAAATGGAAGAGAAAAAAAAAAACCAACAACAATCGATAGGAATATTAAGAAACATGCAAAAAAAACAAAAAAAAACATACATGTATACGCAAGCTGTTTTAAAAGTTCAATTGAGTTATTTCTTGATATCTCTTGCATCATTTATATTGTAAGACTCGCTTCAAAATGACTTGATCACTTTAAAACATTGATTATTTTAAACTTTTACTCTTGCAGTAATAAAAACACACTTTGAAAATCAAAGGGCTGTGTTTTTGGTCTACTTACGCTTCCTGTACTGGAAATTTCGGTATCTGAAATGAAGATTTAAAAAAAAACATAATTTAGTATTATGTAAACTAAACATTTTTGTTTAAATGCCGAAAAAGGACGCCACTCTTTAAAAGAGTCTTGTAAGTTTATTTGATGATATCTTTTAAAATCTAGATGTATAAAGGTTGCAACCTTCTACTTCCACTTC
The DNA here is from genome assembly GCA_911728455.2 of Marthasterias glacialis. Lineage (NCBI taxonomy): Eukaryota > Metazoa > Echinodermata > Asteroidea > Forcipulatida > Asteriidae > Marthasterias > Marthasterias glacialis. Next base: position 8,162,900 of record OU452228.1, read on the forward strand.
TACTTCATTACTCAGCAGAATCCTCAAGTAAGTGTCTTGCTCAAGGACACAAGTGCCGGGATCAAGACTCGAACGCACATTGTGATGACTCAGCCACCAGAACTTGAATTCGGTGTACTAGATCGCTCAGCCAGGACATGCCCCTATTAAGCCTGTTAACCGTGTGTCTTTGGCTTGTGATCGTCCAATATCCTTCAAAATACTGGCCTCTATGGTAACTCAACACCCGAATGTTTGGACTTTATATGCCTGTTCCAATGATAAGGAACTGTTACTTAAATACAGTCTCCTATCCTTCAAAGTCAGACGATTTCCTGGGTAACATGTACCCGTTTCTTCATTTTAAACTTACACTTTCTGTGGAGCAACAAGGAGGTATATCATTTGCCACAAAGCAAACTCAAAGTCCATCTGTCGAAACATCAGAATTCTCCGCATGAATTTGCGGCGTTTTGCCTGCGCTGTATGTCTGCTGTCAAGCATGGGGTTGGGGCTGGTGGGTCGTGACCCATTGGGACTTGTCGGGGGCGAGCTTTTGGAAATGATGACAGATGACAACATCTTTTAGTGTATTTCTTGATTAACTGACTCAGATCTGCAAAGAATAATAAATGGCTTTACTGAAACAAGTTATGGTACAACATGTTTACTGATGTTAAATAATAACATAGTCAAAGGTTGACTTGTCAGCAGAGACGATTTATTTTTGTTACAAAGATATTTTCATTGGGGATAGCCCTCTGATTCACTCATGATCAGATGGTTACAATCATTGCTAGTAAAGGTTGAGTTTGCCCTACCAAAGTACCAGAGTTGGTGAAATTTGTTCATGGATTATGGATATTTTGCCATAGTCAGAATGTTGCAATGAGCATGGTCAGATATACCATACTACTTGTAGTTTTACTGCTCATGTGTGTGTGTGTGAGGTTAATATGATCATAATATAAAGCGCATTGAAACATTATTGTAAAATGCAATATAACTAAGAACTAGGGAGTAGGGATTATTATTATTATCATACATTTAACACTTAAAATTTAAATGTTTGACGAGGTGATAGTTTAAATTATGAAAAGGGACACAATCATGTTACTGACAATCTAAAATCTGAATCTGAATCACAGTTGGCACATCCATCAGGAAACATCACACCAACTTGTTGAATGTTGGTTAGTTATGGCAGTGGAGCAGGGTCGTGTATTATAAACAGAAACAAAAAACAGAAGAAAAACACATTTTGGGAACAGAGAACAGGCTACTTTTTACTGGAGAGTTTTTGTCAACAAAACAAATAAAAAATAATAAAATATCAATAAAATCTTCTAAAAACAGTCTTCTTTTTATTTAGAATTAAATATTAACATTGGTTGAGATAATTGTCATTAACTTCATCCCATTCTCCATTGGCGTTTCCTCTGGCCCTGCACTAGTACTTATCACGAAATAGGTGCAATGCGATACCAATGGAATATAGAGTAACGCAAAACTCACCAAACTACCGCCAAAATAGTCTCCTTTTATCTGTGTCTTCACTTGAAAGGAATGCAATTCAAGTCAGCTGTGGTACATGTATACGCCTACACTTCTAGACAGTTTACATATTGTTTTTGAAGAATCATATTTTGGGGTAAAAAATGTCCCGATTTGGGTTATTATGATAGGTGTAGTTCGTGTGTACGTATTTCTCGTGTACGTGTAGTTCGAACTTTTTGCCCGTGGACTCAACCTCGTCCGCTAAATGTAAATTTCAATATCCGCATTAGATCTTAAAATGTCTAAAACTAACATTTAGTATCAAACTTATTATTGTAACGTTTATTTTATATATTTTATTATAATTAAGTGAATTATTGTATAAAATTATGTAAATAATCCACTGTAATAAAATAACATTAAGATTTCAAGATGGCCGCGCCCTGGGATAGACGGTGACAAACAGCGCAGTACATATGTGCACAGTTATGTGTTGATTAGAAATTTTCCTTTTTTTTTTAGTGAAACGCGCAAGTGATTTTCATCAAAAAATGCCGAAATACTTTGAAGATAAGGAAGAGTCGAAAAGACCTTGCGCTGGTGTTCGAGAGGACCTCAAGGCTTGTCTTCTGGAGAGTGATTGCGTCAGAATTGTAAGTCTCCGGCTTAAGTAACTCTGCTTACTTAAAGTTAAAAAGTTTAATAATTAATGATTAATTTATAAGTTAAAAAAATAATTAATAATACTTATAACTTGCCTGTATAACGATATTTACCTATTCCTTTTCCAGTAACAACTGTGGCGCTGTGCCTGTAGCTGTACTTTTGTTTTTGTTTTGTTTTTGTTTTTTTCAATTTTGATTAAAAAAGGGGTGGAATTACAGTGCCCCACACTGGGTCCATGTTTCTTTCTCCATGTGACAATGTATGATTGATAGGTCTAGCCTACCCTACAATAATATTATAATCAAATAGCATAGATACTTCTATCTAAATTCTACGTTGTAAATTATTCATTTGAAGCTTAAATTTAAAAGTTGCTCATCAGATCCATGACTTGAACATGGTCTTTGCTTTCAGTCCAGTTAGTCATTCCCATTTTAGATCCTTTAACAAAAAAATAATATAAAATAGACCCAGTAATTGGGGCGCTGTACTCCTTTTTTAAAGATTTTGACATTATCGATCGTACTAGCACCCCAGGGAGACCTTGGAGAAGATTAACTACGTTTTGCTACGATTTTCCGCACAAAATTGCCCAAAATGACAACAAAGACATGACAACATAGCTGGGAAATTGCCTACTGGCATCTCAAGATATCAAAGATGAAATGATAGGCATTTAATTGTACTCAAGATCATTTCCTGTCCTCCAAATCGATGTTTTGGGGGGACTAAAACCTTGCAGCATATCACGGTTCAGGAGTGATTTTCGCACTTGCGTCTTATCATTGACTGTTTTTTTACATTTCAAAAGACATGTAAACACTCCGCGGATAGCCTGTTCGCTGATGCCCTGAGTTACATATTGTTTTACGCAGTCAGCGCAGGATTCCAGCTGTGCTAAGAACCAATCGCTGATTTGTGAATCATCTCCAAGGTCTCCCTGGGGCGCTAGTTGTAGTACGACCGATAATGTCAAATCTTTACAAAAAAGGAGTACAGCGCCCCAGTTACTGGGTCTAATTATATAATAAAAAGTGTTAAAATACACTATTTTAAAAACAGAAGTAGTTCCGATAAAATTACAGTTAGACTTGAAATTAGCCCCTTACAGACTGTACAAAGCCTTGGCTCAAACATGTCTCTAATGTGGATATTGTTGTCAGGGGTCGATTTATATTTTGAGTAAAAAAAAAACATTTTCAAAACGTTTTATTGTGTTTATACAGGATAAGAAAACACCCAAAGAGTGTCTACAAAAAGGAGAAAAAGTTGACAACCACTGCCGGGCACTTCAGGTGTCTTTCTTTGAATGCAAACGGTCTCTGGTGAGTAGCACATCTTTTCATTTGACTAATTTCTTTCAATACTTAAAATAGAGACAACGAAAGTACACATTTCTTGTTCTGTGTTTTAAACAGCCCTCAATTTTGTTTTTCAGTTGGACACAAGGACGAGGTTTAGAGGAAGGAAAGGTTACTGAACGATCAACAGCTGTTTGCAAGATGTTTGAATTGACTTTTGGACAATAATTCTACCAACTGTGGCAAAGCATCAAGGTGTCGTGTGGCCAACCAGAAGAGACCACTGAGTGGTGTCGATTGGGAGAGAGTACATGTAGATACAGTGTGTTGATATTGGTCAACCTATGGTTGACTGGGACCAATTTGCTCTTCTGAATCCATCATCACAGCTCATGTGGAGTGCACTCAGAAGATCCAGTCAGTTTGGCAATGTGTCCAGATTGTCATGACATGTTAGCGACAAGAGTACTTCAAAACTTTATTTGTACAAATCAAAAGTTGTTTTTTCTTTAAAAAATATCACTGAATTATTTGATTATGCAAGGCTGTCCTGATAGCCAACTTCTGTTAAGTATGTTTTGTATTATTAATTTTCTTGTGAGGGGGAGGAATGTACATTGAATACATTTGTATATTTTCCAAAATGCCTAAACTGTATTGCAAAGTTTACCTTGCAGACTTGTGCTATCCCTTTTTAATTTTTTTAATTTAATTTTATTTAAATAAAGAGTTCAACAAATAGGCACCAAGTATGCGGTACTTTTTGCCATTCATCAGGTGTGTAGGATTCCTTGTTGGTCAGTTATGTGTCAGTTAAAGAGAAGTTTATGAGAAGTGGCATGTGAGTGAGTCTGCTTAAGACATGATAACTCATATTCAGGTCTTTAACTGCTTGCATATTTCGTCTTACTTTAAAGGGACGCGTTGCCTTCAAATGTTCCTAAACTTTTGCTGTTTGGAATTGCTCCTTATCCCTCTTAAGAGTTGTTCATGCAATAAAACACCCTACATTGGGTCGTAATTAGTAAGTAGTGATTTAAAAAACATAAATTTGCCTCTCAGCAATACAACTGCGGAACCACACTCTACATGGAAACATACGGTCCGCCATTTTGTGGAGTCAAACATTTGGTTCTACAAAATGGCGGACCGTGTTCTGTCACGAAATGAAACAAAAACCACACAATTTTAAAGGGATACTTATGTGAATCATGTTATTATACTTTTAAAATATCTTTCCAACCATATTCATTTCATAATAAATGCTTGTTATGGCCCTAAAGCGCCCAATCCGAAGGAACGTGTCCCTTTAAAAATTCATTTATACCTGGCTGAGACATGAAAGTTTCAAACTCAAAAGAAAAGCTCCTACATCGTTGTTAAACGAAATTTCTGAAAATTCTGGATCAGAAATTGAACTGCATTGTAGATGAAATTCTTGAATAAGTCCATAATAAATGAAATGTAATGAAGGCAATAAACCTGTTTCTGTATGTTCTATTTTCTACATCACAACGTCGTTGTATATCTACCATTTTCAAATAAAACCAAAGATGAGAAACAATCGTATTCGACACCAGCAAGCAGCCCTACGTGAAGCACGTGAATTTGTGAAGATCATTTTTTTATAAGGCAAATTAAAACATGTAAATATATTATGTCAGAAGGGAATTGATTGTTTTTTGGTATTTAGAGTGGCTGGAAGAGCGCCCGCTGTTGGTCAGTAAGAGGCATGATTGGGTTTTTCAAAATCAACTCTGAGCAATGAGGACTGTACTGTAAAGCAGTAACAATGTGATAGTTGAATCGTATACTAAAAACCCATGAACTAAAATCCATCATTGTACATTTTATGTCATTCAAGTTGACTGAGAGATTGAAGATTATCTTGCTCGTTATTAAAATAAAACGATAATTATAATAACAACAATAACAGATGTAGATTGAATTGATTAGCGGTGTAAATAATTTTGAACCATTTCAAAACTCATATTTTTTCAGGGTTGGATGTGCAGTGTATGGTCAATAATTATTGGAATGGGTGATAAGATATTGGCCTTTTGATACAGCTATTATTTAGATTTGCGATACAGCTGCGGTTCCCTGAATGACGTCACCGTGGTGATTGTCAAATTTGTTAACTTCTTCGGAACGTGTATGGTCAAGGATTGGAGTGGGTGGTGAAGGCCTGGCATTTGTGATACATTGGTATAATGATTTTCGATACAACTGCGACTTCCATCCGCCCCTCCCTAAAGAGGACGAAGTTCGGTGAACTTTTCAGTTCAATTTTATTCGGATCGTTGGTGGCGCGACTGCTACCAGCCTGGTACCACTAATCCCTATTAATACTGTACAATAGAGATCAGTGCCTGGTACGGACTGTCACCATTGTGAAAAAGTAAACAAAGTTGAAACCGATCGAAAAGGCCACCAATGCATTAATTAGTCTTGAAATGGGTCATAGAATCTAGATGTGTTTTTTTGTTGTTGTTTTGTTTTTGTTTTTTTACATCACTACTTCGTCATATGGCAAGATTCCACCTCTTTCATCCAGAATTCAAAACATAATAACCAGATCAAAACAATACTAAAATGCCACCCAAAGATCCGTGATACTTGATGTAAACTCAGTCGTTTGTCATCCTGTAACATTTATAATTCAAGCATTCCCTGTTGGTTCGTTTTTGATCATACAAAAACGACAGTCCTTTCTCGGCGGTGTGATGAAGTACACAATAATATACAATAAACACTTCCACTCTAAAAGAGCTAGCAAGTCTTATGGAACTCTACCTTTCCTCAGAAATAGTGCTTTCGGTTTGAAAATCATCAAGACTCAGAATTCATGAAGCGGTTTTTTTTTCCTGACAGAAGTTGAACACTATGTGTTTACACAATGTACACAATAGTACAAACTCATTTTGTAGATCCGGTGTGGACGGAGGTTCTGTCCCCCGAAGATTCTGTCTCCCATACGGCGAATTGTGTGGAGGATTTTGTGTGACAACGCCCTCTTTTGTTTTAACTTCATCAGCCCATGTTACCGTAAATGGGGAAATACATAACCGGTGGACAAAACACCCCTAGACACCGGTTTCTCTTTTAGTCTGTTTGGGGTTGTACTCTTATAGGCTTCCCACCTCTTGGGCAATCTCTCGGTCGGTGTGTTTGTAAAGTATGTGTACCGAGGCTGTTCGTGGAAACGGGATGGTGACTTTGCGTTTCTGTAAACCCTTCTCATAGGCCCAGTGCTTATGTTTTACGTCATTGGTTAATGGGGCTTAAATTGTTCGAAAAACCCTGAGGGCATCTGTTTGTACGGGGTAATGTGTCATTGACTAACTTGGGTCACAAACTTTTAGGTTATTGGGCGTTGTATACATGGTGTCATGCTCAGATTACAATAACCTGCTAAGCTTGCCAAAAATTTGCGTTTGCCTAACAATAAATTGTATGAACCAGTTCAAAATCAATATATGCATCACGCTGGTTTTCACCTGGTAATCTGTTTGTACAAGCAGAACTCTTCATTGCTTAGCTATTTGTTATGTTCTTATGGGTGCACCAAACTAAAAAAAAAAAAAAAAAAAATCCAAGCTCAACTAATGCTAAATGCTAAAAATACAACCCCCCAAAAAATAAAATCATTATTTTAAAGTTTCCCAGCATCTGGAAATCAAATAAACAAAATTTGCTGACAACTAAACTTCCTCCGTCTTTGAAATGTTTTGTTGGGTTAGCCGTTGAATTTTTGAGCTATCCTCATCAGAAAACACCCCTGAACGAGTAAACCGGCCAGACTCTATCTTGGAATGAGCGCCAAATGCCTGTGCGCAAAATGGGGAAATTTTTCCCGGGGACTTTATGTACCCGAAGGGCACCAGGTTAAAAGGTAACACCCATGCACAGGTCAAGTATTGGACAACTTTTGACAATCCGTAAACGCCATGCCCTTCAAGTCTTTGAGTTACAGAAAAAGTTGTTGGTTTACAAATTTACTCATGAGCCCTGGCGCATGATTTTCTCACTGTTTAGTGTGGTGTACCATAACAGTTCATTGTGATTGGTTGTCAAGTTGTTTGGTTATCATAGCAACGCATGTTAGAGCAGGTAGCTTTTGACGTCATGTCTTGTGTTTGCTTCAACGAGGCTGTACCTCAAAGCTATAAAAAACACGAAATATATATTTTCATATTTTTTTTCATGAAAATAACTAGAATAAATATAAAAAAAATTGTTGCCCATAGGGAAAGAGAAAGCTCCTAAATAATCCAAACTGAAAGACTGATAAACAGTAAACACTACATGAATGTCTAAGAGGGCGTGCCGAGGTAAAGACTGTTTGCTAAGCCGCTGGATGCATTCTCGGTCTACCTGCGTGTTTGCTCTTACTTTGAGACTTAGCCTAAAGGCAACATCGGATAACTCATTTCTCATTCTTGAGATGGCGCTTGAACCAAAATAGAAGAGCGTTACGTCATTTTTGTTTGAACTGTCTTATAGACAAATAATGTGACGCAGTTTAGGAAGGGAAAGCTGTTTAAAAGAAAGCGAGAGCGTCCATGCTTTGTCATTTGAGCAACTCGTAGGATTTGGGATTGACAGCATCTGGAAAGTCCGAAAGATGTAAGTTTTTTTTTCTGTCTCACGTTTTCACTGGTTTAATTTAATAAAGGTCAATAATTGTGCCTTTTTAGCCTTAGCGAACTTTTTTTATGAACCGATTAAGTAGTAACTATTGAGAAAGTTTGCTAAAATTTTGATGTTCTTCTTTATCGAGTTTTCATCTCGCTGTGTCCCCTTTTTGTTTGGTAAAGAGTACCGGATGAAGTATGAAATAATAGAGCATGTTTACCTTCACATAACTGTAACAGTTTTGTGAAAGAGTTTTCCAAATGGCAACTACGGCATGCTTGTTGGTTGTAATGTTGAAAGTTTTTGGTTCGTTTGTTTGTTTTTCGTTTTTGCCCCTTTCGTTTTTTTTTTCGACTACATTGATTTTCAATGCAAGTACCAGCCCGTGCTTTAAAACTAAACCTAAAAAGGATTTGTTTACCAAAGAGATACAAATCTCCAAACCTCACCAAATTTTGTAGAGAAAGCATGCAGCTTTCCTATTAGGGGGTCTATATAGATAGGTTAGCAGAGTTGTGATATTTTGTCATTTTCAATCGTATTGCAGTGATAACAATGGGATTGTCAAGGAAGACACTGTTGGTGCTTGGCATCTGTTGCCTCGTCGGAATTGCACTATCTTGTCCCAATGATTGGAAACCCGAGCACGGAGATGACGAAGACCGCCCAAGGCCAGGGGATGATGAAGACCGCCCACGTCCCGGGGATGACGACGAAGACCGCCCAAGGCCCGGAGTCACCGAGAGACCAGGGGAAGGCATGAGCGATCGCCCTGACGATGGCCGTACACCACCAGTTGATCGCCCTGACGATGGCCGTACACCACCAGTTGATCGCCCTGACGATGGCCGGACCCCACCACCAGATGATCGACCAGTCGATGGTGGCGAAACCGAAGCACCCCGCCCCGATGAACCCCGCCCCGATGATTCTTAAAAATCCAGCATGAACATGAAACGAGAACAGTCACCTTCTTCTTCAGTTTCCGCATTCTCCAGGCGCCTCATACACACTCAGAATATATCTCACTGACGCTGCAGAATGAAGCTACAGAATATCTCATTGAAGCTACAGAATATCTCACTGAAGCTACAGAATATCTTACTGCAGCTACAGAATCAAGTGGACATTCAACATAACGAACAAGCAGCTAGACTATCAAAGTCTCAGAATACGGTTTACATTCACGGGTAATTTGCGGGAGAACCCGCTGGGTTTCTTTAAAGAAAATACATGACCTTGTATGCTGTTCCTGCTCTGAAGGAGGGGTGCAATTAATGTTGGGAAAACTAAATGTAAATTTAGTGTAAACGCATTCAATATGAATTAAGACGATTAACCCTCTACTTAAAACTACATCTTTTAGAACAAGATACATTAATTGTTAAAATATATATTTTGGTAACCGTTCATTTGCAGTCCTATGGGTTCAATCTCAAGAACTGTTATATTCAGTAGTATAACTTGAAAATGTGTGCGTCATGTTGCTATGATCTTGGAAAATATAATTAGAGCGTGCATGTTTTAAGAGATTTGAGATTGTCTGGTTCTTTTTGGATGTGCAATGGTTCTTTGAAGTCAAGACATTCTTCTTCTGCTGAGGAAAATCTGTATTAATTTTTATAGAAATGGTAAATTACACATTCTATTGAACACTATTCGTTTGAGAAATGGGCTTGCGACCAGTGTTGAGAACTGTTCTTTTTGTGGCGTGACGAGGCCAGTGATTAGTGTGTCGGACTCAAGCTCCGGTGGCTGAGTCATCGTAGTGTGGGTTCGAGTCCCGGTCATGACGCTTGTGTCCTTGAGCAAGACACTTAACCAAAATTGCTCCGTAAAAGTTGGGGAGGTATAGAGCCTTTGCTCTACCAGCCAGGCTTCTGATAGATGATACCTAAGCCTACATCCTTACGGACTGTAAAGGGGGTTACCCTGTTTCAGCCCCAGGAGTAGGTGGCAACGGCCCCTGGATAAAACAGTTGATTTGTAGCCCACACCTTGAGTGGCTTATGGCCTTGTGTGTCTGGCGACTTCCATAAAAAAAATTAAATAAAATAAAAAAATACGGATTTTAATGTTCTATACAAGTACTTCAAACTTCAAGAGAATTGGATGATGGGAATTTAAGCCAGCAAAATAAATCCCAATTACTATCGGTATACCAGCTGAGACTAAGTCCATAGTACACAAGCCATGGAGTTTCCACATGATACCAGCTGTACAAACAGTAAATGACTGACACACAAGGAACTAGCCCCAAAATGACGAAAAGAGCGATATAATAGTTGCATCACCTTCAAACTATGTATAATGATGGAAGTTTTGAATTTCAAAAAGATCTTTCGTGAATCTGCAAATGCGCATAGTCTAACCTCTTGTAGAGCAACCCCTCCCAACATATCCATCACACACTCGAATCGATGTTTTAAACATTGAGTAAAGCGATGTGAAATGAAATTGGGTTTTACGTCTGGCACTCTGTCAGTTTTTGTAGAGTTTGTTATTTACAATAATCTGCTTTAACGCATGTCCTTGGGTAGGAGACTTGAGCAGTTTTGAAGCCATCTAAAAGATAATGAATTATTCATATAGCTCAGGTATTGACTGCGTACCATGCGAACGCAGGGATGTAAACTACGCAAAGAGGCGTGTCTTCCATGTTTTAAAGGATGTTCAGGAATTGATTTCGCTCATACATATTCATCTCCGCGGAACCAAATCCATTCTAGTGTTGTAACCAAACGATTTGAAAGAGTAGATAAGGTGGCACGTAATAGAGCATCCCTTTCACTTGAGAACTTCTCCTCAACTACGATCGGAACCCTTTTCTGTTTTGAAAACAATCATGTGAGTATATCTTCGGTATATGTATGTTTGACTGTCTTAAGACTAAAAATGCAGGGTTGTAACTGTTAATCTTTTGACTGAAATATGCTTTCACATGTGACACTACTGAATGAATGTTTGTCTACATGAACGACCCAGTGGTTATGTTAGAACGTGATGCTGGAACCAACACTTTACCAGGGAGTGGCGTGTGCCCTGCTCCTTCAAAATAAATCTGACGCGGCCCACCTCGCTGCTTTCAGTGACTTGCCTTGTGCATTTTCTCCCCGTATACAAACCACGTCGCTGCAAATAGTTGCCATAATTTCAATTCAGTACGACATTTATTTACTGCACATTGACATCCTCAATGACAGAACATAAATATATCAGGAAGGTTGCAACAGTTTTTTAAGCAGAAATAGGTACAACATGTTTACAGTAATGTATGCATATAATTAGTTTACATCAAGAGTACGTGAATTGACTGTAAACAAAAAAAAACATTTGTCAACGTGTGAGGGAAAGGTGAAGAATAGCTTGTGTACCTTTCCCTAGAATGACATAAGTTGTTTTTTCCTTTTGTGTCATTGATGAGGGTTTTTTTTTCAACGACTCTGTATCAAGAACTCACATACCTGGATATTCATGTCAAATATAATCAACTTTAGATGTAGATGCCCTGGTGGGAATCGTGGCGTGTTGTTTCGTGGGAACGTTGCATTCTTGTCATCAGTTTGTATAGGCCGCGTAAATTTGGCCACCTCGCCGGGGGGGGGGGGGGGGCACACACTGCCAGGGAGCCGATTCATACGAAGTGTTATACTTTGCTGGCTTTGCACGACTAGCTATGAACCAGTCCAAACATGACACTAGTAAAATATTAGTTGTGCAAATGATACAGGCATGGAGGCCTATCAGGATGATTTTTGTTTTGTTTTTAAATAAAAACTAAAAAGCTATGACATAAAAGACAGACAAAATAGATAAATAACAACAATCAGTTCATTAACTCAGTCAAAATTACTGTTAGTTTTAATGGATATAGGCAATTCTCGAAGCTCTATTATCCGGAGACGCTTTTTTTAAGAATTAATGGGAAACAAGAAAAACGAAAATGCTTTTTACATAAACTTTTACATACATTTCCAGATCATTAGAGTGGTCAATGATGGGAGTTTACGGTAAGACAGTTCTGATGCTTGTCATCGTCTGCCTCATCGGGGCTGCATTGTCCTGTCCATCCAAAGGACGCAAGGGTAAGGAGCAGAAACCAAAGCCCAGTGGAGATGAAGACGATCGCCCCATGCCCGATGAAGGAAATGATGACGATCGCCCCATGCCCGATGAAGGAGATGAAGGCGATCGCCCCATGCCCGGTGAAGGAGATGAAGACGATCGCCCCATGCCCGATGAAGGAAATGAAGACGATCGCCCCATGCCCGATGAAGGAGATGAAGGTGAACGCCCCATGCCTGGTGAAGGAGATGAAGGTGATCGCTCCATGCCCGGTGAAGGAGATGAAGGTGATCGCCCAAAGCCTGAGTGAATTACCATACGTGAAGAGTAAACATGTAGACTGATACAGTAAACTCCACTTGGCCTCACACTATTCACTTTATGCACACTTTGCTCGACACCATTGGAATGGAAACGTGAATTACAACTTAAACCCTATCTTTTGTCTTGATAGTTTTAATCTATTCTTAATGTTTGGTCCCTGATTAACTGGCATATAATAACAAATCTGACTCTTTCAATTAAAAAGAATGGCAGATTAATTTATAAGAATGATAAAAACATAAATCAAAAGAGAACATCATGAATGCACATACTCAAAACGATTTACCTAAAATTGATTAATAAAAAAATATGACTTAATACAAAAAAGGGATGTCTTTTGTCAAATATCTTTAAATGCGTCCGAAAAGAAAGAAAAAAAAAACGTGTCAGAAAAGAAATTCTGTAAGCGTTTCATCAGTTAATTTCTTAGTTGTTGGCGTCATGTTTATTCAAATAGATCGATCGCACGACCAATGTTTACATGACACCACGTGACCTGTTGTGGGTACGCGTCATCTGAGCTGATGGCAAACTACGTGCAAATACATGCCGTGACCGACAGAGTCACACTAAACGTCGGCTTTTGGTAATAATAACACGATTTCTAAGCCATTTTATTAAAGTTGTATGTTGTGACATTAATATTAATCACATTACTGTTTTATAAACTACCAGTATTCTACTACAAAAGAGGTTTATTTTGAGTTATGCACGACCGGCGTCGGACGACTATGTAGCCATCCGCCTGTTATTTTGTTTGTAATGTAGGCCTAAATCACTGTAAAAAGGGTAAAGAACGTTGGAAAAGTGAGCATTTATCAATAGCCTTGCGAAATTTCAAATAGGCAAAGCAATTTCTCCGGATGTTTCACATTCAAAACTTTGAAATTCTTGTGTTGAAAAGTGTGTGATCGCGGTCGTCTAGCCTAAATGTTCCGTCATGCACTAGTACACATCGTGCACATTTATACGATACTTGTACACTTTCCAAGACCTGCTGGAACTGTCCTTACTGGCTTTATTCAGCCACTCGAATGTCTGTGGTACAAACATCTCCGTAAATATGCATATTCTCAATCTCATAGAAAGGAAAACTGATGATGTAATGATTCAATATTAATGAATATCCATCAAGAAATAGGGTAGCCCGTCTGGGTGTTGGACAGTGAGTTCTCCGCTCGCAGATCCTTCAGTATGTGTTACGCAATGAAATAACAGTGTAGCTGACACACGAGACAACAAAAGAGTGCTCTCAAACGGAGACACTTGTACCGGGTACCTATTGTACGTGTTACAAGGTTAGGTTCCTGGAAGACAATTGGTACCCCCCCCCCCCCATTTTCCCCCTACTTTCCCCTCTTTCTTTCTTATTTTCGTCAATCTTGCGTGTCCAACCGTGTGGACAAATCTTTTGGAAGGAGTGTTGGCTCTCAGAAGAGCCGTTGGTTTGTTCTCGACCGTCTTTAAACCAATTCGTTTTAAAAATGCGTCATAGTCTTTGCTCACCATCTTTTGTCTTTTGTACATAATTATACTGTGATCAACTGTCGTGTTGCCTGCCTGCAATAGTAATAATGAATACCGATCCTCGTTATACCAAAACGGGGTTAGGCTACTGTGGCTCTTCAAGCCTCAATTTGGGTTTCATTCGTTTGAATGGATGGAATAACAAAATGGCTGCAAATGTCGGACTTTGCTTCCCAAATCCATGAATCTTACACCTTGTCCAAACTGATGGCTTCACCATTGGCTATGGCTGAAAAGTTACCCCAACGTTGCCCCTGCAGCCAACGGCCCCAGGCGTAGCCGAAGTCAATCGATTCACTTGACAATCTGACTTTTTTCCCTTGTGAAATATACTGACATCTCAGCCTAACCTGTGAAGTACACTTTATGTTTAACAAACAGCAAGACAAAATGATTGCCACTCAAACAGACGGTGAATTCCATTGGTTTTTACGTTTATTATCCCGATTTAGTCACGTTTTATGTCACTGCTTTCACGAGTTAAAACGATTATTAAGTATAAAAAAAAAAGATTTACCATTGGAAACCACAAATACATATTTCACAAAGTATAAGTATAAATAATCCACAATGGATGACAGACTGTTGGTTTATACAAGTCATAGAGGTACGGGTCTTGTTAAAAAATAGATTCGCGAAATGGCAAATCCTTTTCCCAAATGTATTAATTGTCGTCGTTAACGCCTTACAACATGAAAGGTCTCATGGAAAAATATACAATTTGGATCGGTCATTTACATTCATTAAAAACATTCACTTTAAGTTATGGGTAATACGTGTCGTCTTCTTTTGAGAAGATAAGGAGTTGAAGCAGCGGGAAGGTGTAGTGGGGAGGGGTGATGGGGTATTTATCAAGCAGACATTTCTGATGTACACTCGTGCTAATCCAAAGGTATTTCGAATTTTTGACATAAGGCCGTATATTTTCCTTGGGTTTTCTATAAGCTAAGCATGTTTACATGTCTACTATAAGACCTACAGTTGGAGGTCGCGGGATCAGTTGTACTCAGCTGCCATGTAGTGGGCCAAAGAACTTCGACAAACAAAACACAACATTGTCACTAAAAAGCAGTCTGGCTATCAGACGTCGTGAACCTTCTTGATCATATAATCTGGAGCGAATGACGTGTATTAAAAACGGGATGACAATTGATAAAATACCAAATTGGCATCATAATAAAAGCGTATACAATTATACAAAGCAAAAACCATGGACGTAAAAAGAACAATTTATGACTTGATACACTCTAAAAAAGAAGTGTAAATATTTGCTGTGTAAAACAGCTGGGTAAAAATATTGTGTAACATTTGCTCAATATTGGGCAAAACCACAATTTTTGTATTACCCCTCACTTGTGTAAAACTATTACACAATGAAAAAGGTCATACGGTGCTCAAAAGTGGGTAAGAAATCAGTTAGCACAACAAAGAGGTTCGAATCAAGACTGTTTACCCAAGAAGTGGGTAAAACAACAGTTGTTTTACCATGAAGCAGTGTAACATTTGCACAACAAGTGGTAAGAAGTAACAAACAATGAGGTAAAATGGCCCACGTGGAAACATTTTTCCCATAATGCAATGTGTGGCATACACTCGTACATTAGCAATTCACAGGCAAATCATAGTACAATATGGACGGGGCTGGACGTAAGTCTGATGCTGTGCGTTCGTATGAACATAGTTGCAAGAGAGAATTTGGCTTCATGTTAGCATTCTGCTTGAGGAACAACTGTCTGGTGAAGAGGGAAATGTCTCATCAAGGAAAGCTGCATTGACTTTTCAACATGAAGGTTTCGTCACTGAAAGGTCTGGCAAAACCAACCGGCTCTTTTCAGAGCCAGCACTTCTCACAAGAAGAGATTCTTACATTGTCTGTTCGCAAGAGTTTTGTTATTAGTCATTTTGTTCAATTCGACACCATATTCGTTCATCTTAGGATCAAGTGTATCTGGTCCCCCTCCCCCCTCCCCCCGGAATTGTAAACGCATATAATATAGTTTCAAGCAAGGTGATTATTGCGTTGTCACTACTTATCGTTAATCATAGATTAATCAGAGATTGTACAAGACCAGTTCACTCCGATAAACAGTGCATCAATGAAATAAAAAGCAATGTTAGGACGGTTAACGATGAAGTGTTTCTTTTGCTGAACTCCCCTCCCCTTCTCAGTCGAGGTAAATGTTGGTGCAATCATGTGTTCTATTAAAAAAAACACGTTTTAATTTTTACTCCACTCTTGGGGCTAAAGTATAGGGGGGTAATTTAACTACACAACAGTGCTGGGTAAAATAATATAACCCAATCATTGGGTAAGAATATAACACAACACCTGGGTAAAATGAAGGTTGGGTAAGGTTTACCCAATTTTGGAGTAAAAAGGGAACATGGTCGGCACATGGGTAACTTCTTACCCAACTGTGCTGTGCTAAAAATCATGCACATGTTTGTATTAAAAATTACCCAATATTGGGTACTTTTTTACACTTTGAATGTTGTGCAATATTTTTACTCATGTTGACGATCATGTTCCCTTTTTAATACCGAAAGGGTAAAGATCTTACCCAATGTTGAGCAATTATTTTTTAGAGTGTAAGGGGGTCGTTATAAAACACTAATTGGTACAAACTGTTTACCAAAATGGAAGTCACACAATAGGCACTGAAATTCCCAGGAAGATTAGGTCAAAAGGCTTGCGATGATCCTCCAATAATTGGCTCGTGACATTAGGTTTAATTTCATGATTCATTCAGTGACCATTCTGGACACCATTCACTTCTTCCTGTCCATAGTATGGTTAAAATCAATGGCGTTCAAGGATGAAAACCTGTCACTGCGAAACAAGACGGGCGCCCTCATTGTTAGTATCCGTTACCTCAGCATCATTTTATGTTTTGTTTGCCAATGCCTCCTTTGCGTGAATAAGATCGTTCAACCTGAGAAAAGCAAATCAACACCCTTTCATAAAGAACATTTCTTTTACAACATGTTCCTGTCGATGAAAATGATTATGTCTCATTTACCAAGAATGTTATTCATTTGTAGGACTATTTACTTTATAAAAAATGTTGTAACTTAAGCCAAATCTTTAATTTAAAAAACAACGTCGTCAACCAATCATTTTGAAATCTGGAGGCACGCTGAGATCCCATCTCCGGTACTCTAAATCCACTCGGCTTTATTCCTAGATTTAAAAAGGTATAAATTATGCCGTGATTATTTAAAAGTTTATAAAAATTGTGAAAAAAAATTGACAAAATGAGATACACTTACAAAAAAGTACTGATTTAAATTACAACTTACGCAAGGCACCATGTTCATACGTCATATATGACATTGCATGTACCTCGTTAAATTTAATACAATTTAAACAACATTAATCAGTACATTGTATGTTCGGTACGGTAAAAAAGAAAATCAAGTGACAAAAGAGGGCGCTATGAAAAATATGACAATCACGAGAAGCAACATCACTGCAAAACAGTGAGCCTTTTCGAAATGGCGTACTGTGGCTCCATTTTGTCGTGCTTTGTCCGGAGACGACCGGAGTATAAAGCCGCAGTTTGGAACCTAACTTAAACTTAACCCCACCTTTCCTCAGTTGGAAATGAATACAATCAACAAAACTGATGTTTTCACAGTTTCTGCATACAATAACATCAATCAATACCAATCTTCAACATAACAAAGGGGCCAGACTATTTTTTCTCCTTGCCTCGGTTTGGTTACATTGTTGCAAACGAGTGAAAATCAACACGACTTTGATGAAGGTTTATTTACCTGTCAATCCGTCCCAAGGAAAAGTCTGGCAGCGTCTAATATCTCAACACATGTTTGACCCTTCAACCTTTTGTCTTTGTGACCTCTGATGTCCCCCTTTTTTTTAAATACTGGTTGCTTGGCTATGACACTTTTGACGCCCGGTTTTTTTTTAGAGACCTTTGGTCTTGACTTTGAAGAAATCACATCGATACTTCCCACAACAATCACGGGCCTCTACTGATAAATAATTCTCATTACAGACTGCGACTTGTTATGTGAAGCTGGTACACACAGCATAAATAATCTAATCTAACTTATCAAAACTTAAGATAGTTCATTCCATGTTTATATTTACATCACTTTATTACACTTGAACTATACTTAAATATTTCCCCCTAATATTTCACTATCTTATAAATAGACAGTTATTTCAGAACTGCTGTGAAAACCGTGTGTCTGTCCCATATAAGAGTGGTTAAAAACATAATTATTTGCAAACCGTCTTTCCCCTTCCTATTTTATAGTTTGTTTCTAATAATCTTAAAGGCTGAATAGCCATGCCATGTTTATTTAACTCCCTGATTGAAGGATGCTGAAAATCGTATAATGCACCAACCTACATTATCACAGACCTAGCTTTCGCTTCAATACGGAGAACAGTTTTGATGATTTTTTTGATTTTTTTTTTCCTACTGTTTTAGTGTTATGTGCACAGAGTATGGTTTCCATGTTTGTCTGGTAACCGATGCCCGTAATCAACATTTGAACTTGGAAAGCACCAGACTATTTGACATTGGCCTCGTTTTGGTTCCAATGGCTTTTATGCCATACAATGTGCCGTTCCCCTTTATCTACACTAAACACCATAGAAATATCGCCAGCTACTATAACTACGCAGCGTACAGCATTGTTTATCTTTTCTATAAATTTTTTTTTATAATTTGCGGTAGATAGAAATTTGTCTTACTGTACAGCTTTTTTTCTAAACTCTATATGCACAGATAAAAACTACAATATTTAACAAGCATCAGACTTCCGAGGCTGTGTGTGGGTATTTCTTGAGCGGGAGATTTTTCTTACGAGCCGGGCTCAGCCCTGTCGGCAACGGGGTCTGATTCTCGAAGAAAGTCCCTGGGAGATTGGGGATGAAGTCATCGTACTCCGGCTCGTCTTGGTCGATCGAGAAATCACTGTACACAAGAACACTCTTAAGTTTGTTAGAGGTAGGGGAGAACCCTGACGGAGGGGTGTTAGGGAGGCGACGATTGGACCGTGGGGTCATACCGGAACGAGAACTTTCCCCTCCCGAGAAGGTTTTAGCTAAACTTTCGTCACTTATAAAAACAGACTTCAGTCTGTCCGTGTTCTGCTTCTTGTCCAACATTGGTATATGTACGGGCGAGTTGGGCTCGCTTAATAAATTAGTAGCACTGGCATCGTCGGACTCTGCTGTGCTGTAGAGGGCAAGTTTAGCGGCCGTTTTGCCCTCTTCGTCCCCAGACGAAGTGCGTTTCCCCTCGGACTTGCGTGTTTTGCGGGAGTTGCCGGAGTTCGGTGGGTGCTTTTTCCGTTTTGAACGGCCACCGCCTGTTGGAATGTTCCGTTTTGTGTTTCCCGGTGTCTGTTCATTTTGGGATAACGCTGCTGAAGGCGCTCCTGCTCTGTTGCTTAAATGCACAACTTCGTTCTTTTTGGGACTTAAAGTTGATCTTGGGCTTCTAATTTGCATATTGTCCTTCGATGAAATGTCAGTCATTGGAGTTACAACCCCGAGACTCTCCGTGTCTTCGAAAAAGGCTTGCCTGGGGGTCAAAGGTAACTTCCGAGGTCTTCTACCAGTCGGTGAATCTCCATTGACGAGGGGTTGCGTGACCTCCACCGGATGTATAGCGTTCTCCGTATGTGGTGATTTCTTCCACTTTCCCGGGGTGGTCCTATTGACCTCTGCAACTGTTTTGCCCTCATTGGGAGTTTGAGGCCAATGGCTTACGTGGTTCTGAGGTGTCATTCCTTCGGGTATGTGAGGCAACCCTTCAGGAGTTCTAAATTCGTTCTGATTCATAGGGGGGACATTTCGGGAGAGTGCAATACCCAAGGGAGTTAACTGACCCTCCCTGTTAACACAGGGTAGATTATTATCATATCCTTGGTCACTGCGATGGTCACTGTGGTGGTGATCACTGCGATGGTCGCTATGACGATGGTCGCTGTGACGATGGTCACTATGACGATGTTCACTGCGCTCACTCCGGGGCAGGGAACCATGCTTGCGATGGTTACCAGTCATTCCACTCTCGAAGCTGGAGTGACTGCCAGCCGCACTGTACCCGCGCATTGCGTACTGCTGGGGCGTCTTGGAGGCGAGGGTGGTGGTGTTCTTATCAGTTCGCGCACTGTGGCGACTCAGCTCGCTCTGAGAGCTGCCCGTACCTATGTGGTAAGGTAGACCAACTTTACGTAGTCTCTCCATCTGTATAAAGTCTGTACGGTGCGGGTGATACGGACTGGGCAACTTGTCCTCCGGTATCTTTGGAGGTCTTCTCATCCCTATTGTATCGCTACTGTGGGTGTGATATGGCGAAGACAAACTCACGTTGGACTCCGGTAAGTACGCAAGCCCGTCGTCCTGAACCATGTACAGCTGGCTACGATCTCCCAGATGACCGTCAGGGCGCCCTCTCTTTGCTGACTGATGCGACATTTCAGACTGGGAGGAGCAGCTGTGACCCGGCGGGCCCCACGGGCGCTGCCCGCTCGCCGAGGCGATGGAGGAGCCGGGCCCCGCCGTGGGGCGCATCTCTATCTGTGTTGTCGTCTTGCTCTTCTTGCATCCAGTCAAGATGGTGAAGACGATGGAGATGAGGATGATGCCGGCGCACAGAAAGATGCCCACCAACATGACGGTGTTGTTGATGGAGCCTAGATTGAAACCAACCGCTGCTTCATCGCCGACGGAGCCCGCCACCACCGGCGTAGTTGGGGGAGGAATACCACCATCTGCAAAAAAATCAAAAGCACATAAAAACTTTCTGAAAAAGGCATTCCAAATCACAGCTTTAAACAATTTAGTGAAATCACTTTGATTTATGGGGGAAAATCGTCCTTTTCCCTCATATGAGCAATAACGGAACAGCATCATCAATTTTGTCCCTAGCATGGCAAAGGTAGTTGGTTCAAATCCCACCCGAGTAAGTAGCCTCTGGATATTTTTCACAGGACTCCGGAAAGTACTGAGTATACAGTGCTTACCACACATCGATGTGTGGGTGAAACACAAAGGATATTCTTTATTCCCGATGCGAATTTAACATGCTAAAAAAAAGCCTCGTCAATGGTGGGGAAATGATCGTATGCTTTGCATTTATTTTTTTATTTTTTTTTTGTATCCTACACTACAACTTAACAAGGAATTGTGAGGATTCAGCCTTTGTGGTATTCTTCAATAAAAAGCAAATCATAATATGGCATATGAATGCAAAATAGACCGAGTTCTGATTGGCATAAAAAAACACTTGAGTTTGAGGTGTTTTTTTTACATGATGACAATTTCAATCGATGAAAGTTACCAGATCACGCAATGCGGTCGGAGGTTGTGTTGCGTTGTTTATTATCTTGGATTGTTTTGCGTATACATTCACAAAACAGAAGCCCCTCTCCATCGACCCCCTTAACCGAAAAAAAAAAAAAAAACTGTAACAGAAAACACCTACAACGAGAATTCAGCATCCCAACAATCAGTGGTTGAAAAAAAGGTCGGGGTCAAAATATCAAAACCCCCTGCAAGCAAGTGAAGTTCTTAAAGAAAGGAAAAATATTTATGACATCGTCTAGGCTTTACAGACAACAGTCATAAAGATTGTGTGGAACTAATCCACGGGCTTAGCGCCAGCTCAACGCACACACCTGTTTTGAATAAATAATGAATAAATACATTTTTATGAGTTCGTAAATAAGTTTAGATGTTCTATAATGTCGAACAGATTTGGTTGGCTGCTTACTGTAGCATAGAAAATTCATTACGTATTATTACCAGTTGTTATGAAAAAAAATGTGAAATTGACCTATTACTCATTATTCAGATCTTGGAAGTGAGGCAATACTGCCTCGTTTTGATCTTGTACACAAAGGGAATGGTTAGTAAATAATGTATGTAACTTTTTTTTAGATCGATGGGATTGGATTGAATGGGTAAGAGAACTGCTTGTCTAATCAGTGTTACAACCTGTCTGGATTCGGGTGTTACCATTGATCATTCTTAATGCATGTTTATAGACAGTGCAAAGCAAGTCAGGAAGGCACCAGTCCATTTTCTACCGAGCCTCCATTTGGTCACTCAAGTCTAGATATCATTTGCTCACAGACAGATACAAAATGTCCGCAGTTGAAATGAAACTCGCTGTGTGCAACTTCGCCAGTCACGTCCGCCTTCTAAATAGAACGCGGTGGTATGCCAGATCTTTAAAAAAAATTGAAATTCCGTGGTAATAATTTACACGTTTGTTTACAGTGTGGAGTTGCCTCTTGGGTATCAAAACACTCCCAACAAGTATGGTTAATGTAGTCATGTTTTAGACATCAGTCTAGTCTCGGACACCCCCACGTGGACTGTTTGAAGCTGTGAAGTTTATCTTTACATAGCATCCATTTTGTCTTGTTTCCTAGGCTATATATCAACCAGATCTTTGCTATATTTATCGATAACATTATGATGATGGTATACATGTCGTTTTAAACATGAAGGTAATGTCATGAATTCTACCATTGCTGTAGCCGTTGGCTGCAAGAAGTAACGTAAAATAATAATCATCCGAATTGATCTAGCCGTAGCCCACGTCATTCATTTAGATAGGTCTGAATCATCGTTGCTCTGCTCTTTTAGAGTATATTCGAAACATGGATTTGACAGTGGCTTACGTCCGCAAGTTTGAAGCTTCAAAATGACGGACATAGAATACCAAAATGGCCACCGAATACTTCAAAACTGTTGTGCTAGTCTTTTTTCTATAACACGCAGTCGTGTATTAGTTGCCAGCTCTTTACATGAACCGTACGTAGGTCCGATAGGCCTAGCTATCATCGTCTTTCCTCGGAGGGTTTTGTCTACGTTAAGTATCCAATGACAACCTTTAACCCAAGCCGCCTCTTGACCCCCAACAGGTCAGTTCTTGCGAGGCTAGGGTCAATCTCTGTGTAAATATTATTCTCAACTCGGCCTTTGTAAATTGACGATGTTAAAAACAAGAACGTGTATATTAGTAAATACCAATGTTGCTTGATACATGAAAAGCTGAAACCTTTAAAGACAAAAGTATGCAGGATTAGTAATTATCAATTTGTAACAACATCTGATTAGTTTCAATCTGAAACCTCACTGATTATGAACGTTATACCAGAACTAATCATCCAGGGAAACATTTCCGTCTGAAATACAGTCAGTGGAAATAGCATTTGTACAGTGGAGATAGCACTTGGGAACCCCACAATTTACCGTTGCTTATTCGGATTGTAACACCTGAAATCAGCCCGGTGTCAGTGATCACAAAACACCTGACGAAACATCACTGCCGTTTCGGATGAATGTTCACAAGTTGGTTTGTTCCCTGAAAACTGTAGAGAATGTGAATTGTTTTACTCTTCCGAAAACAGTGACGTACTTTCCCTGTACAACTGAGTATAAACAAACCATACACCACATTTTAACATCAAACATTTAACTAGAAATGTATTCATATAACTTTGGACAGGGTGGTCCTTCCGTAATTGACTACCTAACTCCACCTTTCTATACAACACTTGTTTGCTGGTAGAAAGGCAACAACGTGAACATCATCAGTTTGCCAACTCAGTACTTTGTTTGTTTGGAAGCCAGTTTCTGTAACTTTGTGTGTGTGTGTGTGTGTGTGTGTGTGTAAATATTGCTATTCATCAGAGATAACCATTGAATAACCCACAGCACTTCTCTTGTTTCAATCCACGACGTGAGAATGTCCAATAACTCCTCACGAAGAAGACACACTTATCATCCATCAAGACAAATAACCGTGAAGGAGTCTTGGCCAAAAGATGATAACAAACATGCCCTCAAGTCCAACAAATGAATAGTTTAAAACATGACAAATGTTCATTTATCCGATGATGGGCTTGGCTTGCCCTGCAAGCCTAAAGTACCCAGTCACAAGTGCATGGTAAAGTACTCTCAGTTTATGGCGGTATGATGAATCTTAATACAAGCTCTGCTCAAAATGTTCAAGTACTTTTCACTCGCTCTACAATTTTGTCATGACTGTTGATTGTAAGCAAAGCCCAGACGGACACGATTTGAATTCAGTAGTTCGTTTTCCTAGGAGTGTAACGTGGCGAGAGTAACAATTCATAGTTTTAGCCGGTCAAAGTCTACCCTTGGTCTTGATAAAACCCCTCCCCCATTGCAGAGGATTTATATACCCTCCACTTTGAACAACAAGGACAGTAGGCCTTGGTCTCTCACCTTGATCACGAGGATGAAGACTCTCCCCCCTCCCCACTCCCCACTCCAACCCAAGGGAAGACGAAGATGAAACCAAAGAGTGATATACAAACAATAAATTCCCCCATGCCGTTCACATGTTTGATGCTGCTGCAAAGCGGGTTTAACTCATACTAGTATGAATTGTGTCTCCCTTTGTTGCACCATGGAGGTAGAAATTTAATTTCTACCTCCATGGTTGCACTGGGCATATCTTGATGTTTCTTCTTCTCGCTCTTCCCCATTACCTTTAACATTTTTGTGTATCATTCTTATCAGTCGGTTCGTGCTGCTCCTGTTGTTAAGTGGAATCTTTTGGAAGTGTAAGCTGTGTGGACTTATTGTATTGGCGCTTTTAGCATTTTTTTTGCCAGTGCAACTTGAACTTCTAGGTTTTTAAAATGTGGACATTAAATGCAAGCTATCGCCCTATTTCCTATAAACCGACTCTTGAAGGGCCTGTGAAGAGCAATTTTTTTGAATACATTTTTTTATCAAATATCCATGCTTTAGGACAATTTAAGGAACATGAAAAATAGTTGTTTGTACTAAAATTAAGGTTTAATGTACTAATGGAAATTACATTTACACTTCAATTAGGTCTTCAACTGGACACAATGAGGGCTCAGTTGTGTGACCCATAACAGGAATAAAGTCTCTGCAAAAGAAAACAGCGGTCACCCCAAAATACGTACTGACAACTTTAAACACTCATCAATAAGACAGAACAACCAAATATTAGTGGAGTTGCCATTTGAAAAACAAACAAAAAATCTGGAATTATTTGTGCACAAACCAACCATGATGTTGCAGCTTTGCGTTCGATGACATCACACATTTGCTCATAAAATAATATGCAAAAATTCAATTTGCATAAAATACAAAATCCAGAAAAAAGTGTCAAAACACCCAAAATTTGACAATCAAAATGTGAAACTATTTTATCAGAATGAGTGCAGAGTTGATTCAAGTAATAAAAAAACATCATATTTATAGGCCCTTTAACATCACCACATGTAAAGAAATACCTAAGGGCAAAGGGGGGGGGGGTTCCAAGTTCCATTGATCCAGTGAATAATCCCGAGAAATTCAAAGGGATTTGCAGTTTCTTTACATGACAAAAACAAAATACAACACACGAAAGGTTTAATATTAACTGTATGCCAAACTCTCATATCCCCTCGGCAAACTACTTTATGTTGTCCAGCAACATCCTGAAATCGAAGACTAAATCCTGAAGAAACCGAAGGTTTCACACTTCAATTAGATCTGCTCCAAATAAAATCCAAGTGCTTTGTATCCATTCGTTCGTTAATAACGTCACTGCGACAATCGATTGTGACCACAAAGTAGATTTTTCCTGAAATAAATATCCAAATAAATACTGACAAATGACTCCATCCTCCGATATGCTCTTACAGTGATGCGACTCATCTTCCGGGGGTACATCCTTAGATGTCATTTTCCATCCACTTCACTTCCCTACAAATTACATTTTTGTTCGCTGGGTAAAAGCCCAGCGAGATCTCTCCCGCATCTTGTATTATAGTGTCGCAACTGTCAAATAAATCGCACATAAAACCATTAGTTTTCGAACGCACGGTTTCGGCACTCAGCGACAGCACGTGACAAAAATCATTCAAAGACCCCCAGTCCTGCCGTTTCGTAAAACAAGACTTTAGAAAAGCAAAATTAAAGGGCACCGGTGAAAACTATTTCGCAAAGACACGTGTTGGACCCCTTCCTCTCTGTTTATGATTTCATCCTCCATGTGACATCTCCCATTTTGTTACAATATTTCTCTCCATCCGGAGCCCGAAATATCCTCTGCACAAGATATGACAGTTGTTGCCGCATAAAGACGCTATCGAAATCATCAGCATGTTATGCGAATAATTATACGGAAGCTCAAAAGTGACCATCAGCGTTTCAGTAAAAGGTTTCTTGATTTCTGAGACCACCTATCATTAAAACTAGATACAGCAAATTGGAAAAACGCCAGTTTATGGTATGAGATCTCAGAGAGATCATAGTTTTAGGTCACACTAAAAATGGAAATCCAGTGTCACTTTAAGCTTCCGTACTACAATTACTTTCGGACAAATTAATTTTCTTGTAAATCTGTGTTAAAACTGGAATGTACTGACATTTTGATTCGTATACACTAAGTACTTTGCTCCACTTTCTACTCTACAGCATTTTACCACACGTTGCATTAAGTCATCAGATTCACCATACAAATCGTAGATTTGCCCACTCTCTCTACCTCGAGAAATTACTCCAAACTTCGATTTCAATAACACTAAGTACCGCTAACAAGTTTTTATTGCAATATTTCCTTCTTTCGTCCTGATTTTTTAAGCAAAAAGAATTGATCATATCCCCCACCCTTATCCCACATTACTTAACTGCCTCGTTGTCTCATCATGCAGCGGTCTCGGATTTTGAAATCGGCCGTGAAAGATTTTGCTGGCATCGACCTTAACAGATATCAAAATGAGTGAGGCAAAGCAAATCGACATCTGATCTAATGTCATCCCTGGAGATCTCTGCAGGAGACTCATTGCCAAATTGTTTTTTTTTTCTCTTTCTAATTACAGTTCTAGGGTTGTACTTCCACAATGTCCTTTGCTATGATTGAATAAATCGAATACAACTAAATACACATCACAAACGATAACACAAGTCACGAAAATCCATTTTAAAATAACGAAATCGCTTCTAGTGTTTTTGGTATACAAAAAGAACCCCATGTTAAGAAAATGCTTTGGAATCTCCGAGATTAAACGCCATAAAATATATAGGTTGATATTTAGGTTCAAGTGACACTTGATGTAGAAAGCTTGATTTCAGATAAACGAACAGTCTGAATTTTAGGTCAATTATAAACGCTTATACCAACATACCATCCATCTTGAACTGATCCCCGGTACCGTGTGGCGCATGCTATAAACCCCTCCGACTCTGAAAGCAAACTGAGGGCTTTCCACAAATGCCACAGATATTCCTGAAATATTATATATATTCCACCCTTCTGATCTCATAATTCAAAAAGATCTTTTCTGGGGGGTCAACCCACAAGTCACTCACGGTCAGTTATATGCCGAGTTGTACCCGCTACCGGTTGCCGTTGCCATGGTAAAAAAATACAAATGCACACTGCCGTCGACTGCAAAACCCACAGACCTGATACGCGGGCAATAAGTCACTCTCTCGGATTACACAAGTCCTGAACTACTTTGTAGCAATATCATCATGGGAAATCCCAAGAATGCACAGCGTTATCTAAGGTTACAAAATACCGTACAAATCACATGTATGTTATTTCTTTATAATATGTAAGCATATTGTGTTACTGTCAATCTCATGGCCATTATACACAGCTACGAAACAGCATCTATCTAACATCAGATTCTAAAGATTGGACAAATAATATTATCCAGGAAAAAAAACCTTGTTTTGACTTGAGAGCTCAATGATTATAAAGAACACACTAGAACGAATCCCACAGAGAAATATTCCCATCCGAGATACTGTCAAAGTCAAGAAAATAGCATTTCAAGACACACGGCATCTCTTGATTGCAGCAGTCGAAATAAAAGCCCTATACGAACGTGCACAAAGTTCCACAACAAAATCATCAACCGTTTTATTGTTTGTTATCACTCCAACTTCACCATGGACTTTCTAAGTGAAACTTTCGCAGGTTGGCTGCGTTGCGTGTCTCTTGAAAGTTAGAGGATGGGATTTAATTTACTCTCCCAAAGACCAATGACCCCCCTATAAAAATACATCGGAAATAAACAGTAAGTTGTTGAAAACAACGAGCAATCAGCACTTCCATTGACTTAAAAAAAAAAAAAAAAAAAAAAAACTCCCCCAAAGGAGACAATTGAGTGTCCCAAATTAAGAAAGAAGATCTCCTTTTTCCCCCATCCTTCAATTTTCCACCTCTGAATCCCAATTATACGATCGTTCCAGGCCGTTAGAAGCTCAGGGGAAGGAGTTTGTAAGTTGATAACGCCGTGAACTGATTTGATATTTTCACTGGCCTGAAACACAGCGACTTTCTCCCCCCCGGCCGCGGGGCATAATTGGCCGGTGCAAAATCGGGGGAAAATGTGGAGATTGCTATATACGGGGTATAGACGCAGGTTCGATAATTCATCGAGTCCAGTCCAGGGGATGTAATACATAGTCGATAGAGGGACGATTTTGTAAACAGGTGTTTTGGGCTGTATTCGATAGTTAGCTATAATATGGATTGTCTCATATTTCAAATAATGCTGTACCGTTCTTTAAGGTAATAATACTACATTGAGTGTTGAAGAATATTACCTTAGCATACTTCTTGCCTTGAACAATAACATCAATTTTAAAAGCCATTCGAGGCTTCGAACAGCTTGAAGGTAGTGCCTCAGTGTACCATTTCTCAGGCCACATTGTTTATTAAGTCATTCTAATACTAGTTTGTTTTTCAATATAGCCCGTTTCCTGTGATATCCCCTTCTGAAGTGGAAGAATGTTAACATTTTTTGCAAATCGTCCGCCTGGCAGTACTCAATGTTTTAACTGATGACAATAATTACTGGGGGCATTGTGGGTGTGGTTTTGCCTCTAACCGATGTTTGGTAAGCGCAGTATACTCGTGTTTTCCGAAGACAATTGCAAAAAACCACAGACACCTCGGGTGGGATTCGAACCCACGACCTTCCAAGTACTTAAAATGTTGACAGTCATCATCTAGACTAAGTCTTGTATTTGTATGTTTTGTTTGTTTGTTTGTTTGTTGGGTTGTTTGTTTGCTTATTTTTTTTAAAAGTTTTTTCTTATAGTTCTTACCTATGCTGCTGTAGCGGGCTCTGAACCCCCTACTTGGCTCTTCACCGCTTCGGCTATACACTTTGTACTCTATGTATAACTTGTTCCCGGTAGACACGACAGGTCCCGGAAGTCTGCTCCCCGTATGGTACGCCAGGACCTTCGCCGTCGCGTCCCCGCCGTCCCTGATTCGCATCCATTCCTGTTGGAGATGCAAGTTGAAGAGCTCGAACTCCAAGCGGACCCTCTTGTAGTCTGGCATCCAGACCAGCCACGTACCCAGGGTCTCGGTGGTTGGATTGCAGACGTCCGGGGAGGATGCAATGAAACCACTGGGTCTGTCCCGGAGAGTACATCCACAGGTGCAGTTAGGAGGGACGTAGGGCTCAGTCACCATGACCACTGGGTCTAATAACGGACGCAATGATAAATTCAATCTCGTCAGAAATGATTCCCAACTGATGATGTCTGTCAGATTCCCATAGAGGCCTATACACAATGCTGTAGAGTTTTTTTTTTCACTTCATAATGAAGTACCAGACCACTTTACTTCCAGCCTCGTTTTGCTGACAGTGAGTAAAATGAAAGCAACTATTTACTTAACAGAGAACGTTTCCTGGCACCGTGTCCAGCATGATTTTTAACAAAGTACTGGATCAAAAAACAGACAAATTTGGGGCTGTTATTTTTTTTACAGGGTTTGTGTGTATTGAGGGTTATTGACTCTGTTTTTTGACCTCAGAAACACAGAATAATTCCTACCTCTTGGCACAGGGCACATCCCATTGTTGCACGGCAGGGAGCTGACTGTCGGCCCAACACAAAGGGCGCCACCATTGGCAGCAGGCGGATTATTGCACAGTCGGTAACGGTTTCGTTGACCCTGGCCACAGCTCACAGTGCACGTGCCCCAGTCTGACCAATCACTCCATGACCCATCCACAGGGGGTCCTGTCAATGGGAAAGGGGGACAAAAAATAAATCGATTTTTTTTTTAAAGTGAGAGCTTAGAGTAAATACATTTTGGGTTTTGTCTGGTCGTTTCCACGTTTAATTTCAACGATGCAGTAAAATGAAACTGCGTTCCGGTTTCATTTTTGCATCGCCTAAGGTTTGCCCTAATACACGTGGGGTATGTAATTCAATAAACACAACAGGTGGATTCGTCCAATCAACAGACTGCATATCAACATATATTAATACCTATGTATAAAACATAAGAAGCGCCATCTGCGTTCATTCCATGTAAATCACTCAAGTTTTAAAAACGCAAGCCCAGTTGCGAAAGTATATTACTGTTTTTTGCGATTTGCACGCTGCAACCTCTGACTGGAAAAAAACGCCCAATTCGTTCTTTAATAAGTAATCAAATACATGAAAACACGGCAATATGGTGAAGCTAATGTTACCATTACAAATCTTAATAGCTCAACTAGCATTACTGTCTCGGGGCATGGCACGAGGGGTGTAGGTCTTGCCTTGCCATCAAACCAACCTCACCTGCCGTCTGTAGCCAGAGACAACCCTACCGCGTGCCACGGTGAACAAACGGTAGCAAAACCCCAAACAAACACCGCGCCTCGCAAAACCCCACGGCGAGCAACGATTCATAAAGCTAATTTATCATCCCCAAACTCCGATGGATATTGTTTCTACTTCCTGCAAGCCCTTCGGGCCCGGTCCACCTTTCTCGTTGGCTTACAATTTTTCCCGGTTATTGGTGACTCATTCCGACTCGGCAGGCTACACTTCCCCTACAATTTTGTCCCAAAAGAATTACAGGATACTTCTGAACTCCCCGGCGTGTATATTTCATTTCTAAATGAACGGAGGGGCAGGACATTTCAACACTTCTGTAGTATTTGTCTGCGAGCTGTAATGTATTTTTTTGTTGTGTTGCTCACACAGGATACTTTAATTGACAAACACATCTTTACAAAATATATTTTTTCAACCAATCGCGACTAGAAATTAAATGTATAACTTGGCAAATGCTTTCAATCCGTATTCCCTTTTCTCTCTCCCAATTTAGCAAGCCTATAGAAAACCAACTGCTACATTTGACAGATGAACGTAGCAAATCGTAAACAGTTTTACAGACCTTTCGACCGTGGACAAACACCCAGAACTTAGGGCTATTCAAGCGTCCCGTCTCAATTGCAAAACCTTTTAAATATCCCATTCCGTGGGTAATTACATTTCCCATGTAGCTACAGGGTTCAGATAAATATTTACCAAATAATCAGCCTTAACTCGCCCTAAAATGTTGTCCAACCACAAATTACTTTTTTTTTCTTCCCCCACCCAAAGGGCATCTATGATACATTGATTCTAGCAGTAGTGGTTACTCAACACGCTGTGAGCTGTTAAAAATGATATAATTAGCATGGCATGACAGGGAGCTGGTTAAATTCACAACGTCACTTCTGAAGGTTAGGAAAATAAACACCCCACAGCCCAAGTGTGAAATCACGGGCTATAATAGTTTAACGCTCGATTGTTATGAATGAGCGAAGAGAAAATGAGAAGAAAAAAAATGGCCTTGTGGACTTTCAACGCGTGTATAGGGAACAATAACATCAAGACCCAAGGGCGGAGTCTGCTCATATTGAAACTAACTGCACAAAGCTCCACCCCATGTGAGAACGAAAACTGACTTTGATTTACACAGTGCATGTATATAGAAACATAATAATTAACATCGACAATAGTAAGCTATAAAACGACAGTTAGGAGTTTGGACGTATTAAACATTCATTAGTTGTTGTTGTCCCAAATTCGCATTTCCTTTTTTTTGGTTTAAGTGAAATTAAACAGAATTTAAATGAGGTAAACCTATAGAAACAAAACATACTGTAAAACTGTGTGTAACATTTCAGCCTTAACATGAGTAGGACCGTATTTCTTAGGAGCATATTCTAAGACACAGAACAGAAAACAGCCTGACTCCTGACTGAAAAATCACCTAAGGAAATTTCATTAGATACCGGCAGCATTACATACTTTCAAAGTTCCAACGAAAAAGTCTGCATAAACGGTTGATAATCTGTTAGAAAATACGACCTAGTTTCAAGCATAGACAGTCCGCAAGCTAATTTTAACTTGAACCAACTGAGTAAACTACCGAATGGCCTAGTCGATCATTACTGGGTTTGTTACCAGGCTGTACTGTTACAATCTCCGTATGGATTCAGCGGCGTAGGCAGGATTTTTCACGGTGGGCCGGGGGCATTGCTTTTCAGTGTGTATGTGTGTGTGTGTGTGTCGGGGGGTGGGGGCAGAGGTCATCTGGATATTTTTTCATGAGGACACCTGGGGGCACTGGAAAATTGTGGGGGCATGTGCCCCCAGCCCCCTCCCCCCCCCCCCCGTGGCTATGCCGCAGGATGTGATATACCTTATTATTGGTTTTAATTTTTCTTGTTGAGCCATATTCGAACACGCGCTCTGATGAAAACGCTCCGGCCGAAGTCTTTACCTAGCATTATGGTTTCGTGGACTCATTGAGTAGACAGTGTTTTAATGTGACTTTTATTGCCTAGACAATTTGATTGTGACTTTCCACCCTGTGTTATGACCATGTCCGAGCAAGGATTCCCGGTGGGTCGACTGAGGTCCAGTGTAAAGCAACGATGGCAGAGTCAGTCAAAGTGGGCATTCCAAGCATCCCATGTTATAGCATAGTACACGATAGATGAAAGCTTTTTCGTTATAAAGTTCATACCAGTACCAGTCCTCCAGAGAAACATATTTGTCTGAAACGCAAGTAGAGGAAATAGCATTTGGATACACCACAGTTCCCTGCTGATTTCGATTGCCACAATAGAAATAAATAAATAGAAAAGAATGTGCACATAATCCAGGGCAACGCAGAAACCATTTTTGTTGTTTCCATAATCAGATGGAATTTTCATAGGTTCAT
Source organism: Marthasterias glacialis (assembly GCA_911728455.2). Taxonomy (NCBI): domain Eukaryota; kingdom Metazoa; phylum Echinodermata; class Asteroidea; order Forcipulatida; family Asteriidae; genus Marthasterias; species Marthasterias glacialis. Next base: position 8,195,904 of record OU452228.1, read on the forward strand.
GGTATGTTTAATTAAAATAAACTAGAAGTAGATTGATTTTAATCCTAAAAAAAAATAAAATAAATAAAACAACACTGTACTTCCCCTTTAATACACGAGCCTAGGTGTTATTTCAGATGCCAGGGCGTGTCGAGAGATACTCGATCATAATATAGGATAAAATAGAAAGGGTTATCCAAATATAACCCAAGGAACGACGGACAGAACTATTCGACACGAGCACACAGTGAATTATACATTATGCCAAATTTCAAAACAGATCAAGTTGAGAAATAACCTAGGTGTATATGGTGGCATGACTTTATCGCATGCCTGAGGAATTGTATATAATTGGTTTGTTTTTACATCCACTGTTTACGATGTAAATGAACTCAAAGTACTGAAGGCAAAAACTGTGCCAGTTTTTATGTCCAAATATTTAGGGTCAGGCTTTTTGTATATACTTACTTGCTCGATATATTTTTGCATAAATCTGTTACTCAAATTCCAACAAACTTTTAAGTTGGTGTGGAATTATTAGAAGCTATAGTGTTTCTAATTTCAACTGGGTTTCAATATTCCAATTGGAACCTTAGACACTTTCCAATGATAGCGATTCGTACACGGGGTGTAAGTACGCACTGAGATTGTCACATTATGTTCGTGTGTTGAGCTTCGACTACAGAATAACTATATCTCACGGTCAGGATTTGCGCCTGTACTCCACACAATTTTTTTGGGGCATATGATCCAACATCAAATTCCCTTGGTGGATTTAGCTCTGAAGCACGTGACTGAATGGATCGAAATTAAGGTATTTCTTGAGCTGTACGTACGAGTGAGCTGTACGTAGCCGAACGTTATGCATAGATGATAGTAAAAGGGGGGAATGAACTGAACGGGAAACTTGGAACAGTTTCCCTGTCACCCAATCCGTTGTTAAATTGACCAATAGTTCAAATGGCATGTTAGAATGGCGCCACCAAGGGAACAAGCACTCCCCGATCACTCGTCAACACTGCTGACCAATAGGTGACCTTCTGTCGTCCATGCCATTCCAAGTTGCACTTCGATGAAACAAATTTAAGGGTGTGCGTACATCGATATAGTACGAAGCCCCTAAAGTGGCATTTAAAAAAAAATGTAACAAAAAAATTATCTCGTGCGCACGACATATTATCTCGTGCGCACGCCATATTATCTCGTGCGCACGCCATATTATCTCGTGCGCACGCCATATTATCTCGTGCGCACGACATAATTATCTCGTGCGCACGACATTATTATCTCGTGCGCACGACATTATTATCTCGTGCGCACGACTTATTATCTCGTGCGCACGACATATTATCTCGTGCGCACTACATATCTCGTGCGCACTACATATCTCGTGCGCACGACGTCAAGTCACGCCATTACCAGTGTGCTTGTATGGGTGGCTTGCTGTGTGTGTGTGTTTCACGTGTGTTTGTTATGATGGCGGCGTTGCGCAACGATCGCGATGCCGGCTGTTTCCAATTCCCAATTATGTCGTGCGCACGAGATAATAAGTCGTGCGCACGAGATAATACGTCGTGCGCACGAGATAATTTTTATTTTTTTATTTTTGTATAATGTCCCTTTAGGGGCTCCGTAATATAGTGACCCAAGGCAAATCCAATTTGTAGTTTACATTTGCCTGGTGCCTGCTACCTGTGATAGTGGTAAGCATTCTTTAACATTTTCAAAAGCCGGTCTGTATTTGAGACAGACGGGACAAACACGAGTGAAGTATTGCATCCAGATGATGTCATCTAGATGGCGAATGGCAGAGTGGCCTAAATTTCAAGGCAGGCAATTCTACATGTAGTTAAGAGAAGAACCTGTGCATTGCATTATTACTTTATGAGCGTACCAGGTGCCTTGTTCAAACAAGTTTCAGTTCTGACAAAATGCGAACTTTTCCCGTACTTCAGGTTCAGCGTGTGATCAAATTTAACTGGACTTACTCACCCATCTATACCCTGTGAGATGTAGTAAGTAATCATCGTGAATATTTATAGCCGTACGTTTTGCATATAAATTGACAGCTACGCATATTTGAATAATGTCCACATCGCTGGGTTGACGAGGTTGAATTATGCTGTACGAGTAATTTCGAATGGCTTAATTGGGACACCGTTGTATTGACAGGTGGATTTCCCCTCTCCAGGACGATGAAATTGCGTTATGGGGGAAAAAAACTACCACAGAAAATCCATGCAGAATTTGTTTTTATCTAAATGTCCATTGGAAATGTGTGCACTTAGCTACACGAGCCTAGTCTCAGCTCAAGACGCCCTATATTATTCATATTCCACAATGTTTATGCGCTGCTCAAATTCCATGATCTAAGTGGAATATGAGCATTTCGAACTAAACGCTATACGTGAACCTCGCACAAAAAAAAGTTCACATTAGTCAGTCCTCGCAACACATTTCCCGATTCTGTAAGTGCCCGAAGTTTCCTCCATTGTATACGCTTCCGCAAATTCTTGACGAACAAAATTATGAATGGGACGTCAAGGCAGCGAGACGAGATACACGCACGGCATCCATACAGCCGCAAACACCGGCAGATGTCTACTCATATTACCAAAATGGATGAGGATACAGGGTTGAGTTTGCCTCAAGGGCAAAACAGTTTCAGGCCCGGATTTCTATAAGAGAAACTCAGCCCGTCTCCCTCTCTCTCTCTCTCTCTCTCTGTCAGAATTTATCTGACAACCCATTCAGAAAAAAAATTACCAAGCCATACTGCAAGATATCAAAACGATGATTACGACAGGCTTCCGCCGAGACTAACATTTCATGCAGAAAGAGCTGCCTTGGTTGTCAGCATACAGTAATGAAGACGTATAACCAATGCTCTACTTCGGAATTATGATGCCGAAGGCTAGCCTGACGAAATAATTATAACGATTTTTTTTTGTTGGTTTGTTTTCTATTGTCAGCGAGTGACAATTTCACTTCCATAAAGTGACTAGCGCTAACGGTAAAAGTTCTTGTGAAATTTTTCTTGCACTAAAAAAGAAGAACAATCAAGACCAAATGAAGAGATTGGTATTCATTTTTGTTTTCTTCTCTGCTTTCTAACAACAATAATAATAAAATAATAAAATTGAATTGAACTAGATTAAAGGGGCACGTTGCCTTCAAATCTCCTAAAACTTTGCTGTATGGATTTGCTCCTATCGCTTTTGAGAGTTGTTCATGCAATAATACACTTACAGTTTGTTGTAATTAATGAGTAGTGGTTCGAAAAACATACATTTTTCTCTGGAAATAAAACCAATGGAACAACACTCTTACATAAAAGTAAAATAAATAAATCAAATAAAAACACTGTCCGCCATTTTGTGGAGTAAATATTTGGTTCTAAATAATACCGGATCGTGTCCTGTCATGAAATTCAACAACAACCGCACAATTTCAAGGGATATTTATGTAAAACATTGTATTATACTTTTAACATATCTTTCCAGCCATATTCATTTCATAACCATTGTTTTACACAGGTTTGAGGCATTGCATGGCGAGGTATCAATGTATATTTGGTTTGCGGTAACACCATGTGATTACATCTTCTTTGCTATATACAGTAGACTGTTCTTGTGAGAACTGTTATTATTCTACTACCTTGGAGTAGATTTCGGAATTCGAGAGGACAACTTAGTTCTGAAAAGAACTAAAAAAGCTCCCAATCCAAAGGCAACGTGCAAACGGGAAACGAGAAAAATTATTGTCAAGTTTTGCTGTGTTTTAATAACTCTTAATTAACAGAAAGCACAAAAAAGTAAATAAAAAAAATAAACAAACTATATACATGTGTTTTTAATATCTACTCTCGTCTTCGAGAGAAAAAAAATCACATTTTTCCTGAACCCTTGTTCGAGTGTTCTCCAGCATTATAACGCGACTGCTTGCTGTGGACAGAGCGTGTTTGTACACACAAGACAGGCAATCTGCATCTGATAGCAGTGTCCGGATTTCGTTTGATCCCACCCGAACCTAAGAATGAAAAGCAGTTGATTTTGAAAAGTGAACCTCATGACGACGGAAGGCGCCTGACGATTGGCGAAAAAAAAAATTGTGAATAACGACGGGGTTTGAAATTAAAGACCGTTTTCTGTGAGGACACCTGCTTTATATGAGCCTCGTTAGCGGAACGTGACTCGCTCAAAGCTCACTCCATCAGCTCCGGTAAACCATGGGTAGCGGAGCTCAAATCCCCCGGGGGGAAACAGAGAGAAATACCCCCTGAAACACTTACTAGATTCCATGACCGCAAGGGGAACCCTCTATTGGATTCAATCAAAGCTAAAGCGTTTTCAATATTCCCCCACCCTTCTTCTTCTCCTTCTTCTTCTCCTTCTTCATATCAAACTATGGAACTTTATAACAACAGATGGCTGGTGAAAGCAATTTCTTTCTGTTAACTGATTGATTACACTGATCCTGACGCGAATCTGGCGGGAAATATTCTAACCTGTCAAACTAGCTTCAGAGAAATTGTGTGGTCTAGTGGTAATGTCCACACATCTGTACGACATCTGTAGTCATCTTGCATGAATATAGAGGGGGAAATTATTAATTTGTTTCGATTCTCTACAATTTAAAGGGTTAATTCATACGAGTGTTATGGTTACAATCTAATAAAAGAAGTTTACAGACGAACTTTAATAAAAACTATAACCAATGCACTTACAGTTTGTATAAGTTCGTCTGTAAACTTGTTTTATTAGATTGTAACCATAACACTCGTGTGAATTAACCCTTTAAATTTTAGAGAATCGAAACAAATTAATAATTTCCCCCAACAACAGTTTTAGGGGATCATTGTTACCTACACACCAATGCAGATGTCCGTTAACCTGTCTGATACCCCATTCCCTCATTGCAGGTATCGACGGTTCTTGATCAGGGATCTCCTATGTAACAATTTAATGTTAACTCCCTCAAATGGGATATATATTGTTATCCTACTCTCCCAATGAGGCATTTTGAGGCCCATATCGGGGACTATTTGATTGAAATAACGGCTTACCTAGTTCGTCAACGGGAATGCAAAGTATCCTGTCCGTATGTGCGTCAACCGCCCCGCTCTTCGCAGTGCTGACGTACACAAAGCAAAACCCCGCATAATCCCGCGAGAAGTGGCCGCAGTCGAACGACACAGAGGTCCCTAGCACCGTAACTTCGGTAATATATTCCAAGGCGGCAGTCGGCTTAAGTTCAAATCGCCCTCTCTCGGCATACATCCTTATCTTGTCTCTATCTCCATGGCAACTAGGCGCTTCAAAACTGACTTCAACTGCCGATGTACTCGGGCAAGGAAATATTGTCGCTCTGGGGAACGTCACGTGGTAACTATCACTCCAGCTTACATCGATCGGTTGAAAGGTACCCAGAATACTCCTACGGTAACTCGAGCAGAAGATGAAGGAGTATAACCCGGCCCTGTCTAAAACGTCACACTCAAACTGCTCCAATAATACAGTAGTGTGGTAACCAGTCTCTCTTTCAACTACAACGGTGCCGTGGCCAAAAGTTGCCGACTCAGAGCTCCCTAACGTCCGGTTTCTGTCGACATAAAGTAGCACCATCGAGTTCTCGTAACGATTGTATTGCATATCCGTGCACAGGTTTGCTGTGGTCGTCACAGTGACCGCTAGGGCGCTAACCTGGGCCTCCAGAGCTGACGGGGCCATGAGCTGGACCTGGGGCCAGGTGACCTGGATGACCGTGCTGGTCGTCACAATGTCCCCTCCACTCGCCCGCAACATTCTAACCTCGAACGCCCCAGCATGGTCGAAGTAGCTACATACAAAGCTAACATTCCCGTTTGTCTGCTCTGGTAGACTGGTTTCGGTACGAGGCTGTGTGTTTGATAAATCGTACAGCTGTAACACTCCGTTGGGTAAGAGTCCCTCTCTTGGTTGCTGGAACTCGACCAGTACGTCACCACTCAGGGCCACGTGATTAGCTGTCACCCAGAGCCGGTAACGACGAGCGCAGCTTCCATATCTGAGGACTAAAAAGAAAAGGCAACAATTGATTTCACCTATAGGCACATCTTGTGTCATGTATATCCAAGCAGAATTTAAACGATTGCTCATTGAGCAACAGTTCCTCTATTATAGCTAATTATATTATTTCGAGTCGCTTAACCCTCAAAAAAATTATACCAGAAATATAATCAAATTTATCTTATTCGCGAATGTAACTAATTTGCTCATTTTACACCTTGCAGTATTTCACCCACCGATTGTAGGTTTAACGGTATCATTGGTTTGTCACCACATTTTCAAACCAACCATGGTGGCGAACGTCCCCCACAGTGACCACGCCGCTGTCAAACACGTGCCTTTCGAAACTGCTCCATTTTACGCGCCTCATTAACGCACGCGTCAGTGATGAAGTGGTTTTGTCGCACAAGGAATGCGGCTACGGGTTTTGCTGTCTCGGTCGGCGTTGTGTATTCTCGGAGTTGATCAGTCCAGAATTTTGTCAGCTCTTTGCGGTTGTCTTAGTGACATTAATGTTTGGTGGTAAAGACTGATATGGCCCCCATGACTAATTGGGCTGTGTTTGTTTTGGAATTACTGAATCGAGTTTCCCATCGACGCCGATTTCTGTCAAGGTGGTACACGCTTGGTTGATCGTGGTGGTTGGTCAGCTCCGTCGTAAAGCGAGTCCCTGTTTTGCTGTGGTGTTTTGCGACCACTGCCATGAGCGACTGAAGGGGTCCTGAACGATTTTTAATGTCTAATTTAAAAGTTTCTTGTTTGTAAATGATAAATCTTTAAAAGGGTATACTGTTCTTCTTCTTATCGTGTCCACACACACTAGATGTTGTGTTTCAGCCAAAGCTGAACACAATGTTTGGCACAATCGCTGGCTTCTGCAAGATCTTCAACAGTGCATTCCTGTTCCGGTATACTATTGAAGGTTTTTTTTTTTAAAGGAAATCATTTTCAAAGCTTTTATCATCATGGATCTCTAGTCCATGTTATTTTATTGATTTATTTATTGTTGTTTTTTGTATAGTATAGAATCCACAACCAGATACTTGTATGGGTCGATTCAAGGGTCTTGATACAGAGTACGCGTGTCTTTAAAGAAAAAAAAACTTGTTCTGCAACATTCAAGACGTGACGTCGCGTCTTATTTCGGCACTTGTTCCGTGATGTTCTTCAAATAGGCTGATTTACTTGCAGGTAGAGATGGTTGTGAAAATCTGTAGGGACATGGGTTGACCACATTGAGGTAGAACTATCCACAACTTTAAGTTGTGATATTGATACAACGTATGACCACCTATGACCAAGCAGCCAGCTTCTTTCAAGTATATCAAAGTTTTCGTCATAATACCGGTATGGGGTAAATACTATAGTATACTATTGATCTTTAGTCTGGTTTTAAATACATCGCAGAACCCTGCAAATATATGATTCGAACCAGCCTCTACTGGGCGTGGTCGATGGTCTTGCATGCATGCTCTTGGAAGGTCTTGTGTTCGAATCCACCAAGAGTGTGCGGGGTCCCCCCCCCCCCTACAGGACGCGGAAAGCACTAAACACGCAGTGCTTCGTCAAAAATCAGTGCGGGACAAATAGGGCCAGTGATAAGCAATTGTTATTCGAGTCTATACAGTCCTCAATCCTCCACAATCAGTCGACGAAGAGGGCGTGGGAGGGTTGGGGAATATTCGTCAGTATTTTTTAAACGTGTATCAAGAAAGTTACCATAGTCTTTCATTGACTCAGAACCCACCTGAAACCAGCCTAAAGTATGCCGCATAAACTTATAACGTATAAAAAAAACATCAGAATATTAACCAATGTATATTTACCCCCTAAGGCAAGAATATTATCCTATAGTACCGAAAGTGTATCAAGACTAGACCATTATACATGTAAGATTCCATCAATTCAAATTAACATTTACTTTCTGACTACCCTATTGCCCTCGCAGTTAACAATATCCGAATCTATTTCGCAGCTTCTATTATCAAATCCGAGTTCCAAACCCCCGAACAATGAGGGACATGGAACGGGAGGCCGAGTTGGGGCTGGAAACCTCGGGGAGAAAAAGAAACACGGGTCAGAGAGGTCAGACGGATAAAGCGCAGTGGCTGCCGAATTCTATACAGCATTTTCATTTGTTGAATACCTGCATATTTTGGTATTGAATATATTCAAGTGCTTCGTTCTTATACACCACACGTTTGTGATATAGGTTATATGATTTATGGCATGTCTCCCATAGCTGGCACTCATTTACTACATTTTATACTATCTAGTTCTATAATACCATCGTGTTTTCAAATGGAAGGTGTACTAAACAATGGAATCATGGCTAGATTCATGTTTTGATACATCATTGGTTTTAGAAGATTCCTTTTTATTTTGATCCTTCTTTTCAAACATCTTAAGGGAATGGTACATCATTATTTTTGGAGAGTACTTTCATTCGAGTTATTAAAATCACAAGAAAAAATATCGCTAAGAAATGATCAACCATTGGTTTTTAGGAAGAATGCAGTAATTTCAATCCTCTGGTTATTCAAGAAACATATCATGTTGGGAATCATCGTTGGTTGTTGGAAGAGTAAATTCATTCCACTCCTCTAGTTTTCAAGAAACATACCATAAAGGGATGGTATATCATTGGTTATTGGAAGAGTTCATTCATGTCCAATCCTCTAGTTATCAAGAAACATATCATAAAGGGATGGTATATCATTGGTTATTGGAAGAGTTCATTCATTCCAATTCTCTAGTTATCAAGAATCATATCATAAAGGGATGGTACATCATTGGTTTTTGGAAGAGTGCATTCATTCCAATCCTCTAGTTATCAAGAATCATGGGGATAGTTTAGCATTTATCTTTTGAAGAGTTCATTCCTTCCCCTCCTTTAGTTTGCCAGAAAACAAATATGGAATTTAACTTTGAACAAACCATCATATATATATTCATGAGAGATATGTCAGAACTATTCCAGAAACTGTATTTAGAACTCACCTGATATTAGAACAGCCACTAACCACGCCGTTCTCCACTGCCGAGGTCCTACCGGCATGTTGAAGTCGTAATGGGGGGCCCCCCTGTTTACCACAACCAGTACAGTCACATAGTCATGGTAGGAGCTTCAAACCTCATGTCCCTGGTGATGTGATAAGAGGTAAACCAATCAATATTGCAGTTATTGTCAGAATGCTATACTTTGGGTTGAATGGCAGCGTCATGCCCACAGCTAGCCTGTTCGGGAACAAAGAGGGTGTCTGGCTGCAATCTATACCAAATAATATTCTAAAGTCAAAGTGTCCACTAAACCACTTACCAAAGCCAATCTTGAGTCCCAACGTTCAACAAAGCAATTTCATTTTTCTAAGTCATGTGCACCAAACTGTTTATCAAAATACAATTAACCTCCCAAGTTCATGCCGTCGACCAAATCGCTTACTCAAACTAATTTCTTTTTACTATTAAAAAAAAAGAAGAAGAAAAGAAACATTCTGCCTGACACAGACATAAGATTAAATGTGGAGGTTGGCAAATAAATATATTTCCAATCTAAAATGTTAACCAAAATGCTGATCTGGTTTCATTTTCAAGCTGAAATGAGTACAATTTAGACCTCGCTTTGAAGTTCAGCTTATAAAACATGCCAGTAAACCAATACACACTCAGCCCAAGTAGAAGTATGGAGTCCATCCGTGTAAAATATTGTAAGCACCACCAAAAACCTGTAACAGTTTCTGCCCGAAATACGCCATCGAGACAATTAGTACAAAAGATCTGCTGTCCTATTCTGACTTGGAATGTCCAAAGTTGGTTTGCTTTTCCCTAAAGCCGAGAGCACAACTTACTCTGCGAAAGATTGATGTGATTACCAGGTAGACTTATGACAAGGTCTGCATCGTATTGACCAATAATACAGGCCTAACCTTGCCCGAGTGTTTCTTTGATGATGGAGAGGTGTCTTCATCCAATACAATCGACGAGACTTGGGTCTGCAAAACGTCAACTAATGAAGTAGTATAGTATATATCCATAATATAGTCATGTTGGACATAATTCAGGAAGTTGATAAAGGTGTAGCCATCTCCATGGGTTGCCATACGATCACCATTTGACCCATGTTACAACCACTGTACAGCACACAGGGTTTTATCTCGGTTAATCAATAGACCCAGGCTCAACCATATTGATCTATCAGTAAAAAAAAACACTATTGACTATTGACAGCTAACCCTATTACACTGTTATTAGTTTAAGATCAATGAAGGAACACTAATATATACGCGTCTTTAACACAACAAAATCATCCTCATAAGTTGTATCCATCCCAGAGTTCAATACGAGGTCACATTACTGACCCGACTCAATCCATAAATAATCATTTTGACAAGAGCAACACCAGCTTCGGCTTCACCTTTTCATACCGTAGGTTATCGTCACATAACGGTCAGATAATAGAAGAGATCCGATCTGCTAAAGTTCACTGATAATGTCAACGATGCCACTCGTCAACTACCCGGGGCTACTGTTTGTTTGGGTGACGTCCACACACAGCTGGTCTGGCCACACTGAAATGCTAAAATTTCACAAAACTTCGGTAGGCCTTATATTTGCAGGTTAAAAAGCCCACAATTTGTCCGTAGTAAACAGATAGCTTGGAAGAGGGAGGGGGTGAAATTTGTTTCTACTTAATTGAAAACATTGATTGGTATATGCAATGACAATGAGCAGATTAATATTTAAAGTTGATAATGCGGGGTAGAGTTCTAGAAAATCAATGCTTGCTAAAATGGCTGGAACTTTTGCCGGCCACTTTGTATAGTGCTTCGTGTTGACACCATAGCTCCTTGATCGTATATACTGTAAATAATAAACTACATGATTTATGCTACACAATGAAACTATGTTATTCTGATGTGTTGGTGGTATACACGTGAACTTGCCTGCTAGTTACGGTATGTGTCAGTCTAGTGCCTTGCTTTTCTCTGTAGGGAAAACCGAAACACTATCTAGGTTCACTTGTGGCGATACTCGCCGAGGCGTCTTTACCGAGGTTGATATTCAATATCAGCCGGCCCCCTATCACTCCATCAGAGTTCCCTCCGCGAAATTGCCACCTCAGAGTGCCTCAGTCAACGAATAATGGGGCTCGTGTCTACAGCCTAGGCCTACATGAGCTCACGCTGTGTTTAACAAGCCAGTGATGTTGCCAACGGTCGCGCCTCAAGACCAAACACTTCTATTTGCCCCGCCTTCTGCGGACAGAAGAACAGCAAACATTAAGACCGGGACATTGCTATGCGAAGTGGGTACTCGCAACACCAATTTGGTCTACTTGTTACATTACGCGGGTGATAGTTGGAAGTGACGGGGTGGGCTTCCGCTGATCCGCATGTCAAACTTCTTCGGCACCCTCAAAGATCATGTACCACTCCACTCGCTCCTTTAAACGGCAATTTGTATGACAGAAGGGGTTATTAAAAGCACTCCAACCTGCTGGTTTGCTGGAGTTAGTGGTAAAGATTTGAAAAACGAACTTAGCCGGTGTCAACCAACAAACTTACAAAATACCTCAACTGTACAAATGAAGGCTTTCCATATCAATAATTTACCTGGAGGGTTTGGATGATTTTTAAGGATATATTATACAGGAACATTAGACGTTCATCTTTTGGAGGCAGTGGGAATCCTGTTACTCGTATCACTTGATTTATGGCCGAGGCAGTATGGGTCCAGTATGGTTGGTCGTAGCTGTTGATGTTTTTTAAACAGTGGATAGATAGAATTTTCACAGTATGGTGTCCCGTAAAGTAACTGGTTTCTTGTACAGAGCATTTACAGTTGGTAAACATCAAACCACACATGAAGGTTTTCTTCCATACAAACAGACAGGAAGACCTCAATAGCATTTGTTTCAATCGATTGAACATTTTTCCCCAAACAAGAAACTGAAAGAGAAGTTCGAGGCTTCCCGCGTAGAACGTCAACAACGGGACCCCCCAAGGTTGGGCCAGGCTAAAAAAAAGATGGTTCTCACGGGTGAGTGGCTGGTCCTCAATGGCGGATCAGTGTAGACAATGAAACAGGTTGAATCATTATGCTCCTTGGAAGTCCTTGTTTTCCGGGATCAGCGCTTTTGGGGACACGGCCAGCCTCAGAACCTCTTTGATCCATTGTATCATTGATTGTATAATATCAAGTAAATTGCAATCCATTCTACTTTAGATTCATGCACTTGAAGTTTCCAAGAGCAATTGGAAGTAGGCAGAGTTGATAAACAGTTTAACAAAAGGAGAATATAAAAATTGTAGACATCCACAAAAATATGTATCTTTAAAATTGTGTACGAATTCGTAATGGTTAATATAGTTGTCTGGCTGTAAATAATTTGTTTTCTCAACATGACAAAGGTATTTAACAAAACAAAAACAAAAATCCCAAACTGTTATATAGTTTTACATTTCGCATTTTCCAGGAAACTCAGTTTTATTTTTGTTGTTGTGAAGTTTCAGAGTGGGAACATTTGTGTAATACTAAATAAAATACTCTGACATTACTAAAAAAAAAAATCACTTTTTAAAACATAGACGTATACCGTAAACCAATGTTAAATGATTCTGGAGCGATTTACCAACACTTAAAAAAAATCAATAAATGAAAACCAACGAATCCATACATCGGTTTATAAAACTAATAATCAGTTACAGTTCATCAGTAAATGAAACCCGAAACGCTGTAGATCAACTACAATACCATTCACGATTTTTTGTTAGTTATAATTATTTTTCAGCGATCGCAATATCTGACTTTTAGTTCAAAATATACTACCTCATGAAAGTCATGCTCCTATAATGGTATACAAAATCCAGTTAGAACTTGGAACTATTTCATCATATTACGGATATATGTCTGTTCACAAGTCCACCAAAAAACCTAGGCTAGAACGTCCATAAAATTACCACGTGTTGGGAACTTAATGTGGGGGGGGGAGGTTTCAACAAAACCCAATCGCTGGCTGAAATACCCCAAAAGAGATAAAACAAACTTACCAAGGTTTGGTGCGATGTTCTACCGACTGATTAACGAAGCCCAAGATATATTCTACTACGTGTGTGGGTGTAAGACTCGATTACCAGCTTCGCTGGTGATCGTGAATCTAACATGCAAATAAGCCATGGACCGTGACTGGTGATCAATCATTCACCATCTTGTCAAAGCACAGCTTACTTTTGATAAAAAATAATTCCCAGCCCAAATGATTATATTCAGTTTCCAACTAACTCAGCCATAGAACTACTGCTCACTTACCTGAAGGAAACTTCAACTGCATGATTAAAAAAACGGAAGCTTCACTTTGCTAGCTTGTCGTGTAAAGTAATAACTTTACATGACAGGCTGGAACACTAATACAAATCCTACAAGTCAATCATAACACGCAAAATATTTGTGCACTCGTTTTTGAGTCAATACATGAGTAGAGGGGAAAAAACAAAGTTCAAAGTTCAACCCTACAGAAAGCGCAGTGAATTGGCTGCGAGTGGTTCTGAACGCAGTGCTTATAGAGAGTACACGACACTTACAAACAAACAACAGTGAGAGAATGAACTTGGGTTTTTTTCACACTTCATATCGAGCCTGAACAACAGTTTTTTTTTTCCCTCACCGTCCTTTTCAGTCTTGTCAAGCCTCAGATGGAGTATTGTCCCCGAGGGTGTCTGTGGGGACTCCGGAGCTAAAAAAGAAATCCCGGTCGAAAACCTTGTTACGCTCCACAAACCCCCCAAAGCCAGATACCCGGGCCTGGCTGCCTTCCATTCTAACACCTTGCTGTACCAACAATGCCACCACGGGTCACTATTTTTTACCCCAGAATTTCAAGTCTTTTTTTTCCAATGTTTTCTTCTGATTCATAAAGCATAATAATACTTCACCTGTATAGGAGGGATTACTGTGTACACAAAAGCATATAGCTGTTGTAGTTTCCCCCCCCCCCCAAATACGCAGCCTTACTTTATACCTTTAAAAGTACTTGAATAATGAAATCATGTTTCAACAAACTAAAATATCAAAAACCATGACTTTGATTTATGTAAACAATTGAACTATATAAAAAAAGATAGGGAAAAAAAAGAAAATCTTTCTCAAAAAGAATTGCTACTATTCAGCAAAGAGGACCATGCTTTAAGGCAGTCGACCCGAACAAATTGAAAAATGGTTTAAGTTCCATTTAAATCATGTCTGTTACCGTGAAGCTATATATAAATTTCGATATCATTGTCGTGTATTGGTTTTAATTTGTTCAGTAGATATATCTTTATTTCTATGTAAGTTTGTTTTCATTTTTGTTTCTTGAATATTATGACTAGTTTGTTGATTGATATTTTATTTGTAGTAATTGCAACATGAACAGCGCGTGGAAATGTGTGTTCTCTTCTCTAAACATTGAAATTAAATGGACAAAAATAGACTTGTCAAAACCACTGGATTTTGGCAGCGGCTAGATCACTATGTCTTCATATACTATAACCACAGTGCAGCCAATAAACATAGCCGTACAGCCTAAGAATTATTAAGAACAATTTCTATCTGATTTATAAATATGGCTTATATTATACCCAAACACAACAACCACAACTCGGTACACGCTCTCCATATACAACATCGATAACACTATATCGAGTTACCGAACCCGTGTAAATTAGCACGTCACTTCTCACACACAGCAACCACATCACACCGAAACTATTTCTAAAATATATATATTGATGTTAGACTATGGATTGGTCTATGTAATTATGACTACAGTGCTGCGGCAAATCAGGCTATCTAAAGCCACGTGTTTGTCTTGTCCTAAATATGAGATAAAAACATCATTAGCAATGCAGTTTCATTGTGTGTGTTGTAATATCAGATATGGGTTTCGACCTCAGTGTGTGATAACACAATACAACTTACCCGTATGAAATAATAGACGGGTCAAAATATGGTTTCAGCTGGCCTACTTTTAAATTGAACACATTTGTAATGTCAGTAGTACTTCACACACACCAAACATGCTGCCGTCTGTGTGTGGGTACCCTGTACGCTGTATACCAATCACGAATATTGACTCTAGTTCTACAAAATGGGACCAGACTGTTGGCCATTTCCAGCCCTGGTTTGGTCACGTTGATTTGTATTGTCGTAAACAAAACGGCTGTTCCATGTTGTATTTCAGAATTATTTTAACTAAGTCTATATATTTTCTACAGTGAGAAAATCAATTAGTACGCTTTGATGCGTGTTCTTGGAATACAGGCCAAAAGAGTTTTCTAAAAACGGCACAGGAATATTTATCGACACCACAACAAAACAGACAATAAGTTACATATTACCTTGTACTGTAGTATAGTCTACCTAATCAAGTACTGCCAAATTTGTACTTTTTAATAAATGTAATGTTTCAATTTACTCGAAACAGAAGCAATGTGATTCATCGTTACCGACTACAAATTAAAGTCTTTTTGTGTACTTCCTAGTTTTCTTGTTTTAAGACAACATATTTTTTAGAATGGTGCTCATAACACTTAAGAAAGTCAAAATCGGTCTGTGACAAAAACCACAGAAAGTCAACAACTTCATACCAGCAAACTTCTACGGCAAACTGATTATACAGCACACTGTGCATCAGTAAACTGTACATCGTATGCAAATTAAGTAACTATTGGTCATAAGGTCCTTTAGAAACAGGCTCTTTCTGATTTTGAGGACAACTTCCATGACAACGAGATATGGTTCCAATGAAACAGCAATATATCCCCATGAAATACTTTCAATAAACAAAGCACTTGTCTTTACTCAACAGAGTTTTCAAAAAAACGGCACAGGAATATTTATCGACACCACAACAAAATAGACAATAAGTTACATATTACCTTGTTCTGTAGTATAGTCTACCTCATCAAGTACTGCCATCACTTAGTAAAAGTGCTTTTTTTTTTAAAGTTACATGCACACACTCAATGGAACCGGTTCACAGTGACACACCATTGTAGTGACAAATCCCTTCGCGATAAGTTTACCTTTGGAATACCATGCCGTGTGGGAAGACCAATCAATTAAAAATCCAGCCGGCAAGTTTAATTAAAAAAACAAACCACCAACAGTGATATCGACTAACCTTTATTCTCCTCATCCACTTTACAATCGGTCATTATTAATCTACAGAGTAGTGCTGGACAGAAGGGAGTTAAAAAAAAAAAAAAAAAACCAAAATGACGAAACTGAACATTGGGTAAATATCATGGTCTTGCTACCAGCATGGACGCCGACTAAACGGAACAATACTCCAGGGGGAAGTTCAACGTCACTGAGTCTATTCCATCAGTGTTGAATGATCAGTTTGCATTTGGGTTGCACTACATCATGGTGAAGTGGATGGGGGTAAAGTCCGCACATCGCCACTCTCTTACTGTGTACATACAGTTGTCCTCCGAATTCAGCCGTGGTGGGAAAACTACCAGATCGACGGCTTGGCACACAACGCTCATTATACCAGTAGCTTTATTGTTATTTAATATATATTTAATACAACAATTAATAATAACAGTTGTAAATCCATTCAAAATACGAAAAATAAATTTTCTCTATAATAATTACCAAACACAACTAATTAAGTACAATTAACAGACGTAAACATTCAATAGCAAATTAAAAAAAATAATAAATTGAAGGGCTTCTATAATCATATACAACAACTGAAAATCGGCTTTAGATCAGGGGGAAAGTTAAGTTCATCCAATAATGAAGATCGTTCCTCCCAACAGTTCAAAATAAGAAAATCGTTTTGTCTCACAATAGTTAAACCATCAAAAGCAAAATGCTGGTTCTCGTGTTTTTTTGTAACAGACGAGGCTGGTTTTGTTGTAAACAACCCTTCGCGATATGAAACTAACATCAAAATGTGGAGTTTTGAAAATCGTTTTATGAATATTTTATACGTTTCTGTACTCTCGTAAAAGAGGAGTCCCATGTGACCCATTACGGGTCAGTGTGGCTCGTTTTTGCCGACCGCACTAACCAGATAACCGAATTCAGTGGCGTCTTGTTCACTCAGAATCCGGGTCATGTTGACCTGAAATGGGTCGTGCTTATTCTGAATTGAGTATGGCTCGTTAGGGTCCTACCCCTGGTCAATTTCTAACCCATGACTTTCAGATTTTTTTGTGAAGCCATTTACGGGTCACTGTGACTCGTTTTGCCGGTCGCACTAAACCAGAAAACCGAATCAAGTGACGTGTTTTCACTCAGAATCCGGGTCATGTTGACCTGAAATGGGTCATGCATGCTTACCCTGAATTGGGTGTGGTTTGTTAGGGTCCGCCCCTGGTCAATTTCTAACCCAAGACTTTCAGATAAAAATATTATATTTGAGAAGCCATTTACGGGTCACTGCGACTCGTTTTGCAGGTTGCACTAAACCAGAAAACCGTATCAGTGACGTGTTCTTTTCACTCAGAATCCGGGTCATGTTGACCTGAAATGGGTCATGCTTACCTTGAATTGAGTATGGCTTATTAGGGTCCTCCCCCTTGTCAATTTCTAACCCATGACTTTTAGATTTGTGAAGCCAGAAATAACCATGCACACACTGCCGGCGAAAAAGAAAATCACGATTCTGCGCTTTAAGTAGCATATAATGCACCTTGATCAGATAAATCACTGATTGTACAACAGTATGCCAAGCCAACGACCCCTAACTTCTATCATTTCTCATGCATCGCTCAACACCAGACTAATCTACAAACGTTCATGGTGTACAACACACAGCAATCAAAATGCAACCGAATTTGTTTTATACT
The DNA here is from genome assembly GCA_911728455.2 of Marthasterias glacialis. NCBI lineage: Eukaryota > Metazoa > Echinodermata > Asteroidea > Forcipulatida > Asteriidae > Marthasterias > Marthasterias glacialis. Next base: position 8,213,770 of record OU452228.1, read on the forward strand.
GCAAACAATGTCACAGCCAGCGCTTTTCCAAACTGGACAATGTCGTCCTCTCTCATTCATTTTTTTTCCCCCACCGCACTCGAGAAAAAAAAAGCACAAGGCAGGAGTGTACGACATCGTGTTTAAAATCATACCAACTCAAGAACGAGACCTGAGGGAAATACACCGCTGCACTGATGCAAACTTCTTCTTTTTTTCAACGATTCTCAAGATGGCGAATTTTGTTAGGGCATTGGAAACCGAGTACTCGCTCTGGGATTAAGTTTACATGGTTATAATGCCATGGTGATAATTGCACTATAGCTGGGGACCCAAACGACTGGAGGGTGGAAACCGGGAAATATTTTGTATAGAACCGAATACTTTAATAGGAGCTGTCGAATTGTTAAACTCCGTTCTACCCAGACAATTTTAACTAGACACTACTCTCTTAATGTAAACGAGTGAAAACATCACTCTCTTGCCCGAGTGGTAGTGTAATGTTCACTCTTTTTAGAGTGCAATTCATTCTAGTTTGCTCTTTTAGAGTGAAATTTGAGTGAAGTTCACTCTGAATCGAGTGAAAAAGAAAATATTTCCACTCTAAAAAGAGTTGTCCCCCATACCACTCTTTTAAAAGAGCCATATGGCGGACAAGTCTTTTTAGAGTGGAGAAATTTTCTTTTTCACTCGATTCAGAGTGAAGTTTACTCAAATTTCACTCTAAAAGAGCAACCTATAGATAATTGCACTCTAAAAAGAGTGAAAATTACACCACCACTCGGGCAAGCGAGTGATGTTTTCACTCTTTTACATTAAGAGAGTATGTTTGACAAATTATTTGTCAGTGGTAAAAGTAGCACGAACATAAATGTAAAACTGTCTGTGAGTGAGTGTGGGATGGTTGAGAGGAATAGAGACGGATTTTTCTGAATTTAAGGTATAATTTTCAATGTACAGCAATTGGTTTAATATGCGCTGCAGTCACAAAACCGCCAACGTCTTACGCTGCAAAATTGTATCTATATGTGACAACACCGACATGGTGTTCGTTATCCCCATTGCTTTCTCGTTGGTAAAATTAACACCGTGTCGGTGTTGTCACATATACATACCAAGAGAATCAATTCAACACCCCGGTTTTTGCAGCGTATCACGAGATATCTATACGAAGAAAAACAATACAATAAAAAGGCAGCGTGATATTAGTATCTGACAATGTGATAATAATATCAAGGGTTGAGATAACACAATAAGCCCTTCAAGGTAAGCCTGTTGAAATTATTGTTCAACGATTCACTGATACTGCGTTCAAACAGTTTATATAATAGTCACACCCACAATTGGGGTGTTACATTATATTAAGATATAATTATTTGCGTATTGGTTACACATTATGTCGATGATATTTTAAGCTGCTTGCCATTATTTACATTACTGTTAGGATAAAACACCGAATCATTGTCTATGGTATTGATGGGTTGATTTGCTATTATGCGGTATTACATTGCGGTAGTTTTTGTAATAGAGTATAGTTTATATAATATAACTCTGAGCTACCCTATAACATACCGGTAAGGGAAGGAACCTGGTTTTATAACAAATAGACCGGATCACATTATAAGCCTCTGATGGCTTTACACTATGGTTCATGCAACCTAACTTTGCAATCGCTATTTGTTATTTGTGGCATTACAACAAAGCAAATACCACTGAGCCATCTATAAATATAATACAGATGAAGGAATCCTGAATTAGAAAATGGAAGGAGTAGTATTAAAAACTGCTAGTGGTTTTACAGTTTTGGTTCACCCAACATAGTTGGTTATTGAGATTTGATATTTGCAGTTATACAATATAACCCATTTGTATAACGACAGCTACCGGAGGAAGAAACGTTGTTATAAGAAATGGAAAGGACATTGTCAAAAACCGCTATGGTTTACATTAGGGTCTTTGTTTCACATACTAGCTACTTAATTAGCACACAGCCATCTATAATTATAATATAGAGAAAAGGACCTGGTTATAAAAAATAGAAGGAACATCATCAAAAACCGCTAGTAGTTTTAAAGTATTGGTTCACGGCAACATAACTTGGTTATCGAGATTTGATATTTGCGGTATTACATTACATAGTTTTTTATGTATTTGATATTTAATGTTCAGCGCTTTGTGATTTTTCTTAATGTAAGGCGCTATATAAGTTTTAACTACTTATTATTAGGATCCATTTATAACATAGCTATACATAGCACTAAGCCATCTATAATTATAATATACATAAAGGAACCTGGTTATACCAAAAAGAATGGATAACATTACAAGCCGTTTGTGGTTTACATTATGGTTCATCCAACACGTCGGGTCAGTTCCGGCGTAACAGTTTGAGCAGCGCTAGGTGCAGGTGGCCCTTAGTAATTTCGTTACCATTTTCAGTTTTCGAAATTGTGCCACAGGTATATCATAGTGCCGGTTTCCACCGTCGGTCATTCTGTATAGACACGTTGAGAAAGACACCTCAATGGCGACCTGGAGGGGGCTATATTAAAGTACATTGACACACCCCCAGACCCAGAACACTTTCAATTTCATCGCTCCTCTCTCTCTCTCTCTCTCTCTCATAATAGCATGACGACTGCTTGGTGTGTCGACCCGAGACGAGTTACCCTCAAGTCTCGAGAGATTTGGAGGTAAATCTCTCTCGAGAGAAACAACCTGTACTCTGTTATCGGTTGACGCATTGAGAGCAGCTATATGTTTATAAATGGATTTCTTTTTATGTCCTGGTCACGCAACATTCTCAGCCGTTAAAAAAAAAAATGGTTGTCTGCAACTTTTTTTTTCTCCATAACTGACAGAGGGCGTTTTACGGCAACTATTCTTTCCAGGTTTTGTGGTAAAAAAAATTCCAAGTAAATATCCTAATTCTGTCTATGTCTGAAAAACAATAAGTTGCCTTTTTTTCAGTGGTGACTCTCCCAAAGTAAAATATGGATCATCTGAATCATAGCATAACATAGCATCGAAAAATTACTTCAGAAAATTGCGTCCAAATTGTATGGAGCACAACGAAACGCATACACTAGCGAAATAGTGACAATGTCATTTCCTGTAGTTCTTCAGATATTTTTCAATTTCTGTGCAATCAAAAAATCACTTAGTTCAAGACCGTCTAAGATGGACTGTCTTTGTAGGAACTGTAACATTGTGACTTCCTCGTGACCTGGTCATTTTGTTAGGTGAGGTTTCAACCCCCCCCCCCCAAAAAAAAAAAAAAAAAAAAAAAAAAAAGGGAGGGGAAGCGAAGCAATATTTGAGAAAATAAGGCAATACAATATCAAAAGTATTTTCGCATTACACGATTTGAATCACTTCGGATTAAATATAATCCCATTTTTTTAATCCACTTTCAAAGCATTGATACTAATCTCCGATGGATAACAATCTTTAACTGTTAACCGTTACTTGATCATTTGGTAATAAGAAAGAAAATATGAAAGCTTTTCATTTTGATGTGGGATTTGAGTGTGACTTTGCGAAGAAAGGAAAGACCCATCGGGTTATCAAGCATGTTTATCGTTCGTGTATCCGACAGCTTTTTTGATATCGTAAAATGTAAACTAGGTCAGATGCTATTAAAGGAGACATCTAGTTTTGGGGCATAAAAAGGTATCACAAAAGGATACCGGTTTTTTTGTTGGTGATCGGATTTTACTATTTTTTAAGGGTGACTTTATTATGTGGGCCTAAATGTCGTAAAACGTACCCTTTTCGATTGACTTGCTTTTTGGTTTGCTTCTCTTCAGTGTCTAAAGTAACTGTTTCTTTATGTTGTGATGATTTCAGCGCTTTATGTGTCAACATTGTGTTTTTATCGTGTCCTTTTCTGGAGAACTCATTCTAATGTTTTGTCTTATGTAGGTCTATATTGAAGCCAATTCAAACTACAGACAGTATTGGATCATTTAGTCAGCCTGAAGAGCCCATATAAGCGGTTCAAACAGTCTGTCTGAGGCAATAGTAGGCAATGGATACTGAATAATGAATATGAAGCGGGTTTTTTTTGATAAAAATAACTTTACAGAAAGTGCATGATGGATGTTGTTGTAGTTGTTGTTGTTGTTGTTGCTGCTGTTGATGTTGCTGTTATTGTTGCTGCGTCTTCTGCTGCTGCTGTTGTTATTGCCTACCTGCTGCTACTGCTGCTGTTGCTGTAGCTGCTGCAGGAGTTTCAGAGGGAACAGCTTTTAACAAGGAAACTCTTGAGTCTTATGTACAATCCATAATATGTAGCTGAAATTGGCTACTTGCGGCTTTAACGCCGACAAATGCTGCAATCTATTTTTCTTCTTCTCCTATCTCTCGGTTTAGCCTGCTAAAGGCTAGGCAATAATAATCCCCCAGTAAGACATTCGAGTTGTAAATGTCACATTGCGCTCGTAGTCCTAGCTCTATCCTTCACCTTGTTGTTTGGATGTCGCGATGGAGAATATTGAATATTTTCCGTCTGTATGCATTCCCAATGTGACGCCTGTCCCATACACTTCTCTGGCCAATCTTACACAGTTATATGATCAATGTTACAGTAACAAATCAATTCAATCAGTTCAAAATTCCGGCTCAGAAAGAAGTAGAGCCTGAAACCCACGGTGCAATAATAACGAGTAAAATGGAACTGCATTATCAATAGTGTTGATGCAATACAGTATGTCCCGGATTCTGCGTCAAACTATCGCAGATTCCGAGTCAAAGTCCGAACTCCGGGTCAACCTGACCGAGTAAGGTCCCCCTTTCTGAACCCGGAGTTTTTAGAGTATATCACAAAAACCAAACACAATACGGACGTCTTGTAATTGAAAAACGTTTTCATGTCCCCCATCACTCTCTTTTTTTCCCTCCCATACAGGCGTATACGCGATCACAAAGAGGCTAAAAACGGAAGTGATATGGTCCCTTTTTTGTGTCTGATACTAAACACTATACTCTTAACTGCGAATATGGGGAACACCACAAGGACACGACGCGGTAAAGATCGTTTCTCACGTAGGCTACCATATTCTAGTACAACATTGTAAACATCTAAAAAAAGAAGTAAGTTGTCAAAGATGTTATTTTACAGACACGGGTCTATTGATTTGTAAAATACAAATAAACACTATTTCTCCTCTGATAAGGTCAGCAAGCTTCAAGTGAAGCACGGTTGGTTCGTCAACACGCAGTACTGAATCCATCCAATTCATGGCAAAAAAAGGGGTGCTGTGGATTTTGCATGATTTGGGCCACCTGGTTTTAACCAAGACTAAATCAAATATTGAACAAATACGATCCATCTGTGGACGAAAACATCCGGCTGAAAGCTAAAATGCCAAACTCCACCCTGACTCGCTCTCTTTACCTTCTTCTTTCTCCCGTCGTTGTAAAATGCTTTCATCTAGCTTGGGTTGCTCTATCGATCTCTGCATTTCCCTCAACTTTTGTATGGTTCAGGAGTTTACAGTCACTTTAAATTCTTGTTTTCCTCGACAACTCCCTCTACACGTATTACCTGATCATTACTGCCGGTCACTGAGCAGTGAAAAGATTGGAAAGATTCTGCGTTTCTTGGGATTTTTAACAAGGGGGCCGGCTGTAGGGGCAAATCTCGTATAAAACGCAGCAAAGGAATTTACTGTAACTTTTGCCGAACAGGAGATTGTGTATTACTGTATCAGTAGATAAGTAATGCAGATTTTTTTTTTTACACATATAAACACATGCGTTAATAAACATTTCACTTTGGTAGGTTGTTGACGAACAATTGTTCTAAATATAAGTGTTAATGGAATAAGTTAATTTTGATATCACATACACATTATTCTCGAACAAAATCACATTAATTTAAAGTACCCCGGTAACAAAGCTTTCCACACACTGAAATTATATAGATCAAGTGATCTATCAGAAATAGCTTTGTAGTAATTTGAGTTAAATCAAGGATAAATAACTCAAGATGCAGGCATGTATACTATGTGCGAGGTGAGATAAATATTTCTGTCCGCATAAAACATTTTTTTAAAAGAGAAAAAAGAAAACAAACCAATGCAGAAATTTGGCCTCAACTGTCAGTTAAAAAGCTCTTTAAAGATATAAAGGTAAAAAGAAAGTAACTGACATAACAAAACAATGGGAATTTTTTTTTTTTTTTTTTATTTTTTTTTTTTGAAACATACAATTCAAAAATACTAAACAACATACACAATTCGTGTAAACCAAAACGAGGTTCGAATGACCAAAAGGTCTGATCCCATATTTTGTATGAAGAAATTTCGAATTAGTTATTGCCATTTGCAGCAGGGAAACAACACATCGTAATAGTTGTGTACCGGTATATCAGGTGTGCGTATACATTTTCTTCTGTACCTGAAAAGCCATGAATACATTAAAATTTCCATCAACCTGGGGGTTCAGTTGCACTATAGATGACCGTGAACTGGATGATGACTCTATTCCAGGCTCCCCTTCCATCAAGAATTAATAGTTGTAATTAAGGCAGGGTATGACGTGTTCGAATATGATACGAGAGAGAGATGATCATCCAAATTGGACACAGTCATGTTTTTTGTGGGTTTTTTTTCACGAGCATCCCACTAAAAATGGTCCGAATGATGGGAGAATACAATTGAACCGTTTTTTTTTATTGCGTACCGAGAGGAAATGTAGACAATTTGCCTTTATTGCAAAATCGTAGCGACTGATTGCACTATTCAATTAAGGTAACTCCAATGGTTACCAGTACATTTTCCACTTCTTTCTGGTTCTAACTTCGTCATTTTTTGTTGACTGAACGAAAAAGACACACAAAATATTATTATTAAGAGGAGAAATGTCACCGTTGAAGAGTTTTTACTTGTAGATCGTCAACAAAGAATACAATTTATGTGTTCTGGTTGTTGCAACTGTGTCTAGAGCTATCAGTACTCCACGCAATCTTTGCATATTTCGAACACAAAATTTAACTTTTGTTTTGAGCCCCATATTCTATAAGTAAGCTAAATTTGTAAAAAGAAATCTGAGCCTACATTTTTCATCAAGATCTATATAACATAAATGAAATGCATCTTCAAAATTCATTGTTCTTGTCAGTTAGATTTTACATCAGCTTCATGTTGTAAAAACAGCTTTTATACCCGCCCCTTGTAGAATATTATATGATAACAGAAATTATCCTAAAATACTAGTTGGTAAGAAAGTGTATATATATATATATATATATTAAACAATGGTTCGTTTTGTATTAGCTTCACAAGGTTAAAAATCATGTTTGAGACGGTTCCCATTATGATAATATACATATTATGCTAATCCAGATGGACTCAAATATGTATTTTGAAATGATCCTGAGAACAATAAAAGCCTTTCAGTCACCGGTTCCAGCCCAACAACTCCAACCTAAAAACTCATATCGACAGCCCTTCCCCGCGATCGTCACTTGGGAAAATCACTCATCCGTTTCGAGGCCCTAAGAACAATTACCTTAAAGGCAACGTTAATGATGCATGACCAATCAAGTATTTAAACTGGCAGCAAGGGTCCCAAGATTACATTTCCAATGATTATGGCAATCGGTTTGTAGTTTTGACCTGGGGGTGGGAGGGAGTGGAAAGGAGGGGGGGGGGGGGTTCCAAGGACAAGCGTCTTGACTGTGACGGGAATAAGAGGCTTCTCAACGTCACCTTTCTTATTATCTCGTGTCGGGCAATCAAGCAAGGAGTGGAGGAATTAGGGGGAGGTCACGACTCGTTTTGAAATTCACCCATCTTTAAAGAGATGCGAATCTTCAGCAAAAATGTGTGCCAAGACATTAATATGTCAAGCCCAAATCATTTCAACTTCTGTCACTGTATCGTTTTTCTATGCCAACACATTACGAAAATTAAAAGGAGCTGCTGATAGTCCCCCCCCATGGAATATAATTTGTTTCTCCTCGAAATCTCAAGCAGTTATACCTTTTGTATTTAGATTTATGACGTACTTATAACCTGTGATGTCTTGTATGTGAGCTTGTTTACCCGTTGACACCGAGAACTATGTCAGAAGGGATCCAGTTGATTTGACAGAGCGAGGACGTCCTTGGGTTCGATTTATATCCGAAATAAATAGGGGCATCCAAACAATGGGATATCAAACAGAAGTCCTCGATTTATTGGGACGGCGAACATTGCGTGTGCGTGCGCGTTGGGGAGAGAAGGTGGGGGGGGGGGGGGTGCATTCCACTATTTAAAACAGGTGCATTCTCACAATGAGTGGTGTACGTTTTCTTTGGCCCTTAAATCATTGCATTCATTAGTCCATTTGATTAAATACAATTGGCCCAAGCCTTTTCATATGAAAACGTTCGAGCTTCTTACTCAACTTTAAAAAAGAAATAATAATAACAATAATAATAAACAAATTAATAAATAAACAAAAAAATAAATAAATAATTAAACAAATAAATAACTGTTTTGTTATGCGAGTGTACATTTTGGCAACTTGGAAACCAACAATTTTTTTTTAAATTTTACACTCCCCAAAACTGGAGATGACCTGCTCTTTAAGCGCCGTACGGAGCCGGTATCTTTCTTTGATCTCCACTCTAGCCGTTATAAGCGGCAGGCCTGAAGCGATCGAAGGCCTACCCACATCAGACTCATTCACTATTCATGCCCTGGACCCAACCGAGCCTTAGTATAATAGTACCCATCCTCACAGAGATGCCCCCCCCCCCCAACCCTAACCCTAACCCCATCCCCTCGCTCACTGCTAAAAGCAGACAGTTCCATCAACGATTTGACACAATTAAGTATTCCGTTTAGTCCGTAGATAGTTCCATTTCATTCCTTCAATTCTGTACAACTCCCCATGGGAAATACCGTCAGGCACATGAGTTTTGCCGCCATCGTAAATATACTTCCAACTCAAACCACGGGGAAAAAATTGCGTTTTGTTTAAAAAAAAAAAAAAAAGAACCAGCGAACTACCGCGGGGGATTTCGGCACAAAAACACCGACTCGGCACGATTGTCAAGGGAAGTTGGAACGTCTATCAATCATGATTAAGAATGCAAATGACTCCGTATATCTTGATTTATGACTCATTCTACCAATGATTGCAAAGAAAGACAAAAAAATACTATTTGAAAAAAAACAATGCAGTTGTGGCAAAGTAAAATACATACCTCGCAATTTGACTGTGAAATTTGTGTTTGCTTTGATATATCGCCCTTCCGTGGCCTTTTCATGTTGTTTTTATAAGGGGTTAATTTAAAAGGGTAATGAAAACCCAGCGTATAATTTTACAGGTGAACCATCGGGACTCAAATGCAACGGCCGTTGAATTGATTTTATCACAATTTTAAAGGGTTTCTGCACTTTGTCCGTCCACAAAAGTTGGTACCAGATTTCTAGCACCAAGTCAGTGCAGTACACTGTTCTCGGTCACCTCATCTCATTACCAATCCAGGTTGATTTGAGTAGAATACGTAAAAGGGGGTATGATTATAAAAGGTCCCTCCCAGCCTCAATTTGGTTACATTGATTTGAACGAGTGAAACACAAAAAATAGCTATTCCAGTGTGGAGATCTGTATACGTCAACAAATAATTGCTCATCTTAAATTTGATATAAATCGCAATAATTTCGCATTTCCTCGAGTTTTTGTGAAAATGCCTTCACAACCTCTATTCCGTCAAAAGTAATACTGTAAAAATTTTCACAGGTTAGGTTTGCAAAGTATTTTGTATTTAATTCTCAAGGATTATAATAAATGTACTCCTCTCCGAGCCACAATGTACCTTCGCTTTCAAGCCCCATGCTCAACATTGATAAAGTGGTACGGTGTCTGTAAATGCATCCATTCTTTGCATAAACCAAGATATCATAATTCCATTCGTTGTTTCATTTGCGAGAAAACTCTTAGGCAGAGTTATGGTCTCACGTGAGACAAAAATTATTTTTTTATTTTTATTTTTTTTTTTTTTTTTAAATCTTATTCATTACTATTAAAAAACGATAACACTCCAGGCAGAAATATTTCAAGGAAGTTTTCTACCACCATTATCTTTATACCATGTAAGGCATAAGTAAATCTGTGAACATTAATGTATTTGTTTCTTACAAATGTTGAGATGGGTTTTAATCTACCTCTTGACAAATTATGTTTTCGTTGCATACCATGCGGTTAACCACATTGTTTTCTTTGGGCATGATATCTCGAAGAGAATTGCAATTCACGTGAGATTTCCCCACTTTACTAGAAAGTACATTGAAAATGCAGCCACACTGCCGGTGCACTTTCCCCGCATGAGGAAATCATCTGAGAGTCTCAGCTAGTTCCTGAAGGTCATTTCTCAAATTACATTTTCTTTCCCAAAGTTGTGATAGACAGAGAAGAGGATTAGGAGATTTTTTTCTATTGGCTGTCGAGGTACGAAGCACTAAATAAATGAGAAGAGCGGATCGGGTGGCTAAACCCGATGAACGGACGCTCGGGCAGAAAATGTGCTTCACGCGCCATTACGTTGATTACGTACGCTGCTGTTGCCATGCAAGAAATATAACCCCCATGCCGATGCGCGTTTTCATAAACCTTAATACTGGCTGCGTTTGTTGGGAGTAAACATTTTAATCAAGCAGAGAATTTCACTGAAGAAGAAAGAAGGCACAAAAAAAAAAAAAAAATAATGATGACGGTGAGCTCTAACCTCAAAGTCGTATTCTCTATAATTTACCAAATTATGTCTAATCAATTAGATTATACGTCACCCTAGATAGGTTGAAGAACACCTTCAATCGACAGAGTCACGGGACAAATATTTTTACAGTGATCTTTTCGCAGTTTTACTCGGTTTGAGTTTAAATATTTTAAAGAAGGGTGATGTAAGGAAATGATCAGGGGGGGGGGGTGAATTCGGCCGGTCGAAATAGACTTTAAATCTTTAAAGTATATGAGGCCATCTCATAAAAAGAAAGACAACTTTACAATGCTAATTGCTACCAGTGTTAAGTCTGAAAATATAATAGACACAACGTACAAGTCAAAAACAATGTAGGATGTTAACATACCACGGTTGGCTCTGAGAAGAGAGCAGATTGTGCTACTGTGCTCCCAGTTAGACTTACAAGAAAAACAAAGACCACTAAAGAAATATTTCCTTGTGTACAGCAAACATTCTGAGACTCCAACATGCAAAGTTTCAAATCCTATTTAGGATTCAAGGATACTCCCCAACTCCTTGCCCAAAACGACTAATCCTAATTGGACAAGAGCTTATGCTGTCCAAGGCTTAGATGAGTATCATCATTTCAGGGATAGTGGGAGAAACTCTCAAAGAACTGAGAATCCTCACCACCATCGGTGGATGCATCTTCTTTATCATCTTAACCCATCAACAGTACACTACAAAGTACCTTACCCCCCTATTCACTCGTGTTATCAGAGCTCAGTGAGGTGTGTATAGTACCCAGAGGCATTCTGTTCACTGCTAACACAGACCGCTCGCGGGCACACCCTAATTCTTATATAGCCCAAGAGAGGTTGAGCAAACAGGCTCCAAATTTTAACAGACAGTCCGTCGCTAAGTCTTAATAAGACAGAATGAAACTATTAAATTTACCAGCAATTGTAAATTGTTGAAAGATGTACCCAGCTCGTTCTGAAAAATAGATCAATATTTTGGCCTCGGGTGGTTTTTCCGTGAAGTAATTAAACTTCAGTGTATGTATGGTGTACATCAGCTATTATAACACACTTGAGCGGGTTTAGACTATACAGTTGTGTTTCTCTCCCGAGGTTGTCACTTCTTCTTTGTACCATTCAGCCGTCAAATTTACGGAGCCTTTTTTGAAACTAATTTGGCTGCACCGGCAGCTCAAGCTCTTGTTCCCCCCTGAAACGGTGTGCTTTCGGCACGGGGATTTTAATCGTTGGGAGGGACCGGAAATTTAAAGCCGGCCCCAAAACCTTGGTTTGGAAAATGCCCAAACCATGACCAAACATTTTTACCTGACACAGTATCTGGAATATGGTTGCCAACTTGATTGTGCATGTGTCTTTTCGAAACCCTGTTTTTTTATATTATTTGGAAGGCTTGCTATATCTGTTGTTTTTCTTTATACAAGTACTGGAAGTGAAACATTTAGACCCTCAATCAAAAACCATTGAAATTACAATCTGCTTAGAAAAAACTGTACACTGTATTTCCAGATTAAGGCCAACACCTTGCTGTAGAGTACAGGGGGTCATCTTAGGCTAACCTTCCGCATGCCAATCAACACAATAATCTGTCACTTTCCCGCCCTTTCCTTGTCTAGGTTTCAGACAACAAGGCCGCCGTCATTCACCAAGAGATAGCTGAGAACTTAAGAGTCATTTATCCCTTCATTGTTCCCCATAAGAGGTGACTTTACCGATCGACCCTGTTTCACCCCTTCACTCCCTTCTGCTTCCCAAATCAGAATAACCGAACCGATCGACCGGGAATCGATTTTGGTGTCTCTTAAAAAGACTCGTCATCACGAGGGGGGTAATTATGACAACGATCCCGTGAAAGCTGTTAACGATACGAGTCATTTATCTCCACTGACAATCCATAATGTCTGGTCTGTTGTTATGTACGGCGAAACCTACCCATTGAGGTTTTTTTTTTTTTACACATTGCAAATACTGCCAAGTTGAAATAAGCGCAGATAAAATTATGTGCACAAATTCCAGACAAATAACTGCAATGCAGTGTTTGAATAAAAACTTGCTCATTTCATGTGATACGGCTTACGCTGGTAATAATATATTGTTTGTAGTGCTTCGTTTTTGTTTTTGAAAAACAAAATAAATACAAGTAGTGTTTTTCCCCCCGTACACCAGTGACGTTTTATACTTTAAAACGATAGTGAGACATTATGTCTGGCAAAACACATTCATTCGGCTCCTCTAAATTTCGAAAGACATCATAAATCCGTAAAAAACCACCTGTAAAACATCTTGTTGAGATAGGTGATATAAAATAGCGTGTCGTGGTTTTGTGATGTTCGAACATGTTAAAAGTTCGTCCTGCTCTGGAAGGCAAGATAGCAAGATCGAATACAAACGCGACTGTCCAAAACAAGAAAACGGCAGAACATGTTGGACGAATGGTACCCGTGCCATCTTTTTACCGAAACCCTTCGTAAATAATTCTGAACGTATTGTTTTCAGAAACCAAGAGTGAATCATATTTTCATGTTTTTATTGTTTTCATGTTTTTATTTTTTTATTTTTTAGGGAACGATGTAATACAAGTTAACGTTCTAACGATAAAGACAATGGCCTACAACTACTTTCCTGCCAAAATGTTATTAGATCTGAAACTAACGCCCATCCCTCTTATATACAGAGAAGCAACCACAAACACAAGTTGTTGTCACTGGATGAAACATTTCAACGCTGCATTGAAATTCCAAACATTCGAAAATGCTTTAACTTAACCAATGATACAAGACCATTTCACAGAGATCCATTAGTCGAAAGCATTCGTTTCAAAACAAAAAGCTAGCTTTTACTTTCCGCGGGGAATTTCATTGCTCTGGGCAAATAATTCTCGTTAGCAATTTTTTTCTTTCTTTTCCATTCAAACCGCGTTTTGAGTTCCGAAAGCAAATTCCTCATTACGTAAAAAAGAAAAAACTTACCCCAGGCTTTTATATAGAAACTTGGCCCGTCACTTCGCCATCTCCAGTGAAATAAAAAAACATCCCAGCAACAGTGTCACTCTACAAGCGTTTTGTCTATACTTCAGTTTCTCCTCACATCCCCAGTCAATGAACGTGTCCTGTACAGTCAATGAAAACCCCACCCGTCCAATCAGCGGTCGCCTCGTCCCCGTTGCTATGCGAAAGAGGCCCCGGGAGCTGCTCCAGAACGCATCTCCCGTTTTCCCTCGTTTTAACACAGAAGTCAAAGTCACTCTGCGGATTCATCTATCTTTCCCTCCTGGAAGCTTTACACACTGAACGTGGCGAACCTGGAGCGCCCCGCGGTAAAACTAAAAGAATTGACGGTATCTTGAGGGGGAAGTAACAGGTTCACTGTCCGGCCCGTGCATAAGCAGCATCGATCTTTCCCTTTCCCATTTTTCTCGCCGTTCTTGACGACATTTTAATTCTCAAGGTGTGACGGTGTGCTGGCGCAATAAGCACGCCCCAGTAACCTGCAGCACGGCGTGCGCGAGGGGGTAGAAGAAGAAGAAGAAGAAAAAGAGACAGAAAGAGGGAGAAAAAAAAGCTGCCGCGTAAATTTGATCGCGGTAATGAAGTTATTCCGGACGTTTGAATACAAAGAGCCCGGAGACTCAAAACAAGAATGCACCAAAGAAGAAAGTAGAAAAGGGGGAACAAGATGAGACGGAGGAAAATGAAGCTCCTTCCAGGTATCCAAACTGTCCCCCCATTCTACCCTTCATTGATGGTGAGGGAACGGCTGTACCTGTCCAGGGGGAACAGGAAAACACCGATCATATTGACAGTACTGTGTCATTTCACGCATCAGTTCAAACCTGTGATTTTCTTCTTCTTTTTTTTCTCGGTGTCTTCACCTCGAGTAAAGTGACTGGTTTCTGTCGTGTGGATGCCAAAGTAAACACAATGCCGTGCTGAATCAAGATAAATCTTAAATTGCCAATAAAAAAGACCCAGAACAAATCCACTTTGCCTACGGGCTCTATGTACACCCTGTTTTGTAAGACATTGTGCTTGTATAGAACAACGGCACTAGTTTAATTTTAAACCGGATAAACAACACCCTCTTATTTTGTTATATTTTACGAAATGGCTGACATCAGTTCTAGTTAACGTCTTAATTAGCTTTCTATATTGCATCTTAATTAGCTTTAGGTGTAGCTTTTAATCAGCTAACCAGATTAATGAAACGTGTATAAATTAGCATAAATTAGACTCGCGGTGAGATGTTTACAATGATTTACCCACACTCCGTCTTCAAAAAAAAAAAAAAAAAAACTGTGCATAATTCAGCATCGCCGCACTTCAAAGAACAGCCCCTCATATCAGATTCTAGAACCAATCTCTGGCCCCTGAAAAATATCCAAGCCAAAGAACTCTCCTCTTTCACCCGTAGGGCAATTTAGCATAGCTACATCCATCAAGTCTGCAAGTACCAATATGAAGTCTTCATTAATGGACACTTACGCATGAGTTAGCAGTGGCAGTCGAAGACAGGGGTGTTTTAACAGCGGAGGTCGGGTTACTGTGAACCAATGGGATCATATTTTGGCTGATTTCAGAGACAAAGTACGGGGCCATAGGCTTGGTAATTAAACATAAAATTACTATAGTTTCAATCTAGAAGCTCGATGAGCATAGAGCACCAGTCACAACAATCCTCCAGAGCAATTTGAGAGATGCTGATAATCGACAAATAGCATTTGAAGCCCTCGCAATCACCCATTGCTAATTTCGATTGGAGCCATCGAAATAAGTGCGTACATTCTAAACGTGCACGGCATGATTCCTGACAAAGGAAAACACAGACCGTTTTCGTTGTCTTCACTGAAGCCTGACGGCCGAATTTGATGCAACTTGCACCAGGTTGGTTGGATGGCGTGTTTATATTGAGAACTAGAGAACGGGAATGAATTTACTCTTCCCCCAAAATCCACTGCTGTGTTCAGACCTTTAAGAAGAAAGGAAAAGACCGTCAGATTTCGCCCCTTGCTCCGTGATGACATAGGAACAGGTGATACGAGGTGATACATCGTTTGTCATATGAATCATCTTTGCCACCTCTTATTTCGTCGTTCGCTCCCGGGAGGGGAAATCTCATTCCGATTCCTTTACAAAACGTGCGCGAAGGATGAGTGCAGTGTTCTTTCTCACCTGTAAAACGTGTTTCATTGCAAAGAGTACAATAAATAATTCCTGGGGTTTTTTCTCTCAAGATGACAGATCATATTGATGATTTTTATAATTTTGTTCTTGACCGTTGTTTTTTTTTTTTTTTTTGGTTTTTTTTTTGTCGTTGTTTTTGTTGCTGCTGCTGCTGATGTTGTTGTTTTTCGTCTTCTTCTCTTTTTAAAGTAAATCAGTACGCTTCCTCTAGTTTTCAATAAATATACCAAACAATTCCTACCTGTGAAATGATCATGTCTCGTGTTTTTAGTGCGGTAACTTTGTTTTTTAATGTATCAGTTTAATTACTCATTCTGTGTAAATTACCACAGGTTAAATTTCTGACATAATAATGCATTCATAAAAATCCTGATTACTGAATTTCGGAGCCAGTTTCCAAAATTATAAATTTCAACCTCCACTCGATGTTTTCGATCGGTCACTAAACTTCAAATCCCGTTTTTTTAATTTTTTTTTAATTTTTTTAATACAGTCTTTGAATACATCAGTCTTGTTCTAATTGGCATGCTTTCACTCACAAATTGTACATCTGGCTGAAAGCCGCAGCTCAACATTGGTAAACTGACTGTAAATGCTTTCATTCTTTGCACAAATCAAGACATTTGTAATAAAACCAACCTGTGAAAATGTCAGCTCATTTCGTATTTCCATTTGCAAGAAAACGGTAAAAATGCATTCAGCATTTTTTGTATACGCATTCCTATTAGCAGAGTTTATAACTAATTTTGGATCTTATTTCATTTATTATTTAAAAACGATAAAACTTCAGGCAGAAATATTTCAAGGATAGTTTTCTACCAGCATTATCTTTTTACCGTGTAAGGTATATGTAAATTTGAGAACATTTAGGTTTTTCTTCTTACCAGTGTTGAGCTGGGGCTTTAAAACAGTTTAACCATTACTGTTGTTGGCTAACTAGCTAGTGATGCTCCTTTAAACCTCTACAGTGCATTAAGTTCTCTGATGGAATGCGTTTTACAAGAATGAGTTATGATAACTAATCTTTCGTATAAGTGTTAATTTAACCAACACCACCATTACAATATCACCAACAACTCATCAGCCTCACATCAGCCTCATCACCATTGACAATTAAAAACGAAATGCCACATTGCATTTACTCAGCCTGAGATTCCACGGTGGTATCATATCACCAATCAAAATCCAATCCATACCACACTTCAACTGCAACCCAAACCCACCCCGCAGTTAGGGAAAAAATATCCCCAACAATTCTGAAATTTCATCACAAGAATCATAAAAGAGAGAGAGAGAGAGAGAGAGCGGCAAACCCGACAGACAAAACACTATTACGTATTCACGTAGGAGGTCAACGCTCTGTGGTCCTACCTCACAACTGGCGCCAGAACCTCTCTTGGTGTACGAGATATTAGCTCGCTAAACGTCCAATCACAAGTGTTATCTCAAGACAATCTGGAGGGTGTGTAAAGTGAGGACACTAGCCAGCAGATGTTCGCCTGAATAACAAAACTTACTGAGTCACCACAATGTTTTATACGGGGGGGGAGGCCTGAGTTAAAACCCACCCCTACAGCTTCTCTTACTGGCTTCAGGGATAGTCCTCTCCGGTGATGCTCTTTTAAAAACCCATTTCCAACTGCCTTTGCAGTTCGTAAGAAGCATTTTGGTTTTTTTGTGTGTCACGATGGCAAAATGCAAGCACTCCGAGTGCATTTTTTTGGTCAATGTTTACACAAAATGCACTTTGGAATGTCGAGTCATAACAGTGAATATTGAATCTCTGAAACTAAATCTCCTTGGAAAATCAAGCGCAAAGGATTGAACATTATCTTCTCCCTGAATACTAGGGTGGCATTTTTTTTTCTTCTTCTTCTTCTTCTTTTGGTGTTTATTTGTTTGCGTGTTCGGGTGAGCCTTTGGTGAGATTTTTATTGATCTACTAAGTTGTATATTGTAAGTTCAAATGCAATTCGGCAATTAGTCGTGGATTTTATCGAATGTTTAAATCAATCATAAACCGTCAGCCATAAACATTAACCATAAACCAAACCATAAAGCATTAACTATAAACAAAACCATAAACCAGTAACCATAAACCGTAAACCGTAAAAGAAAAACTGAAATTCTCCCGTAAATTTTTAAACGTCTGAAATAATGTTAAGAGCCGTGTACGTGTGTAAATAGAATAGTAATTGTCAAACAGAAATAATTTGTGGTTAAGAACTTCATTATAGCAATACTATACACGAGATGACACAAGTCATATTGATTTGTTTTGTTTTGTTCGTTTGTTTTTTGTTTTTGTTTGTTTGTTTGTTTGGTTTTTTTTTGTTTGGTTTTTTTTTTTGGGGGGGTGTTTGTTTGGTGGTTTTCTTGGAAAGAGTTACACGAGTGCCCAGAAGTACTGCTGCGGAATGATGAATGAAAACAAGTAGTGACACAAACGTCTTCCCCCCCATAAAATTTCTAGAAGAAGAAAAAAAAATAAATACATTAAAAACCTTGCAATGTCATAAACCCAGTTTGTACAGTAAATAACAATTCAAAGGGGTACTGCCGTTTCTATATTATTTCAAGAGTAAAAAGACATGAGTTGATGCTATAGCGTGGTTACTTTCTCACCACTCTTCGAACTCCAAGATGCATTTACGGATGTTTTACCAACAAATTCCAAATCACAATAAAAGGTCTGTATTAGTCACGCAGCGGTCGCGAGAAAACTGTTATCAGATTGAAACTCATAACTGCGCCGTTGGACCTCATGCCACGGCCCGGCGTATCGGGTGTAAACGCCAATGTCCGATTCTTCGCAATCCATCACAACCGGGTGGTCGGGTTCCCGCCTATATCTTTATCCCCGGTTCAAACATATCATATTGCCCGGTAATGCTGGCACGCTATGAAAACATTCGCCGTGTTGTATTCACATCGATGGTTTAGGCTTTTGCGTCGCTCGATAACCATGCGATACTCCGAAGAGGGAAAAAGCATGTGAAAATTATGCGTTGAAACTCACTAACAAAAAAAACCAAAAAAACAAAAAAAAAACATGAATCTCACAGTTGCAATCTTGGTCATGTTCCCTAAATACGCAATCACAATCACAAGTGTTGAATGTTACACTGAAAAGAACCAGACTATTCTACTCCACGGCCTCGATTTGGTCGCGTGTGTTTGCATGGAACAAAAGAAAATGGAAACACTAAAGGGAATACCTACAAAGCCGTCAATATGTGGTTATTGTTGGAGACTCATAAAATAATGCCTATCATACTAAAAGAAATTAAAAAATAAAACAAAAATAACAGGACCTGACTATTTGCTCCAAGCCTCGATTTGGTAGCGTGTGTTTGCATGGATTCAAATAAAATGGAAACACTGCAGAAATACCTGCGTAACCGCCAATATTTCTTCAAATGAGATACACATCAAGAGGGCAGGAAGAAGAATGGGAGGATACACCACAACTTTATTTATTGATTTTTGTTTTCTAATTCAACACTGCAGTTCATGAGAGGTGATCCCACTGCATTATTTACTGCGAAAAAAAAAGAAGAAAAAAAAAGGAAAAAAAAAAAACCATAACAAAATTATAGCCTACCTACTTCTAATAGGCCAACTCACTTTTCACAATACATATTTTATAAATACAATGTTTAATTTACAGAAACTAATTTAAAGAATTTTCAATTTTTTTTTCACGGCTGTGAAATTTTAAGCCGGACCAGCTGTACCCCAGTACTGAATGGTGGTACAAAAGATTATACAAGCCGGCATCAAGTGACTCATTTCTTCTCATAAACCACCCAATAATGTCTTCAAATGAAACCGACGCTGACTGTAATAAAGCAATCATGGCATCTAATGGCCCAAGGCGCACGCAACAGAATGTAAGAAAGAAAAAAAAATACCATAAATGACAAATGAATCGGTCAACATCTCTGAATGAGACACCGTAATAAAAACGAATCCAATTTGGTCAAATTCGGTTGATGGGGGTGCCGAACCTTTCGACATCCGGACCACGAGTTAGCTGACACGGATCGGATTTCCATACTTTGATTGCAAGGCACCCATCTTGGTCATCTCCCGCTGAAAGCAGCAATAACCAAACCGAGGCGATAAGGGAGAATAGTCTGGCCCTTCTTTACGCTGCGGACTTTAATACTATGTCTATCAAAGAGTGTACACATGGAACGCGACTGTGAGACCAGGCGGGAATTGCCAAAATGTAATTCTAGGCCTACTCAATACCAGTACTCCGAACTCAAGGATCAAATCAATCTCCAGCAATTTGGAAGACACTCAGCTGAGGCGTTCGTAATTTTTTTCATAAAAATCTCCAACAAAATTTCCACCGAAATCAATCTTTCGAAGATTGGGGTGGGGGTGGGAATTGGATATTTTGTACGGTTGTCTACTCGTCTATAGAGGGCGTAAACTGCACACGACTTTAGTCTTGAGAATTACTCGACACATAACACATCCTGGCCTATATATCATAGTTCCCCGGGGGAATTAAAGTTCCAATTAGATAGCATCTGCATCAAATATGATAGTATTGTCCTTGATCAAACAATCATGACCAGGCAATCATCTCCAAGCAACTGACGCTAATACCCACAATTAATACCATTATTAAAATACGCAGTAAAAGCCAATCCCATGATCTGGGATTCTCTTGGACTGAATTACACAACTCCTTGTGTTAATTGAAGACCGAATAAAAAAACCGTTCCACCATCCTTCAATCTCACTCTGATCATACACGGTATCATGGCCATCTCGGGTGTCCGGGTGACGACGGATCCGCATCTGAGGACAAACACCCTGATACCGAAGATGTACCACCAATAAATTTGCCGATCGTGACTCAGTGCGGGTGAGCACTCGAGGAGCAGATGTTGTCTTAGTTAAATATGAGGGCAAACAATTATTTGATGTCAATCGTCAGGATGAACGGGCTCAAGGGCTTGGCACAAGCGTGGAGGTTCATTCCTCAGTGGGGCAAGTGAATGATAAGTCCCGGTGAGTTGTCAGCAGAATAAAGGAGGTTGGGGGAGACACCGTGGCGTGAATCATGGGTGTGGGTATAGCCCCACCTCTTGGAGATGGGTCACCCATTATAAGCTCACCCACAAACCATCTATAGTCAGGCACTTGTATTCCATAAACACATGAACGGGGGATATCCTCATCTGTAGCGTTTTTAGTTTTGAAGCATTCTAACAATCAATTGACAATTACATTTTTAAAGAGACAAACTTTGCTTAGAGTTACTGAGAAATGGGGTAACTCTCAAAATTCCGGAGTAGGAGTTCAGAATTGTATATAAACCTGATCTACATATCTGACTCCAGGTGACGTTTATGCTTTGATTAATTCCTGTTTCAAGTCAGAAACAATGTCAGGTCGTGAGAGGGTTGATATTGAAGCCTTTACAGTATGACTCTTCATCTGTTCTGTAGGCCAGTCGCTGTTGCATGAAGTGATGACAGTCATCCAGGGCTTGTTTGATGTCTAACGATAGAGTTAACGAAAGTGACCATTAGAATCACCATCTATCATTGACTTTGAGAAGTGAACAGGCGTAATGCCTAAACTTCAACATCAAGTACACGTATATTTTTGGGATGTGGTAATAGGAATTAAAGATGGTGGTCATCTCGTCCCCAGCAGAGTCAACCTTTAATGTAGCCACTTACAATGTCGCCCCTCGACACGTTGTACCTGTATAGTGGGAGAGCTTGTTGAGAGCGACTTTGTATAAGCGGCGATATTACAAGGGACGACATTGCTGTGGGCGAGATGACTTGTTCTCGACAACATATCGTGATGAATATCACCGGGAATAAGACAATATGGATGTGAAGGAGAAACTAATAAACAGGAAAGAGATGAGACAGGGGAGGAAGATAAATGATGGCAGAAAAGGAAGAGCAAAGTCTTAAGAGGAGACCAAAAGAGAAAAAAAAGAGCTGGATGTGATAAAAAGGGGAGAGCGGAAGAGTAGACAAGCAAATTATGAAAAAAAAGATCGAGTGAAAGCACTCATCCCGTGAACAATTTATCAAAATGCTATTCAAGTTATTCTCGAGTAAACAATTGTAAAGTTTCAACATAACCTTTTCATTCATGGTAATGTGAATGTAAATATAGGTGTATCTCACAGCAGATATTGTGTTAGATACTGTGTACTTATTGTCTACACAGTTATTGTTTTTAATACATTTTTACTGTTGTACAGTGTGCTGAGATGATTTCATGTAGTACACTTTAAAAAAGAAATTATTAGATTACTTCATTAAACTGTGTATAACCGTATCTCGTGGCCATGTTTTTTTGGAAACAAGTGATATACAAAACAAAAAAACCACACCTGTAATGACATCTTTACAGAGTTACAATTGGTATAACCATAGAGTGGTCCTTTCTCTATGGTATAACATAAAACAAACGGTCTTATACCAGCGCCCAATTTCATAGAGCTTTTTTTTAATAAGCAGTAAATAGTGATTAAAAGTTTTCTGCTGAGCAAAAATAAGCAGGATACCAGTCACAGATTGTACATGTGACATGCTATTTTGGCTGGTAACCTTATTCTGGTGAGCATAGTTTGTTTGTGCTTAGCCACTTTTGGGGCTGATGAGCAGCTCTATGAAATTGGGCCCAGCTCGTCTCAGAGCCACCACTACCCAGAAGAGATACCACATCGTGTTCCCGCAAGTTAATCTGTAAAATAATTTGTTTTTTTAACCCTCCTTGTGTAGTTGTTAAGTTTTATTTATCATAAAACATGTGACCGTCGTTCTCTGTTTCCTTATAAAGGAAGCTGAACTCGTCACAAAAAAATGTAATGAAATAATTATCCACTTTAATGCAGCCAAGAATCACAGTTACTACATGTATAACTGTTTTAATATACCATAGAAATCGTAGTGTTATCCACTTGAGTTTCGCCGTCCAACGACGAAACAAATTGATGACTGAGAAAAAAGTGAACAGTGTAAGTTGGCGGGGGGGGGGGGGCGGTCTCCAAATGCAACTACGAAGGCACGTTTTCGCAACTCATTTCCGAGTGGCACTGAACTTCGGTCGCGCTCGCTCGCTCTCAAAGTAGAGGTCCCATTATTGTGATATGGAAATTAATGGCAGCTGAAATCAGGGGCGACGTGCCAAATAAACCTACCGTGTCCGTAAATTGGACCTCCGAGCACAGGCTGCTTTAGAATGGGTCGCGGGGGGGGGGGGGGGGGGGAAGGGGTGATTGAGGTTCTTCAACCTCTGGTTTTCCACTCCGTTCTTGGGTTGTTCATGAGCCGTGAGAGCTTGAGGTAATTTCAAAGAGACTGATTATTTCTTAAACAGATCTGATAGATAAAGATTTGAAATGTATTCAAGCTATTGCCTTGTAACTTAATAACAGCATTTAGTTTGCATAAATAAGCAAACATTCTTTTCAGCTAAATTCATTATACCATACTTTACATATGCAAAAGAACAACTGAAGGGCAAACTTAATACAAGCCTAGACTTACAGTGCCGTGCTTTGAAGAGTTAAACAAACACTAACCAGCAAGAATAACTGGAATATTAAGGACAAATAGATACAATTAATGACTTAACAATAATCGGAAGACTTGTGGCTGAAAAAGTCATTAATCTGCAGGGGAGGAAGATAAACCCACGGACGACCAAAAAAAGGAAATCAATTTAAACTACATATTGAGAGAATACACTGAGTTCTTAATGAAGCACGCAGAGAGTTCGGGTTTTAACCAATTTTTAAAACATATTTTGATAGATTGTAGCGCTGGAAAGTACACTAGTACTATAAAGAGATTAATAACTCAGTAAATGACCTTTCAGAAGGTTGAATACACTTGTTTTATGGGTGGAGGTACATAAATATTAACTAAACAGGCCAATGCGTACATTTGAAATGAGTAATTTAGACTTTTATCTGTATGCAGATTTTTTTTAATGTCTGCCTGGTGAATTTAATAGCTGTTGTTTTCTTCAGATGTAAATAAAATATGATTATTGAAAATAAAACATGATTATTTCATTTCATTTCATTTATTAATTTCTCAGGTAAAACAAACAAAGTGTACAAAAACTACTGTGAGAAGACAGATACAGGCAAGCACAAAGACGGTCTTAAAAAAGTAGCACCCCTGAAGGATTTCAAAAAAGTAAACTTAATTACTATCAAGTTGATCTCCCAATGCCACAATTTAAAAACAGACAAACATTAAAAGACGTAAAGGGCAATAACATGGCTCACAATATAAAAAATATGGCACCAAAATTAAGTTTAAAAGGTCCAAAAACATTTTAAAATACTAGCAAAAGTAGAAATTCTGGTATATGCAATAGCAAATAAGCATTTAAGAATCTGAAGTAAAATTTAAAAAAAAAATTAAAAAATTAAAAATTAAAAATTAAAAAAAAAAAAAATAAATAAAAAAATAAATAAATAAATAAATAAATAAATAAATAAATAAATAAATAAATAAATAAATAAATAAATAGATAAGTAAATAAATAAATAAAATAAAATGAAGACATTGATGTACTTCTCTAGCACAGGGGACACTGTTCCAAAAGGCCAATTGAAATCTATAATTCCATGGGTTACAAAAAGGTTGAAATGCCATCATTTCAAGATACCTTCTAAAATTGGGATCCTATAGAGTTTCAGATCTTTTGTCAGGAATGATTATCATCCATGTAGATATAAATTGGTCAAAGGCAACGTCTGCCTTTTAAAGCAGATGGACAACACTGGTAATTGTCAAAGACCAGTATCTGCACTTTATGTGACCCAACATATTCATGAAATAACAAACCTGTTTAAGCTCAATCAGCCATCAGAGTCACGTGGAAATTGTGAAAAAAAAACATCCTTATATATGATATCACTGTTTTCGAAGATTGAGTTTTTGGTCCCGCGAGAACAAAACTAATTGTCTTACCCATTCCTCGAAAACTATAACATTTCAGGCATAAATATTTCAAAGGGGAAGTTTTCCACCATGACCATCTTTATACCATGTCAGTTATGTGCGAGTCTGTGAACTTCCCCCCCCCCAACCTTACCAATGTTTGTGCACATCCTTTTGAAAGGGCTCTTTGTGGAAGCATCTCGGGCCAAACGCCATAAACTGTTTCAGCAGAAAATATTGCTCCGAAAATTTGTGTGAATAAGTAGTGGGGGCACAAGTGGTAGCAGAGTGAATTTATTGGCATTTTAGCTGCTTGCCCTACTTTCTGCTAAGCAGAAAGGATGCTGTGCTAAGTTGATTTAAGTGCCTACCCCCAGTTCTTTGAAATTGGGTTTAATCCGTGCTCATAAATGATGGCATTCCCCAAGCGATGTCTTGATTGAAACAGTTGCTGGAGAAATACCAGGGGGAGAAGGAGAGCTACTTTGGAAAATTCCATTCAGTTAGAGTCCCCCCCCCCTCGACTCCCGCATGGCTCCTCTACCAGTCGAGATTGTACAATTTGAATCACATGGATGATACTGACCAAAATATGCAGTCATCTTGTCTGATAGTGTGAATGGGAAAGGGGAACCGTGTTAGTCTGTGTACGCACGGAGGGATGCTGGCATGCTGTATGACATGCTGTGTGGACAGCTGTCTACTTCGTTCACTTAATCCGGTGTATTCTGGAAGGGTTTTCAAGAGCATCTTTACTTGAATATCACTTCTTTTGAGGATTATTTTTGGAGAGGATACTCTCCACGTGAACGCCAGGTGCGGTCGTCTTAAACAACCCTCTCAGAAATGTTCAACATCATGGACAACTTCATTTCAGTCTATCTAAGGAGCATTCAAAATACCACTTAAAGTGTCAATCACCGTGAGAAATGTATTTGCCTGATACACTCGTATCTTTAACAAAAATGAAATCTCATTCAGACTCGCAACTTTGTTCTTGCAAATAAAAGATGGAGCTGCCTAATGTGAACTGATCAGCTAATAGAAGTTGCATGCCATGCTGAGAAAAAGTCCCCTGCGGGCAAATAACAAAACGTGTTACCGATACGTGGTGAGCACCTTGGCTATAAGCTTTTCCAGATTGGTCGGATGATGATGGTTTTGGGAACACTACAGAGAATTGGAATGAATTAACTCTCCCACAAAACCAATAAACGGTACCATCTCTTTGAAATCATTTCTCTAGAACTGGGTAATCGGGATGACTGCGTGTACACACGGGAATACCATCCCTTACTGATGTGTCTTCAGGACTAAGAGAATGACAAATACACTCTTCAAAATCCCTTTGCTTCTTCGGAACTATAGAGATTGATATAAAGTTACTCTTCCACAAACCGGTGATGAACATTCCTTTAATGGAATGTTTCTTGAGAACTAGGGGATTGGAATGAATGTACTCTTCCATAAACAATGATGTACCATCCCTTTATGATGCGTTTCTTGATAACTAGAGGATTGGAATGAATACTCTTCCAAGAACCAATGATGTACCATCCCTTTATGATATGTTTCTTGAAAACTAGAGGATTAGAATGAATGTACTCTTCCAATAACCAGTGATGTACTATATTGTGATGTGTTCCTTGAATAACTAGATGATTGGAATGAATGTATTTTTCCATTGGCCAATGATGTACCATCGTTTTCTTAAAAACTAAAGGATTGTAATGAAATGTATTATTCCAATAAACAATTATCATTTTATGATGTTTCTTGATAACTAGAGGATTGGAACGAATGTAACTCTTCCAGAAACCAATGACGTACCATCCCTTTATGATATTTCTTTTGAAAATAGGGATTGGAATGATTGAACTCTTCCAAAAGACAGTGTTTGGTCATCCCTTTATGTCTGTATGATATGTCTTTTTAAAACATAATTATCGGTATTATCTGCTTTTTGATCTAGAAAAGCGTCTCCCTTTTGACGCAAAAAACCTCCAAACGATCCCGTATTGGCTACTGTACAATAAAGCAAAAACATATGAGAGAATTTCACCAACTTCGGCAAACACTAAAATTGCGGACATCAAAATTGTTTTCCACATACTTCCCGTGTAATAGGAAACTTTATATATCTGTTCCTATTTATGTTAAACACGTCAACTGTTTAGACTATAACTGTGAGCTATTCCCACTGACCCCAGGACACCAGGAGCAAAAGATAATACGGACATCTCTGCTACAGGAGACGAGTGAAAAGAATGTGATAATGAACTCCACAAAGCAATGTCACATCATTTCCCCCATGATACACCAGCTATAGGCCCAAAAAGATGGAACACGAGCATTATAAACAATACAGATGGACTACGAGTATTGTAAACAATATTACTGTTAATTAAATAAACCTGATGCAATGAGCATACTTTGTTTTTAAGACTAGATTTTGAAAAAGTGTTTTCAAAACTGCTGTTAGTGAAAAAAAATGGGGCGTCTAAATTCCTGACTGAAAAAACTGTAATATGTTAAATGAAAGATACGTGAAGTCCAAAATCGAACCTTCACAAGACACACAAACATCTCTTCGCTAATACCGTCCACGCTGATAAACTGAATCTCAACCCTGACAGTTCGCTGATTATAGACATGGTTAAACCACGAGGAATAGGTCAAACTGATTTAAGGCTATAATTAGAGGGTACAGAATCAATGGCTGATTAAAACTCAATACGTCAACCTACCTATACTGTTATTTCAGGCATTATGCATTGAGGCTTTCACGAAGTTAGACTGTAGACTTAAAAATGACCCCATATTGGTTTAAAACAAATGCATTTAGAGAAATCCATTCAAGAGGATTTTGTTTCTTTAACAGAGATCGGAACTTCGAAGCCTGTATATAAATTTACCTTTTTCTGATTGGCTGTATACTTATAGAGGGCATAAACATAATTATATTTATTATCAAATTCTAGAAAACAACCAATAGGGTTCATGCTTCAAATGGTATACACCAATGCGAGCCAGTCTTCCTGGTAAACTGTTTGCGTTAAGCATGCAATTTCAGGTTAGCACTTGAATGTGTATGGTAGCAGCCTATCAGGGGCGGGTCCAGGATTTTCCAAACGGGGGGGGGCGTGAAACTTACCGATCAAGCAGCAAATGATGATTGAATGCAAGTGAGCATTGTAGTATAATGTCGGAAGTTTATTTCTCATTGCAAATGGGCGGGATGATATCTTGATTTTTTTTCGGAAGGAAAAATAGGGGGCATGCGCCCCTCATGCCCCCAGGATCCGCCCCTGCCGTTTGGGCTTCGGTTTTTTATACAATATGCTCAGTTACTATCAAACACAATAATGATCACTCGTGGGTCATGCAACTAGCCCCTTATTATTGTATGTTAAAATGACAAACCATTTTCATATATGCCACATGTTCCAAACAACTGATACAATCCACTGAAGTGTTACCATGACAACGCCAGGACATTTAACAGTAATGTGGTGTCTGGCCTACTCTATGTAAACTCGTCATGCTTTGTGTTATTGGCTGGTATCCATTACAACTATAATGATGGTATTACGGTACCTAAGTTGTTGGGCACCAGTTGCGTGGTATAAACGTGCAGTCAAAGATGAAAGATTAATCGTCTACATGACCCACCGTGAGAAAACCAAACTTAAAGATGTGATGTAATAGGATTTGGTTTGTCTTGATTTTTTCCCCTCAAAATTCAGTGGATATCTTTCACAGAATGTTTGCGTGGCTCACAGTTTGTTTAAAAGAGCGTAAGCATACAGCAGCTATAGTCGTATTGTCTTACCACCATTATTAATGATGTACCTTATCTTGATTCAAAGAGAGTATATATGAATACCGGATGAAAAAATTACCAGTGGCAGTTCTGCCAACATAACTTCTGACGAATCTTTAAATTGATTCAAATGCGAGTACATAAGCACATTCCAAACACAGTTATAGTTTTGTCAGCAGTACCCGTGCTAAACGTTATCTTGAAGACACTCATTTCACGGGGTGTAAGCGTGGTACCAGTTAGTCTTACCATTGGACATTACCAGCGTTGTACCTCATATTGATTCAAACAGTGGCATAGTAGCAGCGGATTCGTCAAGATGACCAAAGCTTTACCTCATCTCGATTCAAAAGACAGTAAGCATACCGCTATAACATTGCCCAGTACCGTTCCTTATCTTGGTCTAAAGAAACCGAACATACCACACCGATACCTTTAACCACGTGAAGAAAATTTACGATGTGATTATGCGTGAGAATGGGAAACATTTCGCTATCGGCTTTTATTCCTCACGCTTGTGTTATTGTTATTAAATGCCATTACAAAGAATGTTAGTCATCAGAATTTGATAAGAAGCGACTAGGTGGGCGGACAAAGTTCACCAAAAGACACACCACTTCCATCGCTAAGTTTGACCTGATTGTACTTTCTTTAGTGCTGTTTAACATTCAACATGATAAATGTTCTGGTTCTGTTTGCATTAGTCTTTTCGTGTGAAATACATGACAGTTTAAGGAAGTTGAACATTATGCTCAGTCTGTTCGTCTCCATCAGGATAAATGCTGAAGATGAACAGAGTATACACTGTCGAAACGTCGCGTCTCATCTCACCTCTGGTTCTCCTTAGAACCGCCACATTCTCTCAAGAGGAGATTGTTTACATGGCTGTCTCCCGTTAACTAGTTAATTCAGTTATTGGTATGTCCAAAACAGTGGGGTCCGAAAGGTGTGGAGTGCATTTCATGCAAGTAAACATGAGCTATAGTGAACACAGGCAATTAATCAAAATTGCCACGAAGCAAAGCCGCAATTAATCAGAAGTGTATTTTAATTATGGACGGTGTACTCCGTAATGCACACAAAGTAAACTTCAAAAGTGTAAGCAAACTTTCTGAATGGGCATATTATACAAATTTGTCAGATTTGTTTTTCTTCATTTCGTTTTAATGAATAACATTTGCGTTTATAAATCACTACCCAAGTAATCACACAACTATTTGAATTTTTTTGTAGAATAATTGTCCCCCACTTTATCACTGCGTCATGTTTGATTTATTTTGTTCAACATCCAGATTTGAGCCTTTGTTGTATATAAATCGTGACTTTCCAGACCCAGGGTGATGGGGATTCTAATAAACCGAGAGCAGAATGGAAGTGTTTGGGTGAATATTAAACTGTAAAAGAGGACACGATTTCATTAAAATAATTCATCATACGGTGAATTCATCATTGGAGGTGGGGCGAAGATGCATTGTGCGTTGCCGCCGTGACAGACAAGTTCGTATAATTTGCCATGGTGTGCATGCCTCGTGTTTCTCGAAACACTGGAGTTGCAAACACCCAGAGCCGCTGGGGCGCATCCTACCAAGTTACAACTTCACACCACATACATTTCAAAATAGGCTTGGCCTAGTCTTATAATAATTTCATGTCCGAAGCCATCTGCCTCTGTTGCCCCTGGACTTGGCCTTGGTCTTGGACTTGGCCTTGCCCCCCCCCCCCTTCAAAACTCCCTAGACTTTAAGATTTTTCCAACGGCAAAATTAACATTATGCCAAAAGTTCTCATTTCGCAAAATGTTCCTTTTCCAAAGTGAAAATGGCCTTGCCCCAATTAAAGACGAAACTCCAGGCCTTTGATTTTGAAAGAGGTTCGTTGTAAAAAGAACGTAAAACACTAAAACACCACACTTTAACAATAACGGAGTGGAAGATATATTCTACCCAGGACACCTTTCACAATCTTGAAGTGTTGAATTGCAATTCGCTGATACAAATTGCGGCCGGGGAAAACACACGACAGATCTGTTCATTGTCTCAATTTGTACCCGGCCCTATACATCACTTGATCAAGTCTCGATATGAACTGAAACACCGCAACTGCACCTGCTCAAAAAACAGGCACGGTGAACATGTCACATTCTAAATGATATCACTTATCATGGATTGTACTATTCCATTTCTATACACACGTATATTTTCTAAAAAGAAATGTTTCAATGAAATATTTCATTGTTATTGCGTTCGTCTATCCCAAAAGCACTTATATAATTGACAATCTGATTTATCCCCATGAAGTCGGGGAAACACACTAAAAAGAGACCCAGTTTCTTTTTTAAAAGTGCGAACAAAATCCCACAACACGCTCTAAGCATTTACTGTTCGATTTCTTCATTTGTAAGTTTTCCACGAAACCTATAACGTTTTGCCAATTTCAGTTATTGTTGTATCCCTAACAAAAAAAAGACATTTAATTTCTGGGTTGTTTGCCGAGCATAATGGCACCATGTATGACAAAGAAATGTAGGGAGGAAAGAACCACGACTCCGGCTTGGCGGAAAAAAAAACTAAAATTGGCGCTGTGTTATTCGAACAAAAGCTAAAACATATTTGAAGAATTTCGTCTCTCGGTTTGACTGCTTGCAATAAGCGCAGTCTTGTTAACTGACAATGGGGTTCCTGGACGCTATATGTTCAATGATTTGGATAGAGAATCTGTGTTGGTATAACCTTCATATCTGCATTGTGGTTGCTCTCCACACAAAGTCAACAGAATAAAAAAACGTCCATCACAAAATGTGGTTAGCTCTCAAACTGTTGGATAATTCAATCGAGACGATAAAAACTCACTCTCAAAACTGTCAATTTCAATAATTGGCAAAGACATTTGCACCATTCAGTAGGAGTCGTATAGACTTAGTCTCGAGTCTGGACTCGTAGTTCTACTGTATTGTCTGTATTGTGAGCTAACCTATTCTTAAGAGTAGGCCTGCGTGTAACTGTAATAACAGGCAAGCTGAACTGCTTGAAATTAATTCTATAGCTAGTCTAGTTCGAAAACTGAAATGGGTGTTCATTTTAAAACGGTTCCAACTCTCTTCCTTTAACAACCGATGAGCCGAAGATCTCAACAACCCAAAAGCCCGCAACAAATGTTTCAACAAACCCTCTGTTAGATACGACTTAACGCTAGGGGGGTTCGAACGAGGAATCAATTCACACTCGTTTGTTCTTCAAATTGAATTTGTACAACGAAATATTCTGAATGCTTCCATGCCAGCCCCTGAACAAACTCGATGTCCTAATTGGCAACTGCAATAATACACACACTGCTCGTTAAAGCGCCAACCCGAATCCCAATTCAATTTACCTGTGGGACAATTTCCCCACAGGAATTCGGCTTATTTCCTTTGATCACTACAAAGTATACGTTCATATTATATCCC
Source organism: Marthasterias glacialis (assembly GCA_911728455.2). NCBI lineage: Eukaryota > Metazoa > Echinodermata > Asteroidea > Forcipulatida > Asteriidae > Marthasterias > Marthasterias glacialis. The sequence continues at coordinate 8,245,864 of OU452228.1, forward strand.
AGCCACTTACCGTCACACGCACGCAGGTAGGTCTGTACACCCCTCGTTGGAGTTATCCCAGATTATTGTCTTCCTTCAGTCTTTGATCCGTAAGACCACAGGGTAATTCCACAGCACGAGACCGTCAGAATCGCCGTCAAGACACGGCAAGAGTTGACCCGGCGTTTTCCTAACTCCCTCGGGTCACACTTTTTTTTTTTTTTAGTGTTAGGCTCCCCGTGGTGTTCACAACTAAATCCCCGTAACCGTTATGTCAACATAACTAACCGAGTGACACGGGTCAGACGGCTGTTAGACAGTGCTGTACACCCGCTTACCCCCGCAGGTTGAAGTTCACTTTTTAGTGCTACACTTGCCTGGAGTACCTTACCATTACAGCATTATCTGGTTAAAATATCTGCAGCTGTACTGGTAACGAATGGTTGTTATGGTGTTGCTATACTGGCTGGTGTTTATTTCAGCGGCGTTCAAGTTCACCGGTTATCTGATAGACTTTTGGTTGTTGAACTTGGTATCAGTACGGTCAGCAGAGTATAACCGATGCATCGGTCGAACTGCTTCATTCAAGATCGATGACTATATCACCGTGGTGGTGAACTTGGGAATGATGTACTTTTCCCCTTATATAGCGAGTCCGCACTCTACATGAATGTTCCACCATGAAGTCACACTGACACACCGTGTAGCATCCAGTAATTCGATAACGTAATGAAGACCTCCAATAAGTTACTGCGTCCCACTCTACCACAGCTAGCCGTGCACCTGCGCACACTCCCAGCGTGCGTTGGCCAAGATGTTGTTTGACTTGGGCTTGATTGTGCGCACTAAACTGACGTCCACCGTTTACCGTGTCCCACTAAATTGGTCGATCTTGGGAAATCAACAAAGAGGCTTCGAAGAAGTGGTTCAAAAACACCCTTCAGCAAACACTGAGTCTGGTGGACTGCCGTCTTTTGTGCACCAGCTCCCTGCTCTCACTCGAAATTGAGAGGCTGGATTGTATACGAATAGTGATCCATGTCTAAACACAACTTGTAATCACCCATGACCCCAAACCGTCTGCGTTATGTTTCAAAACTTCCAACCCGTTCAGCCGTGATTTACAAACAGGTAGCTCACTTTTGTACAGCTAATAACCCGTCTCCACGTCCCCTATTCAGATCCTTATGTACCGAAGCGGTTCTCTATGGCTAACCAAGGCCATTTATTCTTGCGACCGACTCAAACGGGCATTAGACTAGCAGATTATACTTGCATAAAAAATAACATCCATTGATAAAGTCAATTCATGTTTTCTTTACGCCGCATCGATTTTCCAAGAGTTTAAACCCAATGCTTACACATAACGGGATGGGGCCTCCGGCTATGAAATGCACATAAGCTTTTGGCAATATGCCTTTACTGTTGTATGTGTCCCCACTCCAATAATCAGTGTTGAGTGCTGGTAATTTTCTTGTAAATTGAAGTAACTAATGTACAATACACACACTTAAAAAAACACCCGGAGATTTCACCACATGTGGTACTCGTGCAAGCAAAACCATCTTACCCTAACGGTAAAATCTGCAATTATCTGTGTCTTGTCTCGAATGACAAGAATTCATCTTGACCTATTTTTTTCTGTCTGGTTAGTACACTGTGAGGAAATGTTGTCCCATCCGCACATATAAAGAACCCGTTAATCTGTGAAAATTCACAGCTACATGTTGCCTAATCCAATTGAAAATCTTTCCCCTGTTTGAGATTTTGTCGGTGAATCTGATTAGTGTGAACAATCGAGTAATTACACGCACTTAATAAAGGCTATACTGATGGCAATTTCTGGCCTTGTAGGATTTTAAGAGATTGAGATAATCTTCTCAAATCTTCTCGCTTAGGCTCGGTAGTGGTTGGCGATTTATTTATTCAAGGGCGTCAAAGTGGACGGTTTACGGAGAACCCTTAACTGTATTAGATCTTTTTTTTAACACCTCTCCGAGCTGAGTTTCTTCTTGTGATGGTAAAAGATTTCTTCTGGGAGGAATGCGTTCATTTACCAAATATGAAATTGACATGTACAAGTTGAATCTATCGTATTTCGTTCCTTTATTTCATTTCCTGTACTGTTTATGAGTATCATTGTTACCTAACATGCTTCTGTGCATACTAATTTACATATTTTGTCAATTTATGCTAATCACCAATTCCTACAAGAAGAGAACGTTTCCAGCAGATGTTTTTTTTTTTCTTCTTTTTTTTTCATCGTGGTGTTGACACCCGTCGTCCACTTAAATTTGTGAGTACTTATGAGATCTACGAAATTAGATTGTTAGCAACGATGTGCCATTATTCACTTAGAGTTGCTCTGTTGTACCATCAGAAGCACTATGGGCAATCTCTGTCGATGTGTACGTTAGTCTTCGACTGCTGTCTGGCGTGCACCTATGTACGTCGAAAATTATTACTATCAATTCAAAAATAATTTTGGATAATAATATTGTGGGGTCGATCATGCGATTGAGGGATTGTGTAAATATGATCTGCTATCTTAACCTGAGACTCTCTGCTTCAACCTTTGATGAGATGAACCGTGGCTTTAATGCTGGCTGCTATTTGGCTGGGCCATGATGGAGGGATGCATGTAAAAAAAAAAACGGCAACAAGTCGGTTTGGGGGAAAATACATTTTCATTTCGGCTGAACTGCCAAAAAAGTGAAATAAAAATTACAGACTCAGATTCAAAATTACAATTTTAAGTTTTTTTTAAAACAACTGAAATAATCATGGTTAATTACATTTTTCAATGTTAAGTTGAGGGATTTTACGCTGAGGTAGGTGGAAGTTGGTAACTGTGGAGCAACCTTGTGTGCTGTAGTCCGCATGGCATGGCTTTTCATGCGGATTGAGGGCGCTCTTTTGTGATCCAGCTATCCCGTGTGTTACTTCGTCTTTTATTGGGTTTCTAAAAGAAAGACCTTGGAGACTTATGGTTCGATTATAATTTACGCTTAATATTATGTCATACGTTAAAGGTGCTCTGTCGAGGTAATTTTCCTGGGAAATTTGTTGCGTACAAAAAAAAATTCATTTGACCCGCCGGTTTGAGGGTACAGCCTGGTGAAGGATGCGCATGCTCCCTCATTGAGCTCACGTTATCGTCAGCTTGTTACTTAAAGCAGATACTTGTAAATTAGAACGGATAAAAGGTGAGAGGTCACTGCACTGGACCGTTAAGGGAACAGACGATGGGATGTCCCCTTTAATAATGAGGCGAGTAACACATTGCAAGGATGACGACAAACCTCAGGCAAACTAGGAATTCGTAAACTAGGAATTCGTAAATGGGCGATTTGTAAATGGTGATCGTGACACGAGTTTCAAAAGTTAGCTAAATAGCAGTTAGTAGAAATAGGTTCCCTTCCAAAATTAAAAGATTGTTGTAACTGGTGCACGGCCATTAGCAATTGATAAATTTTTCTGCATAAAGGTAGAATACAGGATTGGTATTCATCAAACAAGTTTTTTATCAGTCTGAAAGCTTACCGATTATGAATTTCATACCAATCTTCCATACATTTTTTTTTCTGTCTGAAGTACTGTCAATGTCGTGAAAATAGAAATTGAAAACCCCGATTTTTAATTTCGGCTGGAACAACCGAAATTAAGGACAAAAAGTCTACATAATGAAAAGTGTGTACGGTTTTTCACTATTTTTTCCTGACTCAGACGACGGATTGAGCCCAAATTTTCACAGGTTTGTTTTGTTCCTGTATTTTTTGAGTCACACAAAGTAAGGAACACTGCACTATCAGATTTACCAATCCTATATTTTACCTTTAAAAAGGCGTTTAAATTGGGCCCAGAGTGAGGTCATGAATCGGGTGCCTGGCACAAACCCCAGTCGTGAAGTTAAGTTGTGTTGTAGACTAGTTTGTAAGGTCACTGTATACACAATAATGCGCAAAAACTCCGCAGCTTCAAATGCATTTTTTGGTAGGCCTACCCACTGCTCCTTATTGGATTCGAACTGGCGTCTCATCACTAGGCCTACTTGGTGGGCAAGACATCTCATGACGGTGCTTACCACAAGAGTGTAACCCTGTAAACTCACACGAATTTCCCGGTAAGCACCGCCAAGAAATTGGGCCTAGTTCTAGAATGCTGGGGTCGTGGGTTCGAATCCTACCCGAGTAGCCTTTGGATGTTTTTTTTTATCCCCAGCGGGACTCGGAAAGCACTGAGCATACAGCACTTATCGCTATCGGTGTAATGGGTATGGGGGGTGGTAAAAACCCAAAAGATAACTACTCTAATAACATAGTTTCTGTAAGTGCACCAGACCAGACCGTTTTAGTTCCCAGTCTCTCTGACTGAAACTAAGAACTATAAAACGAAATGGCTGCCATTCGATCACGGTATTATTGTGTATATCCAAAACTGTTGATCCTTGCTCCCTTGTTTAATTCGGTAATCAAATAATAACCAGTCGACCGTGCAGAATGGATGTCACGGGCTTTTGCGCAAGACTGAACACTTACCAAGAGTATGGTATAGTTAAATCAACCATGGTATAAGAAATATTATAAGTGATACAGCCGTAATGCTTCATGATTTTGCACTCCCAATTCAACGCCACAGATTAATGCTATAATTTCACTTCAGTCGTGAATATATCACATACGTTTATGGCCCCCCTTCCCCCCTAGAGCAAATGTGTTAACGAATTTTCCGGAACTAATTAAATCTTCCCTTTCACTTAACCAAAGAAAAAAAAGGGACTTTCCTGCAAATCTGAAATTGCCTGGAGGTGTTATCAGACAAAATCATGTGTTTTTTATCCGCAGTTGGCGGGAAGTAAACGCGGCAAAATAGGAAGAAGCTTTATGGCGGGATTCATCGTCTTGAGAAGGCGCCGAGAGAGTAGCGCTAGTGCGTGACCTGTTTCATCAAAAACGCTTTGGCGGTAAACCCGGTGGCTCTGGGGGGCTTGAGGAATTGTTGAGAGAGGGCTGGACTCGGTGCCGGCTTGCTGGGGATACTTTGTGGGGAAAGTGTTGGAGATCACTCCTCTGCGTAGGCCCTGGGGGACTGCGTACAAGGAATTGACAATGTTTTTATTTTACTATCGTGGGTGTGGCAAGTTGGACATTTTGTATCGAACAGCCACGGTGCCGGTCGCATCAAATTTGAGCCCCCGTAAAGATGATTTTCATTGCGCCTCGGTGCGAGCAAACAATGACAATGTTGACTCTGAGTTACACATTAATTTTATAGATTAAAGTCTTCTGCAAGAATATACAAAATTTATGGTTGGCTAAATTTAACGTCACATCGGCAGCTGTTTGTTCAACGCAATCTCTATCATTTTTTTGTTAACTCGCCTGAACAGGCTTAACTGTTTTACTCGCCATATAAAAGGAGAGTTTTATTTTTCACACAGGTCATGTATTAGTTGAGGGACATCGTAGTTAGGTTGTATGTTGTGACATTGATATTAATCACATTACTGTTTCATAAACTACCAGTATTCTACTACAACAGAGGTTTATTTTGAGTTATGCACTACCGGCGTCGGACGACTATGTAGCCACCCGCTTGTTTTTTTAATTGTCTGTAATGTAGGCCTAAATCACTGTAAAAAGGGTAAAGAACGTTGGAAAAGTGAGCATTTATACCTAGCCTTGCGAAATTTCAAATAGGCAAAGGAAATCACAGTTTTGGAAAGCAATTTCTTTGGATAATTCAGCTTCAATTCAATTCAAATTCTTGTGTGGAAAAGTGTGTGATCGCGGTCGCCTGGCCTAAACGTTCCGTCGTGCACTAGTACACAACGTATACGTGTATACGTTACTTTTGTATACAGTTTCCAAGATTTGCTGGAACTGTCCTAACTGGCTTTATTCAGCCACTCGAAGGTCTCTGGTACAAACTCTGGAATCTTTTTCACAGACTTCGAGAAAGAAAAACCTCTATCGAAGAAACAAATGCAACAATCATCACGTACAGTGCCACACTTTCCTATGGAGGACGTCGTGTTCATTTACATTTAATTCCCACAATAGGTCACGTGACGCGGGTCGCGCAATCGGTCCATTAGCGATGTCAAAAATATTATCGCTAATGTCTTTGCAAATATCATGTGCGTATCAACCAGGGGTTGGGGCGGGGCCAATGGCCCCCTGAAAAAATGGTGGGGACCGCCCCCCCCCCCCCAATGAAAGAAAAATAGTATATTAAATCTTAACTTCAAATTACCCCTCATACTTCAAATTACCTCTTATTTTCTGTAAACTGTCCTTAAGCATAGATATTTGATTTTAAAAAATGTATTTAAAAACAATTGCACTTCATGGGCCCTTTAACCTTGAAAGGTGCTGAAATTTTAAAATATCTCTTGCTCAAAAGGTGTTCCAGTGAGGCTTCTATAATGCACTACAGAGCATCAAGCCTTACAACATTTTCCCGGGCCCTTAAGCGGGCCCCGGACCCCACGCCGCACAGGCTTCGCACTTTGCGCTCGCCCGCTTGTGCTCGCATGCCTTGGACTCCCCACGAAGAGATTTCATTTTCTGCCCCTTCCCCCCCCCCCCCACCCGAAGAATCATCTTCCTACGTGCCTGAATATTTTCGATGTCGAAAATATTATCGCAACAATCTTTGCAGAAAAACAATGCCAAAAGTTACGACGTCGCAAAAATCTGTTCATATATTTGCGGAAATATTTACGGCATAGCCAATATTTGCAAGGATATTTGCGATAATATTTGCACCATCGCAAAAATTTGTGACTTCGCAAATATTACCCCCCAAATTATCTCGACATCGCAAATATGTGCGCAAATATTTAATAAGAAATTTGCGATGCATGATGTCCCATCGAGCCACCATAAAAAAAACATAAAAATCCTACAGTCTCAAAGGTATTTTATAATATAATCAAAATGACAAACGAATTTGTCTTATTCCTGTACATGGAATATTAATATCAATCATACATTATTTTATATTGTGCAAATTCCATATCAAATAATGTTCAAACAGGAATCACACATGAACTCTAGTATATTCTCTTCGCTCTTGAGACAACCACACCAGCAACTAAACAAATAAACTATTTCGAACAAACTACTTACCGCGAATATCAACTCAGGTGATCAAGCTTGACCGGATCATGAAATGCCGCAATATGGGTGTCTTCGTCCCACCCAACCCGCTGTTCAATTCCAACCTGATGCTAGGACCGACTCGCATTATAACTAAGTTCACTTTCATCTCGCAAGGCGTCCGCAACTCTTGGACGGAAAATCCCCCACAGCGTTAACGACTGGATTATGCATAATGCACATTAACTACTGCCCGTAGGAATTATAACAATCAATTAACAAGGGGGCGACACGGAGGTAGTCGATGGATTCACTCAAAAAAAAAAAACATTGGACGAGTTGATTACTATCTGAATTTGACATTAAAATTTTATGAATAGTGACCCGCCGCAGAACTGGACAGAGTGAGCAAAATCAAAATGGGCAGTTTTAAAATAACATCAAACCCTGTCATGTAATGATATCGTGTCGACCATTTTCTGGCAAAGTGTCTGTTATCTTTACTTTAAAGTATTTATTTCTTTTCTTTCTTTTATATAAAACACAACATTGCCCTTTTTTCTTAGAATGAGTACAAAAATAGCTAGCAATCTGAAATACCATTAGTAAATTACACTTCATACGCTTAGCCATTTTGTGTGTTTATTGTAGACTGTAGATGGGTTTGAAAACCCACCTCCCTCATTCGTCTCAAAATCTGTTTATCTGTCAAATTATAAAGGAATTTCTTTTCCAGAAAAAAATGTTGACTATATGAGCTGCTGTAAACGTAAATGATGTTAAACTTGTGTCTGGTTTCACTCGTCTAGAGACTAAGTTTTAAATATTTTCGTCATCACTATTAGTGTGGCACTATCACCATTCGGTTGGACATCGCCCTCCCGTTTAACGTTCATTTGTCTTGGATTGAAAGTCAGTCTGGTTCGTGTACTATATAATACGTCTTGCCTCCATTGTTTTTCTTTCAAAGTAAGTTCTTCATTCCACCCGTTAATTGTAGCCACTCTGTCATTCGTTTGGTGCTGAACTATAGCCCCACAAGGCGCCATCTCTCCCCTTCAAACTATCACAGTGTAAATGAATACAAAAGGGTGAACAATAACTGGATTGTTATTTACCATGTTGAAATAAATCTGAATCGTGAATGAGATTTACTGAATCAGCTGCATTCATGTGTAGGTGAACTCTTGAAAACCCAAGCACCATCCTTTAAACTTGACCTTGGATCACCCACACAGAATATTTCATAGCCCACCGGAGCAAAGACGATCACGTACCCACTAGCTCATTGAACTGCAGCCTCTATGAATTATTCAACCTCGTTTCCGTTTTGTCCCGGGTTATCCTCTGGTCATGCAGGCCATTACAGTCGCCGAATTACATCATAAGAATGATGACTGGGGAGACTAAAACAAAAGCTTAATTGCAGAAGTGACGCCTGCGTGTCGGCCTTGGCAGTGGAACCTCGAATGAGATCGAGAATGCAAGGCGAAATGTTTAAAGGGATTTTTGCATTCTGTCATTGGTTTGGTGTTAAGCTAGCCTAAAGCCCCCACACACCCTATACCTCACCTTGTTGGTTTAATCAATTTACTGTTGATTTAACCAATTCACTGTTTTTTGTTTGTTCAGTTTTTATCTAATGGTTCCAGCTTGTTCTTTCTTTTTATGTGGGGGTGTGGGTGAGTCCTGCAGACAAGACAGGAAAATATGTTTCTGAGCCATTTTTATGCCTTTTTCACGGCTTGTCTTTTCATCAAGGATGGCTTTATATTTGATTCACGAATGAATTGTGCATTCCCTCCAATCATCCTTAATGACTCCTAGTTCCCCTCTCATTAACAAAATTTGTTTACCGTGCTTTAAAAAAAAGTATATTTCCTTATTTACCTTGTATTGTACATAGTTCTGTAACTTTCAATAAATGTAAATGTAGACGCAATTCAATCCTCAAAATTGTAATGTCTTTTGAAGTTTGAAAAAAGATAAACCGTTTCTCGATCTGCCTATATATAGGTACGTCCAGCGGCGTAGCCAGGATTGTTTCATTTGGGGCACAGGGGGCCATTGCTTATCATTGGGGGACTAGGTTCCATGTTTTTGATGAATTACATGTATCACATTTTTTGTATGGGGAGGGGGCACTTGGAGGGGGGGGGGCACTTGACATTTGTGGGGGCACGTGCCCCCGTCCTCCCGGCCCCCCTTGGCTACGCCATAATGTTTAGTGGAGAGAACGTTTGATCTTGTCTGCTAGTTCGCAAGCCATCATGAAGCGATACTTAATAAGTGGATTTTGGCGTGAAGAAATTTGTCTTTTATTTCCAGTCCATTTCATGAAAGGATGTTACATTACTGGTTTGAGGAAAAACCTTCCTTTTTATATGCAGGAAATATATCATAAGGGATGGTACATTAATCGTTGATCATGGGAACATTCTTTCCAATCCTCTAGTTTACAAGATGTTTCAAATCTGAGATTGTACATGATTTGCTTGGAAAGGGTAGGGCCTATACCATTCCAATCCTCTAGCTTTCAAGACGCACATCATAAAGGGATGGTACATCATTGGTTTTTGAATAGCATATTCGTTTCAATCCTCACAGAAAGCATATCATTAAGGGATGGTACATCGTTCGTTTTGAAAGAGTTCATTCCAACCCTCTATAGTTATCAAGAAATATATCATAAAGGATTGTTCATCACTGGTTATTGGAAGAGCACCTTTATTCCAACCCTCTAGTTGTCAAGATACGTACCATAAAGGGATGGTACACTATTGGTTATTGGAATAGTACATTCCTTCCAATCCTCTAGTTTTCAAGAAACATATCACAAATCGATGGTACATCATTGATTATTGGAAAAGTGCATTCATTCAAATCATAAAGGGATTGTTCATCATTGGTTTTTGGAAGAGTACATTCATTCCAATCCTCAAATTTACAAGATAAACGTTTAGGGATGAACATCATTGATATTGGGAGAAAGCATTCATTCCAACCCCTAGCAACAAACATGTTTTGGGTTTATTTATTTTGAAATCTTCATAACCAAACCGAGGCTGGGGAGATATTAGTATGGCCCCTGTTTGTGTTACGGCAATTAACATTACGAATTGCAATTGTATAAAGGGAACACAGACAACAAAATGGTGGTACCATATAATGTAACATCCCATTTGGAGAATGTCTGTGTTTCTTATTATCATAAAGCGTACACTGAATATTGTTTATTGTCCCCTTTAAAATGTAATTATTTTAATTTAAACCGGTGAAATCCATCGAGGGTGTGATTCGAATTAGCTTCAAAACCATATATCATGTGACTGCCGCCAATTTGATATGTTAAGTGCCCCATGAGAGTAGACAAAATGAAATAATGGATTAGTTTTACGGCTTCGGAGCAGCCGTTGTAAACAGTAGCAGCCGGAGTAACAACCGCCTAGTATAATGGCCACTCTGTGCTTAATGATTTGTCTTTCTTTATATCAGTTTTTTTTTTTATGGACATTTTCCTCCAGCATAAGTGCCGTCAAGATCTTCACCAATGCATAATAATAGTGGCGTAGACGGGATTAATTGGGGTTCGTTGGAAACATTTGGCGTCTTGCTAAAATGTTGTTTTTGTATTGATTACACTGCAAGTGCCATATTGAGCAAACACCCGACTACTGTAGAGATCCCCCCTTCATACATAAAGCCCCAGCTCAACTTTGGTAAGAAGAAAAACATAACTGTTCACAGAATTACATAATACCTTACAGGGTATAGCGATAATGATGGCGGAAAACTGTATGTGTTATCGTTTTAAATAATAAATGAAATAAGATCCATTGGTAAGGGGGAAAAAACATAAATGTTCACAGATTTATTATATACCTTCATGGTATAATGATAATGATGGTAGACAACTTTCTGCCGTTTTTAAATAATAAATGAAATAGGATCCAAGACTACTTTTCGTCTCAGTGAGACGAACACTCTACCTATAGGAATGCGTACAAAAATGCTGAATGCATTTTAACCCTTTTTTCGCAAATGAAACAACGAAACGAGCCGACATTTTCATTGGTTGGTTTTATTACAAGTATCTATGCAAAGAATAATAGCATTTACAGTCAGTTTACCAATGTTGAGCTGGAGCTTTAAAAGGATGCAGCACTTATGGTTTTGTAAGAGTAACTTGATTCCAATCCTTTATTTGTCATTAAATTAACGCATACCAGACAAGCAACCTGTAAAAATATCTTTAAAATTGGTAGACAAGTTTTAGTGAAACCAACGAAAAACAGTTTATGTTTTGACAGGGGTTTTGTGCGCGCTCATACACGGCTTATTTCGGTTGCTACGATCAAAATAAGCAAACGTGATTTGGCAATCTTAAAAATGAAACACTACTTTCTCGGCTTCGGCAGTATTTCATACAGATGTATTTCTCTGCAAGATTGGTACTAGTGAGAGCTTTATAATCAATGAGCTTTCAGGTTAAAACCTAACTTTTTTTCTCGACAATTACCAATCATGCAGATTGCCTGTAAAATTTCAAGACACAGGGCAGACGTTATAATGTGAATTTGTGTTTTCCTAGTCCTTATCCACTTATAAATAGGCTAGTAACTTAGTAAGATGAAATAATATAATATATCTATTTTACTTCTTTAATAATGTGTCCAACCGAACTATAGAGATAATGATGAAGTTCGTTTGCATTTCGGTGTTTTTGTTCTACAGTGTCACAGCGTCTATTCAAGAATCGAGGTTGTCCACCTCGCCTTTTATTTTGAACGTGTATGATTTTTTTCAATTAAATTCATCAATCTACCTCTTACTATGCTAGACAAAACGGGGGGGGGGGGGTGGTAGTCAGCAAAAGAGGCCGACAGATCAGTTGCCCAACCTACACTTGACTGAAAACTTTCAGAGAAGTTATTTCTCCATAATGTAACATAAACGCCCCTCGTCTTATCTAAGTTGTGCCCCACCCCGCTTTTTATTTTAAAGCCTGGTGAGGCGTTTTCACCCCCATGAAGTAACTGAAATGTTAGTGTAAGACAAGAGCGCGTTCCGTATAATTCCTTTGATTAATTCTCAATCTATAGGCTATTAAATTGAAAAGGAAACAGTAAAATAATTTGAAATGATAAACGTATTCTCGTGAACAAACCAAACACTTTATTTCACTCTTAAATTATACAAACTGAAGAAAATCATTTATAATTGCAAAAATGAACTATTGGATGGATGTTTCGGCTGTAGGACTATCTGGGAACTTTATGACAATGCATGCAAGTCTGATCAGATATAAAAAGGTTTTACATTTCCAGAAATCACACACAGCTGTTCTAAATTATTCCAAACCAACTTTTTTACCGGTAAAAGTTAAAATGTTGTTGCTGTTGTTGTTGTTGTTTAAATTGAATTAATATCAAAACCATCGTCAAACAACTTTTTTAATGAATAAATTTCACCATAAATTTCTTAAGATATGTGGTGCACTACAAAGTGTAATTAAGGGTTTTTGATGCAAGTAGAGTTTCATGAAATAACTGGGTTTTTTTTAATATATGTATTGTGCAAACAGCTTTCAATTTTGTATTTAAATCAATCTGTAAACTTATTCATTTAAAATACAAATCAATGCGGTGAATCAGCATCTGTGTAAACGGAAAAGAAATTAAATACTATTAATTACAACTGTAAGTCATTAAAACATCTCACTGTACAACCTTCCAGGACCTCACTCATCAACTGAATGAGCACTGCGTTTGGCTACTGAATTTATCCACTAGTGAAACTCGTCTTAAAACTTGCTGAAGATTCGTTATTCGTTTATTCACAAAATGAAACTGTGTGGACGAAACAAAAGTGTGTACAGCACATCTAGAGATTGACAGTTTCTAGACGATGTGATGATCGACATTTCCAGTTTGTATCCCTACGGATTTCATTTCTTGAGAGTTCTAGCTGTTGCACTGATCTTTGGAAGGGGGAAGGGAGGCCTTTATTCGTCCTTGGCAAAAACTGATGGGTCCTTCCTCTTCAATCTTGCATTCTCATTCTTGCCGTAGCTATAAATCAGGTAGGCCAGAATTAAAGCTGTGAATAAAAAAATTAAAAAATCAACATAATTAATTTAATTACAATGCACAATCAAACTTATAGACCATAATTATTTGCTAAGAAGTAATAGTGCTGTAAAAACAGAGGGCACCCCTCGACAACATGGAATATATAAACAAAAGAAAACAGTAGAAGGAATCAGCGTGTAGGAATCCTCACAAGCTGGTTTTATCCTGCAGTTCTTGATGTAGTATTTTAAAACAATTAATTGCTTTCAAATTCAAGTTTCAAATTTAAGTCAGAATGTCTCGGCGTCATATTACATGCACAACAAACATTTAATAGTAAGGGACTGAAATCTTGTTGACAGAAACTTACGTGGCGTAACACGGAACACCTGCCCCTTGAACCTTCTCCACATGTTGGGGATGCCTTTGCGGAAGTATCCTGCGAAAGGGTTTTGCTCGTAGGGAGACAAGGAATACGTGATGATATTCCTATATTTGGCAAGCTTGCCAAATACATTATCTCCTCCCATTATGATCTGTGAATAAAAGATAAAGTACAAATCTAAGGATCAAGAGTCAAATATGACTTTTGGCGCCTGTGGAGGCTTCATGGATCAAGGCAAGTGTGAACTTTCTAATCTTATTCTTTTTCTAGTCTTAATTTTGATCAATCATTCATGTTCATGTCCGGATATTGGGCCCCTTTAACTCATCGAGGAAATGTGCAATCAGACGATCAGCCAATAAAGGCAACACAGAACTTCTTCCTAATCATGATGGAAGCACAAATCTTCATACTTGACTTAAATAAAACCGGTATTTCTCGACATTTTCTTACCTTCTTGATTTTAGTCCGTCAATTCAACAAAAATGGCGTCGTCGACGACATCGACCTCAAAATAAACGTTACCTGAGTTTCATCGATCCCCATCAACGAAATTGTACACAAAATACGAACGGTGTAAAATCTGAGTTTATACTACGCCCTGGGAACGATTCTAGTTACATATAATAGGCTCTTTCATTGTAACAACGATTCCACAGTTAAAAATGTCCATATCAAATAAAAATAATAAAAAAATCTCTTAAAATATTTTACCAAATTTAATATCAGTTTTAATTTATTGTGAAATATATATATTATTTTGCATTAGTTTTATGTTTACACTCCCCTTGGAACAAGCACGTCTTTAAATAATTTCAGGTCAGAGGTTATCTCATATGAGTTGGTAACATTTAGTTGTAAATTCTGCAGTTTTGCAGACGGCAAAAAAACCTGAAAATGGGTTCCTCTTTACCTCACAGTTTGTTCCTTTTCGAAAAGGACTTCAAATTTTAAGTTAGCAATGCGGAGCAGAAGTAACTCTGGCGTGCGTCTTGACTATTACCACCGACTTGTCACAAAGACAATCCTTTCTCACCAGGTAATAAGAAAATTGCATTTATTTGGTCACACTCACACACTGCACACTTATTTTTGCTTGCTTGGTACGCTTGTTTGGTGGTCGGGGGTGGGTGGGTAGGGGGGTGGGTACCTGGGTAGAGGGGGGGGGGGTGGTGGGAGACACACGATTGATACATTCGGACTAGACCCAGTAACTGGGGCGCTGTACTCCTTTTTGAGATTTTGACATTATCTGTCGTACGACAGATAATGTCAAAATCTCAAAAAGGAGTACAGCGCCCCAGTTACTGGGTCTACATTTGGACATAGGGATGTTTATCGTTTTTCATAGACAGGTCATGATGTTTGACATTTCAAAATGTTTGTTGGCCGCAAGCCTCACTCTGTCACTTGAATTTTTAACTTTTCACTTGAACTCAAAGTTTTAACCTTGAATTGAATTCCTTGTTTAGTCTGATCTACTGACTGGTCCTGGACCATCATGACCATACAACGCCAACGCTTTTTTGACATTTGGACATGATCTGGCATATGTAGGGTCCGAGTGAACTCCATTCAAAGTTGGCACCCGTGTACATTAACAAATGCCTTACTTGCAAGATTCAAGTCCGTCAGACAGGGAGTGACAAAAAATTGCTCCAAAATCTATCAAAGACCTCTCCAATATGCTTTAAGTTTAAACTCATCGTAAAGTATGCAGGAGATGTTGCCGGTCAATGATTAATGGTATGATTGTGTCAGATACATTTCTGAAAAAAAGATACATTTTGGGCATAAAATTGAACTGATGACCGCAACGATGCCGGTCATTGAATTGCATTTCCAATTTGTGCAAATGTGCGTAATTTTTCCCGATTGTTTTGCACAATCCTAAAAATGCCGGCACTTCCCAGAAACAAGGATGGTTGACACCTGATGGAAAGTTGGCAGACTAACTATGTAGTATGATGCGTACAAAATTCTCAACAATCCTGACAATAGTAGATATTCCAACTGAAAGCTGTCTGATTCCTAGCCCCATGAACAGTGCCAATATGCTGAACTACCTCTGCTTCTTGGGCTTGGCCCTAGGAAACCCTCTGACCCACAATGTGACATCAGCTTTAGAATTGAGACTAAATTTGTTTGACAAAATTTTTCCCTCGATGATCGCTTGGTCATTGCCAGCAAGTCTGGAGTACATTAGATTTGCGATGCGATAACTTATTTCGGTGGAATTTAAAAAAAAATCTATTATGGGGCTATCTGATACCAAATCATCGCTCATCTATTCTATTCTAGGCCTAGGGGACATAAGCAAAAACTTGTTCAAATGTGCACCTAAACTAGAATGTTGTAATAACAGTTTCTTTCCAAAAACAATCAAAGATTGGAGCAACCTCCCACGTAGAATCATAGACAACATCCAACTATCATCACGCTCTGAATTTAGAAATAAAACGTTGACCCTATATGGAGAGATATAATCACCCCCCTCATCCGTGTGAGGTGCAAACGTTAGTTACCCAAGTTTAGTGTGATGTTTCCGTCACGATGCTCTGAGGACTATATTCATCAGATTCAGAACACGCTGCCAACAAGCCCACATGCTGCCAACATGCAGACAACAAGTTCCTTCAAACAAATGTTTAGAAATTTCAATAGGAAACAAAATACCAAGAGGCTTCTCCCAGACTGTCTGTCATGCATGTCTGTGAAACTCCATTGTTATCGGTCAACCTTGTTTCCGGTAGCCGACCTCTGCGCCTGTTGGGGAGTTGGTGCAATTTTCTTCTTCAGCTTCAACTACAAAGTTACATGCTACAAAAGCCAGGAAAAGCCACTGTAAACTCCTGAGCTGAGAGAACATTGATCTAAAATATTGGCTTCATCTGAGGCATAACTTTGTTCTTCATATAGGGCTTACTGACTTTGAAATTTGGGGTGAATGGGTGGGTGAAAACTATTTCAAAAACAGTTTGAAATTTTCAAACATTGATAATTGTGATAGGCCCCTATTATTGAAAATAACCCAACTTGTTTTTCTTGCTGAAATTGCAACCTATCACAGAATCCAATTACTGGTTTGCTACCAGCCAGCGCTGTTGTCCAGCATGCCTGGGTACGGGATAACGTCTATGGCATCATCGCTGTATGGGGTCTGGCACTGGCATACAGGAAGCAGGCTGACCTGGATGAGGATAGAGCCAAGGCCTATGAATTGGAACAGGTATGGAATGTAGTCGGGCTGCCTTTTTCTTCACCACGTTCTGTGTGTGTGATAGCAATGAATAATTTAGTTGTGACAATTTTTTTTCACAGAACTCTCTGGAAAAAACATTAACGTTGAGTGTCATGGCCGAGCGGTCTAGTCCGCCAAACTTAAGTTCTTTAGTTTACAAATAGTGAGTTTGAATCCCGGCCTGGTCAGTCACGACAATTGTGTCTTTGAGCAAGACACATTGCCTTAATTGCTCTGTCCTTCAGACATGTCAGATGGGATTAAGCTGTAGATCCCGTGTACTAGGTTCGGAGCTACAGTGATTAAATTCGCTTTTGAGGCATCCTTGGTTTATTTACCAGAAATAAATAATATCTTGGGAAGAAAGTAATCCATTATTTTATATGGTTTGTGTTTTATGTTAATCTAGAGAGTCTGTAAATATTCTAAAGGGTCTTACACCCTGGAAGTTCAGGGGATTCATCTCCAGACCATGATGAGAAACTGCCGTCTATTTTCAGCAGTTTCAACTTCTGTATGTTCACCGAGAAGGAGGTAGACCAGGGGGGGCGTTTCACTCACGAGACCGTTTGCACTACCTTTTATAAAATGTGTGTCTTGCTAACAGTTTGGACCGGAACGTACTGTGTTCAAAACCAATGCGCGAGTTCGCTTCAATCTGTCGGACCAATCATTTTGCAGTATCTATAATGATTATTCCATGTGTTGGACAATGTTCTGTCATCTGCTCTTTAAAATAGAATTGAGTATTTTCCTTACTTCGTGTACTTATGTTCAACACATTTGTAAACATGTACAATTTAACACAACAAATTAAAACACTTTACTGCAAGCATTCTGATTCGTTTAATGCAAGGTTTAGGTCAGATTGTGTAGTTTAATTTTCATGGACTTGTCACTGCTTTTTCCCATTTTTGTAAGTTGGTGAACATACGCTGACACCTCCTCGTTTTCATTGTTTGTCTGAGTGGAACCCAGCCCAGTCCTAGTACTCCATGGAGGCGATGGAGGCAATTGCCTCCATGCCCCTGGTAATTGCTGCCCCTTGAAATATTTCTTTTCCCTGCTGATAGAGGTGACCTTCACCACGAAAAACACATTGAAATCTGGCTTTAATTTTCTAAACGTTTAAAAGAAACTAAAAGTTTGAAAAGTGGATCGACAGTTTTCACCGATGGCTGGCTAATGATATCCTAGGTATTGTGCACATGTACTTTGTGTAATTCTAGATGATCGTCTGTGATTAACCATCAAAATGATTGCATGAAGGCCTAATCAATGTTTATACAATAATGCGTTCAAAACTTGTTTGATGTTTTCTTCATGCTGCCGGACCAGACGCCACCTTGCCCTTTCGCCTATTCCGTTTATTTAGCATGTGGATACATGCTGGTTAAAATGTATCTATCTGTCCTTTTACCATACACAGCATGTTGTGAAGCTCATGAGAGGTCTTCTCATCTGCATGATGAAGCAAGTCAAGAAAGTGGAGACCTTTAAGAAATCCCAGAGTATGGATGATTGTCTCCACGCCAAGTATGACATCAGAACAGGCGAGACTTGTGTTGGGGATCACCAATGGGGACACCTGCAGATAGACGCTACATCCCTGTACCTCCTCATGCTAGCACAGATGACTGCATCAGGTAAGTGTACATACTTCTCCTTGGAGTGGCAGAATACTATTGACATGCATGTAAATTTCCATAATAGGACGTCTACATGTGTTCTGACATGCTTGATGCTGAATAGGATCGGTTTGTAAAAGAAGGCCAACTTAGAGATTCTTTGCAGAAACTTTAGGCCCACTAATTTTTTATTTTTATTAATGTAATTTTTATTTTTTAAATTAATTTTAATTGGTTGATACTTGGTATGTTTTTCACATTGTTATGTACATAATTAAAATTATTTTTGAAAGTTTGTTTTTGATAAGAATGTTAATTATTACTTGTACATGTAAATTATTTACCTTTTGGAATTCTTGTAAAGCGCCTTATAGCATGTTTTTGTCATGAATTTTGGCGCTATATTGTGTATTATTATTATTATTTGCAGTAGGTGACACCACATATTGCTCTTCATGGGCTTGTTGGTCGTACAGCCTGTGCAATGCAACTGCGCGCTGTGACACACAAAAGTTGACCGTGGAATCTTCTTTATTTCTCTGTTTTACAGGTCTACAGATTATATTCTCCCTTGATGAAGTAGCATTCATTCAGAATCTAGTCTTCTACATTGAGCATGCGTATCGCATACCAGTGAGTATAATCGTCTGTATTTTGTATTAACAAGTTCCAGCCAGGAGTCTTCCATTTTTTTCTGTCCAGCCTGAGGGGATTATTTTCTTGGAACTGCCGGAGTAATTTATTTTTTTAAAGTACCGCTGGCACAAAGAAACCTTGACTTGACAAAGCCAAGAGAACAAAGGTTCTCTTTGAAGCACCAGGATTTGAGATTTCTCTGTCTTTTTTACGTATCATGAATTGCAAAACCAGCCACTGCTGAGGATTAGTCCTAAATCCGGAACCAAGGCTGGATCCCCAGTACACTCGGACTTACCGGCATTGAGCCGAAATACAATGATTACGCATTGTTGGAAGCCTGTCATTGCCTTGCAATCCTCTTAGAACAGAAGGACAAAGGCGAAGGACAAGGCCTGGAATCGGGATTACACAATAACCCGCACAATGGGCAAAATTTTACAAAATTTTTGACTCCTTTCGTTTTTGTGTAGGCAAAACAAAGTTTATCATGTTGAGTGCGTGCTCTGTGCACAATCCAAAACAAAATGCCCAGGCAACCTTTGTTCCGGACTTCCACATAAAAATACAAAACACACGTCACCCATTTGCTGGCTCGGAAAATATTGACATGTAAACACGTCATCCAGCGCCAACTGGTTAAGTGAGACAATAATTAAACCTCGATCCTTTGATTAATTTACTAGGATCTGTTCCTCACTCTAACAAAATCCAACACCATATTATAGTAACTCAATACCCAAACTGTTGAACTCTGATTATGGTGGAATGTCTGTTCCCATGTAAAGCATGACCAGTTTACCAGTGCAGTCCTCAGTCCAACAGAAACAAAACATGCAGTTGGTTTTTAAAAAGCAGACAGTGAATCACCTCTAACTTAAACTCATTTAATTATTGTGTCGTCCACATTTATTGACATGAAAATCAACTTTGTTTTTTCTGTTGTAAAGTTGACATTTCCGTCGCTGGCAAGTTGTCTTACATGTACCTTCTTTGGATCTTACTTGTGCTTTTGCATTTTTCTTTATTGAGTTTTTGTTGGTGTGCTTTGAATGTAGATTTTTGTTGTTGTTGATTGACAGGATTATGGTATTTGGGAAAGAGGTGACAAAACCAATCATGGCTTTCCAGAACTCAACGCAAGTTCCATAGGAATGGCAAAGGTCAGTTAATGTAGTCATTATTAAACAGTTAGGGCAGAATGCAAAATTAAACAAGCAATAGCTTGAGGTTGAACCCTAGGGTTAAAGAAGGTTCAACCCAGAGTTACCACTCGAGTTACCATTTTGCTTTCGTCTCTTAAAGATATCAATACAGACTCACAAGCATTAACAGGGATAATAAATCGTTGAATTTGTCCAAGTTATTCACTCCCATATTCTGTTTTGAATAAACACACCATTCAACCAACATGTGAAAATGTCATCACTTTGTTCGGACAAACAATGGTTTGTTTTTGTTTTGAATTTGTGCATAAAATTCATTATGTACTCATTTTGATTTGATAAATCAAAGTTAGAAATTAAGGACAGTTTTCCCGCAAATGGCAGTTTTTAAGAAAAAATATGTCTCTGTGCAATTTGTACTGATGTATAAAAAGCGTAAGCTTTCAAATAAAAAAAAATGGTTCATATTTCTTTGATCATTACAAATCATTTGCATACCTCAAAATATCTGAAAATGTTTGTTCAAATTTGCATAGATTTTGACTTGTCTGTATAAAGATCGTGATTTGAGAAAAGAGCCCATGCACATATCGCCATTGCTGAGATCAAATAATTGAAATGCGTACACATGTACGCACCACATGCAACTGCCAAACAAATGGAGGTCTTCCTTTGACCTCAGTGAGGGCGCTGTTTGAGCTTGTCACGGTATACAAGGGGTATATAGACTGTGCAGTTTCGTGCATATTGAACTGGTGGGCTCTGATAAAGAGAACGATTTTGTTTTCTCCACACATAAAAGCAGTATTGCCAGAGTTGTAGAATATGCGTGTGGCTTACATATATGCTGTTTCAATTTGATAATCAACTAGATTTTGTTTGTCTTCTCCCTACAGGCTGCGATGGAAGCATTGAATGAAATTGACCTGTTTGGAGCGAGAGGTGGCCCAGCTTCAGTCATCCACGTCCAGTCTGACATGATTGCCAAATGCCAAGCAGTCTTATACTCAATGTTACCTAGGGAATCAAGCTCAAAGGTAAACGGATTGCAAATAATAATGCACCAGATGGGGTTCGAACCTCGACCCTCAAGGGCCAAGTTTCATACACAAAGTGGCTGAGAACAAAACTTTCTTACTTAGCTGATTAAGTTTACCAGCCAAAATAGTAATGTGATTTTTACTGATTGTGACTTCCAGACATTTCTATGAAAATGGTCCCAGATTTTCATAACGGTGATTATACCAAATAATATGCATGGTTTTTTTTCATAGTTCCAAAATTGTTTTATTAAAGTAATCTTTTGTAGTAGAACCCTCCTACTCTTGGGAATATTTTCCAGCAAGTTGACGAGCAATTTGCCGGCCATTTAAAACCATTCAACTGCACAGGTTGTGTGTGGTGGTACAACTATCACAGAACTACCTGTAAATGGCATGTACTATACATTCACCATTTGGTATAGTATTGCAAGCAGGTACTCATGTTGTTAATCTATTATTCAAAACTACAGTGGATGATATTGAACGGTCAGACAGTAGGAGGGTTGAGTGTGTGCTGTGTAGATTCATTCAGCACGTAATATCATATTGCAGGCAGACATAGTTTATTTACCATTCAAAACCCTAGTGGATGCTATTGAATGGTCAGGAATTATTAGGGTTAATAAAAACTTCATGTCTTAGTGTACGCTTTTGTTCTTCTTGCTCTTTGTTTTGATATCGATGTCCGTTTACTTTTTTGTTAATTATTTCCACTGTACACTGGTACCACAGACTGCCACAAAATACCATACCTGTCAGGTTAGCATCGGGTGCATGGGTTTCTTCTGTTTGTACAACTGGTACTATGTGGAAACCCCATGGCTTGTGTACTGTGGACTTAATCTCCACAGTCTCCTACGGTGGAGTTTTGTGGCAAGGGCCAGTTGGGCAGGAGAGTATACCGATCGTAACATGATTGGTTTTTTGTTGTGATTTTCTTTCAGGAGATAGATGCAGGTCTTCTCAGCGTGATCGGCTTCCCAGCATTTGCAGTGGACGACGAATCACTCATTAACTTGACTCGGCAAGCGATTATTGACAAACTACAAGGGAGATATGGATGTCGACGATTTCTCAGGGATGGTTACAAGACAGCATTGGAGGTATGAAAAGAAATGACTCTTTTAGTTTTTTTAGACTAATTGTAGCATTGCATTCTGTTGTATCAGAAGAGGGATCTCAGGATTTCAAAATAATTTGGTCAATTTAAAAAAATATTTTTATACAAGTCACCCATCACAAGGCCCAAGAGCCACTCGAGGTGTGGGCCACAGAAGAGACAGAAACCTACCCAAATGCCCAGAAACAAGACACAGCTAAGAACAGGGAGGGGTAAATGATTCCGCAAGTGTCTTGCTCAAGGAAACAAGTGTCATGACCGGGATTCGAACCCACATCCTGATGACTTAGCCACCAGTCCGGTGCACTAAACCGCTCGGCCATGACACGCTACTTGTAAGTGGAAGGAAAGCGCATTCAAATTTCTCACTTGCAGTAATGAAAAAAAAAACAAATAGAGTGTCTCCAATTTCAAAACAGGGTACCCAAAAGACACCTAGTTGCCTTTCATGTTTTCAGAGTGCCAATTCAATTCTTAGTCTTACCAGTTGTGGGGCTTGTGTCCTCAAGCTGCAGTGTAGGTACTTAAAGCAAACTTGCTTCCTCTCTTGGGTTGGTTGTAAAAGACAGAGCCCTTTGCATGTAGAAGTGGCCTTGGGGTACAGGGGCAGGGGTTTGATTCACCTTATGGTTTCTTCAATCTTGACAGCACGAATAAAGAACGAAATACATCTTTTTCATAAAAGACAATATTGTCGTGACGTTGCAACAAGGTCGTAACTCCTGAAACATGAATTTAAGAAGGTCAAAAGGTCGTACCTCGCTTAGGATAACCCGGATATGCACACAAAGTCAATGTACGTTGTAATACGACATTTTTGCACGGAGCGTGGGCGTGTGAGATAAATCTTTGTTGCAGAATCAAGTTACAACCTTGTAGCACCAAATCAATATTTTGAAGGCGAGGTTGCCCTTGCAGACAGACAAAATTAGTCTGGTTACCTCAATAAGTACATCGGAAAGTCATTGCACCAGACGCACTTCTAATGCACACAAAGAGTATGTGGACTTACACTCCACATACCAAAGGATTATACTTGGATGAAACCTATGTTAAACTCCTCAAATTTAAGATTAATCGTTCCTGTAGTTCATAGCGCAAGTTAATCTTGATGGTTTATTTTTGAATCGACACTTGATCCAAATTAGTCGCAGAAGCAAAACAAGTAATGGCCTAAGTCTTAAATGTGGTATTTTGGCGGGAAATCTAATATTTCAGTTTTACTTTTTATACGATTCAAAATCAAGTATGGTTCTCCTCTATTTCTTCACAAAGAACAGGTGCACATATGAAAATTTCACATACTTTGCAGTGTATTACTAGTTATCCCTTACATTGACAGGCCTGGAACTTCATGTTCAAAAGGGCACGGCAATAATTGCCTTGCTTTTTCGAGAGTTTGAAACGACAATTTACTGGAATTTTGGGGGCACCATGGCAAAAATTTCATTTAACAAGACTTTTCGCATGGCTTACTAATTCCACGCTGCACTTTGTGGTGAAAAGTGACACAAACTTTATTCAGGACTCGGCACTGACAGGGTGCGATTCCTTCCTCCATGGTTCGACCTTACTAGCGGTGGTCCCCTGGCCAAATGCCAGTTGAAACGACGGCGGACCAGCTGAAAAACCTTGCCAACTGGTTCGGCCGACCAGTCAAAAATATCGCAGTAGTATTACAGAATTCCGACATTTTATTCATTTATTTTTTTTATCAGAGGAGGCCACCCTTTTAAGATAAAATTGCAAGTAAATTATGACCAGTAACAAATTTTCAACGTGCGGAACGTTCGAGTTTCCGCCGTGGATTGAGGAAGTGCACACACACACAGTACACTGCAAAATCAGCCAATGGGAAAATTCTTTACACAGTATGTAGGAATTCAATAGCCAATAGAAAAATTTGTTTCGCGTTATGTAAATTAGACAGGCTAGTCCGTGTCTGGTTTTGACCTCCATAGATAGATCGTCTATGCACTGTGCTGTATGGCTATGCAGCCTTACTGTGTAGGCAAAGTGACCTGGTTTGCAACCAGACTGCATGCATGTTTCACTCGCACGTGTGCATTGTTTATTTTCAAGCAATAAACCATGACTGAGAGTGACAGTGATTTTGTGATTTAGGACTAAAGTGGTGCCTCCTGCTTGCAAAGTAAGAAATAATTGTAGTCTGGATACAACTGCCGTTTTGTATTAAATCATTTTAACTAATTTATTTTTTTTTTCTGCACAAAAGTTGGAAAACTGCATGAATTTGGACTCCTTCTATGCATGGACAATTTTACTAAAAGGGCACCGACGGCAGTTGGATAGAAAGGACGCGGCAATATATTGCTGTGATTTGTCGGTGATTTCGAGGGCTTCGCGGCAATGTACAGGGCATCGACGGCAACTGCCGTCAGTGTCGTCGGTAATTTCAAGGCCAGCATCAATCATGATGAAGTATAAGTTTTTCGTTTGAAGGGAATTAAGTCAAGCAGAATTGAATCAAACTGAAATTATTACAAACACATGCACTGTGACACTACAGTACTAGTCAGCATCACTATTTTGATGGGGCAGCCAGCAATGAATGCAGTTGCTGACACTCCAATTTAACCAGTGCTTCAAATTCTCAAAATTGAAATTCCTTATATTGGCACAATTTTTTCCTTAGATTTTCCAAAATTCCTTAGATTTTCCAAAATTTTCTTAGAATTTCCTTAAATAATTGTAGTAAAAAAAAACAAATCACACCGTCATACAGCAACTACAACTACATCAAGTTATGAAATTATGAACACATCTATATCTCAGACCTAAGCTTAGCGTACGATGTCAACGAAACCAGACCAATCAAACAGCCACCGGGTGTAACCCTCTGTTCTGCAGATGCACCAATATGGCCAGACTTTTTATTTAGAGTTAGACACAAATTTACTGTGCTTTTACTTGATTGTCTTGAATTTTCTTTTATTTTCAACTTTTTTTGTAGATTTTGCAATTTTGCAAAATTTCCTAAAGATATTGGAATTCTCTTAAAATTTCCTGAAATTTTCACTTCCTTAGAAATTTCCTTAGTAGGACTTTAAAGTTTCCTTAAAATAAAGACATCTGTAGTATACCCTAAACTATCCTATAATATCGAGGGGAAAAAACACTGGACTGACTTAGGAAAGTTGAGGAATTGCCTCAACTATCCTAGGAGAAAAACAGTCGCTATACCTGTTTTTTAATCCTAGGATAGTTAAGGAAATTGCCTCAACTATCCTAGGAGAAAAACAAGGTTAATGCACTTGTTTTTTATCCTAGGATAGTTAAGGTAATGCCTCAACTGTCCTAGGAGAAAAAACATGGTGAATGCACCTATTTTTAATCCTAGGATAGTTAAGGAAATGCCTCAACTATCGTAGGAGAAAAACACAGTGACTACAGCTGGTTTTTTTTATCGTATGACTGTTAAAAAAAATGCCTCAACTGTCTGAGAAAAAACGTTTAAACCCCAGGATATTTTATTAACGAGGAAGAGCAGCTGTTTGTTCAATTCTAGGATAGGAAATGCCTCATTTACACAGGGAAGATACCATTGGTGAACATTGATTGTTTCTTATCCTGGGATTGAAATAATTGTTTGCTTGTTCTGTGGCAGAACTTAGGGAAACATTTACCTTCTCCTTTAGTTACATGTGGCCTTGAAATTACCTTGATGTTAAATTACATGTGGCCTTGAAATTACCTTGATGTTAAATTTCATTTTGTTTAAACTTGGGGATGGCATGGTGCTTTGAACTACCTCTTGCATTTAACCTCTTTGTTTACACTATCACTATCAAAAACTATTCTTCCAGAAAATCATCTGGCATTGCATGAAACTGTTTTCTCACTCGAGAAAAAATAATTTTGAAATAAGAAAAAGGATTCTTGAAATGAGAAAATAATTCTCAAAAAAGAGAACAAATTTTTTTAAGTGGTAAATGACCAAAATTTGAAGACTATTTTTCTTACCTTGATAAGATTATCTTGCCAAATTTCTCATAACAAGACTTATATTCTTAATTCAAGAATACTTTTCTTATGTAAGACAATTATTTTTGGCAGTGTAGGACTGAGTCTTTTTTCAGAAGGCATCGGTTATATTCTCTCTTTCTTTCATTTCATTTTCCCCTGAAAAGGATCCAAATCGATTGTACTATGAACCAGCTGAGCTGAAGGTCTTTGAGAACATTGAGTGTGAATGGCCGCTCTTCTGGACGTACCTCCTTCTGGACGGTGTGTTCACTGGTAACAAGGAACAGGCTGATGAATATGCAGAGGGAATACGAGACATACTGGTACCCTTGAGTGACTCTACTAAAGTTATCCCAGAGCTGTACTTTGTACCTAAAGATAAGGTATGTGAAAGGGAAAGTACATCATTGTTTTTTTCGGGAAGAATAAGTAAGTTTAAATAAACACACATTTTGTGAAAATTTGTTTTGTTTTAGTGGAAAAAAACAATGAAAAACAGTTTATGTGTTTTCATGGATTTTGGTGCACGTTCAAATCGGTTTCAATCTGATTGGGCAATTGAAATGCGGTTTGTGGGGTGTTCGAATGCTATTTTCCCAGCACTGAGAGTATTTCAGATGGAAACATTTCTGTGGAGGATTAGTACTGGTAGGAATTTTTGAATCTGTGAGTTTTTTGTTTTTTTTCAATGTTTAACATGTTTGTTTTAAAGTTGTTCATTTGTTAAAATGAATCAATTGTTATTCGATGTGTTTGATTAAGCTTTGGATCGCTGTGTATGTTTTTTTTGCTATAAGATTTTATTGTTTCACTGCTAGCATGTACGTTGTCAATTCTTCTTACATGTAGGTCTTTGTATTTTCATTCCTTATACATGTATTTCATGAAGCTTTATTTGTGGAACATCTGGGATGGGCGTATAACAATATTTAACAGGAGTTTTTCAAAACTCGCCGACTTCATACATCTTCCTTATAACTTCTGCATTTCTTCTTTGTTATTTGTATACCTTTTTTCATAACAATAAATAATTTTTGTGTTAATCAATTACATTTTATGATTTATTTCTTGTGTCCATATTGAAATTACTGAAATATATCAATTGAATTGAACAAATTGTACATGTCATTTTCATTTTGCCCATTTATTGAAATGTGCATTACTATTATGATGTAAAACTAAATTTTGAGTGAACACGGTCTATTGATATCTTAAAAGAAGTGGTGGCTCTGAAAGGAGACCATGGTGAACTCACAACATTTCAAATACTGTTCTCTACTTAGTACTTGATGTCAGGAGGCAATGCGTGTCATTGCAGAGCGGTCTAGTGCAACCGACTCAAGTTCTGGTGGTTAAGTCACCGGGGTGTGGGTTGGAATCCCGGTCGTGATGCTTGTGTCCTTGAGCAAGATGCTTTACTATATAATTGCTTCTCTTCACCCAGGGGTATAAATGGGTACCTGTGAGGGTAGAGGTTGATACTGTGTTGAAAAAAGCCATTGGAGTGCCATTGCAGCCCAGGGCTGTATGCTCCCCAGGGAGCTGAGAAAGATTACAGGAATGTTAATGGCCCAATGACCAGGGCACTAATGTAAAGCACCTTGATAAAGTTGATACGCTATTGTAAAATGCACTGTATAACATGTATAAGAACTAGTTATTATTATCACCAATGCTCATAAGAGCACACTAGTCAAAACAGTGAGAATATAGACAATTGCTTGTACTTATTTTGTAAGAAACCCTCATAACTTCCCTTCAATCCAACCTCATTTTGGTTCACGTTGATTTGAATGACAGGGAACCAGGACTCTGATCAAGGTGTATTATGACATTTTTTATACTGATTTTATTTTAAGGTCGGACTGGAATACAAGAACCCACATAGCCAAGACAGACTCCCTGGAGGGAAAGTTCCTCATATCTGGGGCCAGGCTTTGTACATCCTTGGTCTTCTACTCCAAGAAGGCTTTGTAGCTCCTGGCGAAGTCGACCCACTCAACAGACGAATGTCTACAGAACCCAAGCCAGATCTTGTCATCCAAGGTAGGGGAAAGAAGCAAGAATTTTAGTTGATCGAGCAGAAATTTTTTTAATTTTCAAGTATGCTTCAGATGTTTGCAGAATCTTTAGACATTCATGCCCGCAGTGCTTGTGGACAATGCATTACACTTACGTATCATTTTTAGTACAGGCATTATATGACATGACCCCACACAAATTGCAACAGAAACTTTTTCAACTGTTCTAGTCTCTCTATGGCCGATGTACGCGCACATCAACGCACTGTGAATCCTCCATGCTGATTGGTACATATGTGCCTTGGTGTGGTGGTGTAAAACACCATAAACGAGGGCTGCGCGGATTAGTGTATAACATATCAAAAGTCCTAAAAAATCCAAGGGATGGGATTATGCATAATTTGCGTAGTTTATTTTTCCCATTCTGGTGTGTGCAAAAATTACTATTCTTAGTAATCTTAGCATTGGGGGTGGAAGGAGATCAAACATTCCTTCATTTCTCTATATTTGTGTCATGGCCATGCGGTCAAGCACACTGGACTCAAAGCTCTGACATTCTGCTCAGCAGTGTGTGGGTTCCAGTCCCGGTCTTGACACTTGTGTCCTTAAGCAAGACACTTAACCATTATTGCTTCGACCTTCAGATGGGACGTAAAGCCGTTGGTCCGGGTGCGTTGTGTAAGACACGTAAAAGAACCCAGTTACACTTATCGGTAAGAGAAGGGGTTTGCCCCGGCGTTTTTGGTAGTGACTGCTGAATGCGCCGCAGCACCTTGTAAACCATTACAAGGTGCTACACAAATGGCTCTTATAATTAAAAAAATAAACAATAATAAAATAAATAATAAAAACTGTCTTAAAAATAATATAACAAGCGCCTTGAGTACACAATTGTTGGTAGTTACTTGCGCTATATAAAACTCCTGTATTATTTTATGTCACAGAGGAGACTTTTATAAGCAATAAACATTTGTCAGATTTTCTGTTGCAATTTGTGCAAGGTTCACCCCTTATTTTTCACAAAATCCTTGTACTATTTGACTTGATTTGGAACAAAAAAAGATCTCCGCCATTCTCTTGTTTGAAAATAAATCACAAGTTTCTTTTTCTATATTTTTATTTCCCCTGTGATTAGTTGCCTTGCTTGCTGAGGATGACATGATTCAAAAGTTCATGAAGAAGCATGGTTTTGACATCCAAACGGTGGAGGAGGCATCCCCAGTTCAAGTTCATCCTGCCCGCGTTCTTACCCGTCTCTATAAACAACTAGGTAAAATTATACTGGTTACTCTAATATTAAACTTGCAAAGAGATATCCTATATTTATCTATATTTATCTGTTCTTCATAATGATGTCTCTGTAACATAAGGTGTACCCATATTTTGGGCCACATAAATAAACATAACCCAAGCAATTTGACTCCAAAATTGTAGACAAGATCACACTACATACATTACATGCCTGAAGAGGAAACTCGCCGCTGTGAGCCACGGCGGATAATTGGTTCCATGGCCCGAATCAAGACTGGAATCTCGGTTCACTCGAACTTCTACATTCAGCCAAAATACAGTGATAAACAATGGTTGGCAGCCTCTTGATCTCTCGTAATCCTCTTCTTGTAACAAAAGGACAAAGGGCTGGAATCCAGGATTACACAATAACCCTTAGAAAAAGGGAGAACTAGAGCATGATTTCCAGTACCTTCTGTTCCTCTTTGTACGGGAGAAACAAAGCACTGCACGGTGAGCACATGCACTGTGCGTACTTCTCAATGTAATGTCCAGGTGAATTTCGTTCCGGTATTCCGATTTATACACAATGGCACGTTTACCTGTCCCCATTTCTGGCAGAGAAAATATTTCATCAGAGAATCAATATTTCACGTCATCCGATGTTAAACTGGTTAATCTTCAAATTATGGAGATTGTATTCCAAAGGATATTTATACACTAATGATATTTTTATGGTATTGTTCTGTCCTTGTAGGTCAAAACAAAAAGTTAGGTCTCTCAGGGAATGTTTCCAAGGAGAATGGTTTACTGAGTACGAGTAAACTCTACAACTCTCATGGAGAAATCCTAGCATTTGTACCTCAGGTATGGTCAATCTTTGTCAAGACATTTCATGTTTCTCGTTTCAGTAACTTTGCTTCATTACTGTCAAGTCTCACACAATAGGCCTTATTTTTGGGGGGGTCAAACCATAGAAATAGTGTGGTAAACCAGATGCAATTAGACTTCTAATAAAGCAGTTAAAATACGACTTTTGAGGTTTTTTTATCGACAGTTTTACAATGTAATCAGTGTAAGATATTTGCTTGGAAAATTTGTATTTTTACAGCTTTGAAATATTTGTGTACTTTCAAAATGGATTTATTATTGCGTCCTCTTGCTGTCAAAACTAAGGCCTGTGATAAAGGGCACCACCATATTAGGAAACTGTAAATTTCTATTAGAACATTTCAAGGGCACCAATACAACAATGTCTGCGCTGATGCCATCAATTTTAGTATGTATCTTACAATGTTGAAGAATGACGAAACAAACAACTAGCATCTCATTACCAGCCTCTCGTCTCGTTACTGGCAGAATTGTCGCCAGCGAGCTGGATTGTTTAGTATTAAAACTAGTGTTTAGAATTTGGAAGTCGTGAGTTTGAATTCCACCTGGGATGCATGTGGTTTTTTTCTACAGAACATGGAAAGCACTAAGTATACAGTGCTTAGCATATATGGATGTAGGGCTAAACTGAATTGTAATGTTCTTTATCACTGATGCTCATCAGTTTAAACTTTAACAAACAGTTGACTATTTTTTTATTTAGTTTTTGGATCAGCATCAGTTTTATCTTGCCCTCGACAATGATCTGTTGTCCGACATCTCCAAGACGGATGTCGCTTACCTTCGCTACAACTGGAGGGAGCTCGGTCGTCCAATCATCACCATCATCATCACCCAGAGCATGATGGGTAAGCACAAACCCTGATTTTTATACTCTGACAAATTGTCTCGTAAAAAAAAGTCACTTGGTGGCTCTGCACATCAAACTCATATCTCGGCTCCGTAGGTTTGTGTCTACATCCACAGGATAGTTTTAGCAAGTGGAGTTTCATACACAAATGTCATAAAGGCAGGCCTGGTTGCTTTGTCCTTGGAAGGGCAACAGCACCAAGGCATTTTCTTCTTGATAGAGGGCACCTCTATGAGGAAATTGTAAATTTGTACTGGAACATTTCAAGGGCACCAAGGCAATGACCAGGGGCAATGGAGGCAATTGCCTCCATTGCCTCCGTGAAGTATCAGGCCTGCAAAGTGCAAAGGCTAATATTAAGATACAATATTTAATATAAACAATGAAATCTTTTTAGTTGGCATATTGAAATAAAAACTGAGTTCTGAGAGGATAATTTTCTCACAAGTAACATCAAGTTTATGAAAGTAGACTCTCAAACAGTTCATTGATTTTCTAGATCTTTCAACAATGATGTATTACAACTTCAGTTCCGATATTCTGTAAGCAACCCTGATTCAGCATATTCAAAATGTCATCAACTCAACGTCAAGAGTGTTTTTAAAGCAGAAATATTTTGCAGGGTGATAGTTATCTGTATCAGCGCATATTTTTGATCATTTTCAAGCAAGGTTAATTTCATATACCATGTTTTCTGATTACATTGACTATGAAATGTTTTTATATCAATGGCAACGCATGTTTTTTGTAAAGCTTGTAGGCTTGTATGAATGTTTGTGGTGTAGTAACTGGCTGCCTATACTTGTGCAATTGTTTGTTTCTGTGAATTCATTTTCACACAATTTCTCCCAAATCCACCCCTGGTTTTTACCTAATTTTGATGGATTTAGTGCTAAGCCAGCTTTCGAAGTAAACCAAGTAGGCATAGACCAGATACACCATACATAGTTTTGGTAGTTGCGCACAAACCACTAGCTGTGGCCTTCTGATAGAGTCAGGTGTGTTCATTTTAAAAATCTGTGGTTAAAAAAAGTAAGATTTAAAGCCAAGTGGGAAGTTAGTTGGCGGCTGATTGTGACAATCACATAGTAATTTCCTACTGGAAGAATTGCTGATGATTCTGGCAGTAACCGGAGGTGGGATGTACATAGTCTGGACATTTCAAACAGTTTTCTGTGCTCAAATTCATGCGGAAGAATTAAAAAAAAAAAAACTCTTAACTGAGTGGTGCATTCCCAGATTGATGTTTGTTTTGAATTGCGAGAGTTTTACAATGAATTAACACAACAAACGGTTATTGTATGTTAGCTTAGTGCATGTAAAAAGGCCAGCATGTAGCAGTATTGTCGGTGACGTATGATTTGTAGGCCATTTTGCAAAACCACTCGGCTTTAGCCTCGGCACCGTCGATTATTTTGAAAACTTGAGCTTCCAGTACAGAACTCCAGACAGGCTGACAGGGCTTAAGCTGGAGCAGAAGCCGAAGCAGATGTTATTTTAATTTTGTTCAAACCAGTGCACCAAAGACTGAGGCTAAAATGCAAAACAGTCTGGCCCCTCATTTGCGTTAAAAGAAAGTCAGTATTCATGGTTGTTATCACAGAGAGCGAACTTGATGGCAGTTTGATGAGGGTGTGTTTTTATCTCAAAAAGTAGAATAATCTGTCATACATGTAGTTCTGAGAGTATTCAAGATTTTTGACATTTTTAACTGCTTAAGCTTTCTGGATCTATAAGATCAAGTTATTGGCTTGCACTTAATAGTCTTGATTGATAAAGGATAATCAACTGATCAAAGAAAAGTTGTCAAAACAGTCGTTAAGTTCAGTTTGTAGACAATACAAATTGCAAAGACAGAGAATCCAAGTGTGAAAAACATTTCTGGGTTTGTTCATGACATCTTACTTTTTACTGTGCATACTGTATGTGTTGGTTATTTAGTGCCTTGAGTATAATACATGTAATAATGTGAGTGTTTTGTCAGTGGCTGACCCCTAAAAGTCCATTACCTTGAACGCATGAAGCTTATTGCCCGCCTCTTGATCTGTAAACACCTTGTTCTGGAACCCTTGCCAAGTGCACGTTTCTCTCAAATCTCTCCAGCTTCAAGAAGAAACCCAACCCTTGCCCTCAAAATGAGAAGAAGAAACCCAACCCTTGCCCTCAACACCGCTTTAGCATTTTCTTGTAAATGCTCTTTGTTTTGCACCCATTATTTTGAGTGACTTGTATACGCAGCCTCAGAATTCCTACCCTAAGCAAGCAAAATCTAAACCTTCTTTAAGCATGACTGCTTAGAAACCGGATTAGGCTTTCCGATTCTTGCACGCTTTACAACTCAATTTTTTATCGTACAAATCCTCCGACACTAAACCACTAAAGGACTTCACAAGAGGAGAAGAACTCCAAGTTCATCCGATAAGGAATCAAATGATGGATCTGAACCTTCGGAGCAACCTTGTGATTATTTCTTTGTTGGTGAGGGCAGACTTAATAACATAATCAGTAGTTGTTGTCTTGTGGATGCAAAATTAAAGAGATGTTGTCTCACACGTCTAAAGTAATTGTACAGTACGGCTATGTGATTAGGATTTTACATAGTTGAAGGTCATGACAGAGGCATCTGTTAAGCATACAAACTTGCTGTATAAGCACAACAGAGTATTGCTTAGCAGGAAAATGGTTACCAGCTGAAATACCATGAAATGCTCACTGTTTAAGTGACTGGTGCCCTTTTCATTTCTGCTGGGCAAATGTATACTGTTATTAGTGTTAAGAAGTATGAATGCAAGACATGTTTAACACAAACAGCCATCTCTGATTTCAGCTGGACTTTTACGTGTACATGAAGGTGTTGTTTGACTGTACCATCGTTATGGCTTTATTGGCTTTCCTACTTGAGCCTTTGATAGATGATCCCACATCAAGTTATACCTTTGATATTCACAAATACTGTAACTAGCCAGGCCTGTGATTTATCAGGATCTTTCCTGATATCAAAAGTTCTTCACCTTTAGCTTTTCTTGAAAGAGGTGACGTTTACCTTACGATAGCATGGAAGAAAGACACAGCCCTGAGGCCGGGAGGAATAATAGTCGGGCCCCCTTTGTATAGATCAAGAATTAGGGTTCATGAGTGCTATTGTACTTGGGAAACATGACGGGAAAATGGTATACATGTACAAGTACTGTACAGTGTTGTAGATCTATTCATAACATTATGTATTAAAAACACCATGAAAAATTATATAATAGAGGATTCAGGTGCAGCATTTAAAAGTACAGATGTTCGTTTGTAGAATGTTACAGGTTTGTTTTAAATAAATATAATTGATTTTCATTTGACACATCAACTAAGTTTTAAGTTCACAAGATATGTGTGACCAAGAATCTGTCTTTAGCTTTTATGCTTATTTGGTTCAGTCAGTGATTTATGCTACGTGTACCTGTAGGTTTGTCACTTGAAGTTGACAATGCAGCTTTCATTGGTTCCTACATATACATAGGTATGGTTAATTTTAAATGAAAAACAGAATTAGCAGTTGCAAACTGCTTACCAACTCAAATGACCTGTGGTTTGAATGCAGAAAGTGGTAATGGCCAGACGTTTTGACCCCAGCAGAGTCTTACTCAAGGGTGAAAAAGAAGACTCGTCTAAGATTCTGCTGGGGTTGAAATGTGAGATCATTACCACTCTTTGCAGAAATGATAGATCAAAGCATTTCAAGTGGGATTGAGATGCATGTAGTGTTCGTTCTACCTCATTCATGGCAGTGATATACAGTTATTTGATAGCAGATGCTAAACTTGTTTTCAATCCCTCCCCCCCAGGTGAGCATGGCATGTTGCAGTCCGCTATGTGGTCTGTCATTCGTAAAATCAAGTCGGGCTACCTTAACGGCGTGCAGGTCAAGCTTGGTCACCTCGAAGATTTCCTGAGTACTTCCTGTGTCAAACATTTGAGCTTCCTGGAGACTATCGAACAAGGTCAGTGAAAAGTCAGCGCAAGAATTTCTGTTACTCAGGATCAGAATCATTGGTAAATGCAAGAGGAAATTTAGATCGCATGATAATGATATCATCTAGGAAGAACCAGGCGTGATAAAACTACATAGGCAATAGACAGGTCAAGTTTCTTGCGTATCGGAGCATTCTTAGAAACTTGGGGTTCTCACAAACATTTGTTCACTGTGTGAAGGAAACAAAACGGCACATTTTAAAAGGTCCCGACATTCGAGATTACATGATACTTACACAGTCTATTGTAACGATGTACGTTTGCCTTGAAGAAGTGCCCTTTACACCATGCCCTAAACCAGTAGACGCCGGATGTCGCAAAATATTGTGTGAGCCTGGAAACGGGCCATGTTTTAAATGTTCCATTGTGTAAAAATCGGGAATACCGGAAGAAAGGTTGCCGGGACATTTTGTTTCGGAGTGTGCACACGGTATGAACTCACCATGCAACGCTCATTTCACCCCGCATCCAAAGAGATTTTGAATATATCACAGATTTTCCCACATTATGTGGGGCTATTGTGTAATCCCCGATTCCAGACCTTTGTCCTTTTGTTCCAAGAAGAGGGTTATGAGACACTGAGAGGCTTCCACCATTGTTTATTCATTGTATTTCAGCTCAATGGAGGTAAGTCAGAGTGAAGCAGGGATCCAGCCATGGTTTCAGATTTAGTACCAATCCTCGTTTGTCCTTCACGGCCGAGGTTTTGCTATGCACGGTGCATGTATTTGACACTTTCTCGACTGAGAAAACAAAAATTCCGGTGCTATAAAGAGAATCTTTGTTCTCTTGGCTTTGTCAAGTCTAGACTTCTTTGTGCCAGTGGTACTCCCAAAGGAACATGATTCTGGCAATTCCCAGACAATAATCCCTCCAGGCTGGACGGGAACAAATTGTAGATTCCTGGCGGCAACTGGTTAAATAGATGCCAAGCATCAGGGCTGAAGACATGGTTCTGAGAGGATCCAGAGATGAGAAGAGTGTTCAAGTTTTTGAGCAGTAAGCTCTGATCATCTTCAGGAGAATATTCCTTATCAGACCTTTGGTTCGTCTCAGTACTTTTTCCTAGAATAGAGTACATGTAGTCACGGTTATCACACACAAACCAATTTCTTATTACCTTGCACACTATGCAAAGCTTTATTCTTAAATGGTTTAGTGGTTTGGTAATTGAAACGGCAGCAAGTTGACTTCCCAATGTTTTTGTTCTTTCCTTTTCTAAGCAATTGGGGGTGGGGATGAAAACAGTGTAAAACTCGTATGTTGCTTTTGAAAAATTTGGGGGTCTTTTTTAGGGGGAAGGGTGTTAGATGAACACTGTAAAACTTTTACAAATTTATGCTGCTAATAACAGAGTAAAGCAAACAATAGGTTTTCGGGACACACCCGATCACCTGACCAGAATTATTAATTTATTCAGTTTATTTTTATATCCATTTATTAATATATTTATTACTAATTTAACTGTGTATATTTAACAGGAGAAGGGGTGAAGATACAGCAGTACTTGGAGCCACACCTCCACCCGACATGCCCAAAGCCTTATCTGCCACCGGTCATAGAGTTTAAGGAAACTCAACCAGAGTCTGTACCAGTACAACCTGCACCTAGTGTGGGAAAACATCGCAAGATGTCCGTCAGTGGGATCGTCCAACGGACGCGGTCTATCGACCTCGATTTTGGTAAGTACATGTTATAAAAGTAGGACACACTTTGAGTGTTTTCATTGTAAAGCGACTCTAGTTTGGTGGGAGTGTGAACAATTGTTATTTGGGATTTCGTTTATTGGACCTCCAAGACACTTTGTTTACTCAGTGTTTTTTCAAGTTTGAAAACAAAACAAATCTGCAAGCCATTCCAGGGTGGGATTCGAACCCACACTCTCGCACACAAATCTGAATAGTTATCTGAACCAGGCTTTTGGCAACATCAGACAGAAAATCAAAACAATTGTTCAACTTTTCTGAAGCATGTGCCACCATGAAATTAATTCACTGTTTTTATTTTTAAAAAAGTGTCACCGATCAGTGATGCTAGTTTTGATGTGCATGGTTCCCTATAGTTTTTATTAGATGGTTCGAAGAGTGCTTTTGTCATTAGCTTATAAAGTTTTACCAAATTCAGAGCAAGGCGATAGTTAAAGAACTTTATCTCGAAGATTGTTGTATCTCATGCGAGAGTATTTTGCAGGATGCTTGGTCCTGCAACAGAAATATCAAGTTAGACAGCAAGAGCTAATTTTGTAATTTTTTTTCCTGATCGGACTTTCTTTTTTGCTATTATATCAAATACTTGCAAATTTTATTTTATTAATTTTCCTAACAAATGCACAGCTAACTTGACAAATATCCGCTGCAAACAATACCTCATTATTTTGAAAGGTATTCAGTTGTTGATTTGAGTTTGTTTTTTGGGGGGGTCCTTTGGGAAGTTTTACTTTTGATTTTCCAGGGGCACAAAATGTAGTACATGAGGTGTACAATTTATTTTTGCACATTGCAAATTAGATTTTTTTTTTCGTTTTACTTCCTCTATTTGTTGTTGTGCATTTTTAGTTGATTGCATTTTTTTTTTGGTACTTGAGTAATGAGTGTTGCCTTTCGATTCCTTTGTAGATTTGACAACATTGCTTAGAACATGTATTAGTTTTGCCCCGTTTAGTGTACAAGCATAGTTTGTATTTTTGATTGAGTGATAGAGTAGGAATCATGTCACAACGTCCCAAGTTATTCAAACTTTAGACTCATACGCAGTACTGCATCTCCCCATCAGGAAAAAGTAAAACAGAAAAGTTGCATGACTCTTGTCAGGTCAAGACTATGAGGTAGTTAGTACAGTTTGTATGGATTAACATTAAATATGGTTTTCCATATTTTGGAGCTCCTGGTTAATGGAGTTTTAATACTGATCAAAAGTGGTC
The DNA here is from genome assembly GCA_911728455.2 of Marthasterias glacialis. Lineage (NCBI taxonomy): Eukaryota > Metazoa > Echinodermata > Asteroidea > Forcipulatida > Asteriidae > Marthasterias > Marthasterias glacialis. Next base: position 8,284,152 of record OU452228.1, read on the forward strand.
TCCAATTTTTTGACAAAGAAATATTTGTTTTCGAAGAAAAACTGTCATTTGAGGATTTTGATGCATTTTTTTCACATTTTATACGTTTTCTTTTCCTGTTAATGCCCGTAAGATCTTTCACATTTCAGTCACACCTTTTTTACTCCGGAATAGTCAGATACTGACATTACGTTTCGCCTCTTGTGCTGCCGAAGTAAATTTGCATTTTCATACATTGTACTTGTAATAATCAAAAGGGACTCAAATCTAAAATGGCTAAAAAGCTAGGGGTTAGTCAAGCACCATAGATAAGTAACAGAAAAATACTTTGGGGAAGACATACAACCAGTGAGATCAATCAACCAAGGGCTTCATAGTATCCAAGATCACTTGTATGAAATCCATACAAATTGTAATAGGACTTTATAGCACTGAGCTGATGACTTGTAAATATTCCAGCCAAATGATCAAACTGAAATGAGTAAACTTTGACATCGAGCGACATCAACCTTGCAAGGTTTAGCAAGACTATTATGAGACTGAGTTTGTACCGGAAACAAAATGTTTATGACAACAATAATGAACAATCATAACATTTGTCTCCTGACTTGCGTTGTGACTTGATTCGGACTATAATTCTGCATGTCAATGTTGAAGTAAGAGACCTGGCCCGAATGATTGACTTTAGTGAGGTTTGTTGAATACGACTAAAGACAATATTCAGTCACGGTCGAACTTTTTGAGTAGAATACTGCTCTTGACCTGATACTACAAAATGACTCATTGAAGAGTTTTCTTTCTTTAACTCTTAAAATCAGATAAATTTAAACCTGTCTGGCAAGGGCAAATCATTTATCTTTAGTGAGATAATTTTAATGACACAGATTTCTTTGAAAAAAAGTCAAATTTTTGATGATAGAAAGCCTGTAAAAAGCAGTCGCTGCTGCAAAGTCATTTTGTTAAAAGGGTCACAATATGCACGCATCACGCTTTCTTTCCCCTTAAAAAAAGACCAGAGGTGGCTATATAGGGGGACACTTAGAAGAAGCACTCATGCAGCCTTGTCTTGCTGGCAAAAAAAAAAACAGTAGAGTCTGATCCAGGCCTGTTACTTGGTAGTAAAGGGCATCTCTGTGAGCTAATGCACGGTTCTACAGGGACATTTCATGGGGCACCAAGGCAATGACCAGGGGCATGGAGGCGATTGCCTCTTTTGCAAACAGGCCTGCCAGTCACAAATGAACATCTGTGGTTGTAGCCATTCATAGTGTGATCATTGAACAAACTGTTTTAAAAGGTATGATACGTGTTTCCTTTTTGGAGTAGTACACTCGGTAAACAGAACCATAGAGTTTACCTGTAAAATTGTCATCCAAATAGCCTGTCATGATTCCTAGAGAATGCAGAATAATGCGGACTGTTGTCTGGGGATTTTTCACACATTTCATTTGCTTATTTCAATTTGGCAACTTCTGGAATATTGAATTAAGAAACTGAGTTTTGGGGGAGGGGGTGGGGGCAATTTTCATACAGTATTTCAGATGGAAATAGTTCCCTTGACTATTGGTGCTGGAACCCTGTTAAGAAAAAATACAAATAAATAAATAAAACTTTCAGATTAAAAATCATACATTTATTATTTGGTGACCAGTGCCAATCATATACATTAACATGTATCATACCTTTTAATTCTTCTCGTATGTTCATGTACTTGCACTCACAAACAAATTGCTAAAAATTGGACAGCTGATTTTTGTTGAAGTTCCTCAGTTAAAAAAAATCCTCTTGCAAAAAAAAAACACAACTCTTTTGGGTGAAGATCACATTCTATAAGATGTTTAAAGCTAGGGGTAGATTCCCTGTTGCCGCCCCTGGTTCGTGCATAGAAATCTCTCCCCTGTATCCCAGCCCCTCCCCTCCGCCCCCCCCCCCACACTTTGCTCCTTTTCTTGAACATTTTCCTCCCCCGCCACAGGACATGTCAGTAGTACAAGAAGCCTCCTCAGCCAAGACGACAAGCCAGAACTCGCTAAAATTGACGAACAAGAATTGTCCCCGGTTCCCTCTTCCGATCAGCAATTTTTGACCTGGTGTGGTACGAATCATTCCTAGAACTTCATGCCTGAATTCTCTTTGTGAAATTGGTAAACGGGGGAACACAATTTCTGATATGGGTGCAGGTTATTTGCTTAAAAAAGAAAACCGAAGCTTATATTATGAACTCTGAAGTGAACAATTATGATTTTTTCAGGTTTTTAAGGAAAAGGTTCAGATTTCTGATCCTTCAAAAAAACAAATCAAAATGGTTTTATGACCTTTTTTTTTCCTTTCTGAAAAATAACCTTTTTTCCATTTCTCTGATTTTCAAATCTATCTCTCTAATTACTGAAGAATTTCTTACTTACTGAATATGCTTAAAGCACAGTTACATGCAAAACTTGTAGATGCTTAAATTAGTGTTGCTTTGGAATACCTTGTTTTCTTGTATACAGACTTCTATTGTTACAGAAAATATTATTCATATAAATTATAATCTTACTTGTCAGTTCATTGTGTGCTCATTTAACATCAAAATTAATCCTTCACCTTTTTATCACCACCCTCAATTTTTAATCATTTTAACTACTCCGATTTAGCATTTCATTGTTAGCTTTTCGGTTTTGGTGTTTTTTCACATTTTCATTTTGTATTCTTTTTAACCACTCTACACTTTTCCCACCCCATATTTTGATTTATCCCACACTTCACTAAAAATCCTTCAGCAGGTTTTCTTTGACTTATGATTGATTCTACTTTCTTTGGTGTTGAGTTTGTACAAATTTCAAGAATTTTGGTAAACTTCCTAGCCTAAATGCCGAGACCATACATGGTGTAATAATGCAATACCTCCAGACGCTATGGGTTGTGTCTAGGTTTTCCCAACATTGCCTCTCGCAGACCAGAGGTTGAACCAGAAATCAAGATTAGAATCCACACTTGCTTTCAGTTTTCATAAAATGTTGGATTTGTTAAATACAAGGCAAAAATGTCTTAAAAATGTCTTAAGTGCTGGTTGGAAGGGTTTGCATAGTTTGGGGTGGAGGGAGGGGTCAGGGGTGTCAAGGTACAACATAGTTTAACCCCTTTTTGGTTTATTGCAAATCTGTATTCATAAGTGCTATTGGAAACAGGGAACAAGACAGCGTTGACAGCCTAACTAATGTCTTCTGTTCAACTGTATTTTTGTTGGTTACGGTGCGACATGCAAAACGGTCTGATCTCTTTCTGGTATAATAATAATGCGGGGGTTAAGTGTTATTGCAGACAGGAAACAAAACAAAGATGGTTGCTGCTTGGTCGAGGTCCACTGATCAAGTGTTTTATTTTGTTGGTCATTTTAGCCCTTTAATTCATCCCTGTGTTCATTATATCATAACAGGAACTTTGTCAACATGTCTTCCGTCACACTTTTTGTGGTTGCTTTCCTCTGATCATTTCTGGAGCGCTTAAAAAAAAAATCTACACAATAATTGTATCAAACAAATGGTACATCATTCATTCAAATCTGTAGGTTAAAAAAAAATTGGAACTTGTCATTCAACTTGTATGAAAATGTTCAGTCTCTTTAGATCAATAAGTGAATTTATACCTATTCAAATTGATGAATAATTTTGCAGTGTTGTGGATTTGTTAATTCATTTTCAAATTGTTTACCCTTGCAGAAGTTGTAAAATCTCCCAATAAATTAAGCTCCAAGCCGTCGTTTCATCTACTACCTGAAGATACAGCTGGGTCCCCCATGAGGCGTACAGCAAGCTGGGCCGAGGATAAAACGGTGAGACAAACCTACTTTTTGGTCACATTTTTCCAGTGACTTGACCTACACCATTTGACACCATTCAACCACACAGGTTGTCTGTGGTGGCACAGATGTAGTACACAGAACTAATTGTGTGTATTTGTGTACTGTGTAGATGCATAATTTACCGCATGACATCATAGTTTTCAAGTTGACATTGGATGATGTGTTTTTCAGCAAAACTTATACAAACTGAATAACTGTGGATGTTTATAAAACATTTCAGAACAACTTGGGAACATCCTCTTTTGGTTGTTTTCAGTTGACCGGTTGCTGTATAATTAAGCCCTGGACATTCCATTGAGTAGCGTGCTCAGGCACAGCACCCATCAGGCTACCCTTCATTTCCCCCATACAGAGAGGAACAAAGGGTGCTGGAATTCATGCTTGAAATCGCCCTTTCTCCGGTAGTTACTGTTAATATCCGATTGCAGACCTTCGTCCTTTTGTTGTACAAACGAGGATTACAAGAGATCGATAGGCTGCCACCATTGTTTATCATAATCTTGAGCGGTCTTAAGGTCTTCTTGTGGATAAAACGTCTGTTTTCTGTTACATTTACTGACACTCAAACATGTCAAATAAATCACTGGGTTTCATTCTCTTTGATTTCAAAAACTCTGATATTTTATTCTGATTCTGTCTTTCAATGAAACGCCTTTGTAATAATAATAATAAATCACTCTGGTATGATTCTTACTTTGTAGTTAAAGTTAATATCAACTTGTTTGTTTGACAATTACTGACCTGATCCCTATTTCCATGCTAGTTTAACTAATTCTTGGTCGTATGTTAACTCCTGCTTTTCTGATGCTTCTCCAATCCTGCTAAACCACGACTGCCCCCCACATGACTGTCCATGTGATCGTCAAGCAGTCATCACGCGCAGCTGCGCATGCATACGGCAACCAGATGCGGCTGGCTACGCATGCATACAGCAACCGGATGCAACCGGCAAGAACAAGGTCAATGTAACTGCACCACCAGGCGACTATTTCGCCACAATACCATGGTTTGCTCTTGGCATGTTCGCTGCTTATGTTACTCATTGCTTTCCAAACTATTGTCGTGCAATATTTTATGCTTCACAGCATTATGACATGTGATGCCGATGTATTTGGGTTTCAAACTGATTCTGATTGTGTGCTTGTGTCTCTGTCTGTAGTTAGTGCAGATGTACAGCGGGTTGAGGTCAGAGGATCTCTTGGAACAACTATCGGAATCAGTGTCACTCAGTGATCAAGCTGACATTCTACACTATCTTTATGTGACTGAGTAAGTAAATTACCTTCCATTCATATCAATTATAACCATATTGAGGCTGGAAGGGAAAAGAGTCTGGCCCTTTTCGTGATAACAGGAGTCAGGGTTCACAGTTGCTAGTGTACATGAGGAACATGACTTAGATTTTGGAATACAGTTGATGTATTTCATGTTATTATGGTTCCTACATTATAGCAGGTCTCTGTTTTACACTCGTTTATTCTCTTGCTTATCCAAAATAATTTTCATTGAATACTTTTTATTTGCATATATTTTGTAGCGTAATTTGAGATGCATTTTCAGTCAAGTGTCTTTTTAATTCTGATATGCTTTTGTCAGTAGGGTTTCTCGTTGTTTTTTAGTTGATGTATTTTATTGGTGTTCTTTTTTAATCTTTGTTTGCATGCATTTTTTTGTACAGTTTTGTTGAGTTGTACTAATCTTGTATTTTACTTTCTTGTAGAGGGCCTGGTAGCTATTTTACAAATGAATTTGGTGCTTCACAAATGAATGTGTTTGTTATTACTGTTGTTATTTCTTCAGTCACTTTAAAAAGAGGAAAGTGCTTGGAGTCCACCCTGTAGACCTTTTCATGTTTTGTCAATCTTGCCTCTCTAAGACCGTCTCCCAGTAGACCTTTATCATGCTGCAACCATCTTGGTCATGTTCCCTGTATCCAATAACAGTAATATATGTTAATATTCATTGTACAAAAAGGAACCAGACTATTTGCCCTTCCGGCCTCGGTTTGGTTACATTGGTTTTAATGGAAGAAAATCAAGACGGCCGCACCATGATAAAGGTCTATTGGCGGCTATGTCTACAGCTGTGACTGTCTAAGGATGTTGCCAAGGGGGAGCCTGTATTTTAATGTGCGATGACTCTGTGACCAAGCCGCAGCCACATCCATAGCCGCGAATTCGGAAACGGCCTAATCTAACCAAACTGAGACTGGAAGGAAAAAAATAGTATGTTCCCTCAAGTAGAAAATGAGAATTTTGAATAATATTTGACATGTGTTTACAGGGCACCTGACAACGTTAGGCACATCATGACAAAGGCCTATATCCACTTTCTTCAGATCAATTATTTACTTCTTGTGTATGCTTGTTGAGTCTGTTCAGCTCTTACAAATTACACCCTGACCTTTTGCGATCACTTTCATTTGGCATGTCTCTGCAGACTGTTGATGACAATGGGAATGACAATGAGGGGTTTTCTGTGTTTCTTCTTGCCATGTTTAGGGGGATAAACTGGGACACTGGACTCAGCAAGAAAGGAGAGAATAAGGTGACCGTGGAAACGCTGATGGAGGAGTTGTATTACAAGGTAGATAAATGAAGCTTGAATTACTTTTGGGTATTAAACACTCTTGACCTCTGACCTCATTGAATCCCCAAAGGGTATACCCCCATTTTGATGCATTAAGTGCAAAGGTTGGAGTCTTTAGGTAAAATATTGATAAGACTTTTACAGTCCCTTGCAAAGAGATAATAATAAGCTCTTAAAAACGTATGGTAAGAAAATAAATGCCACAGTCATTCTCCCATTCCCTGCTGCCAACGATTTATCCATCATTTGTTTGATATCACCAAATATATATTCCAGTCCTAAATGATATGACAAGCATAGAAGCTTGCTTACTACAGACAAATCTTGCTTAGCAAAAGCGGGTTACCAGTCGCAATACCATACCATTTACATGGTTTGTGACTGGTTCCTTCCTATTTGTTTTACTTTGCAGACTACATTGCAAAGCAAACATTCTGCTTAAGTAGTTTTGTGAAATTGGGTCAGAGTATCTACAAATGAACATTTTCAGAATTTTGGATGGTAGAGTTGACATCGTCAGTAGGGTTTGTAACACAATGTACATGGAATATCGCTCAATGGGTTGTGGTAGTTCTGAAAAGAACGAGTGGTGTAATAACTCAATGATTCATTCGTTATGCTCTAATCGTCTTCAGAGAAATATTTCATGTACATAGTGTTATCACAGACCTTACTTGATTGTATCTCCACCATGCAAAGTTTCAAGTCCTACTCATGTACATGGTGTTACTGCAAACCTTACTAGATTGTATCTCCACAATGCAAAGTTTCAAATCCTACTCATGTACATGGTGTTACCCCAAACCTTACTAGATTGTATCTCCACCATGCAAAGTTTCAAACCCTACTCATGTACATGGTGTTACTGCAAACCTTACTAGATTGTATCTCCACCATGCAAAGTTTCAAATCCTACTCATGTACATGGTGTTACTGCAAACCTTACTAGATTGTATCTCCACCATGCAGAGTTTCAAACCCTACTCATGTACATGGTGTTACCCCAAACCTTACTAGTTTGTATCTCCACCATGCAAAGTTTCAAACCTACTCATGTACATAGTGTTACTGCAAACCTTACTAGATTGTATCTCCACCATGCAAAGTTTCAAATCCTACTCATGTACATGGTGTTACTGCAAACCTTACTAGTTTGTATCTCCACCATGCAAAGTTTCAAACCTACTCATGTACATAGTGTTACTGCAAACCTTACTAGATTGTATCTCCACCATGCAAAGTTTCAAATCCTACTCATGTACATGGTGTTACTGCAAACCTTACTAGATTGTATCTCCACCATGCAAAGTTTCAAATCCTACTCATGTACATGGTGTTACTGCAAACCTTACTAGATTGTATCTCCACCATGCAAAGTTTCAAATCCTACTCATGTACATGGTGTTACTGCAAACCTTACTAGTTTGTATCTCCACCATGCAAAGTTTCAAACCCTACTCATGTACACGGTGTTACTGCAAACCTTACTAGATTGTATCTCCACCATGCAGAGTTTCAAATCCTACTCATGTACATGGTGTTACCCCAAATCTTACTAGTTTGTATCACAACCATGCAGTGTTTCACTTTCTACTTGAATCATTATTCAGTTTAATTTATAAAGAAAGCATCCCTGCTAATGCAGAATAATTTGTCATTAATTAGCATTCCCTAAAAGTTTGTTCAATGTCATTTTGTAGATAAAGTTCACTTTCAAATCTAACACTTAGAAAGATGAAGAATTTCTTCTTAAAATCCATCTTAGAGTGCACACTTCAAGGCGTGGTCTGTAGTCCGACACACTGCTGGCATTCTGCAGAAGAAAGTGGAGAATCTAGCCCAGTCTGTGACCAGCCTATTAGTGCGGCAGAAACAGGTGTCTGTTGGGTTACCCCCTGAGCCGAGGGAGAAGATCATCACAGCACCCTTACCTCCTAAACAACTCCACAAGGTCATTAAGGAGGCGTGTGGGGAGGACAGGAGCTCTGCTGTACTTACTCAGGTCAGTTTTTTTTTTTTTTTTTTTTTTTTTTTGGGGGGGGGGGTTGTAGATTTAAAAGGGCTTGATTTTAGTCACCAGCCCAGCAAACAAACACGAGTCCAGGGACACTCCTAAAGATGGCCTGTCTTGGTCTAACTTGTCTTAAGTTAGACTTGCTTCTTAGGTAGCCTGATGTGCTACCAACCTGCCCTTACCAACCTGCCCTTACCAACCTGCCCTTACCAACCTGCCCTTACCAACCTGCCCTTACCAACCTGCCCTTACCAACCTGCCCTTACCAACCTGCCCTTACCAACCTGCCATTAACCAACCTGCCATTAACCAACCTGCCATTAACCAACCTGCCATTAACCAACCTGCCATTAACCAACCTGCCCTTACCAACCTGCCCTTACCAACCTGCCCTTACCAACCTGCCCTTAAACTATGATTATTTTATGAAGAAATCATTCACAAATTCACGTGGGCTAATTTTCCAAAACTCTGCTTGAAAATGAATGTTGCCCATAATATCCCATACAGTGTTGTATGATAAATATTGAGTGTGCCATTTTGTCTTGTACAATTTACTAGAAGTGTAATATCCCAATTGTGTGTTCATTGCATTGATATTGTTGTGTTTTAATATTGTATATTTTACTTGAATCATTTAATTTCTATCATGTATTGTTCTTGATTTAATGTTCTTGTATTTTATATTGAAAAATTACTTTGTTTCAGATGATCTGCTTTACATCTATTGTTGTATTATACTTTGGAACTGTTTTCTTCTTTGTTTAATGTGAACAATTTGACTATTATGATGATATTGTATTTGACTTTATTTCTTGTTTGATATACATATATTTCACGTGTGCCATTTTTGGGGATCATATATTACACTTAATCCAATGTCCCCATACTGGAATTAATTTTGTGTTATGCCATATTGTACTTATTTACCTCAGCCAAATCTGTGTTGATTGTATTTGTCAAAATGTTCTATCTTAATTGGATACCAGAACTTTTCAAGTCCTTATATATATATGTAAATAACTTCAGTCATGCATATCCTTGTTCAGGAGTTACTGGTTTACCTGGCAATGTTCATACGAACAGAACCCAAACTCTTCAACGAGATGCTACGCTTGAGGGTCGGCCTCATTATGCAGGTCATGACCTCTGAACTCGCTCGCACGATGGGATGCCCAGGTGAGCCCACTCATTCCACAGATGTTCAACCAGCAAAAATAGTTCAAGTTGTTTTTGCTTTGTTTTTTGTTTGTATTGTTTGCCTTGAGGGCAAGACGAATGAAGTAAAGACTCAGATTGATGGAGGGACTGTATTTCAGATTGTTACATTTCTTGGAACGATTGAAATCAGGCCCAAATTTCTATCGGCAAAAAAGTTTGGTTGAAAATTGATCATTTCGTCGTCTCAGTGCTATAAGGTCATTAATTGCAATTTCATATCTGTAATGATCCAAAGGACGTTAAAGGAAAAATGCACGTAAGTTTGAAAAACTAAAACAAAAAAAATGTTTTTCTTAGAAAATGTTTGTTTCTTTTTGCCAAACAATTACTTTGGAGACCACTCTTGATCAATAAGCTCCATTTACCAGGAGCTCCAAAGTATGCAAAATCAATTTTATAAAATCCATACAAACTGCACTAATGACCTTATAGTCCTGAGCCGACAGGTTGCTATTAAAAATTGACAAGTGTATAAACGGAAGAAAAATCTGGCTTGTTTTCCTCTTCATCAGGAGACAAAGCATATGAGCACCTGATGTCTCTAAGTCCCTATGAGTTAAAAGACTTGCTGCATCATATCCTAAGTGGCAAGGAATTTGGAATATCTGCAGGTAGGTAGAAGACAAACAGTTATTTTGTTTCATCTTCCAAAGTATTAGATGAGATTTAGATTTACTAATAAAAAAGCAAAGTTTGTTGCCCAAGGGCAAAATTGCACTATAGCTGGGGTTCTTATGCAACGTTGTAACATGTAGTCATAATGTAATTGTTCTTTGCATTGATTACTGGTTTTCTTTTTCAATAAAATAATGACAGCTTTTTGGGTTATTATCAGAGTTTTTCGTTGAGTCACCGAGCATAGCCTTTACAAGACAAATGGTTATAAACTGCACAAATGTTGCATCTGGCATTACAAGCTATCTCAGATGTGCACACAAACTCAGTTGTGCCGAGTAGTGATACAATGTTTGTACACGAAGCCTCTCTTATGCGAGGTGAAACATTATTTTGAGAACAATGTTTTAAGATGCAATGTTTTTTACACCAGCGTGGGGTATTGTTGTTGTTTGTTTCCAGTGAGCTCTCGTAGGTCAACAGGAGGTTTGGAGAGGCAGTTGTCCATCGTCAGCGCTCCTAAAGATGGCTTGTCTGGTCTGTCTCGTCTCAAACGCCAAATGACGGTAAACATCATGGGAGGTCCCCATGGCTCAGTTTCATCCTGCCGTTTCCCCATATGCAAATTTATTTGCTAAGTAGATAAATCTGAACAATTACTAAGGGTCAGGGCCCAATTTCATAAAGCCTGTAAGCACAGAAACTTGCTAAGCACAGACAAATCTTGCTTCAATAGCAGAAACAAGTTACCAGCCAACATTCCATTATGTTTACATTGTTGGGACTGGTGCCCCACTCATTTGTTGCTCAGCAAAGAAATTTGCTAAGCAGTATTTTCTGCTAAACAGCTTTATGAAATTGGCCCCATGTCAAACAGGCCCAGGCAATCTCCAAGAAGAAGAACAAACAATCAGACTTAAATTTGTATCATTTTTCACCAGGAGAGTGAGGAACTGTTTTTTAACAAGTTGTGCTACCAAAGTGTTTCTTTTGCTTATGGTGCAGTTTGTTACCTGCAAGTTGCCTATAAAAATTGCCTTTTTGTCACAAGGCTCTAAGTGAACATTTTCAAAGTGTAATTCCCTAAACATTTACTTTGTGACATGCCTAAAAAGTTAGCGAAGTATTGCACCCATAATATCAGCACACAGAAGACTCTGATGCTAGAAAAACTTGTATTCGGTGAAACAAAGTTAGTCCACATGAAATTTACTCTGTCTCTATCAATAGTATCAGTCATTTATATTGCGCCTTTGCCACAGGACTCAAAGCACTGTGGCACTTAGGACAGGCATGCTATGGTTGAATTATGAGACACTTTTTGTAGCACCATGTAATGGTTTACAAGGTGATGAGGTGCAATCTGTAGCCAACCATGCCAGAAACACAGGGGGAAACCCCTTCTCTTAACGATAAGTGTGCTGGGTTCTTTAACGTACGTGACACGACACATGGGATTAACAGCTTTATGTCCTGTCCTTTTTACCAAAAAGCAAATGTTCATTGTAACTTTGATGCAATTTTTCACCTCAACCCATAGAAATACTGAATTCCAGAAGGATACAGTGTTAGTTCAAAGGCAGAATAAATGGAAAAGGTCTCCACTGTACTTAAAAAAAAATACAGAGATCCTAGTTCAATGTACTGATTTTAAACAGGAATGGAACCTTGAATTCTATCCATAATTCTGATTTCTGATAGAGTGCATCTGGTAAGTCAGCCATAAAACTTGAGGATGAGGACTGGGAGGAAGAGATGTATGAGGAGAAAGTCGGGCAGTGGTTGAGAAGACGGAGACTGGACGGCTCCCTCAACCGAGCCCCCGCTGAGTTCTACTACAAAGTCTGGAAGATTCTTGAAAAGGTATTCAGATGTTTCAATAAGAATACTAATAGCATTTTCATGCTCTTTTTCAGCCAATCCAAGCCAAAGCACTTGATACATTTAAGTGTGAAGGAAATCATTTTGCCAACTGCGGCAAAGACACTGTGTGTCAACCCTTTAACCAGTTGCCGCTGGGAATCTTCCATTTTTTCGCCATCCGGCCTGCTGAGCTTATTTGGTCGGAATTACCAGAATCATTTTTCTTTGACAGTCCCGCTTACACACAGAAACCTTGACTTGACAAAGCCAAGCGAACAAAGATTCTTTTTGAAGCACCTTGATATTTGTTTTCTCTATGGAGAAAATGTCAAATTGCAAAAACCCAGCCCCATGACCGAGGATTGTTCCTCAATCCTTAACCAAGGCCGGAAACTAGGTTCACTTTGATTTACCTCCATTGAGCCGAAATAAAATGAATAAACAGTGGTGGAAGCTTCTTGATGTCTCGTAGTCCTCTTCTTGGAACAAAAGGACAAAGGTCTTGAATCGGGGAGTACACCCCCCCCCCCCCCCCCGCCCCCCCGCATAATGGGCGAAAAATCGGTGACAAATTCATCACCATCTGTCCTCTTTGTGTGGGTGAAACGAAGCGTTGAATGATAAGTGCATACTCTGTGCACGCTCCGAAACAAAATGTCCGGGCAGCCCTTGTTCAAGTATTCTGATTTTACACAATGACATGCTAACACAACCTCTGTTTGCTGGCTGGGTCAATATTTGCTTGTTTACAGGTCATCCCGCATCTACTGGTTAAGGAAGAAAAAGTACAGTATGTCTTCATTGTGAAGATATCTCGCAACCGTCTTACATATATTGGATCTTGCCTTTTAACTTTGTTTTTACATCAAAAGATGTATCTGTAGCTAGCAATATTATACTAGATTACTAGCATTGAATTTACAATTGAACTGAATTGTAGTTCATGGCAACCAAATCCACAATCTTAAGATCATATTTCAAATCAGGCAATCTAACCACTGCGCTATCTTACCATGATTACTATCAACAATAACTGCTTGCAAATAAATGCATCTTTGTACCGTGCAGATTTTCAATTGCTTTTCCTTTGATTTCAAATTTTAGTGCCACGGACTCAGTATCCAGGGCTATGCCCTCCCGCATCACATGACCAGGGAAATGACAGAACACGAGTTCAAATTCTCGCTGCAAGTGGAGTCGGCCCTGAATCGTATCCCCCAGCCAGAGTTGCGTCAGCTGATGGTTGAAGCGCTGATGGTTTTGTCGTTGATCGTTGAGAACGATTGGCTGCATGATCTGGGTGCTGTGATACAAGTGGAAGGGCTGGTGTTTGATGCAAATAATCTCTTCCTAAAAGATCAGGTAATTTCTTGACTATTTTTTTTAATGCCAGATGACCTAGTTGGGAGTGAGCTGCCCTAAATTATTCAGAGTCTATAGCTGACAAGTCAAAAACCAACTGTCTAGACATGTACGCCCTGGCCTTTATAGTTAGTGTTATGGCATTTTAAAACAACGAATCCCTCAAACTCAAGCCAAAACAATCCTACAGATTCAGCTTGGTTAGGACTCTTTTGCTACACCATTGCTCACTCTTGAAATGAACTTGTGGATTTGCATTTCAAACTGAATGTATTTTCTCCTGTGTGTGATTATATACTTGCATGTACCGTACTTTGCTGTGATGAACATTTTATTCTTGAGTTGTTGATGCAGTTTTATCCTCCATTTCAGAAGTGTTTGCATATTTATTTATTCCTTTGCTGTTGATTGAATGAATTGTATTGATAATTGTTTTAATATATGCGTGATATGTACCTGAAGATTGTTTTAACACTCCTTAACAACACTGCAACTTTCATCATTGTTTCATTCTGAATTTTGTTTGTATATTTCCGTCACAATTCTTGTGCCTATGGATGTTCTTGTGCTGATTATATTTTCCTTTTATACAGGATTCTGGAATATCTTTCACATATGTTGTTTTTGATGTTGTGCAGAAATTGATTTTGTATTGTTACTTTTATGTTGTCACTTAAATTGTATGCGGTCACTAGTGACTGCCATTTGAATCAAATGGTTAACCTGAGCTCATTATCAGTGCTTTTTGTTTGTGTCTTCATTTTGTGGATAATCATTAAATTGAATTGAATTGAATTGAATTGAATTGAACTCAACTGAACTGAATTGAATTGAACATTGTTCTTTTTTAACAGTTTTTTTTTATTGCAGTTTTAATATTCCTTTCGTGATTTTCATTCTAGTTTAGAGTCTTAATGTACTCCTGATTTGTTACATTTAGTTTAGGCTATCATTTACAGTCTAAGTTATCCATTGTGTGGACTAATCAAATTGGTTGGTTTGAGAATTTTATTTGATTCTGTTAACTAGTTAGCATTTAATGCACTTGGATAGCAATTCATAATACAGTGTAGGCTTAAATCATGTACATGTATACTTAAACAAATGTTAAAATAGTTGAAATTATGTAAATATTTTGTGTAAACCAGTAGTATAGCTTAAAGAACCAATACCAGTATCCTTAACACCTTTTTCTTCCATTTGACTTCACTTAGCTGGAGATCAAAGGAGATGCCACCTTATGCTGTGCCAAAGATAAACATCGCCTACCTCCGCAAGGCCTTTTGGAATGCGGAGGGGTGGCCGGTATCTGCAGTCACTTCTATGACAGCGCCCCCAGTGGCCGTTTTGGCACCATGGCATACCTGGCCAAGGCCACCGCCAACAGGTTGAACTTTTCCCATCACATGGATGAGAATGCCGAGGTAGAGTGCAAGGTCAGCTGATGGGGCTTATGTTGTCATGGAAACTAGATGGCAGCCTGATGTCATCGCAGTGTTTCCCCTACCTCTCCAAATGTGAAGGGGTTCTGTTTTGCCACACCTCACACTTTTTCCGATAACACCACCTTGCTGTGTAAACATCTACAACAAAAGAAAATAATTATTAATTAAATTACACTTTTTGTAGCAAACCTGTGTGTAAAATATGGAATCAGTTGGTATTTATTGAGTGCTGTACCAGTACTGCCAGTTCACATGCTGCCTAAATTTTGGTTCAGTCGTCAATTTTGATTTTACCACCTGGCTATTTTCACCAGCTCTTTGGGAAACGCCTGGTGGAATAGTTAAGGACTGTGTTTAAATGCTGCAGTGATTGCAAGAATAGCCGATAATTTTTATATCAAGCTGGTCCATCAGTGTTGATTCTGCTTAGTGTGGTGTATCTAGAAGTGTTTCTCCAGTCAATCTGAAATGATTCTATAAAAGAATGATGCAGTTCGGGTGTGTTCATGCAGTGTAGGATGCAGCCTAGATGCAGGTGTTGTGAACCGTTGAGCATACAGTCGACTAGCTTTGCCAAAGAAGATGGTCTTTTTCAGCAGACCATTATAAGAACTCTGTTTTATCAAATGAATGTGTACAGAGAGTGATCCACTATTAGGCTGTGTTATTTGCTGTGTCAAATCCGTTATGTCAAGTATTGTAGCACAACTATTCTGTAACTCGGGAATAGTTGCGGCACAAGTAGCCTACAATTTTGGTATGTAGTAAGCCAAACTGTCACTAAGGATCAGTTGCAGCAACTACCCTACCACCCATGAATAGTTGGAGCCACCCACGGGTAGTTGCATCACAACTACCCTACCACCCAGGAGTAGTTGCAGCCCAAATACCCTGCCACCCATGAATGGTTGCAGCACAACTACCCTGCCACCTATGCATAGTTGTAGCACAACTACCCTGCCACCCAGGAATAATTGCAGGACAGCTACCCTGCTACCCAGGAATAGTTGCAGCACAACTACCCTGTCACCCAGGAATAGTTGTAGCACAACTACCCTGTCACCCAGGAATAGTTGTAGCACAACTACCCTGTCACCCATCTGCAGCACATCTACCCTGCCACCCAGGAATAGTTGTAGCACAACTACCCTGCCATCCAGGAATAGTAGTAGCACAACTACCCTGCCATCCAGGAATAATTGTAGCACAACTACCCTGTCACCCAGGAATAGTTAGTTGCAGCACAACTACCCTGCCACCCAGGAATAGTTGCAGCACATCTACCCTGCCACCCAGGAATAGTTGTAGCACAACTACCCTGCCACTCAGGGATAGTTGCAGCACAATTACCCTGCCACCCAGGAATAATTGCAGCACAACTACCCTGCTACCCAGTACCCAGGAATAGTTGCAGCCCAACTACCCTGCCACCCAGGAATAGTTGCAGCACAGCACAATGTTTGGTGCTTTTAAAAAAAGCCAGATGCATTTTTAAGTTATTTTCAAATGCTGAAATACAACTTGTACTGACAAATATTGATATATTTATCATTGAGATATAGGGACAATATTTCCTCGTGTGTACAGCAATGATCTCTAAAATTAATCTCTTTTCAGGTAGTAGCAACATATACTTTGTTTGTGCTTCTTTCATTGTTTCTGTAATATCCGCAAATTTTCTCCTTGCTGTGGAAAATTTAGTCGGAAATTTAAATGAACAGCTAATATGTGTGCTTTAAGGTTTTTGTATATCAGCATTCCTTCCATTCTTTATTATTATTATATCTTAGCTATGCAGGACTGTTATAATGTTATTTTGATCAGGAATACAAGGAAGTATAGGAAATCAGTGTGTTCTAAAGAAAACTTTGAGTGACGTATCTGCTGTGGGTTACAGTATTAAAAATCATAAACCTTTGATGTTTTTTCTCCAAACACCTTCCAAATCAGGAAGAAAAAAAAATCAGCTTAGCACAACTACTCATCTGCAAATCTGACTAAATTATACAAAGTAACAATAAATGAATGCATAATTTAGTCGGCTCCCCGTAAATTATCTCTGATTTTGCTAATGCATACAGTTCAGTGGAAGTCCCGCTTAATCAAAACATACGTTGACGGAATGTGATGAGATAGGGGCACTCTTTTTGGGAAGAATCGGATAGACCATTTTTTTTTTATTTTTTTTTTTAAATGGCATCTCACTATCAACTCCACTATTTTGAGTGTCAAACGCTGACGTCAGCCATAGCTATTTCCCTGATTCTCAATAAATATAAAACCGATATTTCAATAAGACGTGTGTACATGGTCACATATTCCAGGAAGAAACGTTATTCCTGCAGTAAGGAAAGGGAATCGAATGCAGCCCCCTTTTTTTTCATTCACCAAAATTAGGTGACCTTTGAAAGAGAAGTCGGTCCTTCAATTATAAAATAGTCTGGTGACAAAAGTAACCCATGTCACAAATTCTTGCAGTCAGGAACAAGAGATACCTCTAACATTATGTGCTGTTCGAACATTGGCCCTTTTCGAAATCATGACTTGGGCTTTGGGCTCCGTCAGTTATTTGGAAAATGTGCTCTTTCACTACGTGCCCTCAAACAGGCAGACTGAGCCGAAAGCCGGAGTTTCGTAAAGGGCCGTAAAATGCACAATCGTCAACGTGCATGCCTGCCCTATTTATTGTGCAATTTGACTCACACAACGTGTGTTGATGCGCTGGCCTGTAATCACTAGAACCATTTTTTTTTTTTTTTTTTTTTTAAACATTTCCTGATATTATCAAACTCCTTCTCTTAGTATCAATAGACCCAGCTTTCTTCTGGAGCTTTTAGAATGTTTTCAGTCAATCTAGGTTAATTTAAAGTCTGAATGCACAGTACCAAAGATTACGTGTGTGTGTGTGTTTGTAGAAATCAGCAGTTGCCTTAAAAGCGGTATTGACGTAGGTTTAAAACTGACATTTCAAAGCTACAAGTTGATTTGATTTTAATACTTAATTTACACATCAACGTTTTGTTAGGCTTGACAAGATGTCTAATACAATAAGTGTGAAGACAGAGCATAACATATGCATGAAACAAGGCTGGAATTACAGGGGCAGTTTGCCCTTGTAGCTTCGGATGCTTTTGTCCACAAACTTTCAGATTTAAAAAAGTGTCCTGTTTTCCCACTTGAGAATATATTTTCCCTAGGAAGGAAAACAAATCAGATCTAGTATAATGCAACAACTCAACACATTACCTTTAGGAGTGTTGGAAAGAAATATGCGCACCTAATTTTGGTCAGGTTTTTGTTTTATTTATTTCTTTTTCTCGTTTTGGAGATGTTTCCGGTTAAGTTTGTGGACACATTTTTGGGAAACTAAGAGATTGAAAAAAAATAAGTTAACATCACTTGTGTACCTTTACTCAACATTTAATTTCAAGTGTCTTTATATGTAGTCAACTTTTGCTTTCTGTAGACCTGGCAGCAGTCGAGAATGTCTTTCAAAACTATCGAATTTTCGGAGAGAGACGGCTCTGATGCCATAGTTAAAGAAGCGCATTTTTAGTTTGGAATTAAATCATATTAATTTTGAGCAATTCTCTTTATTTATCTTGTCATAAGTAATTCATATCTATAATCTCTTTGGAACTTTTTGCAGTGATGTCTGTCTTTCCAGTTACATCTTAACTAATTTGTTGAATTACCGTACTCTACCACTTAGTTCGTTGCCAAATTAACTTGCTTAGGAAATAAGATATACGTAGTCTAAAATCAGCTTAGACGATCTTACTCTACAAATATTTCTCCATGAAAAGAATGTCAAAATCAATGTTCCCCAGGTATTTGATCTTCTTATTTTTATTGTTATTTTAACAATTTTTTTTTTTTTACGTGCCGGGTACATTAACTGAAATACTGTCTGCATTTTAATTTCTGTATGTTATTTTTGTTTTGTTATTTTTATCTGCCGGTAGGTGAAAACGCAAATCTGCAGTGGCGATTTCTCAAGCGCGCAATAATTATTTTCATTTAAACATTTTAAATGTTACTTTGCGTTTGTGTGTCTACGTTTTAAGGTTACAGCTGTTAAAATATGAAGCCTACACTAGCAAATATTCTGCCGCAAATGGATCTTTGGCATAAATTGGTAACTCATAAAAATTCACATTTTTTCTAGTGTCATTTTTTTGATTATTTGGAATTGGGACAATGATGACAAATGTTTCACACTGAATCTCCAAGTCAATGATAACTGAATGTGTAGCCTTGGTTAGTTAACATTACTTAATCCGTATTCCGTTTCATGGTGATATCAAATCCGCTTAGGACGGGAAGGTTTTACTTACTTATTACCAGAAACAGGCTACCAACCAAAATACAGTACTACAATACAGTACTGTATATGTATGAAGCCGGTTCCCTACAAAATCCAGGCCCTATTATTTTGTTAAGCGATTTTTGTTCCTGCTTAGCTGTGATACACTGCCACATGATCAGCAATATTTCTTCAATTCATAAACGAAATATATAACTTAATATTTTAAACAATGTCTCATTAATGATTATAGTCTATGATTATCCAGTACTTAAGTGGGATTTGAAATATTCCATATTGGGAAAACGAGGTGTGCGGCAACACCATATACTGTGTAAGTAATCTCTGCAATGGGTTGTGGTGGTTCCGGGATCCCCCCCCCCCCACAAAAACTGGTTTCTTTTCAGAATCACCACAACTAATTAGAGAGATTTTTGACATTGTGTTTCTGCAAACCTAAGTTTCTGTATACACTACTGTCACATCTGTGGATTTGAAATATTCCATGATTGAAAATAAACATGATATAAGTATTGCGTTCCATGCAAATAACCTCAGTGGTTTGTTAATCTTCTGGGTCGAAAAATCCCAACAACACCAATGGTTTCTTTTCAGAATCACTCAACTCATCCGAGAGAGATTAAAACGGTGTAACACTGCAAGCCTATTTCTATGTAGGCTAAAATACATTACTTTCAGATTTGTATCAAAATTCTTGTGATTTTGAAATGTGAATCGAGTATTAACAGTTTCGTTGTCAACATTTCCTTCTTAGTCGTCAAAGTTGTTGCAGTTTATTCAGAAACTAGTACAGTTCCAATTATCAACATTTTCGCCTACGTCAAAGTGTGGACAATAATTTATTTTACAGAATAATATAACATTTATTTTTATTGCCGTTTTTCAGTATAGTTATGTTTTGCATGCAGAATGTTAATTACTAATGATATTATCGAATGAAGAAGTCTTCGCAAAATGGTCTACGTGTATTTATGTACATACCAAAGTGAAAGCAAATAAAATGGCCATTAGTTATTATTTACCCTTGTTTGAACAATGAAGTTGTCAAGACAAATGTATTAAAAATAGTTATATTCTTCGGTGAGTTAGCGGCTAAAACTCCAGCCATAGTTGCGCAATTCCAAAGCAGTGATTACGTTTTACATTTAATAATGGTTTGTTTATCACATATTCAAATCATGACTGTTCGTGTGATCGTTTATCGCCTTGAACGTTGCGAAGGCCGATTTTTATTTACTGTGATTGTTTTATTCAAGTTGGGCAATCGACGATTGCGCAATTAAGTTAATTTATTCATGTAGTCATGAATATCGACGTAGCGATTACGAAAGTTCTTATACATAGTGTGGGGGAGGGGTCAGGGCAAATTAGTAACTTATTTGTTTAATCTGAAAGCTTACTTGCTTTGAAGTCAGACCAAAGCAGTGTTAATAACTAATCACAAAAATGTAGGTTTTAACCTTTTCAAACACTGCTTTAAAGCCAAAGACCAGTAGCCGCACTTTATAATGACCAAACATTAAGTATATGCCTGTGAAAGTTTAAGCCCAAATTGGTCATTGAAGTCACAAGAAAAATAGTGAAAAAAATACAATTATAATACAATTTCACTGTTATCGAACATCGATATTTGGTCCCGCCCGAGATCGAAACTATTCGTTTTATTCATTTTTCAAAAACTATAGCATTTCAGGCAAACATGTTTCATGGGAAGTTTTCCACCATGACCGTCTTTATACCGTGTAAATTTCGCGTAAATCTGTGAACATTTTCTAGGGGTTTGTTGTTTTCCAATAACAGTGTATTTAGCCTTTAAACATGAGCGCTTAGTTTCATGACACTTAAAATTACATGCTTTATTTGTGTTAATTCCCCATAACCCAATGATGTCAGACCCCTTTGAAGCTTGTGCATTCCCCCATGACATCATAGGCTGCTGTTCTCCACACATGATGATGACGTATCCCGTTATACCCCAAATGTTGTTCATGTTTGACCGTGACGCTCATGAAATTGACCTTGGAGACCCCCAAGGGCGATCAACCTTACACACGGCAACTTGTTGATTTGTCAATAACAGAACAACAACCATTGTTTCTTTGTGCCGGGGGCCTCATTCAACCGTTGTCATGTGGTGAAATCGTAGTTTGTGCTGATGCAATTGGGCACGATGTCTACACGATATCTGCTCAACAGATCACGTAACTCTAATTTTAGATAAAGTTCAACTTTGTCAACCCCCTCACCTTAAAAACTGGGGTGTTAAGTTGATTATCTTGGTATCAATATGTGCAACACCGACATGGTGTTAATTTTATCAACGATAAAGCAATGGGGATCACCATGTCGGTGTTGTCACATATATATAGCTACCAAGAGAATCAATTTTAACACCCCAGTTTTTGCAGTGCCCCCAACAAAAATAAATAAATAAATACATGAAATAAACTAAAATAAAATAAACTAATGTAAACTAAACTAAACTAAACTAAGCGAAACTAAGCTAACCGAAACTAGACTAAACTAAACTAAGCGAAAATGTACTGAACTAATAACACAACATGAAATCACATAAAATAAAATGAAATAAAGCATAAAGAAATAAATAAACGATAAATAAATAAAATCAATGGATCAATAATAAATAAATACAGAAATATATCAGTCACTCAACAATCAAGAAATCAGATAAATCAATAAAAAGTGACCTGGAGCATTTCAGAGTGTTTCCCGGCAATGTTTTATGTGATCTTTTACATTTTGCACTGCAATTTTCACGTATAAACTAATTGCGAAAATTTTTCCTCTTTCTGCATATCAAAAGGTGATACAGAATTGGACACTGGCATCTTTCGTAGAATTGTATGTAGGCGTCATTGTGTTTTTAAGAAGGGTGTGGCTTAGGAGTTGGGGTGACCTTGTGTTCAACTGTAAAGTGAAAACCCCCATGTTGTGTGAATGGTGCAGTGAATGCAGGACCTTGTGTAAAGTTAGGTTTTCTTCGAGTCATGGTTTGGTTCAGCTTTGGTTCTGTGTTCATAATACAAGAAACAATGACATAATTGACGTGTTTTGTAACCATGCGGTTTCCACGTGGAATCCCCATGCCATGGCCACCGAACAATTAGTGCAATCCAAAACAACAAAGGCACACCTATATTTCAGTAAAGGATATTTCCTGCGCACGTTTTTTAATCCCTGTGGTTTGTTCCCACTTGGGGCAGTAGTATGAGCAATTGTACAATCATGCTCACTTCCGATGCAACAATAATTTGATTGTCCATAATGGAGATAAGTCATATACCGAAACCGCAGAATTATGTTGTTTTAATGATAATGGGTTGATACCATGGAGGGAGCGTTTGATATGAGCATGTCGATTTCAGCCACCTTGAATAGCAATCTCTGCCTATGTGCGGCAGATATCCCCGATAACATTTTGAACATTTAACCCTCCCTTTCTAGGTAATGTTTTGCACTCACCACATGATGATATCATGTTGCAGGCTGACACAGTTTATCTGTCATTCAACACCACAGTGGATGATATTGAATGGTCAGTCGGTGGGAGGATTTTAAATTGTAGCAACTGGTACCAAGTCATCGAAGAAAAAAAAACCATTAATTTAAATCTGAAAGCACACTGTTTAGAAAGTCCATAAGAGCGCCGAGCATTTGAAGACCCTAAATATTTGAAGACCCCAAACTCGCCCTTGCTTATTTTGATTGCCGGAGGCACGTATAATGCAAGTGCACACAGCAATGTCTGACATTTTCACATTATTCGTAGGCCGGTTGTGTGTTGCTTTCTTCAAATTTGTTTGAATTTTATTCCCACGATGCTTGACCTTAGTTATTCTTTAAACTGTCTGACCAATTTTTAAGTTAAACTTATCAGTCACAAGAACAGTTGGCTCTGTGTTTTCTTTCCCTGTCTTTCACCTCTGTGGACCCCGGTTCGAATCCCGGACTGGAGCCTTGCATGTGGATTGGGTTTTCAGCCCCTACTTGATTGGGTTGATTTTTCCTATTTGGGGGTTTTCCTCCCACATCTAAAGCTGACATTTCTTCAACATCTTCTCCACACAGGTATCTTCAGGCCTACGGGTCACAGTGCTAGTCACTTTTGAGGGTCCCTTGGTTTCATTACCAGAAAGGTATAAATAATAAATAAATAATAATTAACAACCAAACAGGTTTGCTAGGGCTGGGAGATGCACAGAATGTGACTCGCTTCCGTCTGTATTCTGCACCAGAAACCTTAACCGCAGAGACACCTCCCTTAAATGAACAACCTGCACAACGAGCATGCACCATCCTCTGTCATGATTAATGTCCCTGTTCCAACACAGAGCGAAATATCTCATGCTCTCTGGTCTCTAAAGGTAGTTAGTTACTGCTGTTTAAGTAATTTACTAATAGTACATCATTTTTGAGCCACTTTTCCTAGACAGCAATCTGTCTTCGTCAAAGAGACAGTTCTGCCGCAGGTGACTTTCCAACACACCACGGTGAAGTCATCAAAACTTCACACCGGATGAATGCTTGTATACTCGCGGGCTTGTTGTGTCACACCGCTTGACCCCCCTTCCCACCGTCACTTGACCCCTCTCTCGCTGTCACGTGGCCTGTGTTGACCACGCTGTAAACCAATTACCACGGCTTTGGATTTGCAAAATGAAAATTGCATACAATGTTGACGTTGGGCCAGTGCAACCAGTTCCCTTGCCTGAATAGTGCGACGTAAAAGGTTAACTTTACAGCTCAAATGTGGAGTCACGTGCCTCCTGATACTCTGCTGAAAATGTGTTAACAGGCCATTGGTGTTAAATAAAGGTTGTAAGCGTTAATATTAATGCAAGTTTTTTTTGTGTGTGTTTCAAATTGCACCTTTTCGTAGTTGAGTCCCCAATCCTCGTGTTAAACCGTTTGTGGGGTAAATTTACAAAAAGGCTACAAAATTACAAAGGTCTTGCTCAGAAAAGAGCGCTACTACAAAAAAAAGGATTCGCTCATTTTTGGTGTCGAAGTTTGACTTTTTGGGGGCCTGTGACGTAAGTCTCGTCCATGCTTGTTTTGGATGGGTCCGGGGGAGCTCATTCGGTTACCCAAAGGTAGTCATAAATTGTGTTTGTTCCTGTCCATTTCCCAATTTGCCTTTCACGTGATGCAATCACATGGCATATTGCCGAAAAGTACAAATGGGGTTCAGTTTTACACTTGTCATTGAATGAATCCATTTATTTATTTACTTTCTTCCAACTTGAGATAAAAAAAAAGTACAGTGGCCAGTGCTGGATGACAGGGGGATTTTTTTTCGTAATTGTCACTGTTGCATGACAGAAATTGCTTTTTTATGCTTTGATGCCGTTGTATGCAGCTGCCAGGGTACCGTAATGCGGGAATGACGCCTGCTAATTCGTTTAATTACTGAATTAGGAGTTATTGTCTTAAAATGTAATAAAGTGCCGGTCATGAGTTTAACATGAACAGTGTCTCTTACTAGATTTCTGCTGGAGCCATACCTGCATATTGAGTGAGTAAGATTGGACAGTCAACTTTTTCGAGTGCAGGTTGCGTGCGACATCAACCGGCCATATAAATGTGCATCATACTGACACCTTATTGAATCGGATGGCATCATCTTATGTGTACAACTGCTCTCTAAATGCGAATGAGTGATAAGCCACTCGTTTTGTCCGCCATACCACTCTTGCAAAGACCCGTTTGGCTGACAAATCTTTTCATGGTAAAAGATGGGTATTTTCAACTTGAATCAGAGTGAAATTTGCTCTAATTTCACTAAAAAAAAAAAAAAAAAGGTGATGCACAATGAGTTTCACTCTCAAAAGAGCCAAACTGATACCACTCGGGCGAGAGAGTGACATTTTCACTCATTTACATTCAGAGAGTGGTTAAATCAGACAGTTAGCTGACGAGGGTTGGGGTGGGTTACCCGAAGCCTGCTTGTAGCTTTACCTTCGCGATCCCCATTTTAAGGAAACGCCTCCTCCCTTGGCACGGGCTCGTGACGTAGCATCCACCCTACCCGCAATGCAATGTTTCTGGTCCTTGCTCTCGTTTCCATACTCCCATACCACGTGAGCTCCCCTTTTTGTTAGCTTTCCAACCTCATAGTAATAACCATTTTCCCGAATTGTGTCCCCCTCCCCTCTTAATCTATTGGAGCGACCCCCTCCCCACCCTTTCGACCCTTTGGGTCCCATTTAAGTCTTACTTTAACCCATTAAAGTTCCCTAGATTCATTGGTTCACTGCAGCTAACGATCGTTTTCGTGAATAGAGTTGTATTGTATATAAACTTTGTTAACGTTTCACACATAAAACGGGCATTGGTCGAGTTTGCTTTGCTAGCAAAGCATATAGGATTCCCCTTGTGTCGATACTGTCTGCCATTAGTTACCGGTATGTTGCATCATCATGACATCTGATCAGTGCTTGGAGATTGTCTGATCAGAAGATAGCAAAGTCCAGCATATAGTGTGCTTCTCGTTGGACTTTTTATTCCTATATTGGGTCCCATTTTTTCCCTGAGTTACGGTATGGTACAGACTTCTGATCGAATGAAATACTTGAGGTCTCCGAAATGACGTCACTAATGATCGACGTCATTGTGGAATGGGTGTACCTTTCCAATTTGTTTATTTATTAAAGAAATTTTACCGTCCCCTTTAATCAAGACCTGAATACAATTTCCCGTTTTTGCACCGATTGGCAGGTTGTTGTACTTCACTAGCTCACATTTGCTGAACACTTCATCCACATGGAGTGTTACATCTTCAATTTCCTTGTTCTGGCTTCATGCAGAACCGGACTTGTCAAGGTCAGCATGATCTACTGCGACATTGAACGTGACATGGTGTCACAAACGTAAATACCTGCGCAAGCGCTGAGGAGTATACCTTTCGCATTGATCTTAGAATCATCAAGGTTTTGCCCAAGGTTCTTTTACTTTTAGTTCATCACCACCGTGCATTCAAACAATTGCATCGTGACAAAAATTACAACGTGGTTTTGTTAGATTAAATCTTCGGACCAGGGTCAAATTTCATAGAGCTGCTTAAGCACAATGAGTATAGCCAAGCACAACAAAAAGTATGCTTACCGCAATAAGGTTACCAGCCAAAGTACCATGTCGCATGTACTATCTCTGACTGGTTTCCTGCTCATTGTTGCTTTGCAGAAACTTATTAAGCATTTTTTTCTGCTAAGCAGAATCTGGGCCCTGGGATCGCTCCCTGCAACTAATGGCATTGTACTTTTGTAAATTATATGATATGACCATTTCTGTGAATTGGTGTTTATATTGTCTGGTATACAGTCTTGCTTATTATAGAGGAAGTTGCGATAGTCGAGGTCAAAGCAGATTATGAGGTTTCTTCTTTGACGTCAATAGTTTCACACCATCCTTACCATTTCGTGTATGGTGAGAGCGCAAGTGAGTTGGCTTGGCTAATAATGATCTTCCCCAGCCGCAACCTTCTTGTATGGTCCCCGGTTAACCTTGATCCTGAACCAGATTCATCACTGTTCAGGCCTGTGAAACGTTGCCAAGGAGATATTGATGGATGAATGGCATATACTTTAGTTTAATATATTTTATCTGTACATTTATTTATATTTTAATTTTATTCACTCTACAAATTTTGTAATGGCCTGTGGTTTCGACCCTTGCAGAGTTTTTATTGATTTATCCAACATCTTTATAGGGGGGTCCAAAAGAATCACCTGTAAAAGGTTAATTGGTTTTAAATTACTCTGTACATAAGGCCAATTCGAAACTGGAAGAATACGGCCTCAATAACGACGATGGTGATGACCATGATAGTAATTTCGATGGAGTTGATTTTGGATGACTGGGCTTCAGCTGGAGCTACGAAGAGAGCCAATAGTACAAGATAACACTTAAAAATATTAATTAAATTCATGAAAGCTCGTTCCAGGAGGATTTGTTTTACACGTTGGCTATAGGCTAGATTTAGTACCAATTAGGTTTCCAAATCTCCAGAAGTCCGTAGAGAGAGGATGTGTTTGTGCGGTGGGTTTTGGCTCTATACTCTTGTGGTCGTCTTCGCCATTGCTGTACCTGATACTTTCCAGTTATATTTAGAAATAGTGGACCATTAATTAAATGGCTAAATAGGTAAAACAATGGATAGGGTAAAACAATGGATGTTGTGACTGAACTTGATAATCAGATATGCTTTTTATTAGCCACACCCATTTACCATTAGACCTGACCATAGACTTTACCAACAAAAGACGCGCCCAGAAACCACAGATGCGGAGAAAATGTCACTTCAGATACGTCAGTGGTAAAGACCTACCTACAGCAAACAGTGTTATTGTTTATGTTAGATTATCGCTTTAACACAGTACTGCAAATTAACGGGCCAAAACACCCTGACCATTATAAACGCTGTATATGATGAGGCGAGTACCCGCAGCCCAACCACAGAGAGGTTTTATCGGGCTCCCTGTGCCGTGCGCCAGGCTAGAACCCTCTTGATACGTTCTCCCTGTTTCCAAGGCCATCATATCAATAAGCGTAGAGCAAGGTCGGTGTTACCAACAGCTTGAGGGCTAATAATAAATTTGCTCCTTGCTACAATAACTTACAACACGATTGCTAGTCATCTCGTCCCAAACTCGCCCTCGTGCAAAGTTATACTCCTAAAACGTACGCATAAAGTCGCTCGAACCGAAAAAGTAAGGATCAGACTCGAACTAGCACGCGCAATTGTCAAAACAACCGCGGGGCCAAGCTAGCCTGAGCCGAATCCGGAGCCGAAGCCATGGTTTCGAAAAGGGCCAAAGACCGAGCTGAAGCCAAAGGGCCGTACTAGTCACATCCCAACATGATGGCTCCCTGACTTATTAGGGCAACTTGCAATGGCATTGTAAACTTGACAGTCAGTGACGCTTGATGGTGAACATCAGTCAGTCAACAGCGGCTTGATATAAGTGTTTCCCATGTGACTTATAATTTCCCATCCAGATTGCCAAACCACAATAATGATGAATCATAGCGCAGTCAAGCAGTGAAGACCAGATGTAGGCATTCTTACCCAAATATCCCAGCAGCATCAAAATAACACTTGGGGACAGAAGCCTGCCCTGGCATCTGTTTTAATGCTGAACAAACAAGTTTTTGTTATCCTTACTTGGAATTGGACTCATCACAGCTAAACATAGCTTTGCACATGAATTCCATAGTTGTGATCAGCACAACCCCTTCCCACATTTTTTTCTTTTTTTCCCCCTCACTTCATTATCTTGTGGCATTATTTTGGGGGAAAATGTTTAGGGCAAAATAAATTTTACTCCGTTTGGCAAATTAACATTTCAAGATCTGGAAACTGAAATTTTCTGTCACACAGTGTGGGTCTACTAGTGTGGTTATTCTGTAATGTGTTGTAGTGGTGGTTCTGAAAAGAACCAATTGTTCAACAACTCGACGTGACGATCAGTATGCCTTTACAGGTCGTCTTCAGTAGACGAAAGCTTAAAATCTTACTTTAGGGGAATTATGTGCATTCTTAGTGGTCTTATTTCGATTGATATAAACAACAGACTTAAGCGATCTTTGGGGATTTCAACTGGTATTTTCCTCGACTCTGACAGTATTTCCAACGGCTAATTCTCTGCACCATACCGGTTTCGGAACTTCATATAACCAGTCATTTCTCCCGATAATTGCCAATCCTGTAACTCGTCTTCAAAATAAACATTTCATGATAGATTATAGTCATCAGAAACACGTTCTGTAAATGCGTTTTTACTTGTCAAGAATCCAGATGGATTGTGCGAACTGCAAGTGAGGGCTGAATGTGCAAACACAAAAACAGGCAATAAGCTTCACTGAGGTATACAAAACGGACTAGGATATTCTACGTCCATAGTTCAGTTTACGGAAACATTAATTAACTTGATACATTTTTGATTAGTTTATTGTTTACATAGATCTCCGGTCCATTGGCTATATGATTTCACACTATTTGCTTTTTTTAATTTTATTTATTGGATTGTAAGTCTTTGGAAAAATACAATATACGAGCAGAAGCCATCCATCTCCAGGGAAGGGCAAAATGTCATCAAAAAAAGATGTTCCCCGCACAGACCCCGCGCATTGTAAACAGTATAAAACCGATAATATCGAATAAACAGAAACTAAAAACGTCAAACACAATGCCAAGTAAAAGATTATTATGAAATAATCAGAATTTAATAGTACTAAAACCCATTAAAAGCAAAACAAAAGTTGAAATAATAACCAGACAAACTGTAATAATAAAAACAATACCGCTGTTGCAATAATAACAGTAAACAAAAAACACTTACATCACAAATACTAGCCCTCACGGACCCCGCACATTTTCCACAATATCAAATCTATAATCTACCTCTAATCTAAAACGAAATTGGTTATGGCCTCACGTTTCGACCTTAGCAGAGTCATTTTCAAAGCCTTTGAGAAAGTCTCTGATGGGGTCAAATCGTGAGGTCATTAACAATTTTTTTGCTTATAAATACCCCAAGTCCCTTTGGTTGGTAAAGAGTTTGCAACGGCTAATTCTATTTTCGCATTGCTTCTATCTATCCTACTTTTCATCTATTCTACTTCCCAATTTCTGCCAAAAGTTTCGAAGGAGGGTTTCTAAAGTCTTTATACATTGTCTTCTATAGGAGGTTTTTTTCTTCTTACAGCAAAACCAGTTCCCCAAGTGTAACTCCATCCATGATTATGACCATGTCCGTTGTATAACGCTGGACCATTGACTCACCTCACGTTAGCACCCACGCTCTCAGACTTGTTTACCTCCCCAAAACACCTAATAAAAGGATGTCTCCAATCAATCACACAATGAACAACGGAAGGGGAAATATCTCTGTTTTCCAGCACCTAGTCACAACCACGCCCCAGAGAGACTTTAACTCCCCCACTCACCAGCACCAAGAACAAAGGAACTCTGTGTTGTGTCATCCTAATTGGGTTTACAAATCCATCTCTTTATTGTGTCTCATAATGCTTTCTCAATTACCGTTAAAGACAATAGTTAAATCAATGTACGCTCAAGGCCATCGTACATCCTGTGTGTTAATCCTCACATAGGTGTAAACCTATTCTACTACACTTCCATCGTCTCTGTCTTGTTTCATCTAGATCTAGGCAACAACAAGTATGAAATACCGCAGGTTTACAATTCTCTTTCATAATTGTTTATCATAATTATACGCCTTTCTCAGTAACAGCTATTAAGGCAATAGTTTAGTGTACACTCAAAGCCATCGTACATTCCGTGTGCTTTACCATTCGTCGTCTTTATCTCTTGTTCCCATGTAAAAATAATAACAAATATGATTGCTATGTTTTCATAAACAAAAACGATCTGAGGAATTCCCCCTATAGTCTCGGTTATATATCATTTTCTGAATGAGAAAAAAAGCAATGTGGTCGGGCAAAACTCGTCTATATTTTACGATGGATGGTTTTACAAGGGGTGCAATAAATTGGACATCCCGCTTTTATTCGGACAAGTCATTTTATGTAAAGTTATTGAAACTTTTTGGTGTGATTTAGATGAAGTTTTTAGGACAGCATGTTTCTTAATTCTCTGGGACTCCCATGGAGTATACAGTGGGCCTGACTAATAAGATCGATAAATGAATCAATTCTAGGGACACCAATGACATTACACGTAATCATAGCCAGATAAAATTCGCAGGAAGAAAACCAAAAAAAAATAGGCTTGTCTTGAATAAGTTATTCGGTATTCACTGCCTACTGCTGCCCAAAGAACAGACACAGATTGCAAAGGGTGCAACTGATTAATGCTCGTTCATTAATGGCCCAAGAAGTATACCGAGTCCGTAATATTGAATTATTTGAATGTTTCTCATAAATGTTGTGGACAGGGGATTATGAAGACTAAAGTAGTCTTTTCAAGTTACATTTTGTGGAACTCGGATCAAAAAAAAATAATTCGTCAAGGTTTATCTAAAGCTTTCAATCAGTCAAGTGTGATTGATAGATGTTTCGATGCCGGCAGGGTGACTTTTTCGGCCGTGATATAGTCTGTAATGGTTCTCCAATATGGACCTATAGTCTTCCCTCAAGACACAAAAGATGTATAGATACATCCGGCCTGAGGATTATCGTCTTTTGTTTTACGGTACAGTGAACCGCTCATTCCAAATCACTCAACACCTTTAAATCAAACAAAAAAATACACCAGCCCTATACTTCCACAATCTTCCTTCGGCACGGCGGCCAACTGACAATGAGTTTTTCATTTACTCCGTGATAGCCCAACCTCCTGCCACCCAGAACTCCGCGAACAGATTATGATATTAGCGGGCTTCTCAAAATTAATACGCCGTACCCTGTGGGAATAATCCCCGGGTACCTTCGCGGCATCAGGGTCGCCCCCGGTCAATGGTCCCCGTTGGAAGTTCACGTTGGATTACATACCCGCCAGTGTTGGCTCGCGTCACTAGGTATGGAAATGTAGTTTCCGAGTGAAGCTATAGCTGTGGTCATGATTTCTGTGAGATTTTTTTATGATATGGAATATTACACCAGGGTCGTAGTTGGAGAGTTAATTGCCGCAGGTTCGACCGTGGTTCACAAATGAGTGATTATCTATTGTACAGATGCCAGACAACAAGGTGACGGTTGTTAGTTTGTATAGAAAAATCTGATGGGCTTGCCCGTTCTTTGAAGAACATGCAAAACAAAAACGATGGAGCAAGGGTCTTTGCTCTGTGCTCTAATGAGCATATCTACAGTGGTTTTTATAGCAAGAAACAAAATCCATACGGGGAAGGGGTGCATTGAGGTTTACCCCGGGTAAAAATCAGATTGTGGTGATGTGTCCGTGTACGGTAACACATGGGAGGGAGCTCGTGTGAAAACATTACTCTCTAAAAGTAAATGAGCGAAAAAATTCACTCTCTCGCTCGAGTGGTGTCATTTTTGGCTCTTTTGAGAGTGAAACTCACTGTGCATTACCCTTTTTGAGTGAAATTGGATTGAACTTCACCCTTATTCAAGTTGAAAATACCCGTCTTTCACTCTAAAAAGAGTTATCTGCCATATGGGTCTCTGCAAGAGTAATGGTATGGCGGACAGAACGAGTGGTTTTTCACTCTTTTACAGTTAGAGAGTAGCTTGATTAGTTTGGTTGTTAGTTTGAATCTGAAAGCTCACTGATTATAAAGTTCATCCAGCACCAACTCCTCCGGAGAAACATTTCTGTCTTACAGATTCTGTCAAAGTCGAGAAAATAGCATTAACTACCACTACAATCACAGTTTCTTATTTTAATTGCTGCAATCAAAATAAGCACGTTAAAGTAACAAATTCACAACAAAACAAAAAACGATTTTCGTTGTTATTTCACTTAAAAAAACGAATTCGATGACAAATTTGACCATACGATTGGATTAGATGATGAGTTTATTACTCTACCGTTAAACAAAGAGGCATCACCCTTTAAACAAAAAAATATATAAAGTGATCAACATGACCGAGGTTAATGGTTTGTGATGCTTTGAAATTAGAGTATCAAACTACAATGTGTTTGAACAAGTGAAACGTTTGTTGTTTCGGGGCAAACATTTCGTGAATAAATACTGGACTTTCATCTTTATACGATATAGGACTGTTTATGGTACACGCAGACATTAATTTGCTCTGCTTTTTCGTAATTAAGCACAAAAACATGATTCTCATATCTTAAGTGCACACGACCCAAGTTAATATCTGGTGTGAGAACCCGGTTCACATTTCATGTACATTAATTTTTTTTAATTTAATTTTTGTTGTGTGTAAACATTGCTTTTTAAAACCCTTTTTTTTTTATAGATATAAAAACTAATAACACTTTTCCGCCCGAAAGGTGGAATTGAACCACTCCGACGCTAATCGGCTACAGATTTGAAGTCTGCACCCCACACCAGTGAGGCTCATCCGGGCGTTGTATGTACCCGTAACGATTGGTATTTATACAATCAAACAAAGTCACCCATTCTAGTCATGGTGTCAAAATTCAATTTGTTCATCGTGGTGAATTTAATACGACTGACAGTAACACTCTTTTTTTTATCCAATAGCTGTACATTTAAATAATGTGGGCTTTGTTGATAAAACTGCAGTTTTTTAAATAAACCAGTGTCTAACATTTTGGATTTTAAATTGTTACATCACTCAACTATGGGATAAGGTGACCTTTGATCCGATACGCGTTTATTTAACGACTGCTAACAGTTGTACCATAGTCTCCGCACGTGTCGTTTTATGATGGCCTATGGTCAAATAACACAGGATGGCATACGGTAGGCAACGTATCACTAAGAAAATCAAATGGAAAAGGAAAAGTAATTAGTCAATAAATATTTAACCCAAAAATGTTTATTTAGAGCCTTTTTCAAATTTAAAAGTTAATTTGCAAAAATCAACAAATATTGATACTATAGTAAGGCTTTTTATTTTCAAATTGCGTGATTCAGCCAAACCGATAAGTTCTTCGATTTCAAACGAATTGGGATCAAATTTGACTTGGTTCTCGTCACGTTTCGTGTTTGAATATTGTCTCCACTTTCGTAATGCGAGACTATAATGCGGTTCAGCAGTTATAGGTCACGTAGATTTTAAAGGGATGGTTAACGTTAAACTTCAATACTTAATGTGTGATAAGTTACTTAACAAACCCAGTTTATCGAGCCCAAGTTTTTGCGTTTCCATGATTGGTGAAAGTAACGTAGGAACATTGGTTCTTCAAGCTTCTTTACAAATAGTAAATAACCCAGGAAAACATAATTTTGTGAAATGGAGAGCTAGTGTTGAGAAAGTGGATCGGCCCGGTAAATGATCTATTTCGAAAGTCGTATAAAAACATAATCATTTAGATGCAGACTGAATTACATTTTCATCAGCTTAAACTATCAAACTGTCACTGACCTGCAACTTCACACGGTCATCCATAGACGCTGCCCTGGCTGGTGTACGTTTCTGTATTGTCTAGATCTCGTCTACATGTACTTTTGGGAGTTTGAAGTGCGTTCGATTGTTCGAAATCATCAACAAATAAACCGTGAAAGAGATAGGCCAATTCCTCCAAATGAATAAACCCAGCTGAAACCATTGATTACAGTCTGAATATTGAACGTTGTTGTTTCAACCCTACGTGTTATATTCCACCCCAACTCTCGAGAGAAATAACTAAACAGAGAACTTCCTTCAAAATGTGTAATTAAAGCAAGTGCATTATTTTAAAGGGCATTTGAAAAAGGAAAGAAACAGATTTAAGAAGCACCCAAGATGAAACTCCCAGTCACTTCTGTGATATTTCTTACAATCTCATCTATCATTTGTAGATTAACAGATGACCCTTCAAGCCTTTGATTGCAAGCATAAGACATAAGCTAAGAATTGTTAACTGCCCGGGACAATAATCTGCTTTTCTGTTGTGCGAGGGGGGGTTCAAAAAGCATCTTGACCGGAAATATTGATTTTGCAATTTTAGACAACAAAATAAATAACATTGATAAATTGGGATACAGAATACATCCACACAGTATTATCTAGGTCAGTTTTAAGTGACTCTAAATAGTTGAAACCGCTGTTTTGTCTGTTATTGTTCTCCGAACGCGGAAATGTACATAATACAAT
This sequence comes from Marthasterias glacialis, assembly GCA_911728455.2. NCBI lineage: Eukaryota > Metazoa > Echinodermata > Asteroidea > Forcipulatida > Asteriidae > Marthasterias > Marthasterias glacialis. The sequence continues at coordinate 8,319,104 of OU452228.1, forward strand.
TTTAGACAAACAAATAGGCGACCAGTTAGATACGTTCAGCTGCAAGTGAAATGGAAAACAATAGTAAATGTGTTCCATGACCTTCGATTATTAAGGGTAATTGGGCCTTCCTTTTGGACGACAAAATAGAGGAAAATGATTATGTGCCGTTGGAACCCCTATTGTAATGATTGAGTCTGTGAGAGTAGATATCTAGATTCGTTAGATGTTTGGCTAGGTTTAAACCACTCCATAGCACTACACAGAACGTTTGTTTGTATGTCTTGTGTGTAGGCGCGGTTCTACGGGGGGGGGGGGGGTATGGGGCCCCCAAACTTTTGTCTAGCCCCACCCCCAAAATAAATAAACAAACAAACAAATAAATAAACACATAAACAAATAAATAAACAAACAAATAAACAAACAAACAAACAAACAAACAAACAAACAAACAAACAAACAAACAAACAATCAAATGAATAAATAAATAAATAAAAATAATAAAAAATACTGGATCTTCGTTAAAAATTCAAATAGTTTGCACTGACTTGCCACTATATATAGTCTTGGCCCAGATACAGTCCAGTGTACGGTTAAATGTTTTCCGACCCATATTTAACGTTGGAGAAGCACGGTACTTGAAAAATGCGCTGCATAAATCGGTTGCTTTTCGATGCCCAAAATGACGTCACGTCACCTGCGAAGGGTCTAGCCCCCCCCCCCCCCCCCCACCCCCCCCCCCACCCCCAAAAAAAATAAATAAATAAAAATAAATAAATAAATAAAAATATTTAAAAAAAAAATGAATAAATAAAATAAATAAGTCAATCAATCAATCAATCAATCAGTCAATCAATCAATCAATCAATCAAGTAAATAAATAAATCTAATAAAAATACTAACTCCATAACCGCGCCTGCTTGTGTGTGTATACTTCCATCGATCATGTTCCTCAAGCTTTACTGTTGTGATGAATAACTTTTTTTTCATTTTGCGCTTGCGAAAAACTAAACCCATAACTTTACTCAGAAAGAACCTAACTAGTGCATCAGCATTTTTGTGAACGGTTGGGAAATGCTAGCTGTATGTAGTTGTTTATTAAGTTGGCTCTGAAATAAAACTTGTTCATTTTTTGGTTTAAATTTGTTAACGGTTAAAAGTGTACATGTGCGTACTGTTGGTTTAATGATTCAAAGGAGAGTTTGACACGGAATATAATCGTTTTCCCAATGTATTCGTATTTATAACTGCACTACTTCGTAAGTATTGTTGTGGACACATTTCAATATTTTTGATTTAGGTTTTTTCTTCTTCTTGTGGTTTAGTTTTTTTTTTTTTTTTTTTCTAACCATCAAAATATTTACTGGAATTGTTCCCCCAAAGGAAACGGGTGGTTGAAGTAACCTTAACAAACGTGGAAACTAGATCTTTATCGATCCATGACTCGATTCACAGGTGTCCACAGATGGCCTTCAGCACATAGACAGTGTACAAACTATCCAAGATTTGCAAGTGCAGCGAATTTGAAGCACTTTGCCGGCCTTGGCCAGGGGGTGTGGGGGTCAACAAAGCCGAAAAAAATCGGCCTGGAAAATCGTCCTTTGATACGGGAAGGCTCATAGGGCAACGGGGCTTGTTTTTTATGACTTAACCTTCTGCTGTCTATGAAATATCATTTTATATAGGAAACGGCACTTACCACTACGTATGATCATCATTAAATTTAGCTCGGCAACTCTATAGAGTGAAACTCAGGTATAGGTTTCGAAACCCATGATCAATATCCTCAATGCATTCCTTAAAGGAAATACACAAGTTCAGAACTAGTTTTGGGGAGTAAACATTCATTTCAATATTCTATACATCTCAATGGCATTTCCTTAAAACGATATATGTCGTGTTCCCAGTAGCCACTGATACTGATTCTAAACTATACCCAATATGTTCCCAGGCTATTTTCTCTCCCAGCCTCGGTTTGGTTGCGTTAACTTGAATGGGAGATTTCGCTCTTTTAAAAGTTCCACAAAGTTGTGTAGTGGTTCTTTTTCATGTTAATTCATTTAAGATATGCAGATTGTTTGTGTTGTTATACATTGCTCATTTTGACTGGTGAGACATGATAGTGCTCCAAACTTTATCAAACGGAAAATGGAATTTTCCACGACAGGAAAAACCACCCCAAAAAACTTGGAAGGGTTTTCAAAACTAAGGGTAAGACCTTTAATTCCGGAAAGCACTGATGGGCAGTTCAACAGTTCAGAATGCAGAGCTGGTCATTAACCCGTGCCAAATTTCTTGCTGCGTTCTGCGATGATTGTATGAATTGTTTTCGTCTACTTAGTTTGAAGCCAATGGATCTGCCGAACAGACTACATTGCTTCCAAGCCTGATAATTCACGGAGCTGAGCCTCCTCCATGCCCCTGGTCATTGCCTTGGTGCCCTTCAAAATGTTCCAGTATAACCTGATTTCCCTCATAGACGTGCCCTTTACTAAGAGAAAAACTGCCAAATTGCCATGACAAGAGCGGAGTATCAGGCATAAGCTTCTTACATGGATTCACTGCAAATTAGGGCAGCGGGGAACCAGTGAGAAACAGTGTACATCAGCCAATTGGTAGCTGGTTTATAATTACTACAAAGGAATTACGTGTTGCAAACTGGTTACCAACCAACATGACCTGGGGCATAAATGCAGTTTTTTTTAATGTCCTCACGTTTCGACCACTACCAGAGTCTTTAGCGAGGGCTAAAGTACGGCCTTTGAAAAAGAGTCTGCAAGGGTCGAAACGTCAGAGGCCGTCAACAAGTTTCTACTTCGAAAAAATGTCTTTTCTGGGGTGATTTTCATGTCATTGCTGTCATGATCCCTGTCGACAATACCAATCGCGAGTACTGATTTGGGGCATACAAAAAAGAGGCCAGACTATTTCCACTTAAGCCTCGATTTGATTTACGTTGATTTGAATGAGAGAAAAAAATGGCTGTGCCATGTTTTTGACAACAACAACAATCACATTTAATACGAGTATACAATTTAAGAACATCTTGTAGGACCACATTTTTTAATCACATTAAAAATTAATAACAAAACACTGTACAAGGAACAAGATCAAGAAAATTAAATACATGTAATTTAAAAGACAACATAATGACTCATCAGGTCTAGGGGTCAACGTAATTTTGCTTATTTTCTGCCACTGCCAAACAGCTTCATAACCTGACACTACAAAGATATGGTACCGGGTAAAATCATTAAAGGGAAAAGGAGTGAATTATTTCTATTCACTAATTTTCAATAGAAAACAACATCTTATGACCAGCCTGTGTAAAAAAAACACATCCTGTCCCACTTGAGTGAAATCAACGAAAACTGTTAAGTATTGTTAACAATTTTCTGCATGTTCACATGCGTGTATGTTTCGATTGAAGCAACCGAAATAAGCAACGCTTATTGGGTGTGCCTCAAATGCTATTTTCTCAACTTGGGGGAGTATTTTAGACCGAAACATTTTTTCCAGAGGATTGATAATGGTATTACCTTGATATCCATTGAGCTCACTGATTGAAACTTAAAAGCTGTTATTACTTAACAAGTTCGAGTATCATCATTCATTTAATTAATGTGTTGCCCTAAACTTGAAAACTCAATTAAACATATTTTCTCTCGATACTAACCAATCTTGTGCATAGAAGAAAACAATTAACCAAAACTGCCAATTAACCAGTGGCAACTAACTTATTTGATACAATCCTGTAGGCCCCTACATAGTTTAACCACGATTTAACTATGGTTTAATTAGTGATAGTTATATATTAACAATTATACAAGTCAGTTTAGAACCGCGTCATAGTTGGGCCATATTGTATTACTCGCATCCAGTTCCATTCACTCAACCCGTGGCCGGGATGGAAACGAGTCTGATTCCTTTTTTTCTGATAATGAAATTTAAAATAGTGGCGTAATTTGGTATAAGAACCATACAAAGTAATAAATGTGAAACTTGAATTTACGGGCTGTTCGATAAACTGTGAAATTGTAGGTGAGCTCTTAAAAGTTGGCGTAACTATCGTTAAGGTTATAATACAATCAGTTAACCTGTAAATGTGGGTGGGGCAAGGGAGGCCTCACTTAGTACACTGACCAATCTAAAACCAACCTGTCTTTATTTAAGAACTCAGCGAAACGCCCGTTGCATGTCTGGAGTACAGCAAGTTTCCCCACTCTCGTCTGGGTTCAAGACTTATTTCACTTAAAATGTTACGGTTCCAAACGGCGCTCATTGTTGACAAAAGGAACGAAGGTCTTGAAACCAAGACTACACCCCAACCATGTTTGGCAACAGCCCAGCTTGTCCAAATAAAGTAATTTGATGTGCATGTGTTGATGTTGTGGACTGAAGCTATAGGTTACCCGCAGGCAATCACTGATTCAGCGGTCTAATGGCACAGTAAATTGAAATCTTTATACGCTCGTTATCTCTGTGCACTGAGCGTTAATTACATAGCAGAAATTTTCTCAGATAACAATTTTTTTTTTGAGATGGGTAATGAGGAATTCCTAGATGAACTTCACTGCTTACATTGATGAAAGCATCTTGGTTTAAGATAAGACGTTGCTGGATGCCCCAGATGTTTCGACAGCGAGCAAAAATAATCAGAGCATGCTGCAGCTGCAACATCAATCATAAAGATATGGTACAACATTATAATCTGCTCCCTCCTCTTTGAAGCAATTGTGAATTTGATACTTTATAAAAGTGTCATGATAACAAAGGATAATGGTAGTCGTTCTTAGAAGTTACATTGCTGAAATATTGTAACTGTCTGTTCTTATTTATTTCTCTTGTTTTGGTAGGGTAGCCCTATCAGTTGTCAAAGAACTGTTTTACCTTGGGGCCCAAAACTGGACTGGAAAAATAATCAAATGTGAGTTACGGGACGGATTACCATTTAAGTATTATTGGAATAAACTATTTCAACCAATATTGGAATACATCGTTTCGATGTATTTTCTTGTGAACGAAACATTATCAGCCGGTTCTTCAATAATCCAAGTTGACTGTGGCGACACATGGTTTGAATAGTTAGCATTATTAGTGCTTGCAGGTTTCTAACTTTTGCCATTGCTGTGCCTTATATTGATTCAAAGAATGCAAACATACCAGGAGCAATACGGTAGCTGTTTTGCAATGTTACACACCCTGTACATTCTCTTGATTCAAAGAGTGTGACCATACACATGCAAGTAGTTTGTCAACGTTAACGGTGTTGTGCCTTGTCTTGATTCAATATAAGTCTACTGTTTTTATTGTTAATATTACCAATACGTGAACTTAATTAGAAGACTAAGCATCCTAGTAGCACCAGTTCTGCCAACATTACCATTTGCCATTAATTGACTTCTTAGATGTTTTAAGATGTATCAAAAATGTACATAGAAACGACAATAGCCAAAGAAAAAAACTAGTCTAATGGTGTAATTCTATTTACATCGAGTGGGTACGTTTCAACGGCTCAGAAAGCTCACGTTACAAAAAGATACCCTGATTTACAAAAGTACAAAACCACTGGTGAACATTCACTCAAACAAAATGGTGGTCGAAATAAGTTTTGTCCGGAGAGTTTGTTGCATAGCTAGCTCTGTTTTCTGCATGGTTTTTGTCACAGAGTTGGTCGGCTGTTTTACCTGAAGACCCTTCCCGATTTCCAGGATCTTTTCGTCGATGACTTACCCATTCACGAATGGGGAGTACGCTCTTCAGCACGTATCTTTTCTCAATGTTTGTCTCTTGAGAGTGGAATTGTTTTCCGAGTCTAGTCATCGCGGCTTCCATCGGGTTTGAGACGAACGCAAACAGCTCGACGGTTCGGGAATGGTCGACAGTTTGCAGCAGAGTATCGCCCTGATCACCTGCTTAAAGTACGGGTGCTTGGTGGCATAGATGGCCGGGTTGATGCAGCTGTTGGCGAGAATGATCGCCCCGGCCCACGGGATGAACGGCTCGCTCTTCGGTATGACCAGAGCGGCGCAGTACGGTGTGATGCAAAGCACGAAAGCACACACAACGTAAAAAAGGTTCTTGGTGATCTCAATCTGCCTCCTGCTGATGCTCTGTCGGTGGCTGCTCTCCCGGCGCACGGGGTGAGTGAACTGAGACTGGGTAGACGAGGAATCCGACTGCTCCGTGATATTCTTAGCGTGGTTACTGACATGCCTGAAGACAGCCACATAGCACACAACAATAGTGGTCATCGGGATGGGATAGATGAGCAACGACTGTGCCATACTGTAGTAGTCTGACAGATGGTGGGATGTCTTATGAGTACACGTTCCATATTTATCGTCATAACCCAGTTCCCCGAGTCCAAAGATGAGAGGGATGGTTGCTATAAAGAATGAGATGCCCCACGTCCCGATGACCATGACGACGAGCTTCCATTTGCTATAGTACGTCTTGTACTTGTGCATGGGTCTTGTGATTATCACAAATCGGTTGATGGCGATTGCGGCGAGGGTGTAGACACTGCAGCTGACGCATGTGAAGAGGACCACCGCGGCAATAGCGCAGATCACCCCATCTATCGGCCAGCCTTCCGGGCTGAGCAACGCCACAATGTTCCACGGTAGGATCAGGCTTGTAAATAAGTCCGCCAGGCTGAGGTTGACCACGAAGACGTTGGTGGCTGTGCGGAGCTTTCGCGACAGGAACACGGCGACGATGACGAGACTGTTCCCCACTGAACCGAAGACGGAGATCAGTGCAAACAGGCAGGCCACCACAATCCTCTGGTTCATATCGTCAAATCGGAACTCAGTCGTCATTGGTTCTAGCGTCTGAGAAAAGGAGTCGTTTCTTTCCATCATAGCCATTTCTTTTTCCGGGTTAAATCTCAGAAACAATTGTTTTCCAGTCCAGATATGGTGGAGTTAGGTTCTCCGTGTTGGCTCAGATCGGTCCACAGGTGAATTGCTACTCTTCCACCAAAGTGAATATTTTTTCACAGGAGTTCAATACGCTTAAGTTCAAACAGCCAAAACTGTAGCTGGATTCTTTAAGAGTGGTATTGCGTGTGAAGTGCCGATAACAGACGCACAGCGTCCGCAGAGGTCCCCGTCTAAAAGACCCCCAGTGTACCGGACAACTTTGACTGAAATCACGGCACAGCATGAACCGAGGCACGGTTGATGACCAGTGTCACTTTGATCGATGAACTCGCACCTCTTGATACACACACACCACACCCTGGGTCCCTCTTAACGCTTAACTGTCTATCAGCAGTGGAGCGGCAACGGTTTTTATAACTGCTAATCTGCGAGCATGTCTAATAATAATGAACCGCAACATGTGTCGCGTACTTGTACGTGTATATGTTTCTCTAACACGTGAAAGGTTCTTGCACCAGGATTGGTGCAGTGTGACCACCCCCAGGCTGGTGCGCCCAATAATAACAAAGGGAGGTTGAAACAACTGTCAATCACAACTCCAGATGTCCCAGCTTGAAGTGGCCGCTTCCGTCCAATGGCATTACGAAGAATAATTGCACAACAATAAACAACAAACACATGTTTGGGCTTGCAACCATGCAATAACGAACCGGTTGTAATCATAGCAATGTGGCTTTTAGTATAATAGTGACCGACTTGATGCCATCACGGGGAAAGAATGGTGTCATCATAGAGCAAGGACTTGCTCTACGGTGTCATTAGCTCTGATTTGAGAAGCGTGTCACATATTTTTGTAATGATTGCATTTAATTGGATACCGGCGTTATCATGACGTGCGGCGTGTGCCGATGAAATGACGGACCGTGATCAACGTAGACATCAATTAAAAATTCTCGAGTGAGTAAAGCTTGCGGTACACCGTAAATAATTGGTTGGGTGTCAAAATGCTTAGGTATGCGTTGGGACTTCGATTGGCGTCTGTAACATGTGGACTGTATTTTTTTCAAGTCGCCATCAAGCCCATTCTTTAAAACCCAGACCCAGTGCCTTCATCATGTAGTCAAAAAGATAAGCTGCCAACGAAATAACACTGCTTAAATGTCTAGTGCTTAGCTAGAATCCCAGGTGAACCAGTCACAATCAACGTAAATCTGAAACATTTTCACTGGTAACTCTGCATTATGCACAGTTTTTTTATGCTGAGCAGTAGTTCTGACATCCGTTTTTCGTCTCGTCTTCAGAAATCTGCAGAAATCTACATTTCCCTTGAACTTTACTAGAACCGTTACAAACGCTTAATTATTATGAAGCTTAAACTTGTATTTTAAAATTCCTTTATACTAAAGTCTTTTTGAGATTTTACAGATGCGTTTCTAGTTGCTACAAGTGTTACTTTGCTACAAAACAGTATTACAAACAAGTGCTCAATGTATGAAATGAAGTTCCACCATTTAGTTGGCAAACTGACGTAGGAAGAAAAAAAAAGACCAACCCAATCAAAACTAAAATTGACCGTCCCGTTGTGTATTGGCAGGAGTTGCCATCAAACTACACTCTTAGTCTACGTAACAAATGTCCCCTTTATTCCATTTGTGTGTGAATTTTCTGGAGCCGTCCCAACTTACAAGTGTATAATAACATTGTGGTGTTATTACTTAGTACCACAATAGTACACACTCATCAAAACTAAACCCATATGCTTTTATCATCAAGCCGGCTAAACAAGATAAAGGCTAAGGGGAAATGTAACGTGCTTTTAATTTAACCACGCACGTGTTACAAGTGTTACTTTGCTAAAACAACAGTATTACAAACAAGTGTTAAAAGAATGAAATGAAGTTCTACCATTTAGTTGGCAAACTGACGTAGGGAGAAAAAAGACAGACCCAGAAAAAAAATCAAATTGACCGTCCCGTAGTGTATTGGCGTGAGTTGCCATCAAAATACACTCTTAGTCTACGTAACAAATTTCCCCTTTAGTCCATTGGATTTTCTGGAACCATCCCAACTCACGAGTGTGTGATATTAAACACTGTGGTGTTTTACTTAGTACCACTATAGTACACACCCATGAAAGCTATAAACCCATATGCTTTAATCATCAAGCCGACTAAAAAAAAATCAAGGCTAAGGGAGAGAGTGATGTGCTTTTAATTTAACCACGCACGCTACTCACTTGTCTTTTTATGTAATAATTGATGTAGGCCTACACAAGAAGAATGCAACTAAAGTGAACCGCACTTTTTATTTTTTTTTATTTACGAATTTTGTTGAGCTGTCCTGACGGTCACATGGGTAGGATGCCCTTGTAGGTTTGCTCTGGAACGTGACAGAAGAACGGGACATGACGGGACGTAAATTTGATAATTTTGCGGAAATGTGACGAAAGCAATAGTTTGTGACACTGTTGTAGGCGAGTGGAACTGGTTTCTTTTATCAAGTCTGTTGAGTTTTTGAATAAGGACAAGGAGGGATTAAATTTGTCAGCGATTTCAAGGGAGTTTGCACTCGTTCAACAAACAGATGATGTATTTATGGGACAAAGTCCCGGAAACAGAAAGTTATGTGACGAGAGAGGAGATTTTTTTTTTTTACAGAGCTTTGCTTGCTTGTGTGGATTTTGTAAGTGTAAAACCTATTGCAGGTGGGCAGTTATATCATAGCTCTAAGGTTTTACAGTGTCGATGTAAATCTGTCTGGAGGAAGGGTTTTTATGAGTTTGAAACCCGCTGTAGTGAAGCCAGGCTCAATGCTGACATAATCTGCAAGCATGGAGTTAATTCCAAGCTACAATCATATCGTTTGTTTTAGAATGCTGATATTTCGTCTCCTGATGTGGGGAGTCTATGTTTAATCATGGAGGTAGTGGACGAAGCTTCAGTTTTGACTTTCAATGAACTTGTGGATTTCACAAAGCGCTGGGACTATCGTCTTATCTCGAGTCAGGATGAGTAACTGGTCCTAACATATTAAAGGACTGGTCATAAATTACGACTAGTTTTGTGAAATCCACCCCTGGGAACACAACCCAGTCTGTGTTACAGCATGGAAACCTTAATGGTTGCCAGTGCTGTAGTTCTCTTAATCACGATCTGACCCAACTCTTCCCCGTGCCTAATGCAGACATCCAGGGTTAAACCGCACTCCACACCAAATGTTATGTTATACGACTGCCACCCATCTGAAAGATTCTGTTGTACCCGTGGTAGTTTAATAACATTTTTATTCGAGAAGTTCTCTACTTTGATAAAATTCTATTTTGATCTGATCTTATGATTTTTCTGCCTTCTAAGCCAAATGAAACACTCAACATTCAACTATAACACATTTTTTTCTTATAAACAAGGGCACCGCAAGGGCTGTTGTCATATATATTTTCTCTCTTTTTTTTAAGAACTACCGGTCCAAAAACCGACGTCCCGTTGAATTTCAAGCTAAAACTCAGCATAATCTTTTGTTCTTTACAGATCTTATTAGATCTCCAAAATACACTCCTTATCACATTAGCCAGAGTGTAGATTCCCACGACCCACACGCTCTATATAACTCGGTAATTCAAAATAATTAACAATTATGTCCCACGTATTTACATACTAATTAACGCAACTCTAATTCATTACGTTACTGACTTCTACATCTGCAACAGCACAACCTTCGAAATACACTTACAAAGAACCTCCTATATCTGGGGTTTAACAGGGCATACAGGAAGGGGTTGATAGTGCTGTTACACCACAGTAAATTATCAAAAACTTCATCAATGTAGCTGTCGATGGGCCCAGAGAAAGTCACAATGGTGTTCTTGACGTAAAACGGTAGCCAACAGAGGGCGTAAACACCAACAATCAGGCTCAGGGTAACGGCTGCCTTGCGGTGTTTCAGATACTCTTTACGAGAGCCGTAAAATGCCATCGACTCGCCGCCTTCAGCGTGGCGATTCGCGCGACACGTAGAAACTGTGTTTTCCAAATCCCCTTTGTCTGCTGCTGGTACTCTTGTTTCATTTACTCTTGGAGTTGAACACCTACCAACTGATACCAGTGATAAATCTACGGAAACCTGAACAAGGTTTAGCACTCCATGGATGGGTCTATTGGGGGGACTTTTCCTCCGAGTGGATAACTCGATTGCCCCCGTCGAAACTGTCCGTACTCTTTTCTCTTGGCCTTGATTCCAGACAAACCCCTTGGCTCGTCTCTGTATTACGTAGTACAACCTTCCGTTTAGGTATATTAAAACCGCAAACGGTATAACGAACTCAATGAGTATAAGAATCACGTTCAAGTACATGTTCCCCTTGAATTCTACTTCACAGTTGACGCTGTAATCTACGTTACGTTCCCCGGTAACAGGGGACCAGCCAATGATGAGCATGGGATGGAAAATCAAGCAGAAACACCAGCAACAGGAGATGGAAACCAACGCTCGGCGTTGCGTTTGTGTGTAAAGGTATTTAAGCTTAAGAGTTACCAGACGATAACGGTCCAGGCTGATTAAGATAACAGCCAGTACTGACATGTAAGAGGATGCGAAATCCACGGAGAGGAAAATCATACACGGCGTCTTACCCAACGGCCAGTCACCGGTGAGCAGCCAGACGAAATTCCCGCTCATGCAAACCGTTCCGATCAACAGGTCTGCTATGGAGAGGTTTAGAATGAACACATTGGAGACCCTGTAACGTATGGCGGGATCGCATACGAACGCAACGATGACAATGACATTGCCCGCAATCGTCACCAGGACGATAGGTCCGTAGATGAGGCAGACGACAAGGACGTGCCCCACGGACGTGGCGGGCCTCTCGAGGCAGTCAACCTCAAACACTGACGATAACATATCGTCTGACACATCACAGTCGTTGCGTGTTGCGGGATAATCGTAAAATCCTTCCATGGTTATTTAATAGTTACACCACAAACTTAGTTTTTGAGGAATGCATTTTTATGGAAAGACAGATGTATTCCTTTGTTAAAATACTTTTGTGGTTTCCTACGATGTACCAACCGGATGACGTGTCTCTTTTGCAGCCCCATCTCTGTTCCAAACGCACGGACCGAGCATCGCGTCAGAACCTTTGCAAGTTCACATCTGGTATTTGAACAGCACTCAATGTAAAGATCTCCCAGGTTAATAAATTGGCCGTGTGTCTATAACCACTTAACTACCCATGGGTGGCATCATCAGCAATCAAGGCAGTGCAAAAAACAGTCGCTGCATCAGATTTGTTTGTCCGTTGCCCATTTAGCCAGCATTTGGCTACGCAGTGACGAAACGGACTTCGATCGTCCTGCTGTCCCTTTTCAATAATAGATGTCACCGTATAGCGAACGCAATTCGGAGAAACACGGTCAAGCAGATGCCGGATATCAACTCCAACTGACTTAATGATTTAAAAACTAGAGTGCGCAATGGCGTCGTGTTCCTTCTCTAATCGTCACTTACGGGTACCACCGGCTCTGTTGTAATTACAAAGCTCGTAAATTATAACAAGGAATACTTATTATTATAATAATTTAGGCCGTTGCCTTGGTACCATTGCCAGTATTGCATCCAGGACGCGGTGTCTCTGTATCAGTGTAATGTGATACCGTAATAAGTCAACAGCGATTGTTTTTTTTTTTAAGGGGTTACATGACTTCTTCTTTTTTTTGCGTGGAGCTTTTATCAACGTGTACAGGGAACCGTTCATGCTTCGGGGTTTGCTCGTGTTGATGTTGTTTTTATTGTTGTGTTAGGTTCTTGTGTCTTTGGTGTTGTTGACGGTTTGGGAGTTTTGTTTCTTTCTGTACCTGGAAGCGAGACCCAACAAAATCAAAAAGAGTTGACTGGTTTTTGGAAAGAAAAAAAAATCCATTTTGTTTCATCACATTTATGACGTAGCTTTAATTCCAGTGCCATGTAAAAAATAGCACGGTTCACGACAAGTGTTAAGTGATGGATTTATTCACTTGTTGACGTCACAATACAATGTTTAATTAAGCTCTCAGGGGGAAAAAAAACCGAAAATATTGTATAAGAAAAACAAAACTTTTCCCCAAAATGTACGAAAAGGGTATTTTTTTCCTTTACAATCTTTTCCATAAGACTAATTGTTAAAGCTACTCAAAGTGAATGCGGATAACTAACTTTAATCAAAAGTTCAGTTTATTTTCAAAGAATCAACATCAAAGTCAATGATAATGGGAAGTTAAAATATACTTATTTGATAAGGATAAGTGTGGAAAATTGATGAAACTGCGGAGGGACCCACAAAGAAGCAAATATTGCTTCTTGTTACCAATGAATGTATTATATACATGTCAACCGTTATGGTTTTATCAAATCAAACAAAACACAACGGTTTTTGTTTGATTTATTTGTTTGTTTGTTTGTCTGTAAACCTACGTTCTTTGGAGAAGCATTCTGTCAAGAATTCTTCTGGCATTTTGACTTCTTTTTGAACAGGTTTTCATCAGTTTCAGTTTTTCTCTCCGATTTTACATCCATAAAGTACATCGTGTGACCCTTAGTGCCCGGACTTTTTATCGTGAATTTTTTATAGCTGCAAAAACCAGTAAAATCGGCTGAAGATTTTGTAACCCGCTTGGAATCTTGCTGGGAAAGAGTCAACTTAAGATTAAACCTTCAGTTACCTATATTTTAAGTTTTCATGTTAACACAATAAATCGTTGCCCAGCATACATTGAATCCGTCTCACATTTTAAATGGATAGAAAAAAAACATTACACAATGGGTATGAAGTTTGTGTTTGTAACGCCCATTCAAAGATTCTGCCTTTTGATTGGTTTAGAGCACGTCACATGATATGTGTTGTTTTTACAAGAAAGCCGCACGAACGCCACGTGCTAGACCCGTAGCAACCAATGTACTATCCCATAGCAACCAATGTACAACACCCATAGCAACCAATGTACTGTACCCATAGCAACAGCAGTTCCTTTGTATCTAGACGTCTAGGCACAACATATGTATGGGGTGTTTATAAAACTATCATTGACTGCTTTTACTTGTGATGTGGTTAAAACTACGACTCCATCGGTGATTCCAGGAGCGTTCTGTTTTCCCTCGACTTTGCCTGGGGAAAATAGAACGCATCGGGATCACCTCGGGAGTCGTAGTTTTAACCAGCACTCAAAGTAGTCAACATTTGTATATTACATACTACATGATTATAATAGCTTAATAGTCATAGGTATATAAGACTAAATTCTCTGATCTCAATATTACTTAAACTGATTTGGTAAACTTGTTTTCCGAAAGGTTGTATTCGCTGTTTATGTTTGTGTTTGTGTACATACATACTATAATAACAGGTAGACAGTCATTGATGACCTTCAACCGATTTGACAAATTGTATTCAACAAATTTGAACTCGCCGTCAACATACTGAAAAATTACTTTGATTACAGGAGACACCAGTGTAAACTATTATGAAAACAGTTGGAGTAATCCAAAACAATTGTGAAAAATAAAGCAACGGGTTACAATACAAAACAAGACAGGCGCAACAGCAAGTGTAATCATATCAGCGGTACATAACGTAGTCTTGCTATAATATAAATAATAGCCGTATACTCATTTAATAACTGGACTGTATTGATAGAGGACTGAATAGGAGCCATGGTTTTCAAGTCACACTATACATAGCTTTGACTCTTCGCCTCCCTTTGTTTAGCTTGACTGGCCATCGTCAATATTTAACTCTTGTAGATGAAGTTTTGTCTTCATTGCATCTGATGAAAAAGTTTTTATGCAATTAAATTATGATTTTTTTTTCTATTTTGGTTATTGCCTGACTACCCACCACTGCCCACCATTTATCATTTCATAACTGAGATTTGATCTGTAGATATAGGCCTAATCAGTTGTTGCTTCTGTTGTACTTCAGTGTATGATACACAACCCCTTCCACAACCATTGTTACGTCACACCACAGTTGCTTCTGCTTTGATTTTCCCCCAAAAAGCTCCTTTTCAGGTACTTTTTTTAAGCTGGTAAGATTTGTCTATAAGTATTGAGTGCGTCGGAACGCATTAGGCCAAGACTTTAGAAAGAAAAAAAAAAGCATTCTACATTTTACTGGGTAACATTTTCACATTATTTTATTATTATTATTATTTTTTTTTGCCGTTTCTTCTCTATGTAAACATCACGCTGCTCCAGTTAGCCATAGTTAATAGCGTTGTCAGTGAAGAAAACTTGTCCAATCACTTGGATCTCCAATAAGGCAAGGTTGGTTACTGAGGATGAATAATCGACAATGCCTTGTCTACCAAGAACCTGTAATAGATTGAATAAAGTTATTGCGAGAGCGCTGTTTCCTATTTCATTACTTTCTTTGAATCAAGATAAGGTACACCAATGGAACTGTTTGTGAAGGGGCTGCTACTTGTTTCATTACTCTCTTTGAATCAAGATAAGGTACACCAATGGAACTGTTTGTGAAGGTGCTGCTACTTGTTTCATTACTCTCTTTGAATCAAGATAAGGTACACCAATGGAACTGTTTGTGAAGGTGCTGCTACTCGTTTCATTACTCTCTTTGAATCAAGATAAGGTACACCAATGGAACTGTTTGTGAAGGGGCTGCTACTTGTTTCATTACTCTCTTTGAATCAAGATAAGGTACACCAATGGGACTGTTTGTGAAGGTGCTGCTACTTGTTTCATTACTCTCTTTGAATCAAGATAAGGTACACAAATGGAACTGTTTGTGAAGGTGCTGCTATTCGTTTCATTACTCTCTTTGAATCAACATAAGGTACACCAAAGGAACTGTTTGTGAAGGTGCTTCTACTTGTTTCATTACGCTCTTTGAATCAAGATAAGGTACACCAATGGAACTGTTTGTGAAGGTGATGCTACTTGTTTCATTACTCTCTTTGAATCAAGATAAAGTACACCAATGGAACTGTTTGTGAAGGTGCTGCTACTTGTTTCATTACTCTCTTTGAATCAAGATAAGGTACACCAATGGGACTGTTTGTGAAGGTGCTGCTACTTGTTTCATTACTCTCTTTGAATCAAGATAAGGTACACCAATGGAACTGTTTGTGAAGGTGCTTCTACTTGTTTCATTACTCTCTTTGAATCAAGATAAGGTACACCAATGGAACTGTTTGTGAAGGTGATGCTACGGGTTTTATTACTCTCATTGAATCAAGATAAGGTACACCAATGGAACTGTTTGTGAAGGTGCTGCTACTTGTTTCATTACTCTCTTTGAATCAAGATAAGGTACATCAATGGAACTGTTTGTAAAGGTGCTGCTACTTATTTCATTACTCTCTTTGAATCAAGATAAGGTACACCAATGGAACTGTTTGTGATGGTGCTTCTACTTGTTTCATTACTCTCTTTGAATCAAGATAAGGTACACCAATGGAACTGTTTGTGAAGGTGCTGCTACTTGTTTCATTACTCTCTGAATAGATAAGGTACACCAATGGAACTGTTTGTGAAGGTGCTGCTACTTGTTTCATTACTCTCTTTGAATCAAGATAAGGTACATCAATGGAACTGTTTGTAAAGGTGCTGCTACTTGTTTCATTACTCTCTTTGAATCAAGATAAGGTACACCAATGGAACTGTTTGTGAAGGTGCTGCTACTTGTTTCATTACTCTCTTTGAATCAGGATAAGGTACACCAATGGAACTGTTTGTGAAGGTTCTGCTACTTGTTTCATTACTCTCTTTGAATCAAGATAATGTTCACCAATGGAACTGTTTGTGAAGGTGCTGCTACTTGTTTCATTACTCTCTTTGAATCAGGATAAGTAAGGTTCACCAATGGAACTGCTTGAAGGTGCTGCTACTTGTTTCATTACTCTCTTTAAATCAAAATAAGGTACACAACAATGTAACCATTTGTAGAAGATGCTGCTATTACGCTCTTTGAATCACTACAATGTACAGTGGTAGTTATTATTAGCATAACTCTTGGTTCTTGTTTAGTCACTCTTTGCGAATAAAGATAAGGTATTGATCGATAATGTTGTTATCACTGCACTAATACAATGGATAACAGCATGGCAGAAGCGGATGCTACTGTTATGCATAAACTTGCTAAGCTCTTTCGTATACGTAAACACGTTTGGGATCTAGAAATTTGTTTGTAAGTTCATTGTTTCCATTGGTCAGATTGACTATTCATATATATTCAATGAAAGACGACTTTCATTTGAGATGATGAGGATATATCTACCTTTGCACTCTTCAATCGATATGGCATTTGTATGTTGAGTGGAAGTTCCCTTTGGACACTCCTGGCAGTCAAGCTGACCATCCATGCCTTGATAAAAACCTACACCGCAGTCTTGACAAACACCGCCCTCAACATCATGGTAGGTACCGGCAGGGCAAACAACTGGTCCACAAAATGTAAACGGATATTTTCGTAATCAAAAAACCATAGCTTTTCTTCTATACAGGGTTTGCACGTAAGATAAATGATTGTCTAATACGCATAGTGCTGTCAGTATGGTGTATGTACAATGGACAAATTTGGGATGCTAGGTGGCAGCAGACAGTAGTAGTTCACCCTGTTTTGTGCGTGTGAACATTTGTGAGAGCATCAACCGTTCTCTTATGTCTCCTTATGGTACCTACCGCAAGCTTTATTCCGTAGAATTTCACCAGGCTTGCAGTGCAACTCCATTGGACTCACGACTTTTACCGGTCCAGCTGGTGAGAAAACTTTCCCTTCCCCTGAAGTTAGGTTCAGTTGTCCCATTGATATGGATAAGTCCACTCTGTTCAAGAACTCACCCAAGACGCTGGTTGAATCAAGTCTATTGCCAGTGGCTGCAGAACCAGGCTATATCCAAAGCAATAGCAAAAACCTTTTTACATATTTTTTTTTGTAACTACTTTGATAAAGTAATGCTCATGGCTTATTAAAGACCCTTATGAAGTAGCCATTTTTTTATTCGTATCTTCAAACTAATCTAACCTAAGTGAGGCTTAAGGGTTAAAAATTGTCTGATCCCTATTTGGTACAATGAGAATCAGCATCCACTGTTAATACAGTGGACATAGGGAATAAGACAAAGATAGTGCTGGTGTGACGATTGCGTTTCTAGTGGTTTATGCATTGTCTTAGCGCTTATTTTAATGTCAGTTGTCAACTGTCAAGTCCTGAAAAAGGTCACTAAGGGGAGGGCTATCTTTGGAACTTATGTTCGACTGATTTTGAACCTATCATGATTTTGATAAAAAATAGTCGAAGTCCAAGCCTGTCGTCCCAACCTTTTATGAACCGTATACTCTGTTTTTGTAGTCACAATATATTTAGAAACGTGTGTGTGAATTTTCTGCCTACCAATAGCGTGTGTCTTAAAAAAAAGTTCTGAACATATTATGATAAGAGTCGAGCACCTGCAACTTGCTGGGACTTCGTCGCCTTCTCTGTGGCCTGTCGTCATCTATCTCACCGCAGTACACTGTCACTTCATCAACCCTGGAAAGTCAATTTAAAATCAAATGGAAATTCTTATCCAGACTTAAACATTAGTCTCAAAACATTGTCAATATAACAACTAAAAAAGGACATAGGTTCAGTTGATATAAACAGGGGTGACCTTTGCTGTGCTGAGATCCAAATGAAATAATTAGGTTACTTACAAACATGAATTTTCTGTCATACAGCCGCCGGCTTTACCAAACATAGACTCCTTGAAATCTTCCACAAAAGCCACTTGGATCGCTCGTTTTGTGTTTGTGTTTGTGCAGTCTCCGGCGTAGTACTGTGTTTCCATACCCAGTCGAGCTCCGTTTGGATCATATGATTCTTTTTAAAAAATGTGCAAAAAGAGCGTATTATACCTGTATTATTATTTTGGGCTATATTATGGTTTCCACTTTCATGTTTGCTCAATCAAATCAATGTAATCATATTGCGGCTGGATGGTTAAGTATCCCTGAAACTCGCTGAGTGAAGTTGTGGTTGCAATCGATCGTCTCGACGTTTCGACGATCATGTCTTCAATTTTACAAACACATGATCGTGTTAGTACGACCCAGTTTTGTACTATAGGCATGTTATTTTCTTGCTCGTTACCTTACGTAGTTACAATTATTAATAATTAGATGCATAAC